>CM043701.1:76317316-76959816 GCA_023935145.1 Bretschneidera sinensis | reverse complement strand
ATGGCGTTGATCCTTACCGAGGGACATTTTTCATAGAGACGTGTCATCTAAGCACAAAATAGAGATGATGAGTCAACTGGAATCATCGTTTGACCTTAACAGGTTCAAAATCTCTTATCATTGTCTACGAGAGATTTGGGGCAAGAGATTGGGATACAGGAGGAAAATGATTTAAGGCTTTCCTTCTCGTCTAGATCAAACCTAGCCCTTGTGATCTTGGGAAAATATTTAATAATTACCAAAAATTATTTTTTGCTACACACTAAATGTACATGCATCTTCAACACATTTATATCAATCAATTAGCATTCAACAATTATATCACTCAAACAATAAATCACCAACCATGCATATGTAAATTAAATAGGAAAAATACATTGTTGAAAATCATAAAATAATATATTTCACTTGACAACAAAAGCAAATATGTTAACAAAGAGAGGAATAAACATTAAAAATGCAAGAATAATCGAAAAAGCGCCAAACTAAAACTAAGATCAAGTCATTCGACCGACAAGACCCGATCGATCAAAGATTAGGGCTAGCCAACTCCACTGGTGTTGGTCAGATGGCTCTTTGAGTTTCAGCAAAACTTTTATTTTTGATTGATTTCGAATATGATTTTAACAACAAAAATCATGCAAACTACTAATATGAATGACATATTGATATGCAAACAATTCTAAAATTTTATTTCCAAGTGACATGGTAGGTTAATTAATTTTGTAGATGCAAGAACTCTAATATACTTGGCATACAAAAATCTTATGCAAACCTAAAGCATGTTTCTACATGGCACGTATGACTAAAGTAAATCACAGAGGTTTGAAATAAATATTCATAATGCTTTCTAATAAAATTAAATAACTAAGAATGGAACAATAACCTTTCTTGATGACATAATCACTTCGCATTTGGTGCGAAGGGACTAATAAACGAATTAACCCAAGTAAATAAATTCCATGTGTGGTCGTGGATTGCCATTAGATCGTTGATGGGGTGAATAACAAGATAAATTTAGTTTAGAATTTAAATTTAGATAACAAAAATTTGGTTTGTAGAAATTTGGGGTTTGTGCTTGCATAGAGGTTTTGAAGTGGCTAGAGTTTATGGATAAGATGAAAATTTAAGGTTAATGGAAAGAAAATATGCTTGGGGATTTTACTAGAGAAATTTTGTAAAGAGTTTTGGTGTCTCTGTAATTTTCTCAAACAGTTGACATGTGTTTTTTATGTCTGTAGATGAGGGTGTATATAGGAAAACTAAGGGTTGGGGTAGACGGCTAGGATGTATCTAACAATGACCAGGGTTTCTTGCAGAGTAAAAAACGAGGATTTCACATTGCTTTTAGGGTTTCTAGAAACCAAAAATCAAGTACCAAAAAGGTTAGAAGTGGAGACTAAAAATTGAGACGGCACAGCGAGTCGGGTCTAAGACCCGATCTACATGCTAAGAGGCTCAACTAGTCGACCTTATGGCCAAATCGGCTAGCTAAGTTATGTCCTTTGGTCAATTTATTTTTCTTTTTTTTTTATTCATTTGGATAATGATTGATTTGGTTCAAAATATTTTAATCAATTCTGGCCCAAAATTTAAATTTTCCACACATTCATCCTCCATGAGTTTCTCGAGACAATTTTCCTCATTAGGCCCCACACATGTTTTGTTCTAATATTTGAAACAAAATTAGGTGTCTACACAGGTCAATGGGTTAATGGTCCAACCAGTGGGTTAAGTGATCAAATCACATGAATAATTAAAAATATTATTTATAATAATAAATAAAATATATATTTTTTAAAAATTTTTTGACGAATTTAAAATTAAAATTCTTAAAAAAGCAAGCTAACTTAAAATACTCCCAAAACGTGTACATATGAATATATTATTGTAAAGATTTAAAATATATATTTTTTCTTAATTATTAGTACTAGAATAAAAGCTTTCCTTTTAAAAAATCTCTCTCTCTCTCTATATATATATATATATATATATATGGTTCACCTCTTAAGTTTGTATTTTCACTGGTGTGGCAGTTTATAGGGGGTTTGGGTTTGTTTAGTCATACATTGCATTTTGTGTAGTGGTTTGCTAAACGATGTGTTTTAATTTGGTTGTTCTGTTGTGCGAAGGGTCTTTGTTTTTGTCTTTGTCAATCTCAATGTAAATTTGTTCTTATCCAAGCCTTTATGGCTATGTATTAAGACATTGAACTCATCAATTAGTTGATTGTTGATTATTGTCTAAGTTTGAATATCTTCAATTTGGTTTATGGTACGTTCTCTTTGTATTCAGTTGTTGTTTTTTGGTATATGCATTTTGTTTATTTTCTAGTTTCATTAATTATTCTTGAATTGATTCAATGTTAATCTTTTGTTTGATTATGTCATGTGGTCTATAAATTGAGTAGTGTTACCCGTTTGTTTTTATCATGTTCGATCTTTTTGGCTTGATTAGTTTATTAACTTTCTTCCCTGTTTATGGTTTCTTTGAATCGATTAGTATTAACATTTGATTTATTTAAGGTAACAATATTAAGGTTTATTTTTATCTTTTATTTCCCAATCTTTTATATATTTTTTCCAAATATATTATGATTTCATTAATAATTTTTCTTGAGTGAATCCAGTGTGTTAATCCTTTGTTCAGTGTTGTCATATGAGGTATAAATTGAGTAGTGTTTCCTGTTTGATATTATCCTGTTCGTTCTTTTTAGGTTGATTAGTTTATTGAATTTCTTCTTTAATTGTTATTTTTTAATCAATTAGTTTTAACATTTGATTGATTTAGGGTAACAATGTCAATGTTTGTTTTCTGATCTTCTGTTCTCAATCTTTTTATATCATTTTTCAAGATATATTTGGGTTTGGATTATGTTTCTCCATTACTATTGTAGATTGGTTCTAATATGATTATTATTATTTCAGGGGAAAAGTTGTTGAATCGTCTGATGTGTACAACATACTTTATATGCTAATTTATGATAAAGATGACTGTATAATCAAAGTCAGAGTCATGCGAATTTAGGATGTCCTTAATACATGTAAGAAAAATCAATCAATCAGTATAAATATATTGCTTATTGATAATAAGGTAGATGATTAAAATATTAGTTATGTTTGTCGATTTGTATTATGACACATTTTTTTTCTAATTGTTATTCTAATATTTTATATAAATTTTGATAGGGCCTTATAATCTATAGTTATATAAAGGGTAATTTTTCCTCTCAATTTCGACATGACCTTCATGTAGGTGAAATATATCTTATTCAAAACTTCTTCATTGCACCAAATAAGAGACAGTATCATGTTGTTATTAATGTCGAATATATCGTTATGTTTTACACCACGACTATTATGTCCCAAATTAGTTAAAATATCCCAAATTTTCCTTGGCATTTCTTTGAGTTTATAGACTTTGAGCACCTAAAGTCTTGATCTAGTGAAGAGCACTACATGTCTAGTATGTATACATCTTTTATTAAAGCTTCATTTAGTGCATGAAAATTTAAGTTGTATAACATAAATTTATTAAGTTGTTGATTCATATGTGATTGGCTTTGTTATTGGAGAGAGTTCGTTGAAGAAGTTGTTGTTTATGGGGAAAAAAAGTACTTACTATGATTGTCGAGTTAGACGATCGAAAGTCTTGTTATGAGAAATTCTTTTATAGTTTCTTTCTTTTTGATTGTTTGATTAATATGCGATAATTATGTAGGTTTAATAAAATTCGAATTACATTGTGGGCTAGGTTAGTTCATCATTACAAGCAACAAAAAGACAAATCTAATCCTGAAATTCCTATTGTTGCCATTTATTCTATAGTGGTGAACATACATATATACATATATATATATAAGTGATAATTTATCTTACGGTAGAATTACTCGATATCAAATAATATAAATTATAACTATTAATAAAATTGTTTATGTGAATCAGATAAACGTTAGATACCTACAACACAAGGTTCAAAAATATATTTTGACCTTGCTAATAATGTTGCAAAGGAATTATTGTCCAAACTTTTGTACTACCTAGTATTATTAGTATCTTCTAAATGTTGAAATATACTATTGTTGAAATAAAAGAAAGGTTGGAGAAGAAACTCTTGTATTATTAATTGATTATATGAATACAATTCAATAATCCTATATATAAAGTCATGAATATCAAACCTAATATGACTATGTAAGATAGACATAAACTAAGACTATAAAACTTACTATGACATATAATAGGAAACCTAATTAGAACTCTCAACACTCCTCCTCAAGTTGGAGCATACACATGCACCAACTTGTTACAAAGAAACTTATACCAATAACAAACCTCATCCAATCTGAAAGAAATAAACCCAAACTCATAAATTAAAATAACTCGTGAGAACAAGACTCATTTTGGTGGTTTGATACACGATGTGCGAATCAACAAGACTTTGTCTTTTTTTGTCTTGTTTTTTTTTACTAATGTTGACTTTGACTTGAATGGGTTGCACATGTTAGATTGGGTTAACAACATCAACATGTATGTGTTGTTGCTGTTTTTCGTGGTTTAATCTTTCGTTAGAATCTTGGTATTTTAGGTGGAGTGACATCAATGAATTTCTTCTTGCAAAAGTTATTTTCATCTGTTTACAAAAAAGAATCATTGGTGACTTATTCTGATGATCAATAGTGCAAGTTTGATATCCAAATACTAACATTGTTTACTTAATTTTTTTTTGTATTTGGCTGGTCTTGTTTCATCAATTTGGGAATCTACCATAACTCGGTGGTTTGGAAGGAAGATGATAATGATGCTTGGTGGAGCACTGTTTGTTGTTGGTACAATTATTAATGTCATTGCTTCGCATGTCATCCATCTTATTATTGATTGTATTTTGCTTGGTTTTGGAGGTGTTGATAAGCTCATAGCCTAAAGAGTGGGGAGATTCAGAGTTACAGACAAACATTACATTGCTATGGCTGGGTGGGCTATCTTCCATTGGACTTTCTCACTGACATGGTCCGAAGACTACAATTCTTTGATTAATTTATCGTTTTAGGCATTACCTGCAAAGAATAGCAATTGATTATTGCATCGCTAGAAAAAACCATCATTGCCTCCCAGATTTCCATGGCTTATGCTAGCTGAGAAAAAAGAAAAACAAGACGATCGCAGTTAGAAAAGAAAGATCAAACTCGTAATTTTTTCTGTTTGTCAAATGGAAGAATATATGATTTCAACTTGCTAGAGGCCACTAGCAGAATATGTTGTGGAGCATCTTTCAGATGGTTATTGACTATAGATATCGATTTACAAATTAAGCTCCTTTATTCGTTTTCAAGTTGCCAAATTCAGCTTCCATTTCACCTTGGGGTCATGTATTACAGGCATGAAAAAGTCAGAAAAATGTTCTTTGCAAATATCGTCATGTTTAAAAATCCTTGGAAATCAGCTACTTGTGACAATGATCATGATTGTGTGGTCTTTGCCATTTATGGGAATTATTTTCTTTTGACCTTTGCTAGATTAAGTAGTAAAGCTTGGATCAATATCCCAACTCCTTCCAAGTGCTTCGATGATATCATCTACTACAAGGGCCAATTCTATACAATTGATTGCCATAATGTGGTATTCTTGCGCAACATTGGTGATAGTGATGATGATACTAGTGTAAGTGCTACAACAGTAGCACCCCCTCCCAAGAGAACAAGAGATTGATATAAAAAATATCTTGTTAAATCACCTGGAGAGCTTTTGTTGGTTACGCATTACTATGGAGGTTCTTGTTATCATCCAATTCCCTTTAGAAAATTAAGAGAACTAGAAGAAGACATAGTATTTGTAGAAGAAGAAAAAGACGAAAACGACGAACTACCTTATTTTACGATTGGCTTTACCATTATTAAATTAGTAAAATCACATGGTAAGCCTTGTAGTAGTACATATGAATACAGTTGGGAGAAGGTCAATACCTTGGGCAAAAGGGATTTGTTCTTAGGTGCTAATTCATCAGTGTCTTTGTCGACATTAGACAAGAACTATTGCTTTAGAAGAAACTGTATCTGTTTCACTGATGATCATGAATTCCAGAATGCTGCTAAAGGTAAAGCTGACTATGACATGGGTGTGTATAGCTTAGATGATGGTACCTTGAAGCCCCATTACAGTGGACAGTCGCACTCTGATTATTCCCCCCCCCCCCCTTTTTATGACATTAAAACATGGCCAAAGAAAATTATTATTATCCCTACAGTAAAAATTTCACTTATACGAATGGCATGGACAAACATAACAAAGATGTGCACAATGCTCTACTCAAGAATGGGGTTGAGTGCGAGATTTGCAGCTCTCTATATCACACAGAAAATGATTTCTTGAATCACAAGGAAAAAGATCATTGAAGATGAAGCCCAAGTAATAAATAATTATTTTAATTACTAAATAAGAGTTAAAGCCTGGTTAATTTGTATTAAGATTTTTTTGGAAATTATTCTATGTTTACTTTTTTTATCAATAATATATATATATCACCTCTAAGATCCCAAACCTTGAGCTCTAATACCATATTGAAATAAAAGAAAGGTTGAAGAAGAAACTCTTGTATTATTGATTGATTATATTAATATAATTCAACAATTCTGTATATAAACTTACGAATATCAAACTTAATAGGACTAGATAAGATAGACATAAACTAATTAAGACTAAAAAACTTACTAGGACACATAGGTAACCTAATTAGGACTCTCACCATAAAGCTAATTAGGACTCTCAATAATTATAATTAGAGAAAATTATATTTACCCACCCATAGTATGGTCTAACCTACAAATAAAGACCCGTAGTTTAAAAATATATGGATACCCCCTGAACTAGGTTTGACTGTTAAATATCTGTTAAGTTTTAACAAAAAAAAAGTAAAAGTCATAATTGCCCCATATATAATATCCATCAGCTATTACGAAGGCTACTTTCTGTCATTTACTTTCTCTATTTTACGTCATTTGTTCACTTTATCTCTTATCTTTTCAACCTAAAGTTGGAAAAGATAAAACTTAATGTACAAAATCTCATTTTGTTTTGTTTGTTCTTGAATACAAAAATCATATACATGGAATGGTATCAAAGATAATTCAACAATGTAGTTGTGATGCTCGAACTGAAGGATCTGTTAGACAATGAAGAGGGGATAACTACAATAACAGTGGTGGTTGTCTTTGGGGTTTAGAATGGCGATATATTGGTAGAGGAATTTGTAGCAACAAAGATAAGTTCTAATTTAGGTTTTTGAGGGATTTGAACATAGAAAATTTCTCTCCTCTTCTTTTTGTTCCTTCCATATTTTTTTCTCCAATTTTCCAAGAGATATTGTACCCATATAATGAATCTCCTCTTCTATTTTCATTCTTTCTTCAATTTAAGTAAAGGAAATGAGAAGATGTGGGTGTCTTAGAAGCAAGAAAATAAGAGAAAAGTATTTTTTCTCCTTGCTCTATCTCTCCCCACAAGAATCAAAATTAGCCCCCTAAAATCTGTTTGCCAATTCCTTCTTTTCAGTGATGTGTGGTGTGTGCAGGTGAGGGAATTTAAGAATTTTAAGGTTGGTTGCAACTAATTTGGGTAAGAGGGAAAAGAGACAACTTGCAAAATTTTCTTCCTTATTGCTTCTGGAGATTGGAAAAAAGAAGAGATTTTCTCTTCTTTCTAAAAATGGCCAAGCCGAACTTATTATTTAAATGAAATGAAAGTCCATTAAATTGATCCAAGCTAAAAAATCGTGTCCTAATACAACTATTTCAAGGACACAACCCTGATTCTTGCCTAACAATGTAGGGTCTCTTGGAGTTAGTTCTTGGAAAGAGATCTCAGAGACTGAAACTCTAATAAACTGACCAAATCATTACAAGAAAGAGCTTCCACTAAAACTTGGTCATATCAAGAGATAACACGCAGATGGAGCCTTACATAAGCAAATAACTTTGATTTTGCTAAAAATGTCACCAAAATATATGCTTTTACCACAAACAGTAAATGATCTTGCTCAAGACAAGTTTCTCCTCAGATCTTGAGCTGAATGGGTAAAGAATAAAAACTTGAGCCATGAATGGGTAGAGAAAAAAAACTTTATGGGTGAAGAATAATAGCTACATATAGGATCAATCCAGGTCAACGTTTTGAAGTAACCATAAAGGATTATAAAACCACTAAAAAGTATTATGTGGATATTTCCAAATAAATGTTGATGTAGAGTGGTTATTGACCAAAGTTAACAGATTTGACTAATTTGGATTTAACGATGGGGGGTATTTGTATTTTTAATTCAAAATGTGAATATTTTCATGGGGTGTCTGTATATTTTGAAACTACGGGTCCTTATGTATAGGTTAGGTCATACTATAGGTGGTTAAATGTAATTTTCCCTTATAATTATTATTGCTAATTTTATTTTGGACAAATTTTTAATTACTAATAGAGATGGCGAAGAACAAAAGGGTATTCAATCTTTGGAAGCTAGCGAGAGCAGAGTCACCAGGGAAATGATGATTTCCAAAAACTCATCCATTTTAAACTTGTTAAACTATGTTTCGAATAGAGGATTTAGTGTAAAATATTGATTTATTAGCTTCAATATATGAACTTTTTTTTTATTCCTCATGTTTGGCATGGTCCATCATCTAACTTCAAATATTTGATTATTGAATGTGATCAAGCAAGATTGATTTTAATTCTTTTTGTGTTAAGTGTATTAAGCAAAATTAACAATTATTTGTAGCCTACAAGCAATTTGGTGAAAGATTTGTCAAAACCATCAGCTTCATGAAAACATGAACCAGACAATAAAATGGAGTTTGTAACTTAATGAGCACCAAAGAAGCAACACAAGTTGAGGTACGCACATATTTTCTTTTTTTTTTTTGTTAGTATATTAATTATTGTTATTTAATAATTGCAGACTTAGAAAATTAGACTCTACTAATGATAATGATTTTGATAATGAGTTATTATCCCAGATACTAGATGATTAAATAATAAGAAATCTATGGTATGGTGGCCTAGTTTATTTATTTACTGTCTAATATTGTTTATTTTTGTCTTTATGTTGTATAAGGGGGTGGATTTATGTTGAAAGGAATTATCTTTGGTTTTTTCCAATTTTAAGAAAGTTTATTTCGCTCAGACAAAACTAGAGATTTGTAACACATTGGTTTATCTCCCCTTGCTCTGATTATTACATTATACTAGAAATTAATTCTTGTTTATGCTTAACTGATCATATTTCCGTGATAATTTCTAAAATGTATGTATTTGTCATTATTTCTTTTACTTTTAGCCACTTGTGACAATTATTGCACTGAAGTTGGAACTCTATTCATAGTGAATGACTCATTTGGTTGCGAGTATTGGAATATCATAACTAACTTGAAACTTAAAAATCAAATATAAATTGAAGGATTTTGATTATAATTTCTTTGTTGATTTAGTAACTTTCATATATTGTAAGAGGAATCACTAAGAAACCAAGTGAGGAAAGAAGAGAAAAATTATCTAAATATTTGATTAGTATCGTTACTTATTTACAACTTATGTTCAACTTCAAATTCAAAAGCCTTAATAAATAATCAATTATCATTTGTTTGCTTTTTTATTAACGAGGGAAAGAAATTCCATTGTATAACAATCTAGAAAGCTATTGTTTATCATTGATGACTAATGACTAATACTCCTTTTGCCAATATCTTAAGTGTTCATAACTGTAAGTTGTTCTTATCATCCCCGAAAAAATAAACTGATAACTCCTGAGTTTCAAACGTGTCAGCCAGCTATGTTCCCTTTGTGCTTTTTCTGAACATATATAATAGTTCATTAATAATCAAGACAAATCAAACTAAACCGATATAATGGTTGTAATTTGACATAATAAAAACCATTTACACATGTAACAAACATCTTGTATGAAGGTTTGTATCTAAAGCATTTTAAAATGCTGCAACATCTATTATATTTACCGACTTACTAAATGGAGTGTGCAAAGATATAATCTCCTGAGCGATTGGAGATTGCTTGGAAGAATTTTCAATTATAACTTCAAGGTTGTAAGTTACAAATTTCTCAATTTTTTCGTACTAACACAAGAATTGTCTAGAGTATATATTTCTCTCAGTTACTAATTATCAGCTTTGAAAATTGTTTATTATAATTGTCATATTTTCCATAAGTTAGGACAACAAGAAGAGATCCTGAAATATCTAAATCTTGAGCGGTTTTTTAGGCATCCTATATTTTTTTACTATGGCTATCTAAAACTTTTGGAAGATTGCCTTGAGTACGTCAATGTCGATGCTAAATGCTTCTTTGGAATTAGGAGATATTTTCTTCAACCTCGTCATTATAGTAGACTTTCCTTTTTATAATAAGCATCAACACAAGAAAATGTTTATGCTACTCATGCTTTGGCTATTGCCAATGTATCAACATATAATGAAAAATGATTTGGCATTTTTAAATCGATCATGCAACAACTAGATGGTAAACAACTTATGATCAAATGTAAAGAGCAGTTTTGGAAGATATCATGTTTTGAATGGCTTCACAAGACAACTATTATCAACTACAATAAACCCGATAATACACATTGAGACAAGACCATAATTTACATATGTAAAAACCAAGAACTGCTAATTGAATTTATTGGTTGCCCAATAGATTTAGAGATGCATAAATCATGTGATAAAATATACTAAAATAATATATAACTTATTAAGTTATTTATCTAACATGCAATTAGTTTATTATTTTAGAGTTATCTATGGTAGAGAAACTATACTCAATATTTGTTTTATAAATGTAATTTCCTTACAATTTATCGCTTAGAAGTTGAGATTCATAATAAGTCATTGTAATTAAATAAATAAATTACAAAAGAATAGGTTGGTATCCAAGTACTTTTTTAAATGGCAACCCAGTGCTTGCTGACAACATGCGGTTTTGTAATCCATTTACTTAAAAAGTTGTCAATTATTGATTAACTTAAAACAGAACAAAATGAATATGTTTATTAACATGTATAAAAGACTTAATTATCAAGATGTATGATCTAGAAAAAGGATTCATGCACATTAAGTGAAGAGAAATTAATAGTCATCTTGATAATCCAATCAACTATTCTTTTATATTACTTAGTCAATAAGTATGGTTTAGGCTCAACATCTTTCAACAATAATCATGGAGTCCAAAATAACTTTTTTTCAAAAGAAGATTTGTACAATTAATGTTAAAGAATTAAAAAAAAAAACTTTAAGACTTAGTTGTAGCGAAAATCATCTTTAATTATAGTGTAAGTAAATCAACTACTATCCCAATATAATTTGCTACACAATCGATATTGGTAGTTTATTTATCTAATAGCCCAATGCCTTTACGATTACATAAAATCAATATTGATTAGAGTTTTGTATCCATTTCTATTAACAACAAAAAAATTGCATGAATACGATGATTCAATATTTATTTTTTTAGCTTACAACTCTTCTCTTAGATCAATCAACCATCTTCAACACATTACATTAAGTTAAAGCCAAAAAAAAAATAGTAAGTCATATTTCAAAAGGTAATTGAAGTTATTAAACCAAATATACCTATAAACAAATGATTCAATCGCCAATAATTAATAAATATACTTTTTATAATTATAAAACTAGTTAAATTGTAGAAACAATAAACAATCCTTTCTAAATGTAAGATTTTTCTTCATTTAAAAGGCATACAAGTACAGGTAGACTCATAATTTCTATGTTGATAACATAATTTAAAAGTTACATTCTATCCTTCTTATATTAGTTTTTTTTTTCATATATAGAGAAAATTACAACCTATCTTGATCTTGATCTACCGAGAATGCTCACATTGCACAACACTTCAGTGGTATGAAGAGGGTAGACAAATCTAAGAAAATAAGAAACACTGTATTCTCAATATGTTGTCTACAAGGCAAAATTTCACTGCCTCCAATACAAGAACTTCCCGAATTTTTTAAGAACATACATTGCTATGATGGTGATTAATGCTTGAGAAAATTTTGAAAGAATACCAAAGCATAAAACTCTATTTTTGCTTTCACATATCTTGGAGCAAAGATTGATAACATTATTAATTGAAACTTTGACCCTTATATCTTTTGAATCCATGGACAAAATTGTCATAAGATTATATCTCTTTTACTATCAAATGAAGGCAATCCCAATAGAATTAGTGCAATAAAGAATTCTTTCGTGTCGACTACTTTGGATGAATAGATCATCAAAGGCTTTATTGAGATGTTGGTTAATAACAACCCAATTGCATAAGTTTCAAAATGGCGATGGATTGTTTCAATGCAAATGAAAATCTTCCAATGCAATCACACTTAATTGGTACCAAATCCTCCCAAAAGTCACAATATAATGTCCCATTAGTTGATGCAATTACAACTTTAATTGTTGGAGGCTTGGGTAATTCAACTTCTAATAGAGATATTATTTATTGTTTAGCACAAAATAGATGGTTTTCAAAGATTACAAAATTGTATCTATCTTTCATGGTAATGCAATACCCACTTTTATTTCCAGATGGTGAAGATGAAAACCATCCTGAATTGAAATACATATAAGATCCAGGGAAAAATAAAACTAAGAGAAAAAATCATTGTGAGAGAATTTTAAGCCTATAAACTTAAGCAAATGAGGCGAGAGATTAAAACTCTTATTTATGATGGTCGGTTGTTTCAGCAATATATTGTTGATTCGTATATAACAATTGAAAAAGAAAGGCTTGGGTGGATTGAAAATAACCAAGGTCAATTTAGAACTTTACAATAATATTTGTGATGCAATTATTAGAAGAGGCTCACATGTAGATTGTATAAGGAAAAAGAATCATCTTAGCATCTTCATTTATAAAGAGCTTAAGATATATGATGCAAAATTACTAAGATGCAATGGTTATATGTATATGGGCCAGTGATCTTAATTTCTTTATCATTTTATCGCAAATCCAAATGACCAGAGATTGGATACATGTTAAGTGAAATAAAATGACAAAAACTTGAAAACCGACTAAATATTGTTGCAAGAGTTCTTAAGATAAAACTTTATCAACTATTGCATAGATTGATCAATGAGAAATACTTTGGCCAAAAGATGAAGGTGAATTATCTTTTATTTAGAATATGTGGAGAATCGACTGATAAGAGAAGAATTGAGTTATGAGGTAGAAGAAGAGAGATTGAATCATTCAAAATATGTTGTTACTTTGAATGATAAATAGAGGAAGATTTATGATTAAGTCATTTCATATATTAAAAAAGATGAAGGTGAATTATTTTTTTTTATGGACATGGCAACATTAGCGAGATTTTTCTCTACAAGACTACTATTGTCAAAGTAAGAAGTAAACCAAAATTTATTTTATTAGTGGAATATTCAGATAAATTTATAACTACT
Source organism: Bretschneidera sinensis (assembly GCA_023935145.1). Taxonomy (NCBI): domain Eukaryota; kingdom Viridiplantae; phylum Streptophyta; class Magnoliopsida; order Brassicales; family Akaniaceae; genus Bretschneidera; species Bretschneidera sinensis. The sequence goes on along the minus strand of CM043701.1, from coordinate 76,946,348 downwards.
CTGTATTCTTTAATTTAAAACACTGTAATATGTGCAAATAATGTCGTTATTTTTTTTTTATTAATATGTGTTGCTTCACTACTACTACCAAAAAGAAGAATTGCTCATAGCAAATTCGAAATACCATTAGAAAATTTTGAAAATAATATCTGCTCCATAAAAAAAAATACTAATTTGGTAACATTAATTTCTATTAGTTCGTTGATTATTTGGGATAGGGCTCCCACGGATCACAGGTTTGCATTTGAAGCTGTTGACAAGAATTTGAAAGATATTCTCCAAACAAATAACAATAATGCTTCCAAAAGACAATTGGGAGGGAAGACAATTCTACTTAGAGGAGATTTCAGATTAATCTTGCCAGTTACTAACAAAGGATCAAAGCAAGAAGTTGTCCAAGCTGAAATAAATAGATTATATTTATAGGATGATTGCAATGTCTTTTTTCTAACCCAAAGTATAAGAGTTTTTGATAAAACAGTTGATGGAGAAATATATATGAAAAAAAGAGACTTCAATGAATGAGTATTTGATATTTGACATTAAAGACAGCCTAATTAAAGCAGAAAATAGAAATTAAGAGGATCACCTAACTTTGATAAAGATTCCAGATCAAATTCTTATCCATGCTGAGGAAAACCATATTGAGGCAATTGTGGTAAGCACCTATCCTGATTTCAAACATAAACCGACCAATGAACAATATTTACGAGAAAAAAAACAATTCTTACTCCTCTTAATGAATTGCATGGATTGTCTGCTAGAGTTGAAATGACAAAAATAGTACCGAATGATATTGTTATTAGATATGAATAAGTACTAGGACTAATATATAGCTATACTACTATTATAATTCCTTTTTGAATGTCTACCTTATTACTGAAATTATGTATTGTTGTGGTACCCTTTTCAATGATTACCTTACTACTAGACGTATGTACCTTTGTCTTCTTATGCATAATGAAAAATCATATCTCATATATTTACTTAAGCAAACAATCACATATCAACTTAAGTTAATAAAACAACAACAATGAAACCAATTACACAAAACAATCAAAGGCTACTCCTAAAGAAGCAAAAAACCCTTCAATCAAATGATAATTATGAAACCTCGTGCAACGCATGGGCATAAAACTATTAGACAATTATATTTCACATACAGTTATAACAAAAGTAATTGAGTAACAATGTAACATTTCTGAAGTATTTAAATGTATTAATGTGAATACATTTACCAAGAGCTGAAACTTGGTCTAGTGGTAGATGACTCTTCAAGCTTCTTAGTGATGATCGGTTTGACTTTAAACTTTCTATTTTTCAAGTACATACCATTTTTAACTCCTTTGATGGGTCAGACCAGTTCAAACAAATATCGACTAGGTCAACTGGTTCAAGCAAAAACCGTTTGAGTCAATAGGTTTTGATTGGGTCAAATGCAGATTTGGTCTAATTTAAAACCCGGACCAACCAAGGATCTGGTTCATCGATTCAACTAACCAATTCGATTTAAGTTTAATAACAATGGTTACAACAAACAAATATGTATTACAAATAATAAGATTAATATGTTAAGTTTTAGTCATTGTTTTATGGCCATGTTTGGTCCTTCATTCAAGCCAACTTACTTTAAGTTGGCTTGAATAAGGGACCAAACATGGCCTATATCTTATAGGTTTTTATGCGTGTAGTTGAATAGACATTTAATTCTCCTTCATGTGAAGTAAATATCTATTTGGAGTTTGACAATAATATTTATACCATAGTATAAATGATGGACATTAATTCTTTAAATATTGTGTTTTTATTTTTAAAAGAACTAAGAATGTTTTCAATCATGTGATTTTATATGCATTCTTGGTTTAAATGGTTTCCCAAACATTTTGGGGAAAAAGGAAGCCAAAGTGACACTATAAATGGTTGACACGTGGACAAAATAAGAAAAGTACTAAAAATGAGCTTTCGTCATTAAAACGATACATTTTGGGTTGCTTAAAAAGCAAAATAATTTTCTTTAGAAAAATAACAAAAAAATGTGAGATTATCAAATCAGATAAATAGATTTATCATTTTGATAGTTAAAAAATTGATCTATAATGGAATTCTTATTATTGTGTCATTTGTTCACTTATTATGACATTGACACTTAACCTTATGATTTATTAACTACTCACCAAAATTTTAAATTTTTTGTTACATAAATATTGAAGGAAAAATCTTATAAAAGAACTTTGATTTTTTTTTTTTTTTGTGAATGCAAAAGTGCTAGTAAAACTAGTTATTCATAAAAAAACAACCATATCCCTTGTGTTTTTTAATGAGTTTTGAAAACTCTTTCCACTGTTTTCTAGTGCTGTTCTCGAAGGCTTTTTTTTTGGAAATTATTTTCAAAAATAAATAACAAACAATTTTTTTTGTTTAGAAAACCGTTTATAGTTTTTGAAAAGGAAAATCTCTTTTTGGAAATAGTTTCAAACACGCGCTAGGGTTTTTGGGGTTTTTTTCCCTCCTAAACAGTCTTCCGTTGGATCATAGAAAAGTACTCGAGCTACTAGCTTTGCCTGGAATATCTAATTCACGTAACCAAACACCTCATTTCTAACCTAGATGCAAACTCATTTCCCTTTTGAAGTCTCGTTGTTCTTTTTCTCTCACGTCCAGATTCTTCGTTCTTCATTCGCAAAATTGCAGTAAGCTCTACACTTCCTTTCTCATTTTCATAACTATTCTCTCATCCAGGTAAAAATCCTTTCTAGTTCTCCACTCAGGTAGAAACTAGAAGCAAGCAGTGAACTCTCATTCTCTTCAAACCAAAAGCAAAACCCTAGCTTCCCCTCTCAACTCTCATCTCTCCGTAGCAACCAATAATGGCAACCATGCTGGTAAGCACGGCAGAAACTCATTCTCTCATTTTCTCTCGTTTATGTATGTGTAGTGAGTAGTTTAATTTACTTGTGTGTGTCGGGGGTGGGGGAATGAGCAGCAACCGCAGATCATACTGTTGAAGGAAGGAACAGACACGTCGCAGGGTAAGGCGCAGCTGGTGAGCAACATAAATGCGTGCACGGCGGTGGCGGATGTGGTGAGAACAACGCTGGGGCCCAGAGGGATGGACAAACTAATCCACGACGACAAGGGAAACGTCACCATCTCAAATGACGGGGCCACCATCATGAAGCTCCTCGACATCGTCCACCCCGCTGCCAAGATCCTCGTAGACATTGCCAAGTCCCAGGACTCCGAGGTGCCTCATTTTACTTTCTCCACTCTTTTTATTTGCTTCCCTATAAGAATATATATTTTTTTATTTTTATAATTGGCTTTCAGTGCTTATCGATTTTACTTTCTCCAATGACGGGGCCACCGTCATATGAAGTTGTTTTATTGGAATTGTTTACATCCAACGGATAGGGAATTTATTTAACGGGTCTAAGTTTTTGAAAATTGCCTTTTTAGTGACATTAATGGTTAACAAGGAAAGCCCACGGGCGGGGTATGTAACTATTGTAAGTAAACTGCCACTTGCGTTCAGATACTTTTGCTGGCATACATAATCACTGAAATCAGGTTTAAGATTCTGTTATGGAGCTCGAATTGTCGGAAAACTCTTATGTCAAGTGAATATTGGGATTATGCTGATTATGTTGAAAGCACTGCACAATCAGATAAGTCAGCCTTTTCTTGAACTTATTGATGGGATTTGGGAATTGGGAGGGAGACTTGCTGATCCATGACTGAATTTTAATGAAATGTTTGTTCTGTTCTGCTTTCGAGTGCCTTTTTATTATTTATTTTTATGCATGTTATACAGAATTTTTATATTTTAGCATAAGTTCTAATGTGGCTCTATAATTTTCTTGGTTATGCATTCCAGGAGATTTAACAACTTTTATGGTTGTGGTGCAGGTTGGTGACGGAACCACAACCGTAGTTCTACTTGCAGGGGAGTTTTTGAAGGAGGCCAAGCCTTTCATAGAGGATGGTGTTCACCCACAAAATTTGATCCGGAGTTATCGGACTGCAAGCTATTTGGTATGTATTTTTTCTACGTTCTATATGTATGGTTGAGATGTTAGTTAGGCCTGATATTCTTGCATCTTAAAAAATTACAATTCATGGTACAGGCAATCGAGAAGATCAAAGAACTAGCTGTTAGCATTGAGGGGAAAAGCCTTGAAGAAAAGAAAAGCTTACTAGCTAAATGTGCTGCTACGACCCTCTCTTCGAAACTCATTAGTGGGGAAAAGGAGTTCTTTGCATTAATGGTTGTGGATGCAGTCATGGCAATTGGGAATGATGATAGGCTAAATATGATTGGGATAAAAAAGGTACATGTATCTATCCAGTACTGCCTGGGGTCTTATATTACCTTCTTTTGTTATTTCATTCATTGTGTAATTTGATAGAAAATCACATTGACTTGAATGTTGGCACTGATACATTTTTCTATTACCTTTGTTATGTGTTACAGTAATAATGTAGTTTTCTTGATTAATATGGCCATGTTTTATGACCTCTTTTCAACCAACACCTGAAGCACAATTTTATTATGATTTTGAAATTAGAGTTTGGTTTGCTTCTTCAGGTTCCTGGTGGTAACATGAGAGACTCTTTTCTAGTGAATGGTGTTGCTTTTAAAAAGACATTTTCGTATGCGGGGTTTGAACAGCAACCAAAGAAGTTTGTAAATCCCAAGATACTCTTACTAAACATTGAATTGGAGCTGAAATCTGAGAAGGAAAATGCTGAGATTAGGTAGGATTATTATGATTTTCTTTCATTTGTATTCCTTATGAATAGTGCTTATTACCCTAACTCCCCCCCCACCCCCCCAAAAAAAATCTGCTGCAGACTTTCGGATCCATCACAGTATCAGTCGATTGTTGATGCGGAATGGAATATCATTTATGACAAGTTGGATAAATGTGTGCAGAGTGGGGCCAAAGTTGTTCTTTCACGGCTGGCTATTGGTGATCTAGGGACTCAGGTGGCTACTTTTCCATATCCAAGTCTATTTTATTTCACATACGGCCTGGATCATTAAGTTTTATGCCTATGCTTTCCTGTTCCTTTTCCTGGAAGTTTAGAATTTGCTTACACTTCCATATTTACACCTCATATACTGGTTAAATCTTCATTTTCACAATTGTGTTCCCATTTACTATATGGAGATGGTTGTTGGTTTTTGACATTGACAAGGTTTGACATTGCAACCTTAGTAAAATCAAGGTACTTTAACTCTTATTTTGTTCACATATGCCTATGTGAGTGCTTGCAAATTGGTATTGGTGGAGAAGTAGTGAAGTACCATGACCATGTTATTGATGATTCTATTTCATATTTGTATGTGGTTTCCTTGGAAAATTAGACACATTAAAAATTTAGTAATAGTTCACTGCACAAAATATCAGAATGATATCTATGATTAGTTACTAGGATATTGCTGAGTTTCATATGTTTTTGGAACAGTATTTTGCAGATCGAGATATTTTCTGCGCTGGTCGTGTAACTGAAGAAGATCTGCAACGTGTTGCTGCTGCAACTGGGGGAACTGTACAGACGTCTGTTAACAACATAATTGACGAGGTCACACAACATGATTTTATTTTGGAAACGAAGACTCCATTTTTGATAAATATTTTGTTTGCTATTTTTTTCTTTCTAAATGATTTATTTATTTTTCTTTATTGCAGGTTCTTGGTATTTGTGAGCTTTTTGAAGAACGACAGGTTGGAGGTGAGAGGTTTAATATATTTAGTGGATGTCCATCAGGAAGGACAGCCACTATAGTTCTTCGTGGTGGAGCTGATCAGGTATGTAATTTGTTCAACCAGCAAATGACTGATATATATATATATATATATATATATATATATATATATTGCTGTCAATATTGACCTTATATTTTTCTTGCATTGTTATTTCCAGTTCATTGAAGAAGCTGAGCGGAGTTTACATGATGCAATCATGATTGTTAGAAGAGCTTTGAAGAACTCTACTGTAGTTGCTGGTGGCGGTGCTATAGATGTATGGGTCTATCATAAGTAATGAGCCTTTGAACAAGTATATCTGAAGATGTTTTTCGTCCTTGATTTAAATTGTTGCTTTTGGTTGCAGATGGAGATAAGTCGGTACTTGAGGCAGCATTCACGCACAATAGCTGGGAAGTCTCAACTTTTTATCAACTCTTTTGCTAAAGCTCTTGAGGTAGGTGTCATAGTCTTTTCATGTTTTGCTTTCCATTAGAAATGGTTTACCTGGCTGCCCTAAAATCTGTGTGCAAAGATCTGAACTACCCTTGATATGTTGTGTATAAATGGGTCATTAATATGTGTTTTCTTTTTAACCTTTTACTCTCTAGAAAAGGAAATGGAACTGTGTTGGTTGAGATGAAGTTCTGTTCTGGTTTATGATATACCTGACATTTCCATTTAGAGAAGGATCCTCTTTACGTTTTTACGCTGGCTGTTAGAGGATTGTATAGTTATTATAATGCTGTGAGATGTTGTTAATAGTTCTAAATGCTGTGAGTATTGGTTGATACTGAAGACGATCTGTTTGGAAGATCACTTTTTTTAACTTGCATTCTGCCTTTATAATAAGTTTATATCGGCTTATTTCCTATCCTTAGACACAGGGTGTGTTTGGGTCGGGGATTTTTAAATTTCTAGGAATTCTTCAAACAAAGGGGATAAAAAATCCCTTCGTGTAAAACAACGAATCTTTAATTACATTGTTTGGGTAAATTTTTGTGGGATTTAGAAAATCTCCCTTTCTCTATGATTACATCTTCTCTTTTCTCTTCTTAAACCAGAACCAAAAAACCCATGACAGTTCCAAATCCTTCTCATTTTTAATTATGGCATTACTGATTTGAAATCTACAGATTTCACCATCTTATAACTTTTTCTCTGCCATGAATTATCTTCTTCTTCAACGAATCTTGTGTCTTTGTTTAAACCAAAATCCCATCTCTAGCCATTTTTAATGCCTAGAATTCAATCCCACAGATTACCATGTGTTGTAGCCTCATCTTTTGCTTTAAAGTTAAGTCTCTAAAACCCACACACTAAACCTATTTCTTCCTCTTTCAAGCCTCGATGAGTCATCTTCTCTATTTACCACCACCACCAAGACTCACACTCATTGATGATATTAAGAGGTGGAGCAACCGAGGTCGACGAAGATGGAGCATCCGAGGTCGATGTAGGAGGTGGAGCAGCCTAGGTAGACAGATGAGGTGGAGCAGTCATGGTCGATGAAGGAGGTGGAGCATATGAGGTTGAAAGAGGTGTATTAGTTGAGGCCAACGGAGGAGGTGGAAAAAGAAGATTGTATGTGTAAGATTTGTTTGTTTGTTTTTTGTTTTGCAATGGATAAGATTTTGTGAAATGGTGAAGAAGATTGTATTTGGAAGGATTTAAAAAAAAGCCTGTTTAGGTAGAATTTTTAGGGGGCATTTTAGGGCCTCAAATCCCTCCTTAAATTCTATTATGTATTTTGAAAATACTCCATGATTGCAGCCAAACAAGATAAAAGATATTTTGAAATGACCTCTCAAATTGAAATCCCTCTCTATATCCCTTATTCAAACACACCCTAAAACACAATTATCCTAATACCCAAACTAAATTGTACATAGAATATTTTCTAAAAGTAGACCTAATACTTGTTGAAAGGTTTGAGGAAAGGTTTGCCGAGTGGAAGAATCATCTCTGAAAATGTACTCTCATCAGAAGCACTTCTTCGAGTCTTCCCATTTACTTTGTCTTTTTTCCCATCCCTAGTTCGATGGCTAATTAGTTGGAGGCATTCAAAGAAGTTTCCTTTGGGGAAATATGGGGGAGGTGTACAAGTATCACTTGGTTAAATTGGGTGTTCTCAAGCAACCCTTGGAAGAGGGGGTTTAAGCTTCAAATCTGTCATATTGTATGGCAAATATATCCATGGGAAATGAGTACAGAGATTTATGGTGCGGGGTTTGGAAGTGGATCCATAAAGGTGGGATAGCTTCATTACTCATTTTTCCTTTATGGTGGGTAATAGAGAATAGATCGGGGTTTGGCATAATACTTGGTGCGGGGACACTTCTTTGAATGACCAATTTTTCGGATGTTTTTTATATTGTGCGAGATAAGGATACCTTTATTTAATCTTGCATCTCCTTGTCTAGTGGTGTGATTTCATGGATGTTCATTTTCAACGCAGTGTTCATGATTGGGAACTTGAGAATGTTGAAAGTTCTTTTGAGACCTTGTATAACACTATCCTTGATTTGACTTATGGGGATATGATTTGATGGAAGTTCAAACTGAAAAAGGGCTTCGAGGTGAAATCCTTCTACAAGGTCCTTCTTGATGAGCTTCTAATGGAAATAAGAGAGAAAATGCTTGTTAATAGGTGCTACATTTGTAAAGAAAAGGTCAAATTCGTGTTTGATCGTTCATTGGAGTGTACATTGGCTAGATTTATGAGAAATGACTTGGTAGTGTTTGGGGTATCTCTTGGGTGGTCGCTGGTTCTGAGAAAGATGAAGTGAGCCTAGAATTGTATAAGGAGCTTCTAAGGAGTTGAAGAAGTTTTTTTCTTTGATTGCCCCCTCTATTTTTTGGCTTGTTTGGAATAAAAAAAATAAGAAGGCTTTTGATTGTGAAGAGAGGTCTTTAGAATCGATTAGTGATACATGGTTTAATATTTTCCTTAAATAGGGAAGACCTCATAGATTTTGTTGATTATTATCTTATAATAGTAATTTTTTATACGTATCTTGTAGATAGTTTTTGTAATTGGGTTGCATTCCCTTGGAGCTTGATCTATACAACTTTGTACTTAATAAAAAAAGTAGACCTAAAACTTGAAACTAACTTTTACACGAATTTTCTATGTAAAAAAGCAAAACAACATTTCCCCACAAAAAAGATCCATAGAATAAAGAAAAATATTAGTAGATTTTCTTTTTCTGCATTATTTTTTTGTTGAAAGTTTTCTGTCTTTTGACACAGGCTTGGTTTTCAGTACATCAAATCACATTGACATTTCTTTAAATAAGGCAATAGGGCTACCTTGTTTGTTTGTGTCTGTGATATTCCCATAACTTCTAAATCGAGATTTGAATTATGAGTCGGAATATTAATTTTTTTAATAAAGAATTGCAAGATTTGTGCAAATTCCTAAAATCAATTACTCCCTCTGTCCCGTTTTAAGTGTACCTTTTGAATTGCACAAAGTTTAAGACAGCCAACAATTCAATTACTCTGAGCTTTATTTCCTAATTTACCCTTACGCATGGTCATGTCTCCTCTCTCTCTGTCTCTCAAAACAATGGTTCACAGCTGTCCCTCTCTCTCTCTCTCTCTCATCGGTAGTCACTACTGCTCAATCTGGATTGAGAAGATTGAGATGCATCACTTGATCTCTATTCCCTGTTTTCTGAAATCATCCTTGTTAGGAATGAAATTTCTTTCAAGACCTGGGACAGAAACCTTGAGTTTATGTTTGCTAGAAGAGAATTTGATTTCAAAAATAAAAACAAAGAAACCAGTGAAAAGAGCCCCTCTTTCTTTGCTTTTCAATCATTATTTGAAAGGAAAAATAAAGAAAAATTTGCACATGAAAAATTAAACTTGGTGCAACGGAAGAGGCTGTAGCATCTAAAAACCCATTTCAAAGAACTCTGCAATCCAAACTCAAACAAAAAATCGAACAAGAGAAATAAATCCCATAATCAAAACACAAGATGGATATAACAACATATTTAAACCAGAAATGAAGCTGAAATAAACGGAAAAGAAACACCGCGTTCAGGTCTCTCCCTGGAATCGAGAGAGGAAGAAACAGAAGCTGCTGGCAGAGCTTCACAGCTTGAGAGGCTTCAGGTAGCACAACATCGGGCAACACGATGACAGCCAGCGGCTGGGTGGATCGCGCCATGGCAGTTGAACTTGGTGGTTCTTGCATGCAGTTCAGGCGTAGATATGCGGAGTGTGGCTGAGAGAGGAGGTGCTTGCGGCTTTGGTTTGGCGCGGGTCTGAGTACAAAGTTGGGGAAGAAGACGGATGACCTCCAAAGAAGCGGCTAAGTTCGAGAGAGATGACCACCACTGCTTTTAACCTCTGTTTAACACCTAAAAGCAAAAAAGTATAGATGTTTTTTTTGAGAGGCGAAAGTAGAGATGATGTTGAGAGGACTTGAAGTGAGATGCTAAAAGCGAGGGTTAGGATTTTTCAGTTTGGGGTGAGGGTAAAGGGGGAAAGTTAAGATGTTAAAATGTTTATTTTAGGAAAGGTGACATTTAATTTGGGACATATATTTTGGGAAAGAGTCACATAACATGGGACGGAGGGAGTATAAATAACATCTATACATGTAAAACAAACAAATGATATACTAGAATGAGAATTAATTTAGGTTCTCAAGCCCAAGTATTTGAACATTTAATTTTGAAGGCAATTTATCTATCATCCATGTCTAAGCAAAACAATTGAACATGAAAAGATGTAAAGTACCCTTTCAGGTAAAGCCTCCATGCTTGTACTTGAAAAGTTTGTAAGCTCAGAAGCCTAAGTATCTAATTTTCCAAGCCTTTTGAATTACAAATATATGATTTCGACAACTTTGAGGATTCCAAATACCAAATTTGGAATTTCTTTGGCACCGAGCTTAGTTTAGTGACAGCTTTCAGTCTAGCAACTACAAAATGAAACCTGAAACCTAAATTAAGCCCGAAAGAGTTTGTGGGGATAGCCTTGCCAAAGTATGGATGAATGACTTATCAGGTCCTCAGCTGCTTAAGCAACATGGGGTGTCATATATAAATGTATCTTGGGATCAACAAAGTTTTAGGTATGCATGAAAAATTGAGAGTAAATTGATTTATTTCTTTCATGGTTTTGGTTATTTTCTCCTGCTTAGTGACAATAATAGATATTTGACAGGATACTGTGGTATTTTCTTATATTGCAGGTTATTCCACGGCAGCTATGTGACAATGCTGGATTTGATGCAACTGATGTTCTGAACAAATTAAGACAGAAACATGCTCTACCAGAGGGTTGGCCTTCTTTCTTTTTTGTTCTTTTCCGTTAGCTTTCTTTGATGGAATTTGGATCTGCCTCCTTTTAAACCTGTTCTACAAACTACAAGGCACTTGTTAAAAAAGCAAAAAAGTTCTGCCTACAAGGCTACGAGAGATGGTATAGCCATCCATCTCCATACTCTGAAGAAAGAGCTTATTTGTCAGATGGTTATGTTAAGCCAGACTCTTTTTTTATTTTTTATTTTTTTTATCTGGCACTGATTTTTTGAATGAACGATTTGTCAGCTAATAAATGGAGGTTCTTAACAGGTGAAGGTGCACCTTATGGAGTGGATATCAACACTGGTGGAATTGCGGATTCATTTGCTAATTTTGTTTGGGAGCCAGCAGTTGTGAAGGTGTTTGTCGGTTTTCAAGTTTTCAATTATTTATCTAATAACATATGTAGTAGTTCTTCGATGATGTCATTTCCCAGTTTTGATGCTTATGGTGACTCTGAATCCTTTTCTTGTAGATTAATGCTATAAATGCTGCTAGTGAAGCTGCTTGTCTCATTTTAAGTGTGGATGAGACTGTGAAAAACCCAAAGGTAATATGTTAATTGGTTACTATCTTTTGTGTTGAAAGTGATGTGCCATGCTGAGTTACGTACTTTGATGTTTCATTATGACTTGTTGATGACAAAAGAGTTGATGCATACAAATAAAATGTTTAGGACTTCTTATCTCTGTGGGAGTAGTCCATAAATTTTTAAATTTAGTTTTAAGTCCCTGCTCTGAATTTGGTTTTCTAGAAAATGTATCAAATGCGATTCTCATTTTTAAATTTTATAATGTTTCTTGCCCACAACACCTGCCTTAATTGATTCAAATAACTTTGTTGATTTGACAGGAGAGTTTCAAATTTGATATCAATGAAAAAGGACTAGTTAGCATATTTAAATCGCGTCCATAAAATCATGTAAATCGATGTTTAATTTACAAAGGTATTTATATGATACAGTGATAAGAGTCTTATGATGAATTATGTGAGGTTAATTATAATAGTTCTGGTTATAACAATTACTACTGGAAAGCAAAAAGTGCAACATAAATTCTAAAGGGTGCTATTGGAACTTAAAATTTTATAACTTTGACTTTGTGAAACTCATTTATGAACAAACAAAAATAGAGAGTGACTTATTTTGAGGCGACAGGAGTGTTATTTACTAATAATTGTAATAAAAAATTCTAACTTTCCCATAGTTAAGTTAGTACTTTCCTGTAAAAGTCAAATACCAGAATCTCACATTTCAATTAATCAGATTCCTTGGCCATCACATTCCGAAGATCCCTTAATTTGAGAATCCAACTTCCCCAAAATCAAAGACCCCTGTAATTTTTTTCCCTAAAATCAATCGGCAAAACTAGTTCAGGTATTAATGGCTCGTCATGTTATAGCTGTTGTAGCATGATGATCTTAGGCATTACTGTTTATTGATAATTGATGGTGCTGCAGCTGTTTTACTGTTTCCTGCTGTTTGATAATGCAGTCTGAGAGTGCTCAGGGAGAAGCTGCTGCAAGTGCCATGGGTGGTAGAGGGTGTGGAGGAGCTGCTTTCCGTGGTCGTGGGCGTGGAATGCAAAGGCGATGAGCTCTCCAGACTAAGCTTTTTGGGTGTATATTTGGTCGTCAAATCAAAATGTCAACGAAAACTAGTTTTATGTAGGGTTTCTTTTCCCCTTTAATATCAGTTTACATTGTGATTTAATGCTCTACGACCATTTGAATTCTTATTAGTCAGTGTGCATGCGTTGGGTGGCCTATTTGTGGAATGGCAGCTTCGCTTTGGTCAGTGTGCAATCTTTTGGTCTGATGAAAGGGATAAAGGGAAATGTTTGTTGTTCAGATTCACTGGTCTTTCAGGATTAGTGCTCTAGGGGATTACAATTTTGTCTGTTGTTCTGGGAAGAGTTGCCTATTGCTAATGTTTTGAATTCATTTTTTTTTTTGCTAACAAATTTTCCTTGGGCAAATGATAAATGAATTGGTCAACATGGTTTTGTTGAAGGAAAATTGATGTGTGCTTGGTTACCTCGAGCCATGAATCCCTGGAGCTGCGAGCACGAGTAAGCGTGCTATACTTTCTATGATCCGAAATGCAGAATGTTTTATTTATTTGTTTCTCTTTAGGGTGTTATTTTTGTTTTTGATTTTGTAAGGAACTTTAGGCTCTGTTGTGCTTATTTTGGTCAAAAAGAAAGGATTTTATTATATAACTAAGTTTGTTTTATAAAAACATGATTGTTGTTGGGTGACAGCTCTTAGGCGGCCATTTTTATTCGTGTCAGAATATAGAAAACTATGAAGATCTGGAAGGCAGTTATGGAGAAAATGCTTTGTTTATCATTTGCTGCCTAGATGCCAAAATAGTAGAAACCTGGTTGCCTAACCTATACCCAAAATTCATCTCTACTGCTTCAAACTCGGAACAGTGTGGTAGATTCTTCAAAAAAAAAAAAAAAAAAACAAAAATCTTTAAGCGAAAGGAAGCTTGTTTGATAGTGTTTTCAAAAACTTGGGGCAGTTTTATGTCGCTCAAAATAATATAGAAAACGTTTAAGTTTTCTAAAAATATCTTTTTGATGTTTTTCGTTGCTTTGTACAACTGTTTTTCATTATAGTTCATTTAAAATAAGAGCGCGAATCTCTTGGATGGTGCAAGTGGAGTTTCATGCTTGTTAGAGTAAAAGTGCTAATCTCGGATGGTGCAAGTGAGTTGCCAATGCAATGTATATAAGAAATGCATCCACCAAAGTCTTTGAATCAGATTCAGTATGATGAATGATGATATTAGTGTTTTCGGAAGCGGTCTCGGGTGACCTGAGGTGGGGCAGAAGTAAAACACTTCGAAATGTGAAAATAAAAAAAACGTTCTTTTCAAAAGGTTTTTGATTTTTTTTTTCTTAATTTCGGGGAGTACATCTTACCTCTTTGCAATCGTTTTTATGACTAAAATAGAGCAAAGTTTTGTTGATCGATTTGTTGTGTCACAAAATCTTTTTTGTTAAAATCAAATTGTCCCTGCATATATCCATTTATCCAATATAACTAACAAATTTTTCAAGATTAAAGAATGAATTAAATTTTAAATTAAATTCAGGTCATCGATGATTTACACAACTCGATTAATTAAGAACCAAATACAAGAAGTCTACATGTATAATTAACACAATTGGAATATGGGTTTCCATTGAAACTTTACCCAAACAAACCAGAAGCTTAATATTGATTGTGAATGACTAACGACGACAAAGGCAAATTTGTTTTTACTTTCAATTTCTTCTCCCAATCCCAGCCGAAGTCCTTAGAATCTAGTGATTGGGGTTAGATTTTATAGCTGACGGTGATTCCCATTTAACTCAAAGTTTTGGTGGTTATAATAACCAAAACAAAGCTGTTCGCATGGTTTTTTTTTCTTCTCATGATTGACGAAACATAGAGGGAGAGGAAAAAGAGAAAGGAAAAAGAAAAATGGTGAGGAAGAGGGAGTGTTGAGAGAAGAAGAGAGGAAGACAACGTGAGAATAAGATAAATTTTTCTTTGATTCTGTGAAAGATAAGAAAGAACGAAGATAAGAAATTCTCGAGAGTTATGGAGACTTGGAGAAAGTCTCCTTTTATTTCAAAATGCCACAACTCTTCCCTTTTTTTATAAATTGACCGGGCCTCAAGCTTAAGGTCCATTTGAGATTTTTAATCCAACATACTTGGGTTTTTTCTAAGTGTAGTCTTTACATTCTTACTAATTGTATAATATGCAAAGTTTGTGAATTGTGATAAATGTTCGTTTTTAAGTATTAAATTATTCAAGTTAATTAATAATTAATAATTAAATTTATTTAAATTTTAATTATTATTTTTATATTTTATTTATTTAATTACTATTATTATTTTATTTGAAACGTCGCAACATAGTTGATGTTCTAACGCTTTGAGGTTTACACCTCACTCTAAAACGTCTCATCTAACGTTTTCACCTTTGATATCAATCATCCAATCTGCAAATTTTGGTAAACCATCTCTGAGCGTCCAAACTTCCACATCAATATTATTACCCTGGCTATAGAAAGAAGAAAAAGCCAGCACCATGTCACCATTTGAGTTACGCACCACCCCTACAAGCGCCATTACGAGCAGAGCCATTGGTGTTCAACTTAAACGGTCAGAAGGAGAAGGGAATCAATGAACTCACTGCCCTCTACAAACTGGACATGATAAAATGAGTAGCTGAAGAGGCTGAATGCGAATCATGTCAATAATATGAGAAGCAGCAACTGCCTTGCAGTTAAGAAGCAAATCGTGTTACCAATCATTAACTTTGTAAATAACAGATGAGTTCTTCATAGGTTAAGCCTTAAATCGCGCTTTATTATGCGCAATCTAGATCTCCCAACAAATGCAGCAGAAAACAACACATTTCAAAAAGCCAATTTGCTTAGAAGAAGAATCAGATAAGTGATAACCATAGCTGTGTTAAAGCAGTCATCAGATAATTATGCGCAACAGGAAAACGAAGTATAGAAGAATAATATTCACACTAATGTAGTAACTTTCCTATGCAGAAACAAGAGAGCTAACGTTTCCAGAGAAAGAGATGAACAACACCAACATTTGGAAACAAAAGGCACCCCAATTCTTTGAAGACTAGCATCCACCGCAACTGCATTATGCATTAGCTTCCACACCAGACCTCCAAGTTTCGATGGAATGATCGTAAGGCTTTAATTAAATATGAAAAAAATCGTGTCTTTCCAATTGAAAAAACATGACTTTTTAGAACTATTTGAAAATGTACTTTTGCACCTATAAATCCCATCACTTCCCACTTTCAGAATACAATGCACAATTTTCTTTCTTTCTTCTCTCAAAACATCTGCCGTAGTATTTCAAAGCAAAATAAAATCCGAAGTTCTCCCGACTTTGCCGTCTGCAGAGTTCAACCTAGAGACTTAATTGTATTATGAAGGACTATTCGTCTGTCCCAATAGCAAACTTGTTTATTTAAGTGGGACAAGTAAAGCCTTAAAGATAGTGATTAATTCACGTCTCTAAGTCTTGATTATCATTTTTTGTTCCAGTTAGAAAAAATTTCTTACAACAATTTTATGATTCAAAACTGGGCTTTGTTTGTATGATTCAATTTCTCAAGCATATTTGTTTATGGCTACACTGAGTAGTAACTTGTGTACTAAAAAATAACACACGTGGTAGAAATGTGGGGGTCATTTCGTTGTTTAACAATGAAATAATTAATTTCTTAATGTTGTTAATGTAAATAACTTTTTATATATCTTTTAAATGTGGGGGTATTAATTATATTATAGAATATCATAAATATATGTGAAAATTTGTTAAAATCTTGAAACTTATATAATTGATAAAAATGAAACCAAGAAATACACTTTATGAAAATTTAAGTGAGAAAGCTTAGTGGGGGTTATGGTTTGAGTACTTTATGTTACATTATGAGAATATACAAATTTACTAGAATCTTTGGTTACCTAGAAGAAATCATATATTTGATTTGAACCGATTGTATTAAGAGGATACACTGATGCTATGATAATCTGATTGTATCAAGTAGATACACCGATGCTAGTCAGATGACGAGAGTAAGAGATAAAATATCTAGGAGGAGGTGATGTTTATTGGAAGAGCAAGAAAAAAACCTGTTGTCTCACACAATGAAATCTGAATTAATTGCCTCGACAACAATTGAGAAAAAATGTTGAATGGATTAATTAGAAATTTATTGTTGTAAATAAATTTTATGGCCACATCCCATGCATTTAAAATCCATACTTTGTGATAATGAAGTTTTGTGAGATGTACCTTAAATAGTAAGTCTAGACATATCAGTCTTAGACATGAGTATGTGAGACAATTGATACAAGATGATATCATTACAATTGTGTATGTAAAGTTAAGTAAAAACTTGGCTGATTCACTTACTAAGGAACTCACAAGAGACTTAGTAAGTAATACATCTAGAGAGATGGGGCTTAGACCATTTAAAGTCAGCAATGATGGCAATCAAACCTAATGCTAGTAGACCACTACTCCTAGGGTTTAATGGGTAATAACAAGTTACTGTGATTGACTGTTGATATTGTCACAAAATGACCTATAATTGAGAAAGACAATATTGTTCATTACATTTTAGAGGATGAGTTAAACTCTTAATGAATTTATAAAATGCATTATAATAACAGAAACGCAAGAGGAACTTCACCTATATAAACGAAGGAGTGGTGTCGCTTCTTATAGAGTTATGGTTTGTTCTCTTGAGGTTCATGAAACCAGGATGTAACACATGACCATAATAGTGCTAAGCGAAAATAAATTCTCATTGAAATAAGAGAATTGTATGTGTATGGTGGCTCTTGAGGTTCATTGAAATAAGATAATGTTGGTTTACTCTAAAGGACACCATTCATTTAGATTTGACTTTGAGTTGCTTACACTAATAGAAGGTTTTAAATCGAAAGATACATTTATTATGCATACAAGACTCAGAAATATTGTGGTAGTATTTTTCAAAATTGATTTTCCAAACAAGTGGGGGATTATTAGAAAAATGAGAGTAAAAGGTTATTTGAAAACCCAAAAGGAATTAGTTTAAATCAAATGGTTTTGATTTAAATAAAAAAAGGTGTGAGATTAAATTAAAAGGCATTTGTTTAAATCTAAGGTTGTGATTTAAACGGAAAAGGCGTGAGATTTAATAATTGTTTTTTAAATAGACATGATCTGGTCTGTTTAAAACTAACATATATGATCGTAAGACTCATTAAATCTGAAAGAATCTTGTCTTTCCAACTAGAAAAACATGACTTTCTTGAACCATTTGAAGACGTTCTTCTACACTTACAAATACCCATCACTTCCCATTTTTAGAATACAATGCACAATTTTTTCTCTTTCTTCTCTCTTTTTCTCTTAAAACATCTGTCATAGTATTTCAATCATTTCAAAGTAGAATAAAATCTGAAGTTCTTCAGATTTTGGTTTCTGTAGACTTCAACCTAGAGATTTAGTTGTATCTTGGAAGACTATTCGTCTGTATCCATAACAAACTTGTTTATTCAAGTGGGGACGAATAAAGCCTTAAAGACAGAGATTAATTCACACATTTAAGTCTTGATTCTCATATTTTGCTCTAGTTAGAAAAAATTTCTTACAACACTGACCCCACACTTATGATAGCCAAGGAATTTAGTGCCCTCCAGCTTTGGTAAAATTCCAGTATGCCTTTGCCAAAAACCTACCATCAAAAGCTGGGGTCCAAACCAATCTATCATCGGTTTCTTGGTCCATAAAAATATTCTAAAGCTGCGTATAATATGAAGGAGGAAAGATCTCCAGTACAAAATGCAAGAAGCTGTTGTCCATCAACACATTTTTCACCGAAATCTAAGGTAAAATAGGATCTTGAAGATTGAAGGGATGTTCAACCTAGTATGTTTCCCAAAAAGGTATACCCTTTTTACCCAAAACCTATTTAGAGTAGTTCAACAAACTATGAATGTGGGGCTGACAGATTTTCCAACAATGAGAGTGATATGTTAGGATATCATGCAGAGACACCTTACAAGGAGAGCCATATTTTGACTTTATGAATGAGGCCCATAATTATTTCCCCTCAATGAACCGCCATGCCAATGACCGAATACCCAATCCACTCTCTTCAATTGGAAAGTAAATATGACTCCAAGCCACCCAATCATGTTTGGAATCTCCCTTTTTAGAACACAAAAATGTAGTAAAAATGCTCTTGAGATTAGAGTAAATTCTTGGGCAATGGAATTACATACATAATATAGATAAAAATAGAAATAAGGACACTTTTGAGAAGAGTGAGCCTTCCTTCAAAAGAAAGAAAGTCAGCCTTCTAACCCTCCAATTTCTTTCAAATTTCCATTTCCATATACTAAAAATACGATGCCTTAGCCCTCTCCTTGAACAAGGGAATGCCCAAGTAAATAAAACAAAAAGTCCTGTGTGAAAATCCAGATAATAAGGCTATCATATTCCTTCTAATAATTGAGCATGTGGATGAAGTAAAAAATCCACTATTGTTCAAATTCACTTGCTATATGAAAATCGTTCATAGTCATTAAAAAGAGAAACCAGCTACGCAATAGAAGACTTGCTCCCATTTAAAAAAGCCAACATGTCATTAGCCAATCGCAGATGAGAAATGAGGTTTTCAATTCATTGAATCATGTATCTACTGATTTTACCATTATGAACAAGAGAATTAATAGCTCTATTGAAAGAATCTAAAGCAAGAATAAAAATAGGTGGGAAAATGGGTCACAATATCTCAAGCCCTTGGTGGACTTAAAGAAACCGTGAGAAGAATGATTAATAAGGATGGAATACCAACAATTTCATATGCACCAAAAGATCACACCACACTACCATTGAGAAAAACCAAATCTATGAAGAACAATAAGAAAGTAGCTCTAGCCTTTGACATATCTCCTTTAAAAATAACATTACCACAATGATGGGAAAAGACAATCCAACCTCAACTGAAGAGACTGATACTTAAACTAAGATGGGGAAATGCAATCCGATCTCCACTCAGGGATTCCAATACTCAGACATGACTGGTTCAAACTCAACTCAAGATACCAATACTTGAACAAAAATTAGAAAATTGATGCCCCAATTTCATTGGGGTTGAGGGTGTTTTATCCCACCTCTACTCTACTCTAGGATTTTGATATTTGGACAAAACAAGAAACTAAAGTTCGACTTCCATATAGGATACCGATACTTGAACTGGATTGATTCAACTTTCACTTGGGGATATCGATACTTAAACTAAAATTGAAAAATT
Organism: Bretschneidera sinensis; assembly: GCA_023935145.1. Classification (NCBI taxonomy): domain Eukaryota; kingdom Viridiplantae; phylum Streptophyta; class Magnoliopsida; order Brassicales; family Akaniaceae; genus Bretschneidera; species Bretschneidera sinensis. Next base: position 76,926,424 of record CM043701.1, on the reverse strand, counting down.
GATGCCAAAGTTTCATTATAGATGAGGGTGTTTTGTTTAACCACTACTAAGGGATAATGATATCGGACAAAATGGGAAACTAAGGTTCAACCTCCTCACGGGATACCAATACTCATACTAGATTGGTTCAACCTCCACGCGGAGACACAGATACTTAAACCAAGATTGAGAATTTTAGATTTTTTTTCCAACCTCCACTCAGTTATACTAATACTTTGACAAAACAAAAAATTAGAGTCTGACCTCCACTCGGGATATTGACACTCAGACTTAACTGGTTCAACCTCCTTTTGGGATATTGATACTTGAACTAGAATTAGAACTTTGGTTTTTTTACCCAATTTCCACTCAGGGATACCGATACTTGGATGAAATGAGAAATTATAGTCCAACCTCCACTCTAGATACCAATACTCGGACTTGACTGGTTCAACCTCCTATCAGAATACCGATACTTGAATCAGAATTAAAACTTTGGTGTTTTGCCCAATCTCTGCTCAGAGATATCGATACTCGGACAAAAATAGAAATTACAGTCCAACCTCTACTCAGGATACTGTTACTCAAACCTGACTGGTTCAACCTCCTCTTGCGATACCTATACTTGAACCAGAATTAAAACTTTGGTGTTTTACCCAACCTCCACTCAATTGATACTTGGAAAAAACAAGAAATTGCAGTATGGCCTTCATTTAGGATACCGATACTAATACTTGACTGGTTCAACCTCCTCTCAGGATACCGATACTTGAACCAAGATTGACTTTTATGGAATGGTGATATGTTTGGTTATGTTGTGGATGTGAATATGGATTCGTTGAAGTTGATTTTTGATTTTATTGAATGGGTTCTAACTCTTTCGTGGATTTTGCTTTAAATTATGGTTGAATTCTGATTTGGCAATTGGTTGAGCGTTGTGTTGGGTAGCCCCATAATTGGATCAAAATCAAAATTCCTCAACTTTTGGAAGCAAGATGTGTAACAACCCATCCTAGGTTAGTCACCCCGAGACGGTATCGTCACGTTTTGTCATCTCAACATGGCACATACATGCAACAATTTAAAAATATACATATAAATATAAATATTTACATCCATTCCTCAACTGTTTCCAGAGGAGATACATCATCTTTCTTCCAACCAAAACAATTATATACAATATTATAAAATGCAAGATTATAAACATCTTCTCAAAATGAATTTTCTTTCATCTTTCCTTCGTTAGTCTGAGGATGATAACCACATGACTTACATAAAGTAACTACTCTAAAAATTTAACACAACTATCTACCCGTCTTTTCTGCTACTTTAAATTTTTCAACAATGAGGAGTGAGCTTCACAAGCTCAATGAATTAAATTTACTAGAAGTACTTGATTTATATACTTCTAGTCATATTTCAATCTTTACTATATCAATGTTGAGTGCTAAATATTACATGTTTTAGCCCCTTAGTTTACATTTGTTGAGTTCTTAATTATGTTATGTCGTGCTATTTTATCTATTTTCTGTGTTTTCTGTGTTTTTATAGGTTTTGGAATAAAATGAAGCAATGTGGAAACTTCAGGGCTTAACGAGCAAAACCTGAGGATGCCTAGTGCGATCGAGCGCACAGGACGTGCGATCGATTGCACCTGCGATCGTGCGCACACGGCATGAGATCAATCGCACCTGCACTTGAGCGCACAAGACTTGCGATCGATCGCAAGTGACTCGCACATCCCACATTGGAAAGGAAACATTTGATACTGCATATATATTGCAGCGCACTGTGATGTGCTCGAGCGCAACAAGGCTGCGATCGATCGCAGTTGAATCGCACATCCCACATCGGATAGGAAGCACTTACAGCATGCCAAACACATTGCATCGCACCATGCTGAGATCGATCGCACCAGACTTGCGATCGATCGCAAAGAGGCAGTATCCCACATTGAATTTGCAGCTCATTGTACTCCGAGAAATCCCTTATATAAACACTATCCCACCTCATTATTCAGTGTGCAGTTTGGTGGATTTCTACTAGCATTCTAGTAGATCTCCTAAAGGCTTTTGCCATCACCGGGGGAAGTGCTGCCCAACAACGTGTGGAATTTCTCCCAATGTACAGTCAGTTTTAATTCTTTTCAAGTTTTTAATGCTTAGTACTTTTTATTGTGAAATTTAGTTTCATGATAATGGGTGGCTAAAATCTTCAGCTAAGGTTGAATATGAAGCCTCGCCATTGTTTAGCATTATATTTTCAGATATGTTTATACAATTCTGATATGTTTAGTTTAAGTGTTCTATTTCAATTGTTTGAGTAAATTCTTACGATTGATAGTTTTTAATTGTTCTGTTGGATATTCTGCGTGTTTCATCCGATGGATACATCGAATCCTTTTCGATTAAATTGGATTTCCTTTGTGATTTGTTAAAAGCGGATACATTGGATGCTTTTGGTTTAATTGGGATATTCATTGTTTTTTGTTGGATTCATGGAATGTTAGATAGATTATTTTTTATATAGAACATGAAGATATATGCTTTACTTTGGTTAGGTGGATTCTGAAACCTTAGTGTTTTCATCATTAGTTATTAAATCAATTTAGTTAGTTTAGTTTATATTTGTTTTGCAAAAATATAATTCACAATTCGAAACTAGGTTAAAATAAGGTTAGTTTAGATAAAAAGCTATTTTCACAACGCATTCCCTGTGGATTCGACCTCGCACTTGCACAACACTATATTGCAAACGATTCGTGCACTTGCAAGTAATTTAAAACTCGCAACAAGTTTTTGGCGCCGCTGCCGGGGAATGTTTTTGTTTGTGAAATTTTTGTCTAAATTGATTTTATTTTTCTACTAGTTTAGTTAGCATTTTTGTTTTATTTTATTTTGCTGCTTCTGCTAGTTAGTTTATTTTACTGTTTTCTGTTTGGTGTATGCTTGGTTGGAGATCCCTGAATTTAGAATTGACACCTTTAGATCCTGATTTAGAAAGAACTCTTAGGAGATAGAAGAAGTCACTTGCTGAACAAAAGACAATTGAGATGGGAGAAAAATTGAGGAACCAAGAGCAACCTGGAGCGTGGAACATGGACTCCACCACGTCCCTGAGAGATTTGTTCGCACCAGTTATGACTAACTCATCTTCCTGCATCGTGTTGCCACCCATCAATGCTACCCATTTTGATTTAAAGCCACATGTCATCCAACTCCTACCCTCATTTCATGGCTTAGATCTTGAAAATCCTTACAGCCATGTAAAGAAGTTCAAAGATATTTGTGCCATATTCAAGTTCCAGAACTTCTCTGAGGAGTCAATCCATCTTAGACTTTTCCCTTTTTTCTCTTCATGATAGAGCTAGGGCATGGTTGGATTCCAATACATCCGGGTCTATTACATCTTGGGAAAATCGGCTGAGTAAATTCTATAATAAATTTTTCCCAATGTCTAGAGTGAATGAGTACTGAAATGAGATTAGTTCTTTCACTCAGGAGGAGGATGAGAAGTTTTCTGAGAGTTGGGAGCATTTTAAAGAGTTACTGATTAGATGCCCTCCACATGGATATGAGAAGTGGAGACTTATTCAGTTCTTCTACCAAGGGTTGACTCAACCCAACCGTAGCATGATCGAGTCTATGAATGGGGGGGCATTCTTAAGTCTGACAGGGGATGAAGCATACAAGGCATTGGACAAGTTATCCGACAACTCGCAGTAGTGAGATTTTTCAAGCTGTCGGGACAAGTCCATTCGTGCTCCTAAGAAAGGAGGCATCTATGAGATTAAGGAGGAGACTGATTTGAAGATAAAGATAGATGCTCTCACCAAGAAAATTGACGCTCTCACTATGGGCAAGTCCATCAATGCTGCCAATACAATTAATGATGATTGCTGTTCCATCTGTGCTAGTCCTATGCATTTAGCACAGAATTGTCCATCTATGCCGGCTTTTGCTAAGTGTCCCACGGAACATGTAAACGCTTTTAATGACTATAGGAGGCAATCAGGTGGATCCTACTATGAGACTTACAATCCAGGGTGGCAGAACCACCCTAATTTTTCATGGAAGTAAAACCAATCGCTTAATTAGGGAGGAGCCCCTCATCATGCTCACAATCAATACCCTCCTGGATTGCCTCAACCAATTCAAAGTCATGGTCGCTCAGTCCATCCAGCACCAGCATCTGCTTACTATACTCCAACTCAAGCACCAATGCCGGTTTCACAGTCATTGGAAGACACCTGCAAAGAATTCATGAAGATGACCGGCCAATCCATCAGTGAAGTGAGGAGTGCGAGAATAGTAAACACCCAAGCGATTTCCAATCTAGAGAGTCAAATGGGGCAAATCGCAAGTCACTTGGGTCAAAGAGAAAAGGGAAAGTTCCCCAGTTAGCCCGTGACCAACCCGAAGAGACAATTTGTGATTGGAAATTCATCAACCTCTACGCACGGGGAAGAACAAGTGCAATCAATTGTCACATTAAGATCTGGGAGACAAGTGGACAATCGAGTAAAAGAGAGCCCTGCTATGCAGCAAGGGCAAAAAAGTGGCAACAAGGAGAAGAGAGATGCTGAGCCATCTACAGCCATTCCTACTGTAAAAGACCCTCCTAGTTCGTTTGTACCTAAAGCACTTTACCCTGAGAGATTACAAGCGTCCAAGAAAGGAGGGAAGTTTGAAGAAATTCTTGAGGTGTTCAAGTGAGTCCAAATCAATATTCCACTTTTGGACGCCATCGAGCAAGTGCCATCACATGCCAAGTTCTTAAAGGACTTGATCACTATCAAGAGAAGGACGAATGTCCCAAAGAAGGCATTTTTGACCAAGCAAGTTAGCTCAATCCTTCAGTGCAAGCTGCCAATCAAGTATAAGGACCCAGGGTGTCCTACCATCTCTTGCATGATAAGAGTCATCTAGATTGAGAGGGCTCTATTGGATTTAGGAGCCAGTGTGAATCTTCTACCCTATTCAGTCTATTTGTAGTTGGGGTTAGAAGAATTGAAGCCCACATCGACAACACTTCAATTGGCTGACAGGTCAGTGAAAATACCACGGAGAGTAGTTGAGGATGTTTTGATAAAGGTAGATCAGTTTTATTTCCCCGTGGATTTTATTGTGCTAGATACAGAACCGGTCCAGAATATAGGGATTTAGATACCGGTGATTCTAGGGCGACCATTTTTAGCCACGGCTAACGCCCTAATCAATTGTAGGAAAGAGGTGATGAAGATTTCCTTCGAAAATATGACAGTGGAGTTGAATATTTTTGATATCACTAAGCAACCACTGAAATTTACTGAAGTGAGAAATATATGCTTAATAGAGGAAATTATTGAAGATATGGTGGATGAATCAAGCATGGAGGACCCCTTGGAGGCATGCTTTGCTTAGTTTGGAGAGGATCTGGATTTGGATAAGTTACTTGAGCAAGCAAATGCCATTTTAGAGTCTGCTCCTACGGAGAGTAGTGAAAAAGAAGAGACTGAAGAACTTGAGCCTCTTAAGAAGGAACTTAAACCTTTACCGGACAATCTTCAGTATAAGTTCCTAGGTCCAGCAAAGTCTTTGCTTGTGATTATAGCTTCAGATTTGGTTGAGACTCAAGAGGAGAAATTATTAAATGTGTTGAGAGAACACAAGGAAGCTATAGGCTAGATCATTGAAGATATTAAAAGAATCAGCCCCTCGTTGGTAATGCACAAGATACATTTTGAGGAGAATGCCAAGCCATCGAGGGAGCCACAAAGAAGGCTCAACCCAGTTATGCAAGAGGTTGTGAGGACAGAAGTTATTAAGCTGTTACATGCAGGGATCATTTATCCCATCTCTGATAGTAAGTGGGTGAGCCCGATTCATGTCGTGCCCAAGCGAGCTGGATTAACGGTAGTAAAGAATAAAGACGATGAGTTGGTGCCAACTCATGTCCAGTCAGGGTGGAGAGTGTGTATAGACTACCATAAACTGAACGCTGCCACAAGAAAAGATCATTTTCCACTCCCATTTATTGATCAGATGGTGGAGCGTTTGGCTAGGCACGAGTATTATTGCTTTTTGGATGGTTATTCTAGATATAACCAGGTCCCCGTGGACCCTGAAGATCAGGAGAAGACAACATTTACCTGTCCTTTTGGGATATTCGCCTACCGTTGCATGCCCTTTGGGTTATGCAATGCACCTGCTACTTTTCAGCGGTGCATGGTCAACATATTCTCTGACATGGTGGAGTGTTCTTTAGAGATTTTCATGGATGACTTCTCTGTCTTCGGTTCATCATTTGAGGAGTGTCTGCACCATCTCAGTTTGGTTTTAGTGCGGTGCAAAGAGAAGAACCTGGTGCTTAATTTGGAGAAGTGCCATTTTATGGTCAAGCAAGGTATTGTACTGGGGCACGTCATATCCCATCAGGGGATTGAGGTAGACAAAGCGAAGGTGGACCTGATTTCCAACCTTCTACCCCCACGTACAGTGAAAGAGGTTCGATCTTTCCTGGGCCATGTAGGATTCTACAGGCGATTTATCCAGAATTTCAGCAAGATCGCCCGACCTTTGTGCAAGTTATTAATGAAGGATGCCCCATTTGTATTTGATGAAGATTGTAAGAAAGCATTTGGGGATATGAAGAAGATTCTGACGTCCACACCCATTATTCAGCCACCCAACTGGGGTGTGCCTTTCAAAATTATGTGTGACACATCAGACTATGCTGTTGGAGTTGTTTTTGGGCAGCGTGTTGATAAACTTCCCCATGTTATCTATTATGCAAGTCGAACTCTAAACGATGCACAACTCAATTACTCTACCACTGAGAAGGAGTTGCTAGCAATCGTTTTTGCATTAGACAAGTTCAGATCCTACTTGTTAGGATCTAAAGTCATTATCTACTCGGACCATGCAGCATTGAAGTATCTTTTCTCTAAAAAAGATGCTAAATCTCATTTTATCCGATGGATCTTGCTACTTCAAGAGTTCGATATAGAGATTCGGGATAAGAAAGGTTCCAAAAATGTGGTGGCGGACCATTTGTCTAGATTGATTGTGGATTTCACTGAGGTCGCCACTCCCATTTTTGAGACCTTTCCTGATGAGAAATTGATGCACATTGCTCACAATCCCGCGCCATGGGTTGCTGATATAGTGAACTATCTTGTCACCGGTCAAATGCCTTTGCATTGGGGGCGACAAGATAAATCAAAGTTTTTGGCCATGGTAAAACATTTTTTCTGGGATGATCCTTACTTGTTCAAGTATTGTCTTGATCAGATCATCAGAAGGTGTATTCTTGAGCATGACCAATCTAATGTCATCGCCTTCTGTCATGATCATGCTTGTGGAGGCCATTTCAGTGCTAAAAATACAGCTACAAAGATTTTGTAGTGCGGATTCTATTGGCCTACCCTGTTCCGAGACTCTCACACTTACTGTGTATCTTGTGAGCATTGCCAAAAGCTAGGGAGTATTTCTAGGAGGAATATGATGCCCCTCAACCCTATTCTGATTGTTGAGATTTTTGGTGTGTGGGACAATGATTTTATGGGACCTTTCCCAAACTCTTTTGGCTATGTATACATTCTAGTTGCTGTGGACTATCTGTCCAAATGGGTGGAAGCAGTTGCATGCAAAACCAATGACCATAGAGTTGTGGTCCAATTTTTGAAGAACAATATCTTTGCTCGTTTTGGTACGCCTCGAGCAATTATAAGTGATCGAGGTAAGCACTTTTGCAACAGGATTTTTGAGCAGTTGATGAAGAAGTATTTCATCACACACAAAGTTGCCACCCTGTATCACCCACAGACGAATGGACAAGTAGAAATTTCCAATCGCGAGATTAAGCACATTTTGGAGAAAACTGTGAACCCTAATAGAAAGGACTGGTCTCTGCGATTGACTGATGCACTGTGGGCATATCGAACTGCATTCAAGATGCCAATTGGCATGTCTCTATACCGTATTGTGTACGGAAAAGCCTGTCACCTTCTAGTCGAATTAGAGCATAGAGTCTATTGGGTTATCAAACAGCTGAACTTTAATCTTTTAAAGGCTGGATCCCAAAGAAAGCTCTAACTCAATGAATTAGAGGAGCTGCGAAATGATGCATATGAGTGTGCATGGTCATACAAAGAACAAATGAAGAAGACTCATGACCAAAACATTTTGAGACGAGCTTTTGAGCCGGGTCAAAAAGTTCTTCTTTACAACTCACTGCATCTTTTCCCAGGCAAGCTCAAGTCTCGATGGACCGGCCCCTTTATTATTCGGTCAATTTTTCCTCATGGGACCATCGAGATTGAGGATCCAAAGAATGGTAACACTTTCAAGGTAAATGGGCAGAGGCTAAAACCGTTCTTGGAGTTGAGGAGTCCGGACATTGAGACAATATTGTTGACGGATCCTATTTACTCTGATTGAGGGTCATCTACTAAGGAGAGTCTGGCTGAAGACTTTAAACTTAGCGCTCATGGGAGGCACCCCACAGCTTATCTTTTTATTTGTTTATTATTTTACATATTTATGCTTAATGTTTGTTTCCAGTATTTTTTGTTTTCTAGTCTTTATTTCTCAGGGACAACGCGTACTGCAGATCAAGTTTGGGGGTATACTATGAGCCATACCAGTCCAGATAGTTCTCCATATCCCAGGTCAACTCTTTCCATATTATTCACACATTGGGGTCAATGTGTAATTTAAGTTTGGAGGTATGGGAGACACATTACACACACTTTTTCATAATTTGTTGTTGTTTTTTTTAATGCATGCTCATGTTATTTTGAAATTTTGGTTGATCTAAACAATTTCTGTGATGTGATTCATTGGTGAGCTTAAATTTTGGAACACATGATCTGTTGATAAAGTTTTAAAATTTAGTTACTTACTTGAGGCATTTGAGAATTCACATGTTTGATCTCGAATCTAACACGAGCACATTAGTATGCATTATGTGAGGTATGACATGTGATTTTAATGTGTACGTTTCTGTCTTAATTGAAACTGGATGACTTGTTGGATAAACACTTTGGCATATAAAAAAATGATGAAAATGATGATTATAAATAAACTTTCCACTGAGTAACTAGACCTCTTGCCTCAGTAAGCAGTGAGTGTTCACGTCAAAAGGTTGGAATTTTGTTTAATAGTATTAAGGCCAGTTTAATTTCATAGCCTTTTTGACTCGAATTAGTAAGTCCTAACGGGTGTCTGTACACCTAATACCCTAAAACCATATGGTTTGGGAGTCATTGACTCAACACTCGCTACATAGGTCAATTAGAAAGCGTAAGGGAACTAAACATAGCTGAGCCTTATATATGGATATGTAAAAAAAAAAAAAAACAAACTATGCCATTTTCGTTCATTCTGATGGGAAATGTGGTGAATCTTGAGACTTTGAGACCTTACACATTTGACTCATTCGGAAGCTTCATTTTTATTTGCTAATTCACTTCACACTGAGTCAGACTTATGATGCATTAGCCTGCCTTTTGTAAGTAATTAGATTTTAACATTTCTGTTCGTTGCGAAGATGGGTTTATCTTTTTAAGCTTGCTCATGAATCATTATCATGGTGGTGTGTGCTCCTAAAATCTTTGGATACCATGAGTTATGAATTTATCTTTATGTTCTTTGTTTTTCATTTAGTTTTTAGCTTCGTATTGCTATGGGACAGGCAATATGTAAGTTTGGGGGTATTTGATGAGTGCTAAATATTACATGTTTTAGCCCCTTAGTTTACATTTGTTAAGTTCTTAATTATGTTATTTCGTGCTATTTTATCTATTTTTGTTTTTTCTATGTTTTTATAGGTTTTGGAATAAAATGAAGCAATGTGGAAACTTCAGGGCTTAAAGAGCAAAAGCTGAGGATGCTTAGTGTGATCGAGCGCACAGGACGTACGATCGATCGCACCTGCGATCGTGCGCACACGACAGATCAATCGCACCTGCACTCGAGCGCACAAGACTTGCGATCGATCGCAAGTGACTTGCACATCCCACATTGGAAAGGAAACATTTGATACTGCATATGTATTGCAGCGCACTGTGATGTGCTCGAGCAAGAAGGCTGCGATCGATCGCAGTTGACTCGCACATCCCACATCGGATAGGAAGCACTTACAACACGCCAGATGCATTGCATCGTACCATGCTGCGATCAATCGCACCAGACTTGCGATCGATCGCAAAGAGGCAGTATCCCACATCGAATTTGCAGCTCATTGTACTCCGAGAAATCCCTTATATAAACACTATCCCACCTCATTATTCAGTGTGCAGTCTGGTGGATTTCTACTAGCATTCTAGTAGATCTCCTAAAGGCTTTTGCCACCACCAGGGGAAGTAATGCCCAACAGCGTGTGGAATTTCTCCCAATGTACAGTCAGTTTTAATTCTTTTCAAGTTTTTAATGCTTAGCACTTTTTATTGTGAAATTTAGTTTCATGATAATGGATGGCTGAAATCTTCAACTAAGGTTGAAAATGAAGCCTCGCCATTGTTTAGCATTATATTTTCAGATATGTTTATACAATTATGATATGTTTAGTTTAAATGTTCTATTTCAATTGTTTGAGTAAATTCTTACGATTGATAGTTTTTAATTGTTCTGTTGGATATTCTGCGTGTTTCATCCGATGGATACATCGAATCCTTTTCGATTAAATTGGATTTCCTTTGTGATTTGTTAAAAGTGGATACATTCGACGCTTTTGGTTTAATTGGGATATTCGTTGTTTTTTGTTGGATTCATGGAATGTTAGATAGATTATTTTTTTTATATAGAACATGAAGATATATGCTTTACTTTGGTTGGGTGGATTCTGAAACCTTAGTGTTTTCATCATTAGCTATTAAATCAATTTAGTTAGTTTAGTTTATATTTGTTTTGCAAAAATATAATTCACAATTTGGAACTAGGTTAAAATAAGGTTAGTTTAGATAAAAAGCTATTTTCACAACGCATTCCCTGTGGATTCGACCTCGCACTTGCACAACACTATATTGCAAACGATTCGTGCGCTTGCGAGTAATTTAAAACTCACAACAATCAACACTATTAATCATCTATCCCTTCTCATATAATAATTCAATTTATTTATTAATCTCTTATTAAATTAGTCATCAAGCTATAATCTTTCAAATAAATATATCTCATATACCAATTATACCAAATTTCTTCTCATATATTTAATCAGCTCAATATTTTCATTTAAATATCTTTATCATTATTTTACTATCAAAATTTACCTCATTATGAGGTTTATACCATACTATAAGTCAATCATATGTTTTTATCATTTCAATATCTTCTAATATATTTATCAGCTTAATTTCAATATCATCACAATTTACCTCATCATGATGTTCACAATATAATCGATCACAATTTATCATATCAACATGAATAAACTCCTTTTAATTGTTGTTTCATTATGAGACTCATCTTTCTGTCAATCATTTCACAATAAACTCTAATGCTTTAACATCTCAATTATTAATAATAAAATATTCAAATAAAATAAATGCATGCAATTAAATTATCTTTATTTCTTTCTCATCATTTCATCAAACCAATTTTGGTATATCATATGGGAATGTCTTCCCACATATCGACATGTTTCAGTTAGACCAGCTACCTTACTGCAAGCAGACATGCAGACATACATCAAAGCATACAATCAACTACCTCTTTCTTAATATATATATATATATATATATATATATATATATATATATATATATATATCAAATTGTTTCTTCATACAACATATGAATCATGACTTTTAAAAATTTTGTTTCTCTATTCAACATATATTTCTATCATTTAATTCTTCACACAAACAACATTAATTCCATAATAATTCAACTATCTCAGTTCATCAATTTATTATTCATAATATATTTCCATTTCATCCAAATATCATATATCTCATATATTTCCTCAAATCATCATTTCATATTATATGTCAATAATTTAATCATATCAATATCAATTCATTTTTCATATTTGTCTCGTTTACTAAAAGTAAATCTAACTCACCACGTAGCACTTTAAACTACTCGTGGATCACCTCCTTGCCTTTCTTGCTCATTTTAGTGTCACCAATAAATATTTCACCTCCACCTTTACAATTATTTTCTTAAGAGTTTCTTTGAAATTGAATCGGTAAAATGTTAAACACCAAAAACTATGCAAAAATTGTAAATGAACCTTTCTCGTTGATACTATTTTTTTGGTTCTAAATACCAATCACAATTTGAATACAAAGAAGTTATGTTAGTTTTTACAAAGTTCAATTTAATTATTATTTTATACTTTAGCTCTTACAGATAGCTAATTTAAGGTCTGATTACTCATCACCATCCGAGTCTAAAGAAGACAAACAATATGAGAGATCCCAAAATAGAATACTTGCCAATATATATGGACAGAGGGAGTAAGTATCAATCTCCCTTTATAAGTCTCTTGATTTAAAGTTCAAAATACATTCATAATTATGCATGTTCTAGTAACATGAATGTTGATTAAATATAAGTGATTAGTACATACATGACGACTAATGTCTATATTAAAATTGAATCGATTAAATTTCTTCCTGCTGCATCATATGTCCTTTTTTTTTCTTTTTTTTTCTCATGCTTCTGATTGTGACACATTTATCTTCCTCGTGAAGCATGGTGCCATGACACAACTATAAAATGTAAGTACTTTGTATGAACAATGCCTTTGTGTAAGTTATTTTATTACCCTTTTAGTTTCTCAATAGATTAAAAGTCATTTTGTCTTAATTTTTGATGCAAAGGTTTAAAATACTATTAAATCTTATTATTAAATGTATTAAAAAATGGGAGTTTGTCTTGTGTTTGCTTAAGAAGATAGGTTTTGAAGCCGCTTAGTGTATATGGATTAGAAAATGCATTTTATATGTTTTTTTTTTTCATTTTTGTTAATAATTCTCCCTCCAATTTTTCCATGCTTCTAGAGGGGTTCGTCTTGGGTCCATCTCTCTCCCTTTCTCTTTACACTTGTTATGGAGACTTTTAGCAAAATATTGTCTAGAGTGGTGAAATATGGACCTTTTAGGGGTTTCAAAGTCGGTAGGGATAAAGAAGAATTTGAGATGTCTTGCCTCATCTTTGTTGATAACACCATTATCTTTTGTGGGGCAGATAAAGAAAAAATTCTCAACTTTGTTGTGTTATTCTTTGCTTTGGAGTGGTATCCAGGCTTAAGATAAATTTAAGCAAAACCTTTTTGATTCTTTTTGGGGAGGCTATTGATGGAAATTATTTATCAAGCTTATTGGGACCTTCTTGGGGCTTCCTTTGGGGGCTAGATTCAAAGAGAAAAGTATGTGTGATCTCATTGTTGAGTGGTTTGAAAAGAAGTTAGCCGGTTGAAAGAAACATTATCTCTTTAAGGGGGTGAGGGGGGGGGGGGGGGGGGGAGGGGGATACTAATTCTTATTAGAAGTACTCTCTCTAGTCTTTTTGTTTATTTCATGTCCCTTTTCCCCCATTCCTTGTGTGGTTGCTAGAGGTTGGAAGGCATTCTTATTAGAAGTACTCTCTCTAGTCTTTTTGTTTATTTCATGTCCCTTTTCCCCCATTCCTTGTGTGGTTGCTAGAGGTTGGAAGGCATTCAAAGAAGATTTCTATGAGGATGATTTCAAATATCACTTAGTGAATAAGGGCATTGTTACGAAACCAATTGAGAAAGGTGGTTTGGGCCTTAAATCTCTTACTTCCTTTAATAGAGCTTCACTTGGTAAGTGGTTATGGATAATTACATATGAAAATTACCTTTTGTGATAAAAAAAAGTTATTTGTGCAAAATTTGACCTTGGTCATTGTGGTCGGACACAAAAGAAGGAAGATGCACTTATGGGATTATGGTTTGGAAATGGATTAGAAAAGTTTGAGATAAATTTTTCCCATTGTTTTCCCTTTGAGGTGCGAAACGGAGAGTTTATTGGTTTTTGGCATGATACTTGGTGTGGAGACACCCCCTCGAAAGACCAATTTCCTATGGTCTTCTCTATAGTGAGATAATTGGATGCATTAATTAGTGAATGTGCTTCTTTGGTTAATGGGGGAGGTTTTATGGGATATTCAGTTTATCCACAATGTTCACCATCGGGAACTTGAAAGTATAGGAGACTTTCATGAAGAAATTTACAAAGTAAAGATTGAGTTGATCGGGGAGGATCGTTTGAAATAGAGGCATAATAGCAATGAAAAGTTTAAGGTTAGCTCTTATTATAAATATCTTTTTATAATTAAAAGGAGCTGCTAATCCCTTTGGAAGTTCATTTGGAAGACTGATACTCCCACAAGAAGCGATTTTTTTTTTTTGCTTGATAAGCTTATTAGGGAGGATTTTGACCATTCATAATCTCTAAAGAAAAGGTAACGTCTGAATTGCCACTACCTCTGCAAAAACGATTGTGAGTTCGTGTATCATTAACTTTCAAGTCGTGCTTGAATTAGACGATTTTGGATTATAGCTTTTTGGGTTTTAAATCTTTGTTGGGTAAGTAGCGGTTTCTTTAAAGAGGAGATATGGGCGTGGACGGACATTTGAGCTTCAAAAGAGATAAAGAAGATTATTCCATTTAGTGGATGGTTTGGTTGGAGAGAAATGTGAGAGATTTTTATGGGATTGAAAAGACAATTGGTCGTTTAACAACTTTTTTTTTTTGTTAGAAGAGATTTTTGTGTGTGAATGAAGTTCATCTTTTTTATTTCATAAAATACTATCTCTTGGATAGAGTTCTTTTGTACATGAGAGACACTTTTAGTGTCCATTTATATTATTCTTTTTTCTTATAAAAAGCCTTATTATTAAATAAAACATAAATTAATGCATGTTTCCATTGCATTTAAGAAAAGGTCAGGTTTATTATCTTTTTTTTCGAAAGGGATTGGTTTGGTTGGATGTGTACTATACCATTGGGTATAAGCCCCAAAGAGAGAATATCAGTTTGATAGGGAAAAAAGACATTAATAGCAATTGAATAGAAAAAAGTTAGCTAGATTTTTAACCTTAACACCCTCAAATAAAAATTCTAATCCATATTAAATCCATTTAACTCAGTTCCCATCTCTCACCCTTAACTAGAACCCTTCGACCTAGAGATTTCTCTTCACACTGACTTCCGTTGATTAAGCTCATGGATTTAGTATTTTCGGGGGCCTATTGAATTTTTTTTTTTTTTTTTTTGTGTTTTCATATATACATAAAAAAAAAATCGTAATCAATAGTGTTATATGTAGAAGTGAAGACACACTCCGAGTGGGACTAGGCTGAAGCCCGACTCAATTTTTTTTTTCAAAAGAAACAATTAATAAATTATGTAGGTTAGTCTCAATTTTAAAGGGTAAGATAAAGATTCTAATGCTTATAAAGAAGTAAAGGTAGATAAAGACTAGTGATAATATGGTTCTATGAACCAAATGATGTAAAATGTGAATTAAAGAGTAAAGATATTTTGTAAAAATATTTTTGCTTAATGGATTAAAAGTGAGGTAATTTAGTCTTGATAATGATAGTGAAAATTCTTATGAATAAAGTGGATGGTGTTGGTTGTGGGATTAAGATGGTGGATGGGAGGAGTGTAGGATAGTGAGTTGTAAGGAAGGAAGGAATATAACTAATGATTAAAGATATGTTCTAAAAATCTCTAGGAGTAATGCAATGATCATAATTTCTGTAATTATAGTGATGAAAAAATTGATAAGATTGATATGACTTAAAGATTTAAGTGGGATGAGTAAGAACTTTAAGTGTAATAGGATGATACATGTGAATGGGTATGGTGCTAAGGACCAAGCAAGCTATAACATAAGAAGTTAAATTTGGAAAGCCTTTAAGTAAAATGTGATGATGACTAAAGATGTTAAGGAAAAACACCTTGATTGTTCATAAGCAAAGAGTGAATTCACAATTCTTATAAGAATTAAATGAGAAAGGCGAGTAATGATATGATTTGAGTGTGGAATGTGTAATTGTGAGAAGTGAGTAGGAGATTTAATCAAGAGAAATTGTGAAAGAGTGAAGTGAATTTGAGAAAAGAGGGAGAGTAATGACTTCAAGGTACGATCAAAAGTTGAGGAAGGTTTTAAGAGGAATCAATAGGTGAAACAGATTGATTAATAAAGTTTATTACCTTTATGATATTATATTAATGGTGAATTTTTTTGAGTGGGATCTAAGAGAATCTATAATGTGTTAAGAGATGAGCCACCAAAAAGGACTGAAATTGATGGGAGGATGCTATAAAGTTTGTGAGTGAATGAAGGATGAGATTGAGGTTGCTAGTGGACTTTTACTTTGAGTAAAGGAAATAGGTGAAATGAATGAGTTGAGAAAATGGTGGATGAATTTAAGTTGAGTTAAATCTAAATATTTGGAATAACATTGTTGATAAATCTTGGGTATTGTATTTATTTGGAGAAAATAAGTGTTTAGAATTTTTGAATGTTGGGAACTAGTGAGGTTTTGAAAAATGGCTTATTTTATGAAGGTGTATCAAGTAGTACAGGATAAGAGCAACATGGTATGTTAAATTAGAACCAGAGCACTAAATTAAGTTCAGAATGTGATAGAGTTAGATATAGAGGCGGCGTTGGATAATGTGGAATTTGAATTTGAAGTTTCTATTGAATAATGCATTGCTCTAAGAGGAAATATTAAATAAGAGATTAAAAGAGGGTAAGTTCAAGAGGTGTGAGTATTAATTGATGTGTAAGTCAGGATGCTCAGCTAAATTGAGTAAAGTTGATTGAAATAATGTGTAAATTTTGTGCAAGTATAAATAAATAAGATATTTTGATTTTGAGTTGAAAATGGTTTAAAGGCAAATCAAAGCTTGTGATCGAATCAAAGTCTTATCTTAAGTAGAATATCTTGGAAGAATGAAACTGAGGAGTGTGATAGGTAATGAGATGGGTATGAAAGAAACAAGAACCTTGTTCATTTGTGAACCTAGACTAGAAAAAATTTTGAGGACGAAATTTTATTAGTGGTGGAGAATTGTAGAGTCTGGTACTTAATTAATTATTTTAAATTCACATGAACATACTTTTTAATATTTGGCGTGTTTATTTGAAAATAAACTATAACAAATTCATATTGAGATTTGTTAGACTTAAAATTAAATAAATAAACTGAGAATCAAATAATAAAAATACATGTTAAGGGAGGACTACAAAATTTTTGAAAGATTGTTAAAAAAAAACGAAGTAAATCTGGAATTTTAGAAAAAAATGTGTCATGAAATGTAAAAGAAATGAAAAGTGGAAGGGTAAATGGGTAATAAAGCTAAAGTTAAAATATATATATATATATATAAGGGAGATGAGAGGTGGTGTGAAACTTCTAGAGTGATCGAGAGAGAGAAGAAAAGAAAAGAAGAGGAGAAATAAGAGGAAAAGATGGAGAAATTTTGCTCAAAATTAAGGTAAAATCTACTTTTCTCTGATCTTAACCTTCAAGCATATTTATAAACTTACAATTTTAGTTGGGTTTATAGATTTGAGATTCATTGAGAAATTTTGAGAAAAGTTTTAAATTACTTTTGAAGAAAATGAGTTTTGAACCAAAGTTTGTGATTTTGAAGTTTGGGGCTCAAATTTTAGTATGTTGGTTTTTTGTTAATAAAACTATGAGAAACTTGTATCTCGAAAGATTTGAAAAGACTCAAATGAATCAAGAAGAGTTTTGGAGAAAAAAATGAATTTTCGACTAGATCAGGTGCCTAGTCGACTGGATAAAGCATTTGAACCAAAAACGTTGCTGAATCAGGGGATTCAGTCGAATGAATGAAGTGATCCGTTGACTAAATGAAGTGGCAGAAGGTTTCTGGACCTTTTTCAATCTACTAGATCAGGTACTCAATGAATTATATCATGTTGATTTTCGAAAATTTGACTTTTTACTTCAGTTTTTGAACATGAAACTTTTCCAAAGTGATTTTAATGTCTATATACATTGGAAGAATGATTAAAATACCTTTAAAATTCTTAGTATTTATGAGATTAAAATGTTTTTGAAAGCCAAAGTAAGTGATTTGGAGAATAACATTTTGGTTCCTTTGATTTTTATTACACTCGAAATGTGCACATGATATTTAAAGTATATAAACACTTTGGGGTTGCTTAGTATACATTTAAATGATTTAAAGTAATGGGATTAAGTGTTATTCACTCCTAGGTGCAAGTGGGAAAATCTTTGAGAGACAAAAGAAGTAGATAGGGTGAATTTGTAAATCGGGAAACGAGGTGAGTACACATTACTCCTAGTAAGTGAGAATGACCTAATAATTGATGGACATGAACTTAAAGTACATACATAAATGTATAAGAATTTATAATGAGGTTTAGATACAATGAATGATTGTGTGCTTCGATGTAAGTGTGTGTAAAAATAAGTTAAACACATACACACACACACAATATATATATATATATATATATATATATATATATATATATATATATATATATATAGTAAAATTATGATGTATTTGAACCAATTGTTACCATATGGGTTTGTTGAAATATGTTGATTGATTGAAAAATGTATTCTTTTGCAGATATGGGGAAAATGTGGTGTTACTATTGAAAAACTTGTGATTGTGATGTGGTGAATTGTTATTTTCTTGAGTTGATGAATACCTTTCCTTGAGTTGAAAATAGCGTGAAGAATACTTTTCCTTGAGTTGAAAAAATAAAAACGCGAAGTTTTTATTTAAAGATATGGCAATTACTTAGAAACACATACAAATTCAATGTATAATAAGGCTTAGTAAATCAAGATTAAAAATCGAGTACTTTGAGTAATGTGTTACTCATTGAGCTTTTAAAGCTTACCCCCTTCTTTATGTTTTATTTCCCCAGGTGTTCGTAGATTATGGAGAAAAGCTCTAGTTGAGCTACCAGTTTGACCTTATACAAGTGGTTTTGAAGTGACATCCTTAGAGTTGTCTTGAGTTTAGAAATTTTGTTTTAAAGAAGTTGTTATGTTAAAAAAAAAAAAGATGTATTATTTTGTTGTAAAAATATATTTGTACATGAGATTATTTGATTGATTATGTTAAATTGTAAAGTATGTTATATGAAAATACGCATGCATGACATTCAGGATAGGGCTCAGAGATAAAAGGTGATGATACTGTCTCGAGTAGAGTTCACCCGAGGATGGGTTGTTACAAATGCTCTCACAAAAGTGACATTTTTTGTTTAAGAAGTTTTGGAGTTTGTCTAAGGTTTAAACAGGAGAAAGAAGTTCATTATGTTAAAGGAGTGCGCCCCAGGTCAGGCCGCAGCCTAGCTCTTTCCAGGACGTGGCTCTCAGCATGGAGGAGCTCCTGGAACTAGTGTGTGACACGGCTCAGCCTCCCGCAGGCCGCGGCGCCCAGAAAGGTGAAAAAAGGAAGTTGTTCAGCCCTGTTCCAGGCTGCAGCACGCCCTGTTTCAAGCCGCAGCCTGAAGGCACACTGATGCACTTTGGTTTAGCCTTTATTAAGTGTGTGGATGCATGTTCAAAACGCACAGGATTACTAAGGATTGATGAAGGGCTATGGATGATTAGTCCTCAAGATCTAAGGGTGGATATTTACCTTCAAGAATGGTCAAGAAGTTGGTGCACTATATAAAGGGTCACCTAGCTTCAATCTCAACACATTGTGACATACAAGTGATCATCATACAAGAGAGTTAAAGTGCAAGTGTGAGAGTGTAAAGACACAAAACACAGGAGAGGCACTAGAATAGATCTCAAAAGAAAGGCTGGTTGTAAAGAGAGAAGTAGTATAGATTATGGGTATAGTGCTTTTGTAATAGTTCTATCACTTTCTTTCTTCTCTTCTTGGTTCTTCAAGAACTTGGGTTTCTTGGAGTGGAGTTGCTGTAACTTGTAAGAACTCATTGATTTAGGGCAGAGAGTTCAGAGGAACTCACGGGGACGTAGGCTATTGCCGAACTTCGATAACAATTGTTGTGTTCTTTATTTCTTGCTTTGGTTGCTGTATTTGTTTGTACAAGTTATTCTAGACTTGGGTGTTTAGAAGATCACCATCTGGGCATTCTTGAGAGGTGGTTTCCCAACAGTGGTATCAGAGTCAGAGGAGTTTTGAAGAGAGGGTATCGGAGTAAGAACAGAAGGTATCGGAGTCAAGACTCCAAGAATTAAAGATCAACTTCTTGGGTGATTCAAGAACGGAGTAAAGATCAAGATCAGATCGTGTTCTTGAGGGTGATTCAAGAACGATATTGAGATCCATCTTTGATCGTGTTCTTGAAGTTTAGAAGAAGTTAGAAAACAATTGTGGGTGCTGCATAAATCTAGGATTTTCTCCGCAAGATTGCTTCAAATTTCTGTGTTGAGAAGTTTGATGGAAAGGGAGACTTTGCCCTTTGGAAGCGGAAGATCAAGGTTGTTCTTATGCAATAGAAAGTGGACTTGGTGATTCTAGAAGATGAAGATTTTCAAGCAAGTATCACGGAAGTCTAGTGGATTGAGATGAAGAAGATGGCATACAGCACCATTTTCTTGCACATGTCGGATAGTGTCACAAGGGAGTGCGGAGACTCGAAAGATCCTACTGTCATATGGAAGAAACTAGATGAGTTGTTTCTTACCAAAACTCTCCCTAATAAGATTTATCTTCTTAAAAGAATATTTGCTTTTAAAATGGATCATAGTAAAGAGTTGCAAGATAATCTTGATGTGTCTAATAAGCTAGTTCAAGATTTGAATAGCTGTAGCATTACATTCTTGGATGAAAAATTGGCTGTTATTTTGTTGAATTCTCTTTCTGATTGTTTTGATAATTTGATTAATGCTATTGAGTATGGAAGAGATACTTTAACCAAGGAAATTCTGATCAATACCATAAGGGCTCATGATTTCAAAACCAAGATAAGGGAAGCATCAAGTGGAGAAGGGTTGTTCATTAGAGGAAGGCCAGCAACTCAGAATAGCAGTAGCATTCATGGAAACTACCAGGAGAAATCAAGAGGTAGAGGGTATAGCCATGGGAGATCTCATTCCAAAACAAGATTTGGAAGAAAGAGATGCTTATACTACAACAAGGAGGGTCATTTCAGGAAAGATTGCAAGAGGAAGATGTGGGATAAGAGAGGAAGAAGCCATACCAACAATGGAGATGCTTCGATTGCTAAAGGAGAACAGCAAGATGATGTTCTTGTTATGTGCTCAAATATGAGCAGGAGGCAAGGCATCGAGATGTGGATCCTGGATTCTGGGTGCACTTATCACATGTGCCCTCATAAGGAATGGTTCAAAAATTTTCAGGAAACCAATGATGGAAAGATTTTCTTGAAGAATGCCACTTCTTGCCAAATTAGGGGGATAGGAGACATCCAGTTGAGGATGTTTGATGGAGTCACAAGGCTGCTACGGAATGTGAGGTATCTTCCAGATTTGAAGATGAATTTGATTTCATTAGGGCAGCTGGATTCCATGAGGTATTCATACAAAGCAGAGGGAGAAAAGATCAAGGTGACTAAGGGATCTTTGGTAGTGATCAAAGCAACAAGAAAGGATGGACTCTATGAGATGATCAGAGAGACAAAAATCAAGGATCAAGCAGCAAGCTTGATGGCTGAGATGGATAAGGCAACCCTTTGGCACACTCGCTTGGGATATATGAGTGAAAAAGGCCTGCAAGTTCTTAGCAAGGATGGTCTACTTGGAGGAGACAAAGTAGAGAAACTTGATTTCTGCGAGTGTTGCGTTCTTGGGAAGCAACACCGGGTCAGCTTCAACACCGGAGTGCACAAGTCTAAGGGGATTCTTGACTACATTCATTCGGACCTTTGGGGACCAGTAAGAACACCAACACAGGGAGGTAACTTTTACTTTCTGTCTTTAATTGATGATTATTCAAGAAATATTTGGGTTTATTTGCTTAAAAATAAATCAGATGCTTTGAATAAATTTGTTGTGTAGAAAAATTTGCTGGAGACTCAAACGGGTAGAGTAGTTAAGGGTTTACGAACCGATAATGGTATAGAATTTTGTAATAAGGATTTTGATAAATTCTGTGAATTAAATGGCATTCTAAGACATAGAATGGTTGTAAAAAAACCTTAGTAAAATGGAGTTGCTGAGAGGATGAATAGAACCCTTATGGAAAAGGTTAGGTGCATGTTAATTGGGTCCGGTGTACCAAAATATTTTTGGGGGAAAGCTGTGTCTACTGCTGCATACTTGGTAAATAGGTCACCCTCTAGAGCTTTAGAGCTCAAGACTCCCATGGAAATGTGCAGGGGGAAACCCCCTGAGTTGTGCAACCTTAGGACTTTTGGGTGTGCTGCATTTGCACATCAAAAGGATGATAAACTTAACCCAAGGTCTAGAAAATGTGTATTTCTAGGGTATGGTGATGGGGTTAAGGGGTATAGGTTGTGGTCCTTAGAAACAAAAGTAATGAAACTCATAATAAGTAGAGATGTTATTTTTAATGAATTGTTATTTCCCTATTTGGAGAAAACTAACCCTGCAGGGGCTAGTGAGCAAACCAGTCCGGAATTTGTGGAGCATCGCATCAAGAAAAATTCAGTTCAGGTAGAGCAAGGAAGGCAAGAGGGTTCGAACCAGGTAGAGCCCATTAATGAAGGCCATGCTCAGGATACTCAAGAGAAGGTTGAACTAGAAGAGGTTGATATAGCAAGTCAGAATGACTACCAGCTCACAAGGGACCGAGAAAGGTGAGTGGTCAGACTATCTTTGAGATATGGGTTTGCGGATGCTAATGTAGTAGCTCCTTGGACAGAAAGAGGAATGGTTGAACCAGAAGTTTACCTGGAAGCCATAGAATGTAAGGATTCATCAAAGTGGCAGCTAGCTATGGAGGAAGAAATGGATTCTTTGAGGAAGAACAACTCTTAGGAATTGGTGCCCAAACCAGAAAAACAGAGAGTTATGGATTGTAGATGGATCTACAAGATCAAAGAAGGGAACACTCCAGAGGATGAAGTCCGGTTTAAAGCTTGACTGGTGGCAAAGGGGTTCACACAAAGAGAAGGCATAGATTTCACCGAAATATTCTCACCGGTTGTGAAGTACAAGATGATACAGACAGTATTGGCAATGGTGGTCCAATTCAATTGGGAAATCGAGCAAATTGATGTGAAGACAACGTTCTTACATGGAGGGCTTGATGAGACCATCTACATGAGGCAACCCGAAGGCTATGAGGAAGGAAGGCAGAGAGAGTTGGTGTGCAAATTGAAGAAATCTCTCTATGGCCTGAAGCAATCACCTCAGCAATGGAATACGAGGTTTGATTCCTTTGTAACAAGCTTGGGTTTCATGAGGAGCTACTATGATTCGTGCTTGTACTGCAAGGGGCACAAGGTGGAGGAAATGGTGATCATCCTCATCTATGTTGATAATATGTTGTTGGTTGGGAGCAGCATGGAGAGGATAAAAGAATTGAAATCTCAACTCAGTGAGGAGTTTGAGATGAAGGATCTTGGCCATGCACAGAAGATCCTTGGGATGAATATAATCCAGGAAAGGGAGAGAAACAAATTGAAGATCTCTCAAACTTCCTACATAGAGAAGATGATATCTAAGTTCTCTATGGAATATAGCAAACTAGTGAAGGTTCCCCTTGCTGGTCATTTCAAGTTCTCCAGCAATCAATGTCCGAGATCAGAGGCAGAGAAGAAAGAAATGGAAAAGGTCCCTTACTCTAGTGCGGTTGGTTCAGTTATGTTCACCATGGTAAGCACTAGACTTGATATTGCTCATGCAATAAGTGCTCTCAACAGGTTTATGAGTAATCCCGGAAAGGAGCATTGGCTTGGGATGAAGTGGTTGCTGAGGTACTTGAAGGGAAGCCCAGAAGTAGGGCTGATTTATGAGAAGAAGGGTAAGTCCATCTATCTTGAGGGTTATGCGGATTCGGACTATAGAGCAGACCGGGATAAAAAAAGATCGATTACCTCCTACTTCTTCAACTTAAACGAATGTTGTATAAGTTGGAAGGCTCAGTTGCAGCCTGTGGTAGCACTCTCAACAACCGAGGCTGAGTACATAGTGGCAACGGAAGCCATTAAGGAGGCTATGTGGTGCAAAGGGTTGTTGGAAGAGTTGAAGGTCCTGAAAGAGCAGGTGGTGGTGTATTCGGATAGTCAAAGTGTGTTGCATTTATGTAAGAATCCAGTGTTCCATGAGAGGACAAAGCACATGGATGTTCGGTATCATTTCATTCAGGAAAATGTTACGAAAGGATGCATTCATGTAGGCAAGGTATCCACGGAGGAAAATCCTGCAGATTTAGGCACCAAGGCTCTACCTCTAAGTAAGTTCAATCATTGCCTTGGACTACTTAGGATTGGAGTCGGTTGAATGGTGACTCAAGATGAGTTTGGATCTTGAGTTCTCTGCACAATGGGTTCAGATTTAATCGCTTAGACAAAGGTAGAGATTGTTGGAGTTTGTCTAAGGTTTAAATGGGAGAATGAAGTTCAACATGTTAAAGGAGTGTGCACCAGGTCAGGCCGCGACCCAGCTCTTTCCAAGCCACGGCTCCCAGCATAGAGGAGCTCCTAGAACCAGTGTGTGCCGCAGCTCAGCCTCCCCTAGGCCGTGGTGCCCAGAAAGGTGAAAGAGGAAGTTGTTCAGCCCTATTCCAGGCCGCAACACCCCCTGTTTCAGACCGCAGCCTGAAGGCGCACTGATGCACATTGGTTCAGCCTTTGTTAAGTGTGTGGATGCATGTTCAAAACGCACAGGATCACTATGGATTGATGAAGGGCTATGGATGATTAATTCTCAAGATCTAAGGGTGGATATTGACCTTCAAGAATGGTCAAGAAGTTGGTGCACTATATAAAGGGTCACCTAGCTTCAATCTCAACACATTGTGACATACAAGTGATCATCATACAAGAGAGTTAAAGTGCAAGTGTGAGAGTGCAAAGACACAAAACATAGGAGAGGCACTAGAATAGATCTCAAAAGAAAGGCTGGTTGTAAAGAGAGAAGTAGTATAGATTATGGGTAGAGTGCTTTTGTAATAGTTCTATCACTTTCTTTCTTCTCTTCTTGGTTCTTCAAGAACTTGGGTTTTTTGGAGTGGAGTTGCTGTAACTTGTAAGAACTCATTGATTTAGTGCAGAGAGTTCAGAGGAACTCACGGGGACGTAGGCTATTGCCGAACCTCGATAACAATTGTTGTGTTCTTTCTTTCTTGCTTTGGTTGCTGTATTTGTTTGTACACAGGTGGTTTCCCAATAAGAAGCTTATTAGGGAAGATTTTGACAATTGATAATCATTAAAGAAAAGGTAATATGTGAATCATTGCTGCCTTTGCAAAGAAGATTGTGAATCCGTGCATCATTTTCTTCTTAGTCGTGCTTGAATTAAATGATTTTGGATTATGGCTTTTCGGGTTTTAAGTCTTTGTTGGGTATGTAGCGTTCTGTTAAAGAGTAGATGTGGGCGTGGATGGATATTTGAGCTTCGAAAGAGAGAGAAGATTATTGCCTCAATCCCAATATCCATTTAGTGGATGGTTTAGCTAGAAAGAAATGAGAGAGCTTTTGATGGGATTGAAAATCCAATTGATTGTTTAACACCATTGTTTTTTGGCTAGAGGAGATTTTTTTTCTTCATAAATGAGGTTCATCTTTTTGATTTCATAAAAATACTATTTCTTCGTTATAGTTCTTTTGTACATGAGAGACACTTTTAGTGCCCATTTATATTATTTTTTTTCTTATAAAAAATCCTTATTATTAAATAAAAATGAAATTAATGCATGTTTCTGTCGCATGTAAGAAAAGGTTAGGTTTATTATCTTTTTTTTGAATGGGATTGGTCTGGTTGGATGCGTACTATGCTATTAGGGTATAGGCCCCAAAAGGCGAATATTAGTTTGAGAGGGAAAAAACGACCTTCATAGCAGTTGAAGAGAAAAAAGGTTGGCTAGAGTTTTAACCTTAACACCCTCAAATAAAACTTCTAACCCACAGTAAACCCACTTAACTCAGCTCCCATCTCTCACCCCTAACCAGAACCCTTCGGCCCAGAGATTACTCTTCGCACTCACCTCCTTTGATTTTTTTTATTTTTATTTTTTTCATATATACATAAAAAAAAAAAAAAATCATAATCAATCAAGTTATATGTAGAAGGGGAGACACACTCCGGGTGAGCCTAGGGTGAAAACCCGACTCAATTTTTATTTTAAAAAAACCAATTAATAAATTATGTATGCTCAGTCTCAATTTTAATACGAGCCCAGTTTCCCATCCCAACACTAACTCAAAATACCCGACTAGTATCGTTTTCTGTCTTCTTCGTTTCTTTTTCTTGTCTCGTCTCACACTGGGATCCCTCTGTATCGTTCTCTACGTGGCGTTTGACGGTGCTCGTTTCTCTCCCTCTCCAGCGTTCTCTGTCTATGGAAGGAAGCCTTTGTGAGTCTGTGACGATAAATGGTTGGGTGGTGAAGCAGCAACTGTGCATTTGAAGGTATTTCTCTCTCTAAGTTACTTTCAATATTTGTTCAAAAATTAATATTTTCTTTGTTTGAACCATTTATTCATCTTGAAAATGGGTTAGGTACTTTTGTTAAGAATTAGTTTGAGAAGATTGAACATAAAATTTTTATGGCATTTAAAAAAAAAACAGCCAGTTAACCTCTGCGAGAAAGCATAGGAAAAATTAAAGAAATTGAAATCTTTTGAAAACTACTATCTTTTCTTTTCTGTTATTTTCTTATCTTTTTGTTTGATTTTGCTTGTCCGGTTCTTTGGTTTGTTTTCTGGGAAATGAACGAATTGGATCGACCGTTCATTTCCATCAAAGGGTAATGCTTAATGGTATTGGTGCTGACTGCTGAGGAAGGAAGGCTTTGTTAGCCTTTTTTTGTAGCAGTGACAAACTGACAAAGATTAGTACAATCATAAATCTTGACCTTTTGTTATCTATGATGTTGATGCCTATATTGCATTGTATATATGTTGTTTCGTGAATGGATTTCTCTTCCTTATCTGGCAGATTTAAGTACTAATGATCTAGTACTTATCACTGATTAAGCAGCGTAATTTTTAGTGACTTTTTTAGGCTTCAATACATCTCAAAATGAAAATCTATGATGCAGTTTTTAATTTTAGCAGCTAGAGTTATTAGAGTTAACTCAAATCTTTGGGAATAGCATTTGGATGTTAAGAAGCAATTTAAGAAATAACTGCAAATATGGAAGTTTTTGAAGTCATTCTGGAGTCAGATTCTATATTGAAACAATGCAAAAATAAGTGCTGACAACTTTGTTTCCTATATCCTTCATCATTTCGAAAATTGTTAACATGTGCCCTTGAAAATTTTAGAAGAGCTCTGGTTCAAAGGGAAATTTTATGATATGTTGCGTGCATCTGATTTTACGTAATTATGCTTTTCAGTTATCTCAAAACTAGTTTTTCTTATCACTTCTCTAAGGTAGCCTCTTCTGCTTCTCTTTCAAATAATTCCTGAATCTACTTTCCCAACTAGCATAATACGAGGCCCTACCAGATTGTAAATCACTCGAAGGGCAGCGTACCAATTGAAGGTGCTATTTGAGCATATCCCTAGGCTATTGGCTTTTTTATTTTTTATTTTACAGTAAGTACCCCTTGACTTATTTGGGTGCATGGCATCTTACGTACCCATTAAGTAGTGGTATAGGTTAGATTCTCTTGTTCTTCGTCTAGATTCTTGATATTCACTACAACAGATTAGGCGAACGCCGGTGCTTTTTTTGTATATTATGGCGCTTTAAAGTGCCGCAATATGCATTATCGGCGCTTATTGCAAGCGCCGGATGAAGCACCGGTATATGCGGTGTCGAAGCGCAAATACCAGCGCTTAAATAAAGTGCCGTAATATGCATTACCAGCGCCTATTGCAAGCGCTGGATGAAGTATCGGTATGTGCGGTGTCGAAGCGCAAATACCAGCACTTAAATAAAGCGCCGCAATATGCATATTTTTTCGGTGTTTTGAAGCACCGGTATTTAGTGGCGCTTTGAAGCACCGGTATTTAGCGGCACTTTGAAGCGCCGGTATATACCGGACATTTTATGCATATTGCGGCCCTTTAAAGCGCTGCTAAAAGTACGATTTTAATTGTGTTTTTTACCTTATTTTGACTTAAATATCAATACTGTTCACCATTCAATAATAAAATATACCATAAAATACAAAAAAAAAATACAAATGTTCTTCGATATATAAAATGCATCCAGCATCCATAAAAATTCAATTAGTCAACACAAAAATCATCTTATTTACACAAAAAAAACAATCATAGTTTCACATATAAAATTCATACAAAAACAAAGTAAGGAAAATGTAGTGTGAAAAATTATTTTAGCATCACAAAATCAATCATGAAGTCCTCTATTAACCAAATGTTGTAGTAAAGACTTCAGCTCATCCATTTGAGATTGCATATTATTCATTTGATCATCTTGCCTCGCCGTTATTAGTTGAATTTGTTGCGCATGCGGTTGATTGTTTTCTTCTATTTGTGCTCTCAGACTATTTATCTCTTCAGTATAAGCTTCATGGTATCCCATATTATTCCTCATTTGAGCTGAAAGTCCATACACAGCATAGGGTGTAACTTCAAACCCTTGACCTCGGACACGACTAGAACTCTCTTCACCCATAAGCTCGGTGAAGACTTCATTTTGTATTGCTAAATTATTGCTAACATCAGAGGATCCTGAAGCTGCAACAAGTTCAGCAACACGAGCTTCAGCTGTCATCTACAATTACGAAACAAGAAAGATTAAACTCCTCCAAATATTGAGTAGCTAATTGCAACGAAATTTATATAAAACAAAAGTTGCTTAGCATATTTTATAGAAAAAGTGGTAGAATTTCCCCTATTTTTTCATAAAACCTCATGCAAAAGAAAAACAAGTATACAATCCAAACAAAAATACAAAATAATTTTCAGCCAGAGGCTTATCAAATTGAGCCTGAAGCAATAACATGGCTGCCACTAAATAAAAAGTCCTACTGAAAAACCTCGTTAAGGCTTCAGTTTTATACATGAAGTCCACTAATACATATTTTATAGAAAAACGGGCAGAATTTCCCAACAGGAAGATAGATATAAATAAAAGCATCAACAACTTAGAAGAGAAAAAGGAAAAATATGACCCAGTAAAAAAAGGGAAAACAGTGACAATTTCAACAGTCAAGATACTTAAACAAAGTTAAGAAAGTTTCAACAGTAAGAAATATATACCAAGAGAAATCAAAGTGCAATTTCATTAATACAGCGACAACAAGTGGACTTGGATGTCTTTTGTATGAGATTTATTCATACCATAGAGAATTGTATTTAATCAGTTTTTTTAACTCCTATCCCTTTTTCTTTTGCTTTCTTTTCTTCCAAAGCACACAAAGGATACCCATGTCTCTTTATGGTGCTGGGGATGTTCATATACTTAAGTTTTCTTCAAATAGAAATTTAAATCAAGATATAAGAGGCACTCAAAATTGCTGATAATGATTATACTATAACAAGTATGATATGGTCAAGCTATTTTATGAGCACATTAAATAACAATTAAAATATCAACTAATAGATGGCTTGATTTGGTTGGACTAAATTCTTTTTTATCAATTTTCAAAAATAAGCATCGGCTCAAAACTGGCTTTAAGGCCATCCAAACAAAGCCTTTTGATCAAGTTGAACTCCAATTCCGAAGATCAGATTGGTGCAATTGGATATCAAACATTGAACTCCATCCATCATTTAGCATTGCTTATAGAAAGAAAAAAGAATCACATGCATTGTTTTTATTTATCCATTAGAAGTTAGGTAAAGCCTAAAACACATGCATGAACATTGGCATCATAATGTTTTCAAAAATCATGAAAATAAAAGAAAATGGAAATAAAAGAAATCAATGCATATTTTGCATCATGTAGAATAGGTATCATAGCATATATCACATCATGAAATAAAAGAAAAATGACAAATAAGGTCTGGCTGATGGAATATGAGAAGATAAGCAACTATATTACTTAGTTTTATACTAACCTCTTTACAACTAATAATAATACAATTATTGAGTTACCCTAAATCCTTTGGCTCAAAAATTAGATAATGAGGATCACGATGTTCTTCAACCTTTCACTAAAGATGAAATTAAAGAGAGCTAGACTGGAATATGGGAAATAATAAAGCTCCCGGATTAGATAGGTTAAATGCTAAGTTCTACAAACATTTCTAGTTCATCACTGGGGATTTAGTTATAAGTATTGTTAATAGATTTTTTGAAACTGGATTTATGCGAACAAAAATTACTGAAACATTTATAATTCTTATCCCAAAAGTAAAGAATCCAACTGAGGTAAAAAAAAATTGACTTATAAGCTTGTAACACAATTTATAAGATAATTAGTGCACTGCTTGTTAGGAGAATAAAACCTTTGATGAACAAATTGATTTCTCCTTTTCAGAATTCAATCACACCTTCCAGGTCATTAAGTTAGATTTTGCAAATGCCTATGATATGGTTGAATGGCCATTTCTTCACAAAGTTTTTTGCCTTAACAATTTCCCCTTTCAATGGGTTAAATGGATCATGGCTTGTGTTACCACCAGCTCTTTGAGATTCTTAATTATTAGAAAGTTCTTGGATTAGCAAATTTGAGAGCTATTTCTAGAGCTAAACATTGATTTACATAGATGTACAATCAACTAAGGACAATTTGCATCAAAATATGATAAGCATTAGGCTATTTAATTTGGGTACATGATTTCCAATAACTGATCTCCTAATGTACAATGAACTTACCATGAATTGTCGTGATGCATTATCAATAAAAGTCTCATCCTTGCATTTATGAGTTTCAGCAAAAAACTCTACACGCTTGAGCTCATTCCCATGTGTCATCTCCTACCTTGTATGAAAAGAGTTCAAATTGTGACTCAATACACTACATCTCAAATGAAAGATTGGATGAATGAAGCAAAATTAACTCACATATTCATCCTGTCTTCTAGCAAAACTCTTTGAACCAGACGTGTGAGGACATTGTTGTCTTTCACGTGCAGCTGTCCCTGTAGTAGAATATTTCTACACCAATAATAAACCAATTGAATAATCAGTCATTATTATAAAAATCGAAATGAACATAATTATCTTAAAACAACCTCACTCTTCTCAGAGAACCAGTAGTTCATCAGTTGTTTCCACTGGTCTTGATCTACTCCTTTTGGGACGTCATTGCTTAAAACTTGTTGTTTTGTTTTGTTCCTCACGTGGTCCCTTTTAAGCACATATCGGTAGTCCCCCCATTTTTTCTCTATCATCATCAACAAAATTTTGTCTATCGCCTCAATCATAGGGTATTGGAACTTCCTCTACCACAAAGAAAGGAAATCGTTGTCAAATAAGCATTATTGGTGTTAGGGATTATGCATGTACAACACCACAAAAACAAAAAAAAAATAAATAAAAATTGGAGGCAATCAATGGTTATTTAGTTGTTACTTACCCGAATAAATATAACAAGGTCCTTCTTGTAGCTAGAAGGGACCTTCTTCCAATCCGTGTAATTAAGCAGACAAAGGTTCACTCTCTTTGCAACCTTGCCCAACCAGCTACTTAACATTTTCCCACCTTTCTTAATAGGTTGATGACATGCATTGAAGTGGACAACAATTTTTTCCCCACGTTCAAGGAACCACACTTGTGAGGGTCTTAGGACACGTATTTGCTTCCTCACCCTCCCTTCATGATCTATACATTGAAAACATAAATTTTATATTTAGTATAACAATGTGGTATCAAACTAGTTATAGAGAGAATGTAGTATAATACAAAAATTACCAATTATCTCGTATTGTTCACTATCATTGTGATCACTTCCCGTTGTTATTGGATCATGATGAATTAAAAATATCCCTAATATCCCTCTCTCTAACCGAGGAAGGGATATTTTTTTACCTATACATCTTGTAATCTATATACATAAAAACATTAAAATGATTATATCACACACTATCAAGAATGAATTAAAAGTTAATAAGAATTAGAAGAACCACACCTAAAAGAGAGGAATGGTCAAGGGGTCGCAACAAATGCAGCAATCAATAACTTCATAGAACCTGAGAACAAATGAACAAATAAGTGCTTCAAATAGGATTTAAAGAACAAGCAATAATCAATGATACAACTAAAACAGAAATTTACGACATTCTAAAGTAGCATTCCACAAACTGTACGCAAAAAAGTTCAGGACACTTGTTATGTGTGATACAAAGCAACAGTATCCCGATAGATTACAATAAAACCTTACAAAACTCGTTGACACACATGTCCATCACATAAATACACATCCAAATATAATTACACGGAAATGCACATAAAACTAGTGGTATCTTCATCAATGTCCATCCTAGCCCAAGTTGAGATACAATGTAATTGATCGTCTACCACTACATTAGAAGGCATGCACTGATTGTAAGTGTCATCATCCTCTTCCTGTGTTTTTCCCCCCATTTCATATAAGTCCCTTAGCTTTGTGATCACAACATGATACCATTCCTTTCTTGTTGGGTTTTGCACATAAAACACTTGTTTCGCTTGAGATGAAAGTACGAACGGGTCATCCTTCAATAATTGACCAGTGTGTATTAACCTATTCAAGTTCACGAGAATGCATCCACTTGCATCTTTCTTTAAACTTCTAGGTGAATTAATATCCACCCAATCACAACGGAACAACACAATCTTAAACGTCCCATAGTAATCCAACTTGATGATATCGTTGAGCACACCATAATATATTTTATCATCCGCTTCAACCATAACTCTCGAATTTTAAGATCGTCTACACCTCTCATGTTCCTTTGTGTGGAATTTAAAGCCGTTGATGTTGACTCAATTTAATCTTCTAACAACATTATTCGGACCTCGAGCAAAGGCAATTAGTTCATCTGAATAATTGTTATCCACCATCCATGGCACTTAAACATTTCTGAATAATTAATATGAAACAACAACATTCAATGTTTAATTGAAAACACTGATAACTTTTGAAGACTCTTGTTATTATGCCTAACCTGTCTCATAAGCCATGAGGGAAATTTCTCAACCAACCACTTTTGTTAGAGACTTTGTATTGGTCGATTGGAACGGTTGGTTAGCCTTTGAGCAGCCAAAAATTCGCTGCAATAATTGATGTTTTTATGTAACTGTTAGCCATCACAGTGATAACAACAGATAATAAAAACTCAATTTAAACACATGATTACTAATTAAGTTCCTTTATTGATACTAACCTACGAAGAGCAGAAAGTTTATCATTATGGAGCAACATATAACGATGTACTTGAGCCAATGACATGTCATCGAGCTCAACACTCACAATCTTTCCCATTATCTGTCCACCAGAGAAAAACATGTATTCATCTGGAAAATTTACTGTATCATTATTCCTTTGGGAGCGGTTGAATTTTGTCTCTACACCTTTGAAGTATTGGGAGCAATATGTTAGACACTCTTCCCCATTGTACCTTTCAGCAATTGACCCCTCGGGTCGACTTCTATTACATACGTAAGATTTCAAGCGCACTAAATACCTTGCAAAGCCAAAAAATGAAAGATAAACTATGTAGCCAATATATAATAAAAAAAACAAAGTGCACAAAATAGCTTTGAACATCTAACCTCTCAACAAGATACATCCACCTGTAGTGTACCATACCCCCAAGTCTAGCCTCAGAGGCTAAGTGAATGATAAGATGAACCATAATGGTAAAGAAACCTGGGGTGAATATTTTCTCCAAATGACATAGTGTCAAAGCAACACACGACTCCAATAAGTCAAGCTCATGGGGATCAAGGGCTTTAGAGCATAAAGCTTTGAAAAATGATGATAACTCAGACACAACTGCTACAACATGTCTAGGCAAAGATGCTCTTAAGGCAATCAGAAGAATTTCTTGCATTAATATGTGACCGTCATGACTCTTTAGGTTTAACAGCTTACGATCCTTTAGGTTGACACATCTCGAGATGTTTGATGCATACCCATCAGGAACTTTAAGATTTGGCAAAACTATCAAGAAATTCTGCTTCTCCTTCGTGGACATAGTGTAGCATGCTGGAGACGAGTGATCTTTTTCATTAGGAAGAACAACTAAATGGAGGTCTTTCCTAATACCAATTTCCTCGAGATTGCGGCGTGCCTTCTTATTATCTTTAGTCTTACCATCTATATTCAATATTGTTCCAATCAAATTATCACATACATTCTTTTCTATATGCATCACATCTAAATTATGACGCAATAGATTGTCTTTCCAATATGGTAACTCAAAAAAAATGCTTTTTTTTTTCCACAACATATCTACAACTCCCCCATCCATGGGAATATCCTTATTATCAATATTTTCAAAGAAATCATCCACACCCTAAAAAAGGTTATCAACTTCATCCACTAGCACTTGCCCCGTAGAGATACCAACATCCTCTCTTGCTCTATTCTTAGAAGGCTTCAAGGTTTTATCATAGCTATAGTTTCCACCCTCTAGTTATCTTAAAACATCGTGCCCAAACGGTGGAACAGGAGCATATCCCAACTCTATGGTGCCATCAAACTGATCCTTTTGAAAATGAAACTCATAGTTTTCTGCTAACCATCGACGATGACCCATATAGCAAAACTTTCTCCCGTGCTTTAACCATATAGAATGCATAGATTCCCCACAACATGGACAAGCAACCCACCCCTTGGTGCTCCAACCAGATAAGTTTGCATAGGCTGGAAAATCATTAATGGTCCAAAGAAGAGAAAGACGAAGCTAGCTTTGATTGGTGGACGCATTAAACGCATCAACACCATCCCATAATTGTTTCAACTCTTCAATTAGAGGCTGCAAAAAGATATCAATATCATTACCGGGGCTTCTCTCAACAGGAATAACCATTGAAAGGAGGAATGATATTTGCTTCATGCAAAGCCACGGTGGCAAGTTGTATGGGACCAAAAGAACAAGCCATGTGTTATAAGTTGAACTCATTATTCGAAAGGGATTGAACCCGTCACTAGCTAGGCCAAGCCTAACACTACGAGGATCAACTGCAAAATCAGGATACAATCTTTCTAATTCATTCCAGGCTAATCCGTCCGTAGGGTGTCTTAAAATCCCATCCTTAGTCCGATCTTTGTCATGCCATCTCATCAATGAAGCCGTTTTAGATGACATATATATATCCTCTTCAATCTCGGTATTAGCAAAAAATAATGCAATACCTTAGCTGGCTTTTTCTTTTTCGATTGACCGTTCATCTCATTCAACGGATCCTCAACATCAGTAGTGTTTTTGACCCACCGTGGCACACCACACGTATGACAAAATTCATCATTCACATGCTCACCCCAATACAATGTGCAGTCATTAGGACAAACATGAATCTTCTCATACCCAAGACCCAATCCTTTGATAATCTTCATGGCTTCATAATAATTTGATGGCAATGGAGCACACATCAGAAATGCCATGTTGATAAACTCATGCAACATAGTCAGAGATTTACCAGACCACCCATTCAAACATTTGATGTGTAGTAGATATAACATGAAACTTAACTTTGTGAAATTCTGACAACCCAAATAAAGTTCAGTATCGTAATCTTTCATCAAATTGAGATACTAAGTCGTCTCATCAAATTTGATGAAACCCAACATATAAGCGCTGGTATATGCTCGAAACCCATTCCAGATACCGGCACTTTGAAGTGCTGAGAAATGCAGAGGAGCAAATACCGGTTCTTGAAAGCACCGAAATATGGAATGGATTTTTAGCATATACCGGCGCTTGGAAGCGTTGGTATATGCTCGAAACCTATTCCATATTTCGGCGCTTGAAAGTGCCAGTATATTCTGGCCATTATATTAAATCAGATTCATACATAATGGCGCTTTAAAGCGCCGTTATATTTTCTGTGAATATTGCGGCGCTTCTTGGAAGCACCACAAAATAAGAACCGGCGGCAATTATATTGCGGTGTTTTTAGAAAGTGCCGGCAAATATCATTTATGTTGTAGTGATTGTTGGGCTTGAATCCCTTGTTGATAAATTGTTGTGTAAATGAATCTGTTTGCTTGAAATATGGAGCTATTGCATTCTATTTCTTAGTTTTGTGCTGTAAATAAAGCATTACTTCTTAATTGTCAGACTATCTTTTCTATTGGAGCTCATTTATTTGTGGTAAAGAAGCAGTCACCATTTACAGCATCTATGTTGTTATAAGTTTTATCATTTCATTACTTTCCTGCAATAAACTTTTAATACATTTCTAAAACATATTAGCATTTCTCTCCCTTTGTCAAGCACTGTGACGGTAAATCGTTGGGTCCTTGGGTGGTCCAGGCTGTGCAACAGCAAGCCAGCAACTGTGCATTTAAAGAATTGAAGCTCCCTAGGTTACTTTCAAGATTTTGTTCAAAAATTAATTTTCAATGAACCATTTATTCATATTGAAAATGGGTTAGGTACTTTTTTTAGGAATTAGTTTGAGAATTAAGAAGTGATGTAGCCCATAACACTCCAGCCCAATAAAGATCCCATTGATGCAGCCCATAACACCCTGGCCCAGTAAGAAACGGCCCAATGAACCTACAAATGGGCACGGATGTCACCTATAGGGCAGCGACACGTGTTGAGCCTCCTAGACACGGCTAAGCACACGTGGAACAGCCAGATCATATGACCGCCACATCAAAGCATGGTTAGCAGACCTAACCCTCCTACAACACGCCATCCCTGACACACACCATCCACTGATCACGCGATTAAGGCCTAACCTCTGAAAGTAGAGACGGCAATACCTACTCAGGGGACTATAAAAAGACGGAGGTATTGAGTTCATAATTCATTCACACTTGTCTAATTACACTTGATTTACTTCAGAGTTAACCCTTGACCTCGGCCCCTCTCAAGCCCTCGTTCTAACTTAAGCGTTGGAGCCCCCTCAAAAGTCTCCCCTCCCCTCCTTCCGAGGGTTTTAGTTCACCTTTGTTACCTGTGCAGGGCCAAGGCCACGTCAGCAGTAAGCAATTTTTCGGTATCAATAGATTGGCGCTGTCCGTGGGAAACCACAATCTCTCACTATAGTAAAAGTGAAGAAATGCAAAAGAACTCATATGTTATGATGTCGCCAAGAAGCAGTATAAGAAGGACTGACAAGGAAGCAGCATGCTCTGCTCCTATCCGGGGGAGCACCCGCAGCCAACAATCTGGACCCAGATTTTCTGCCATCCCCGAGCATGCAACCCCTGGGTCGACCAGACGACCCCCCGTCAGATAGCAGCGCCCCTATCTCTCCGGAACCGACTCTCTTGATTACGAGGAAGCGACCATGCAGCCTGATGCTGCCCTTGTGACACAAGCCCAATAATAAGAACTCTCCCGGTTAATAGTTGACTTGGCAGCCCAAGTTCGGGGGCGAAGGTCAGCAACCTTCCTTCTTTCCCCACCAAGCTTTCGAGCAGGCAAAGTTATCTGACAGAGATGATCCAACCTACAATCAGCCCCCTATCGAGCCTTCGCTGCATTGCAGCCGGTCCAAGGAAAGCTCTTCATCGAAGAGCAACTTCGACCTTGACAGACAGTTTGAAGAGATGGAAAAAAAAATAGACTTGGCTCTGAAACACAGAAGTCTCAGTATCCTGGATGAGCTTAGCATCCAGGACCATCCATTCACAAAAGATGTTCTCGAGACCCTACTCCCCATCAACTTTAGAATGCCACAGGTCAGAATGTACGATGGTTCGGGTGATCTCCTAGACCATTTGTAGCACTACAAGATGACCATGATGCTACACCTATATTCTGACCCTATCATGTGTCGCACCTTCCCCTTGACCCTTGAGAAGGCCGCAGGTACTTAGTATTCGTGTCTAAGGTCGGGAAGCATTAGCAATTTCAAAGAACTCAGTTACACCTTTACTTCGCACTTCATCAGTAGCAAGGGACCAAAGAAGACCTCAGAAAGCTTGTTCAACATTATCCAACATCGTGGAGAAAGGCTTCGGGCCTACATATTCAGGTTTAACACAGCCGCCTAGAAAATCCCAGACCTCGACCTAAATGTCTAGATGATGGCGTTTAAGAATGGGCTGAGGTCTAGGATTTTCAGCTCCAAGCTCACCCGGTACCCACCCAAGAACATGAACGAGGTCTTAGCTCGAGCATAGAAGTATATGCTGGCAGAAGATGACCAAGCATTCAGGAGAGAAAAAGAAGGAGAAACGGAGAAGAAGAGAAAGGATGTCAATCCACAGAGAGAGGCGGCCAAAAGACCTCACCAAGACAACAAGTACAAGCTTCATCCCCGGTTCGATGGTTTCATTTCCCTCAACGCATCCAGGACCAATGTCTTCATGCAGTTTCAAGACAAGTCAATCCTCCAATGACCGCCTAGGACGCCACACTTTAGGGGGATCAAAGATAATGGTGCCGTTTCTACAAGAACTACGACCATGATACCGAAGAATGCCATGCCCTGAAAGAACAAATTGAAGCCTCTATTAGCCAGGGGCACTTAAAGGAGTTTACTAGGCCTCATAAGAGAGAAGCGTCTGCCTAGTCAAGGAGAGACCCCAGGCATCTTCATCTCCAATATCAAGAGTGATGAGACCCTCGACGAGACCCCAGAACCGACCGGGAAGTGCCAAAACAAAATAATCAAGAAGTGGTAACTACTACACGGATCATCAAGACATAGAAGATGTGGAGGCCCCGCTACCGGAGGGAGCTTGAGACTAAGCAGTAAGGCTTATGCCAGAACTGTGGCCTCTGTCAACGGACCATATAAGCGAAGAAAGTTAGAGCTGGTGATCTCTTTCACGAAGAATGACCTAGAAGATGTACAAACTCCTTATGATGATGCAGTAGTGGTCTCCCTCTTAGTGGGTAATCATGAAGTGCGGCGCGTTTTGATTGACAATGAAAGCTCTGCAGATATATTATTCTATGATGCCTTCCAGCGCATGGAGCTTAAGGATGAATGTCTAGAGCCTACCTCGGTCCCCTTTTATGGTTTCGACGGATCTCCAGTCTTCGTCGAAGGAAGTATAATCCTCCTTGTTACCGTAGGGATAGCGCCACAGACCTCTACTGTGTAAACCATTTTCTTCATGGTAAAGCAACTTTCCTCTTACAACATGATCATCGGGTGACCCACCCTCAATAAACTGAAAGTTGTTGTCTCCATGTACCATCTAAAAGTCAAGTTTCCCACCAGTAAGGGAGTGGGGGTAATAAGAGGTGATCAGAGGGCCTCTCGATTCTGCTATCTAAATGCTATCAACGAAGGAAAGAAGATGGAAGCCCTGCCCCTCGAGGTGGAAGATTTCAATGATGAAATGAAAACCCTGAGAGGGCGACCAGCGGAAGAGCTGAATCCAGTGCCCCTGGGGGAAGACCCCGTCCGAACTGTCTTGATAGGGTCAAACCTCTCCGAAAAGCATAGAGAATAGCTTTTATCCCTCCTCCAAAAGATCCTGGACTTGTTCGCCTGGTCGCGTCAGACATGCCTGGGGTCGACCCCAGGACTATTGAGCATCGCCTAAATGTAGACCCGAAGTACAAGTCAGTTGTCCAGAAGAAAAGGACTTTCACCCCCAAACGCCAGGTTGCCATCCACGCTGAGGTAGAGAAACTACTTAAGGCTGGCTTTATCCGAGAGGCAAAATACCCCGGGTGGGTGTCAAACGTAGTGATGGTCAGGAAGACCAATGGTAAATTATGGATCTGCATCGACTTTACCAACCTAAATAAAGCCTGTCCAAAGGATAACTTTCCTCTCCCGCGAATTGATCAGCTGGTGGACACCACTTCGGGATATGAACTCCTTTCCTTCATGGACGCGTACTCCGGTTACAATCAAATTTTCATGTATTGGCTAAACCAAGAGAAGACCACCTTTATCACTGAATGAGAGTTGTATTGCTATAAGGTCATGATGCCCTTCGGACTCAAGAATGCCAGCGTAACTTATCAAAGGCTGGTGAATAAAATCTTCAAAGGGTAGATAGGGCGAAACATGGAGGTCTACGTGGATGATATACTGGTTAAGAGTATGGAGGCAAAGAACCATGAATCTGATTTAGAAGAAGCATTTGGAGTGCTACGCAAGCACAACATAAGATTGAATCCAGCGAAGTGCGCGTTCGGAGTAACATGAGGAAAGTTCCTCGGGTTCATGGTCACTCAAAAGGGTATAGAAGTCAACACTGAAAAGATAAAAGCCATTCTTGATATGGCCCCTCCTAAGTCCATAAAAGAAGTACAGCGACTCACTGGGAGAATCGCCACCCTAAGTCGCTTCATGTCCAAGTCTGCGGAAAGGTGCCTACCCTTCTTCAAGGCCATCAGGAAGGTCAAAGATTTTTCTTGGACAGAGGATTGCCAATAAGCATTTGAAGAGTTAAAAAAACATTTGTGCTCGCCCCCACTCTTAACCAAACCACTCCCGGGTGAAGAGTTGTTTTTGTATTTATCAGCTGGGCAAGCCACTGTGGCCTTTGTCCCGATCAGAAAAAAAGAAGGCATTCAGAGACCCATCTACTATGTCAGTAGGATCCTCCATGAAGCAGAAGTGAGGTATCCCTCTATTGAGAAGATGGCTTATGCTCTGGTGATAGCCGCAGGAAAACTTTGACTGTATTTTCAATCGCACACAATCATTCTCTTGACTGATCAGCCTCTGAGACAAGTCCTGCATAACCCAAGTGTTTTCGAGAGAATAGTAAAGTAGGCGGTGGAGCTAAGGGAATTCGATATCCGATACCATCCAAGGAAGGCAATAAAGGGCCAAGCCTTGGCCGACTTCATAGTCGAAATGAACCTATCTACAGATCCAGGCGAAGCAATGGAAATAGAATCCGACGAACCCCCTCCTAGGTGGACCTTCCATGTGGATGGATCTTCGAATGCAGCATGAAGCGGAGTATGACTCATCTTTCACAGCTCTGATGGCTTCATGGAAGAGTACGCATTGCGATTTGAATTCAAGACTTCCAACAACGAAGCAGAATACGAAGCCTTGTTAGCTGGCCTAAGATTGGCCAAAGCATTGGCTGCCTAGGC
This sequence comes from Bretschneidera sinensis, assembly GCA_023935145.1. NCBI lineage: Eukaryota > Viridiplantae > Streptophyta > Magnoliopsida > Brassicales > Akaniaceae > Bretschneidera > Bretschneidera sinensis. The sequence goes on along the minus strand of CM043701.1, from coordinate 76,885,289 downwards.
GATCGACGTGTTCAGCTACTCCCAACTAGTAGTAAGTCAGGTAGCAAGGGAATTTTAGGCCCAGGGAGAGAAACTCGCTCGGTATCTCCAAAAGGTGAAAGAGCTCACAGCAAAGTTCAAGGCTTTCCAAATAACTCAAATTCTGCGGGCCAAAAACTTCGAGGCGGATGCTCTGGCCAACCTGGCCTCCTCCTGGCACCTGGAAACAACCAAAGATGTCTACCTGGAAATCCTCTCCACTCCCAGCATAGATAAAGCCCCGGTCTTACTTGCAGAAAGGGAAGAAACATGGATGGACCCGATCCTCCGGTATTTGAGGAATGGAGAAGTCACCGAACAGAAAGGAAAAGCAAGAAAACTAATCTCCCGCGAGTCCTGCTACATGGTTAAAGACAGACAGTTATATAAGAGGGCTCTGACTATGCCTTACTTGAGATGCCTCAACCCTATCGAAGCCGATTATGCTATCCGAGAAGTCCACGAAGGCATATGTGGGAATCACCTGGGAGCTTGAGCCCTCGCCTTCAAAGTTCTTCGCCAAGGGTTTTATTGTCCCAAAATGAAAGAAGACGCAGCTAACCTGTTCAAGAAATGCAAAAATTGTCAATAGTACTCTATAGTGCTGCACCAACCCGCTAACCCCCTCACCTCGATCACCAGCCCTCTCTCATTTGCCATGTGGGGGATGGATATTCTTGGCCCATTCACCGCAAAAACTGGACAAAAGAAATATCTCATTGTGGACATCGATTATTTCACTAAGTGGGTCGAAGTAGAACCACTGCCCAGCATCACGGATCACCAAACCCGAAAATTCGTTTGGAAATCTATCATGTGTCGGTTTGGGATTCCTCGGGTGTTAGTCATCGATAACGAAAAATAGTTCGATAGCTCCCGGTTTAAAACATTCTGTGAAGACCTCTACATCGAGCATCGATTCTCGTCCGTTGGATATCCACAGGCCAATGGTCAGGCTAAAGTTACCAACAGAACCTTCCTCCAAGGAATCAAGAAAAGACTGGACGAAGAGGACAAGCAATGGGCTAATCAGCTCCCCAATGTTCTTTGGGCTTATCGCACAACTGTACGTACACCAACAAAAGAAACTTCATTCTTCATGACTTACGGATTGGAAGCTGTCATCCCCCTCGAAATCAGAGTACCATCAATACTCGTGCAACTCTTTGAACCGAGTAACAAAAAAGAAGGCTTACGGATGAATGTAGACTCGATTGACGAAGCCCGAGACAGGGTCCAAATTCGTTTAGCTGCGTACCAACAGAGAACAGCCCGATACTACAACTCCAGAGTTCAAAACAGAGACTTCAAGCTCCATAATCTCGTATTTCGAAAAAGCGAAGTGTCTCATCGTCGACACACGAGAAAGCTTGTTCCAGATTGGGAAGGCCCACACAAAATCTAAAGAGTTTGCCAGACAGGCACTTTTGAGCTCGAAGAATTGGATGGCAAGACAGTTCTTCGTACTTGGAACGCGGAGAACCTCCACAAATTCTATCAGTGAAATGTAATAGCAGAAAGTAAAGAATTAATAAATTTTGAAGTTTGAAGAAAAATTCCAAAATTTCATTAAGTCAAAAATAGAGGTGTAAAATTAGGCACTATCAGCCTTGCATACAAAAGACAAAAAGAAAATCTATCCTAAGAAGCAGGGGCCTCATGGGCCTTGCCCTCGCCCTCACCCCCTTCAACCTCCTAGGCTTTGCCTTCTGCAACCTCCTAGACACCAGCAGCAGCAGTATCCTCTGGGTCCCCTTCGGCAACAGCGACACCCGATTCCCCCAAGAGGGCCCCTAGGTCAAGGCGAAAAAAAAATCAACTTCTGGGTAGAGAGACTCTACTTTCCTCTTGGCCTCATTAAAGCCCATCAAGAACTGGGCCCCGGCTTTCTCCAGCAAGGCCCCCTCTCTCTCGGCGGCCTTGGCTACCACCTCCTCTCTTTTGGCAGCCTTAGCAACCACCTCCTCCATCTCAGCATGGATCAGGTCCCTCTCCTTCTTGAGGGCATCCTCAGCCTTGCGCCGATAATCCCTCTTAAAGATGGTATCCTCTTTGGCCCTTTCGGTCGCCTCTAAGGAGGAGGACAAGGCCCGGACCAGCTCCCGAGTCTCTTCCAGCTTGTACTCAATTTTCGCTAAATGTTCAGCCATATCAGTACTTCGCCTAGCAAGGACCCCACCAAGGACTCCAGCTTGAAACAAAGGCATTGTTAAAAGAAAAACAAACAAATTGAAGAACCAAGACGAAGGAAAGAAACTATACTTAGGAGAGAGCGGTCTCCGCGGCCGAGCAAAGTGCCTCGAAGAGCTTCGCTGAGATCTCCAATATATCACGGGGAGGGATCCCCATGATAAGGTGTTCGCGGGCAACCTTTGGATGCACGAACACAGAATTATCCACCCTTAGTGCCCACCATGGCACGAAGGTGGCAGCTAACCCAAGCCCCTCCCTGGATGAAGACGGTCCCGAAAGAATAGTGGATACGACAGAATCTGACCTCTCCTCAGAAACTGGAGGCCTCAAAGGACTCTCCACTACAATGGGCACCGAGGTTGAGGCCCAGGCCTTTTTTTTCTGCTTCTACCCAGAGCCGTTTGCCTCCGTAGCCCTCTTTTTCTCTCAAGCTATACGTCTGGCCCTCTTCCTCGCCTGGGAAGCTATCTTCATCTCTGCACAAAGAATGAGCATTAACGACTTGGAATAAAAAATCAAAATTACTATAGGTTAAAAGACTAAGGGCTACCATGCTCGAGATTTGGTGGGAGGCTGGGAGGGTAGAGGTCTCACTTGTGGAGTTCTTCGTTATCTCCAAGCACCCCAATATCCAAGGGCACGGTCAGCATGGCCTTCAACGTCTCCTGTTCTCGGTGCAGGAGGTGCGGCCTCTTACACTTGCTAATATGCTCCAAGCTCCAAATGAGGGGGATGTCAAAGCCCTTAACACTCCGAATGAAGAAAAAAGCCCCCTTCCACTTCTTTTTGGAAGAAGGCTTATTCTTCAATACCCTCTTCTGTCTCCTTGAGCTTACAATAACCCAACCCGAATGACTAAGCCAGGCTAGTTGGAAGTGGGCTTTGAACACGTTAAGGTTCGTTACCTCTCCCACCTCTTGGCACAGGATGATGAATGCCAAGATCAACCGGATTGAGTTAGGCACCAGTTGACTCAGCGCGATACAAAAGTATTTAAGCACCGAGCAGAAAAACGGATGGAAAAGGAACCTGAGCCCGGCCTTCAGCTGCTGTTCGTAAACGCACAGCTGGTAAGGCACTTGGCTCGGGAGGGGATCGCAAGCCCTCTCTCCTCCTTTTGGTGCCCTCAAGTGGTACTCTATGGGGATTCTATACTTAATCCTCATCCCCACGAGTTCAGTCTCCTCCACCACACTTGAAATGGAGTTCGTTTCGAACATCCACTCTTCCCTCTCGGTATCTATGGTGTCATCTCTAATGATCATCGACGCCCGGACATCTTTCTCCTCCCTCTAGAATGTAAGGCACAAGAGCTAGAGCCCTATCATGAGGAGCAACCTCCAAGGAAGAAACTTCATTGCTGGAGGAAACACCCATTGCTTCCTCAAACTGCCTCTACAGATCCCCATTAACTTCACTCCTATTAGACATCCTACTCACCAAGGAATCTTTCCGAGTGACTTCTAAGAAGATCGAGCGCTCTCAAACTATTTTTTACTAACCTTATGCTCTCAAAATCTCTCAAAATGCAAGTGAGGGGTGAAGTAAGGGTGGATCCCCTTTTATAGAGGTTGTGGTAACAGAAACAAGGAGCATTAACTCAACTCTACAAATGAAAAGACGCGACATTTGCTGTCACCCAAGCATAGTTCCCACTCCGCATGGTGCCAGCTGTCATAAAGGCATGATCTTCATAATGCTCGAGGTATCGCCATTTAAGATACCGTCGTCGTCATAAATTATTTCGCCCACAAAAGGCCCATAGCCCAAGAATAGAAGAGAAGCCTATGGGCCCAAGAAGAATAAGCCCGTGAATGAACTCTCAAAGTCTGAGCATATGAGCTGCTTGTCATACACTCGGCTAGATTTTTCCAAGTCTGGGTGAATGAGCTTCTTGTCATACGCTCGGCCAGATTTCTCCAAGACCGAGCGTATGAGCTGCTTTGCATACACTCGGTCAAGTTTCTCTAAGTCCGGGCGAATGAGCTACTTTGCATACACTCGGTCAGTTTCTCCAAGTCCGAGCGTATGAGCTGCTTTGCATACACTCAGCAAGATATCTCCAAGTCTGAGTGTATGAGCTTATTATCATACACTCAGCCAGATTTCTTCAAGTCCCAGCGAATGAACTGCTTTGCATACGCTCTGCCAGTTTCTCTAAGTCCGAGTGTATGAGCTGTTTTGCATACACTAAGCCAGATTTCTCCAAGTCTGAGCATATAAGCTGCTTTTCATATGCTCGGCCAGATTTCTCTAAGTCCGAACGTATAAGCTGCTTTGCATACACTCGGCCAGGTTTCTCTAAGTATGCACTCGGCCAGGTTTCTCTAAGTATGAGCGTATGAGCTGTTTTGCATACGCTCGGTCAAATTTCTCCAAGTCTGAGCGTATGAGTTGCTTTGCATATGCTTGGCCAGGTTTCTCCAAGTCCGAGCGTATGAGTTATTTGCCATACACTCAGCCAAATTTCTTCAAGTCCGAGTGTATGATCTATTTGTCACACGATCGGTCAAATTTCTCCAAGTCCGAGCATTTGACTTGTTCCTCAAACGCTCGGCCAAGATTCGCCAAGACCGAGTGTTCGAACTGTTCCTCAAACACTCGGTCAAGATTCGCCAAGTCCGAGAGTATGAACTGTTTCTCAAACACTCGGCCAGGTTTTTCCAAGTCCGAGCGTATGATCTGCTTGTCATACGCTCTGCCAAATTTCTCCAAGACCGAGTGTTTGAACTGTTCTTCAAACGCTCGGTCAAGATTTTCCAAGACCGAACGTTCGAACTGTTCCTTAAACGCTCGGCCAAGATTCGCCAAGACTGAGAGTTTGAACTATTTCTCAAACACTCGGCTAAGATTCGCCAAGACCGAGCGTATGAGCTACTCGTCATACACTCAGCCCAGATTCTCCAAGTCCGAGCATATGAACTGCTTTGCATACGCTCGACATAATCTCCTCAAAGCCTGAGCTCTCATCTTGTTTGAAGGAAGAAACGACTAAGTATAAAAGCAGGAAAACAGTATATGCTAAGCAAAGTTTGAAGGAAGGACATTTTATTAATTTGTCAAAAAGATTACAACAGAAACTCTAACGACTTCAAAGTACAAAGAAAAGAGGACCCTAACAGCCTCGAAGTACAAAGAAAAAACTAGCAAGTCTAATCCACGACAGTCCAGGATAGGTGCTGCCTCAGCCTCTTTGTCTTGTTGCCTCAGCCTCTCTATCTTGAGGCTCTCCCCTGTGGCTGGCTGCACTCATCCTGAGCCTGGATTCTCCTCCCCCATGGTGGGCTACCCTACGCGTGGACGTCCTTCTTGCCCAACCAACTGCCTCCACTCAAAATCTGAATGAGGTCCTTGCTCCTCGGGCTGCTCCCCCTCCGAAACAGGCTGTTCCTCATCCTCCCCGGACTCCAGTAGATCAAGGCCCGAGAAGTCCGTCTTCGGATACCTGACCTCGACCTTCTTTTTGGCTTCTATAAATGCCTCCAAAAATTACTGACCCTTCCCCTTCCAGGGCCATGACCGTCTGGTAGGCCTCCGAGCCCTAGGATTTAGGCTCTAAAACGCTAAGGCTCTCAACTTTTCTCTCTTAAAGAAAATTCACTTTGATCTGAAGTGAGAAAGAAAAGAGCCACTCTCACACTCACCTAGGGGATGTTTCATTCCCCAAGACACCGGCCAACTCCCCAGGAGGCTTCTCACTTCCCAAAAACGACTGCTCACATTTAATACAGAATTGACTTACGCCACGTGTCACCTCAACCACAATTTCCCCAGGATCGGACACCCAGAGCTCCAAGGCCGAACATTTGGATCGCTCATCGTGCCCTCGGCTCAATAGTTTCAAGACTAAGCGTAAGAGCTGCTCATCATACACTCGGCCCAGTTTCTCCAAGTCCGAGTGTATGAGCTGCTTGTCATACACTCGATCCAGATCCACCAACCCTACGGCCCCATCTCGCCCCTCAAAAATCACGAGTATAAACACTTAGCCACGACACATCACATATTACTTCCTCGAGGCACGAGTGCCTAAGGAAGTAGGGGGCCTGTGATGTAGCCCATAACACTCCAGCCCAATAAAGATCCCATTGATGCAGCCCATAACACCCTGGCCCAGTAAGAAACAGCCCAATGAACCTACATATGGGCACGGATGTCACCTATAGAGCAGCGACACGTGTCAAGCCTCCTAGACACGGCTGAGCACACGTGGAACGGCCAGATCATACGACTGCCACATCAAAGTATGGTTAGCAAACCTAACCCTCCTGCAACACGCGACCCCTGACACACACCATCCACTGATCACGCGATTAAGGCCTAACCTCTGAAAGCAGAGACGACATGGGCAAGGCCATACCCCCCCCCCCCCCCCCCCACTTGGGCAATACCTACTCAGGGAACTATAAGAAGACGGAGGTATGAAATTCGTGTTTCATTCACACTTGTCTAATTACACTTGATTTACTTCAGAATTAACCCTCGGCCCCTCTCAAGCCCTCGTTCTAACTTAAGCGTCGGAGCCCCCTCGGAAGTCTCCCATCCCCTCATTCCGAGGGTTTTAGTTCACCTATGTTACCTGTACAGTGCCAAGGCCACGTCAGCAGTAAGCAATTTTTCGGCATTCAACATAAACTTTATGGAATTTCAGGGGAAAAAAGCCAATTAGGCGTTAGGGGTTTCTAAAGAGTTTTATGAATTTCTTCAATAATTGGGTAAGGGAAAGAAGAGGGTTTGTGAATTGTGAGCGAAAAATTCTAGAAGAAAGAATATAAAATTTTTTAAAAAAAAATACAGGGGCCTTAGTCACTAGTCAGGTGAAGTTTTATTCTCCTGTGTTAATAATATTAATTATTGTCAGCATTTACATATTTTGAAGAAAAAAATTAAGTTGTGTGTTTTTAAATTTCTTGATTCTAATTTTTAAGTAGATGCGTTAGATGTTCTTGCATGATTGTAAGTATTGTATTGAATTTTTACATAAATGATTAGCTTTTCTCTATGCCTTATGAATCTTTTTTTCTTTGGGCAAAGAGTTGGATATAATATTTTATTTGAGGGAACAGTGTTATTTGTAAATGCATGACACTAATATTTTGATTTTTAAATATTTGTGTTATATTCCTTTGCTTAGTAGGAATTGTTTTCTCTTGAGCTCTAGGTAGATAATCATGTTATCTTGATCCAAGAAATTTGTGTGCAAAACTGTAGGCCTTGAATTGAAACCATAGTAGTATTTAATTGTGTTCGGTTTTCTATGAGTCCAATTATTCGGGATAAAGATCATTTAATATTGACATTAATCATTTAATTGAGTTGGATTTTTTGTTGTTTCAATGTTCATATCAGTTCATATCTATAAAATATGAGCTAATTAACTAGTTTTTTTTTTCACTTGTAATATATAGGCTAAGTCACGAAGACAAAACTATTGACTCGTTTTTCAAAGAAAAAATGTAGAGAATTTAAAGAGTAATATAGAGACTCCATCATCCATTTTGTCACCATCTTTATCGCCTATTCCGACACTATCCCCATCATTTATTCTAGCTTCAACTTTTGAGGCTCGTCCTTCTAAGATTCTTAGAATTGAGTTTGAAGTAACAAAAATTAAAATGCCACTTTTGAAAAGAGATCTTGGACTGCGTAAGCAAATTAATAATTATGATGTCAATGAGGGTGATAAAATTTAAAGAGAAAAACTTAAACTTGGGTCATATCAACTTTTTTTTTCTTAAGTACTTGGCAAGTGAAGTTGGTGAGGGTGAGAGCCAACATTTTGAAGCGCATTGGTATGATATTTATTCCTGTTTAGAGTATTCACTTTCTAAGGATGCTGTTTTTTATTCAAAAAGCCAAGTGGTCACTATGGGCATGATGCATTTGTTAAGAGTGAGTTTAATTCTTGGAAAGAGTAAGTGGGAAGCAGTTTGTGTGAATCGTTTTCTATTGAAGATATATATAAAACTAATATTACGTGGTAAAACTTTATGTTTGTGGACTTAAACTAATTATTGAGCAATTAAGAAAAAAATTTATGATCAAGTAATCGTAAGATTGGTAATATATTTCAACCTTTCCTCAAGAATTTTTTTGGCTCCATTCCTGATTGCTAACAATCAGCTGCAACTGTAATTTGCCTTTTTCAAATCAATTCTGGGCCATGTAGTGATGGGTAAATTTGATTTCTACCCAAAAAAAAAAAAAATTGAGGGAGGGATGGAGGTTATCAGGCCGGACAATCTTTTTCTGACGACAAGCTTTAGTTTGGACAAATATATTTTGATATTGCATTACAAGTTAGATCCATGCTACTCTTTGTACAGTGTTTACGGTTCATATTTGTCTAATCTTATGGGATGATATATACAATATGAAGAAATAAAAATGCAGATAGGCTTGACAATTTCAGTACAGGTGACATCTAAATCTAAGGTGCGTTTTGGCAAGAGAAGAACTGAAAAAAAAAACTAAAGATTAAAAAAAACAGAAGATAAATCGTTTCCTTCGAAACTATATTGAGAGTGGAAATGTTATGGGAAAAAAAGTGTAATTACTATTTTATTATTAAATATTTTAATGTAAATTACAAATACATTATTATATTTTAATCTTAATTATAACATATTTCACTAGTTTACAATTTGGACAACTTGGTCATTGACATAAAATGTTTGTTAATTTAAGATGAAAATGTCTATATTACCCTTGTATATATTAGGGAATTTTATGTAAACAATGTAATACTTTAATACATCCATAAATTTCTTCCTTAATATATTTGTAATACAAAGTGATTTTTTTTTTGTTTTACTATATATTTTCAAACTATTTAGAGTTTGATTTTAAAGTTTTTTGCTAATGTTTTTTACGATTAAGTTTTAGGGTTTTTTCAAGATTGGATTTATAATGACTCATTCCACCCAAGCTTGACATTGATGAAGCTATGCCTACATTTTATCTAGAAGTGGTAAAATGTGATCCGATCAGAAAATACATCAAAATAATATGATTCGAACCCGATTTGACTCAAAATCCGAAACAAATCGGATTCAAAATAATCCAAACCTAAACGATTCGAAACGACCCAACCCGATTATATATAAATAATATATTTTTTAATTAATTATAAATATTTATTTTATTAACCCAATTTGATACTCGATATCATCTGAGATCGAAATGACCTGAACTTAATCCAAAATGATTCACGACCCGAAACTCAATATGACCTGACCCAATCCAACCTCAAATGACCCAACCCGACCTGATTGTTACCTCTAATTTTATCAAATAGGTCGCATACATAACTGACTTAGAAGAGTACAACCGAAAAATAAAACACAACTCACCAGAAATTTAAGAAAAGAAAATTGGTTTCTCAACCCGTCTACTTGTTTCATGGCCAACTTTTTTTCTTCCTAACTGCTTTTTTTTACAAGATCAAAAGCATCACGTGCATGACACAAAGATGTAAAGTAAAAACACAAATTAAACATCATCTACGTAACATATGACCACTTAAACAAGAGCAATTTTACCATTTAAAATACGACATCATTATTTTCATTATTTTAATTACTATTTTTGACAAAATTCACCAACAATGACAGACTTGCAAGTTACAAAATAATCTTTTGAATGCATCGTCTGAATTGCAAACCTTCATTTTTCATCTCTATCTGTCGCTCCAAAACTTTATATTTAAAAGAATTATGATGTGTACATAAAAAAGAACACTAATATCTCCTATTTTCTTTCCTCTCACCTTATACTTCTTAATAAGAAAAAAGCCTCCACTTGCACCGTAATATGAACTTGAAAAATCAACCATCTAAGTATCAATAAAATCCACGTTAGTAGACAAACAAGAGTGGGAAAGAAAAGTAGTAGCAACCTGCAAGTCTTGTGCCCTAATATTAGTACTTGACCCATGACTCCACTTATAGATATTCTTTTTGCCCAATACATAGCTACTTTCATAAAAGATAAATTACCAAAACTACTCTCGGTCATTTTAATGTCACAAACGAGTTCTTCCTCAACAACCTGGTTTACAACCAAACTCAGCCAGACAAATACTCATCCAATCATAACAGTATAAAATACAACTTTTCCAGAAGGTCTAATAAAATAAAAACAAGTTACTCAACTTCAGCCAAGTAATCATCGATTTCAGCTGGTGTTAGTACTCTGCAGCAAGAACAAACACACCAAAAAAAGGAGGGGGTCAGTTACACTACTTGCATAGTATTGATTATTCTACACCAAAGACAAGGGTGCATTCACTTATAGATAATTCTCCATATGAAAAAATTGTACTTAAAAAGGTTTTTTATTTTGAAAAATTTGCTGAAAAACTAAAGAATTTTCTACACTAAATGCACCCTAGGGTTTCCAAAATTTTTTATAAATTCTTTCTCATTTATAAAAAAATGGCCGCTAGAGTGAAGCCATCTATTTTAAATCAAAACAAGTTAACTTCTCCCCATCGAATGCCATTCTGTTCCTTTCATTCAACAATAACCAAAACAATGAGAATAGAATCAAGGCTATAACTATCTTCAATTCTATCTACCCATGATACACCTCCAAGCCTCTAATACCTAAGTTATTGGGTCCACCCATAATTGTCAAATCAAAAATCGAATCGAATCTTAAGATTCAGTATTAATTCTTAAAATCAATTTAAATTGATATGTATACATGTAAAACAGACAAAGTAAAATATTTTAACATATATTAAATGATCATTTGACTAATTGGAAAAAAACTTGTCTACCATAACCTGCTCTAATTAACATATTATAGTCACATGATAGTAATTTGCTAACAACTAATAACTAATATGGCACAATATAATAAATTAATAAATACTCCCTTGTTCCACAATTATTGTCACGTTCACTAAGTGATGGGAATATAAGGAAGATTAGAATTAGGGATTTTAATCTAAGAATTGGGGATATGGGAATAACTATGTAATTGAAAATATTAAGAATTATTATCTTAGTTAGCTTCCTTGATTAGGGTTAGGCTTATCTCTCATGGTTATCTGATTTGTTGGATTAAGATTAGACTTATCTTTTATGGTTATCTGATTTGTTGTTCTTATCTTCTTAGGATTTAATCTTTATCTTTAAGTTAGGATTTTCCATATATATATATATATATGGGATTCTCATTTGTCATTCAACAGCTTATGAATGAATTCAGACTAAATATTATTTTTCATACTCTATGATCAAGTGTTTAGTTGTCCATGTGATTTGGACTACTGTTCCAATGTGATTTGAAAAGATCCATGTGATTTGGATCATCTATTTTTAATTTCTCAGTTTCTTTTCAATTCTTCCTTACTGTACAGCATCACTACTTGTCCAATTAAATTAATAATTTTTTTCTAATGTTCAACCATTAAGGAAACTTAATTTTTTTCATGTATGAATAATTAGAGTTTAGAAGTTTCTAAATTTTTTTATATTTTTAAAATAATAAAAAAAATATAAAAAATAATTTAAATCAAAATTACCTCAAAAAGTGACAAGTGACAATAGTTTTAGGATAGATGGAGTAATAAATAATGTAATAAAGTAATAAAATAAAATAATAGTATTACTATTCTTAATACAAAATATGAATGCTATATGGGCTTATTTGTTTCATCACAAAAAATCTAAGAATCCTAAATTTTTTGATTAACTTATGAAAGAGAAAAATTAATGAAATAGTTTATTTTAGCTCTAAACATCCTGATTTAAACCTTTTTTTCTACAATTTTTTTTTTAAAAAAAAATTGTAAGCTTTATTGAATCGTACGAATCGAATTAAAACAAAATGAATCGTAGATTCGACACTGATTCAGAATTAACTTAAATTTGGCATACTGATGCGAATCGTTTATTTTCGAAATTGAATCGAATCGAATCATGAATCGTAAGATTATGATAACTATGGGTCCACCCCAAGCCAACTATTCCCAAACGTAGACAGCCTAGTCCAATAACACCACAAAAGGATGTTTGACGAACTCGGCATCTTCCTTGCAAAGGTGCCATTTTAAAAGAACGTTGCCCCCTCTTTTGTAAAATATCAATAGTCAATATCCTTTTACAAGTTGCTCCCCAAGCCATAAAAAACTAAAGTAGCACAAGTCTTCCAAATTACTCTCCACAAAATATAAAACCCCCCCCCCCCATAAAGACCCCTATCTTTCTTAGACATTAACCCATTATGATCCATAACTCGGCCAGAATAATTTTTCTCCACAAACAATCTTGGTTCATAAACTTCCAAAGCCATTTACCAATAAACACTTTATTAAAAGAAGTGAGTGATTTTAGGCTTAAACCCCTTTCCTCAAAGGTAAAATATATATATATATATATTTTGTAAATCATGGAAAAGAAATTGTAAGGTAATAATCCGATTAGTGTAACAGAAAAATGCAAATTAAAAACAGATAAACAAGTTTTCTGTTATTAGACTTGCTAAGAGATGCACTATTTTTTTTGACAAACAAGTTTTTTAGAAGAATTTTTTTTTAGAAAAAAAGACAGTTATTGTTGTTGATAACTTTTATTACTAAACATAACATTAGCGATAATATCCATAAAAGAGATTAAGTTAATGTAAATTTTTTATTTCCTGAAATTGTTAAACAAATATGTGGTGTTGATAAACTTTATCAACTCAGTATGACATTTACAATAAAATGTAATTCAACTATTAAAAAATTATGAATGTCAATAATCAAATAATTAAATAAGAGATGAAGTGACAAATATTACTTTTTAATTTCTAATACAAAAAGAAACCAAAGAAGTAATAAACTTCTAGTTAATTACTTTCAATGATGAAATTACTTCACTGTGCAAAAAGGAATGCAAAAGAAATTATGATTACGAATATCAATCTACTATGGGGTTTCAAAAAATTGTGACAGCAACTCTCTTTTTTCTCCTTTTATTCCTTTAGGATAAAATTCAATTTGTTGAAAAATTAGTCCGGAACCGAACCTAAACCATTCTATAACCGAACCAAAATATTGTTACCAAAAAAAATGGTTATGTTTATGGTTCAGATTTTTTATTTTTTTGTTATGACTATGGTTATGGTTCATGATTTTTAAATATGTTGGTTAACCACTTAACCTAACCATGTTAAAATTATATATATATATATATATATATATATAATTACAATTTTATCTTTGTAAATTACGACAATAAATTAGAATTATATGCCAATAATCAAATAATTAAATAAGAGATGAAATGACAAATATTACTTTTTAATTTCTAATACAAAAAGAAACCAAAGAAGTAATAAACTTCTAATTAAATACTTACAATGATGAAATTACTTCACTGTGCAAAAAGAAATGCAAAGAAATTATGATTACGAATGTCAATCTACTATGGGGTTTCAAAAAATTGTGATAGCAACTCTCTTTTTTTCCCCTTTTATTCCTTTAGGAGAATTCAATTTGTTGAAAAAGTAGTCCGGAACTGAACCTAAACCATTCTATAACCGAACCAAAAAGTGGTTACCAAAAGAAATGGTTAGGTTTATGGTTCAAATTTTTTATTTTTTTGTTATGGCTATGGTTATGGTACATGATTTTTAAATATGTTGGTTAACCACTTAACCTAACTATGTTAAAATAATATATATATATATATATATATATATATATATAATTAAATACATTATATATGTAATTATAATTTTATCCTTACAAATTACAACAATAAATTAGAATTATATTTCAAGACCAAGGGTATAATGATAAAATAGCTTACAAATAAAAGCCCTAACTCCCTATAACTTAATCAATTAATCATAATAATTCTTAATTCTTGAGCATAATCACATATATCAAATTTGACAATAAACCAATTAATCTTGAACACTGATGATTGAGGGGGAGAACTTAGAGGAGAAGGGCTTGGTTATTTAATGCTTTGATTATTTTAGTTTTCATTTGAAAATTTGTACTTTGTAACTTATTTTGAAGTATTTGAATATGAATTGTTTAAATTATATTATGCTTTGATTAATATAGCTTTCTTGATTTGATAAAATTTTGGTTAACCGTGATTAGTTGTAAAACTTTTATAACTGAACCTAACCAAAAGTGTGGTTACAAAAAAAATGGTTAAGTTTATGATTATGATTTTGGATAAATTACTGTTACGGTTATGGTTATGATTATAGTTCGGCCAAATTTTGAGATCCTAACCATGTCCACCCCTAGTTAGTCTACTTTAACTTCGTTGTATTTGTTATTTTGGACCTTTTGTAGAGTTTATAAAGTAGGCTTTATAAAGATCGCATAACCATAAACACCAAAACTACATAGTTTTGAGAAAATGGAAAAAAAATAACCTCATGGCAGAACCCAAGGACTTCAGATTCTAGGTTTCCATAATGCATAAAGACAATATAATAGATATCAGTTCTGGTCACATATGAAAGTCAAAAGAATTGTTATGTAAGAGCCCGTTTGGCTTAGTTGTTGCTTCTGTTGCGGCTGCGTAAAAGCACCATTAAATAGCCTTTGTTCAAAAGTTGTTTTATTGTTTGGTAAAAAGTATGGTACAGGTGCTGCCAACCTAAAGAGTAGAAGCTATGGTGTTAATTACCAAAAAGGATATAGTTATAAAAATATTTTTTTTATTGGTTGTTAGGTAAATCAAAATGCCTGTTTTTTCTCTCTAATCTCTTTTTGATGAGAAAATTATTTTCATTGTTTCCTAATGTAATTATTTTCCCATTAGTGACACACAATGGTCTACAAAACCCTATCAAACATCTTTTTATCATATTAGTTAGCTAAAGGTTTACATGTAGAATTTCTTTTCTTTTTTTTAAAAAAAGAAAACTAATGTGTTGCATGTGGCTTTGGAGGTGCAAAAGATCACTTAATAAAAATAAATACAATACGCAGTGCTCGAGTTTCCCATCAATGACACTGATCATCCATGTTTTGACTGGAGGCAAAAGCTACAAATTCAGGCTTGAGCTTTTAGCCTTCTAAACACGATTTACACTTCAACACGTATTTGTAAGCCGCTTTTATTTTGACCTTTTGGCCAAAATTGTGCTATGCCAACGCAAAAGCTGTGCGCATAAGCTCTGCCAACGGGCACTTCGTATTGAACTAACTTTTCCCATGTGGACATTGTAATTGTAAGAACTGAGAAGATTTAGCTACAAAGGAAAGCATCATAATTTTCTTTCATCTGATAGTAATAATAAAAAATGGGAACATGAAATATGATTGTTGTCATGCTCAGGTTGTGCAATTATGAATTCTATTATGTATTATGAACCCTTGGATTTGGTTAAGACATGATTTGCTTTGGATGTTGATGATGGGAGTACGAAAGGATCATTTAGTACCAATTCTTGGAATTTGTTTTCATTTTCAGTGCCTCTCGGTCTTAGCATTGGTTTGGTTTCCCTGTGGTCCTTATTATATAGCAAGGATATTTTGGTCAAAAAGCAGTTCCTTAGTCATTAGAGAAGTGAAAGTATCCAGGACTCAAATGAATTTATAGGCACCTTCTAACTGACGCATGCAATCAGTACAAACTTGTTAGAGGGGCTTGAATATGCCTATGCGGGTTCTATATAAAGCTAAAACCCTGAAGCTTGAAGAAAATCCCCAAGACACTTTGATGTACCAACTCAAACTAAACTTGAGCACACTCTTGATTAATTTAGCAGCTCAAAAACCCTATCTCTCCCTCCTGACACTCTTTTGAACCGAGAATATCATTCAAACCAAAGAATTAAGCTCTAACATAAAGACAAGAAAACAGTAAACGAATACAATGAAATTAAGAAGTAGCTTGCCTGAATTTTTTGTCAGCACCAATTATGCCAATCTCAATGTTTTTGCCTGAGATTTGTCCTTCAAACCTATAACATATTCAAAAGTTAAAAGTACTGAGAGCTATTCTAGAAGTTTTCACAAAATAAACATTGCACAAGCATATGAACAATAGTGTTCAAAACCTAAGCTTTCACAAGCATATCTTCCATCGAGTAATTTGAGTCATAGCTTAGGCTTTAATATGATAAATTTTTTCTCTTGTATAAAGTAATGAAGCTTTAATGTGATTGACAGCAGAGATACTTTTTTTATAAGTAAAAATTTAACTGGTTAGCCTTTTTCTGGCTATCTAATATTTTATTAAGGCAGCCTTTTATTCAAATCTTACAAGCTTATAATTAGCTAACGAAACATTCCACCTATTGTGGGCCTAATCAAGTTTAAACTGCCATTCATCAAAGAGATATACACTAAGACTGTTTCCATGGAAAACAAGTAACAGAAATATTGAATGCCTACCCTTCCTTCAATGTTAATAGTGCTGTGTGGACAGCGTCATCAAGCTCCATGTCCTCTGTATACCTGTAAGGAAACATCAAATTAGTTGCAACATTCGCTATGATAGAAAACATAGGCAACAAAGTAATATCAACAAGAACTAGCATCGAAAGACAATTTAACAGTAGTTTGTGAATACTGAGCTAAATTACAAGGCAATTGAAAATTCCAAAAATAGTTAATGTAAGAACCACCAACTTAAGGAAGAAGACAAAGCAATTAAAGTATCAGTCTAAAAAGATATCCAATCAGAAAGAAATGAACGAGTAAAATAGGAATCCTCAGTTTCATGATATGTGATATGGGATAAGATTCAGTAAGAATAATATGATTTCTCATATTCCAATGATAACTTTCATGTAACTAAGCAGCTTTGGAATAATCTATTTTGCATTAGTGGTGATATTTGGGTTTATCCATCTACTTTAGAAGGTTTTATGAAGATAGAAGATTTTGGGATTTGGAAGAAGTAATATGCTTGGTTTGCATTCTATGAGTGATTTGGAAGGAAAGAAACGAATTGATTTTCAGAGATCCTTCCACGCCACACCTGCTTTGAAATAGAGTTGTTTTCCTTTCCTCTCCCTGGGATTCAGCTCAATGAGTTTTTAGGAGTACTTCTTTAAATTATAGGCAGAGAGATTGGAGGGTTATTCTTATGTAGTCTCCTTTTTTTCCTTCAGGAGGACTCTTTTTATCAAAAAATAAAAATCCAATGATATGTAATATTCTTCCTAATTCCACGCTCTTCCAATAACATTTGAGATTCTTCAAGCAATGCTTTACCAAGCCAAGGTATATGAGGAACATCAGAACCTAACTATGGAACAACATCCAGATAATGTAATTCACAAGATAAAGAGAGACGTGATGCTGTGCGCACCCAAAGTTAACAAATTTTGAGATAAAAAATCTGTGAGAAAAGGATCCATTCAACATGTTGATGGAAACCAAAAGAAGCTCACCTCTTTTCAAGGAATGTCTTTGCATTAGAAACATTTTTGCCCATTGCTGAAGCTTTCCAAGAGAAATATGAACCAGATGGGTCCACCTACAGCAAAGTACAAAGCAGAAGAACTTGAAATATTCTACAAATTCATAAATTTTTAACAGGAGAGTACATGCAGGGTGTCATAAAGACATTGAAAGTGTAACTGCTACAGACATGCACTAATATCTCATTCTCAACTTCACACTTATAAGAAAAATGTATCTCAAGTTCAGTTGACATTTAGCAAAATAAAAAGCCATGGCTGAATGGAGTTAAGAAAGGGGGCTTACAATTGAATTGCGTAGTATATATAATTTAAATACACATATTCTAAGATGTTCTCTTTTTTTAGTTCTAAATTCTTTCTCAAACTGTTCACCTTATATCAAACTAGAGTTCTGGTAGATCAGCATGCAAGTTTGGAAAAGGCTTGGACAAGTTATCAAAACACAGAACAAAAGAGCAAGAAGGTAAACAAAGGAAATTAAGCCTGTACTCGAATGTAATACCCACCAAAACTCAGAGTTAACACCAGTACACAATAAAACTGACAGTACCTGATATAATTGCGGACCTTTGTCATCAAAGCCAGCAACCAGCAGCGAGACTCCAAAAGGCCTAACACCACTATCATGAGAAAATATAGAATCAGTATCAAATAACACCTCCAGGTTCTTACAATATGGATATGGGAAATTTTTCATTTTTCCTTCGTAAAATTTGGATATTTGAGATCATCTTGAAGAGAATTTATATAAAAATAATTCAGCAGAAAAGCAAGGCTTTCAACATGTGCGAATACATTTGCTTCTGTAGAAATGTCATTTATTTGTTTGACAGAAATCATAATTTGAAAAGAAATAACAGTTCTCAGGCTAGACAGGAGTGGAAATCTAATAAATATAAACTCGAAGATGAAGAATTCGTTGATTGCTCAGAGATATGGAATCTTTTAAATGCACAGTGTTTAATGCAATTTTTATTTTTCCCAAAACACCCTTCAAGTTTTAAGTTTAAATTAGGCATGTGGGACCCACAAATATTGTCTCTCACATAAAAAGAATAGACTAAATGGTATTATTTGAAAAGTAAATGATTTTGTAGTCCATTAAAAACAAGTGGACAAATTATATGGGACATCTATTTTAGGAAAGCGTGACAAAAAATATGGGACAGAGAGAGTATATGTTAACTACGTGCAAGAGGATGCAGATTCAATTATTTGATGGCAACCATCTTTCAGTGTCTCTTTTCTCTTGGACTTCATAGGGTAATGCCAATATCGCAGTTAAGCTATCTCAAGGTATTGTGCACACGCAGATAGTCATATAAAGTAAAGATATATGGATAGAGGCACCTTATTGTCTGATGCAGAACCTTTCAGGTACCACTGATAACAATAGCTTTTTCATTTCATACGGAAATAGCAAATCCTTTTCAAAAGGTTTCTTGATGAGTGTTAGCTTTTCTTAGGACATACTTTTCCGTTCTTGGTAATCATTCTTGGTTTACAACTTGTGTACGCTTTAATTTTCTGATTCTTGAGTGAATTTTCTTAGTCTTTGGACAAATAATGACTAGCCACTATAAAAGATACAAATAGGCAGCAAATTCACGTAATTAAAAAAGTAACAGAATACAGTAGTTACCCTGATTGAGTGAATTCCTGCATAACAGCAGCAGTTTCCCTTACAAGTTGTGTAACAGGGATTGGTTCCTGTCAATACCAACATCACACCAGTCTGCATGTCAGAAATTATCAAAATATACAAGCCATAAATATTTATTAATGAGTCAACAATTTAAATGATAAAAGCAAAGCATTATAAGGCATTCTATAAAGCAATTAGCTAGAACACTAATATAATATTATCTAACATCAAACTTTTTCTATAAAAAATTATATTATTCCTAAGCATGTTAAAATTATACCAAAAACAGAACAAAAATCTAATATAAAATCATCTTAAATCAAATTAATCATCCTTAATGATAAAAATAATAATAAATAAATTTACAATATTATTTAGTCAATAAACAATAACAATTTAATAATTAACAACATGCTTAAAAAATTTATTTAATAAAAATATATAAGTAATTACAGAAAAAGAACGTAAGGAAAAAATCTTGGCGAAATAATGCAAGCAATTTTCTTTTTCTTTCACTGAACCTCAATCTCTACGTAGTTAGAAGTGTAGAACTGTGTGAGTAAGTATTTAGTAAAGAGCTTATCCAAAAAAGTACTTCGTAAAGAAATTGAAAAAAATAATAATTTAGGCAAAAGCTATAGGGGCTAAAAAGAGTAGTGTAGCTCTGCAAGAGTCTAGTACTAGTAAAGAAGGGAAAAAAAAAGGGGGAAAAACAAAATTGAATTGTTTTTGGCGGCTTAGAAACAATTAAGGGAGTAGTAGGTAGCGATAGGAGGAAAGGGTTGACAGGCCTGTTTATATATCATCATACTTTTGAACTTTCCCTTGATTTTTTTTCTCAAACTTTTGGGGGGGCACTGTACCCCCCATGCTCCCCTCTCCATCGGTCTCTGGACAAAAGAAATTTAACAACAAAGGAAGATGAATGAAAGGATGCATGTAAATATCAAAGAATCAAAAGTCAAACCACGCAAAGAAAAGGATTAAAGAAATCCACAGATGACAAGCTGCACGCATACTTCAAATGAAAGAACAACTCGTAAGAAAAATAATTTTTAAAAGAAAATAAAAATATAATGGATGGATATGCATGTATCTATGCATGCTAAAGCAAGGAACTCCAGGAGTACTTTGTATAATCGGTGGTATTGCTCAGCCTGTTTCCTACTTTTTCGAACCAAAACCCGAAAATTAGGACCCATACCGCTGCACAAAAAGAAGCAAAAATAAATCAGTCAAATAACTGAAGAAAGAGAAAAGTTTTTTGTAAAAAAAAGATATAAAGTTAAAATATATTCGTATAGAGAAGGTTTCAGTTTCAGAGGATGAAAATAGAGAAGGTATATTGAATTGAGGATCCCTAACATTTTAAGCGCATTGCACTTAAATCCTTGATGTTTCAATTTTGATATTTTAGTCCCTGAGCTTTCAATTTGTAGAAACATAGCCCATACAACATTTATAGCAGAAAGTACGAGTACTTTACAACAAGCTAAAAGACCACATTGCACGAATTGAAAGTTCAGGGACTAAATTTCCAACTTTTAAACTTCCAAGGTTTAAATACAATGTGCCAAAACTTCAAGAACTTCTTAAGCAATTAACCTTTTCTTTCTTAAAATTTCCTCCCAGCTTTCGATTCCACTGATCCTTGTTTTTTTCTTTGATAAATAATTTTTTTTTAATTAAAGGACACCAAGAGAGTTCAACTCAAAGCCAAAAGCTAATGACAAAGAAGCAAATCCACAAGATCTAATAACTCGTCAATATTTACAAAGGAATCCCCTCTAAGCCAAAAATTGAGGGTATTTCCAATAGGTCCTTTTATACCATCAAAAGCCCTCCGGTTCCTTTCCCTCCATACTAGCCAAAATATAGAATGCGGGGCCAACAAATAAGCCTTCTTAACCTCCTTAGAAGCCCTCAATCCACTCTGAACCCAAATCTCATCCTTCACGGATCCCACCACCACCCAAGAAACTCCCAAAATTTTGTAAGTCAATTCCCACAATCTTCTAGTTAACAAGCACTCCATCAAAAGGTGATACACGAACGCGGCACCTCCTTACAAATATAACACCTATTGACAATCACTTTCCCCCTCTTTTGTAAATTGTCAAGTGTAAGAATTTTCTCTCACGAAGCTTCCCATACAAAAAAGCCTTACTTTATTGGGGGCAGGAGAACACCATATTGTTTTCCAAGAAAAAAATGTATGGCCATTTGAGGGGACTATCAAAAATGATCTTATAAAAATCTTTCACCTTAAACCCTTTTTTCGGACATGGACCCCATCTCATCATATCCTCCCTATTTACCTCGATCCTAGTATTATATAAGGTCCCTAAAAGCCTTACTATCTCCCCAGCTTCCCAATCATGAGCATTAAAGATAAATGGCACATCCCAAGGATCCCCTTTGTTAGACAAAGTGAAACAAGAGCTAATCCCCGCTTCATTATCTCTCACAATAATAAAGATGCCTGAAAACTTATCCTTTAAAGGAGCATTCCCACACCAAGAGTCATAGCAAAGCCCAGTTCTTACTCCATTACCCACCGACGCCTCAACATATGGTCGGAAGTCCTCCTGCCCTTTCCTAATTCAACTCCACACCCCCATGCCATAGGTCCCCCATGACTCCTTAGACATCCACCTGTCATTATCAACCCCAAACTTGGCCTCCACCACTCGTCTCCAAAGATGATCATTCTCAACAAGAAACTTCCATAGTCATTTTCTAAAGAGAGCCTTATGGAATAAGATATAGATTTGATGTCAGCTCCCTTTTTTCTAAAGGTTGTTTAACCACACCCCATTTAACCAAATGATACTTGTGCTCCGCTCCTCCTCAGTGTGACCCCATAGAAATCTTCTTTGAATACTTTCCAATCGCTTGGCCACCGAACTAGTAACTAGAAAAAGAGACATAGTAGATGGGGAGGCTAGAGAAAGTGCTCTTAATAAGAGTGAGTCTACCCCTAGAAAGATGATGATTTTTCCACTCGACCAAACGTTTCTCAAACTTCTCAACTATCAGGTTTCAAATACTTTTATCTTTAAACTTAGCTTCAAGGGGAAGACCAAGATAAGAAATGGGGTGCTTACCCATCACCCCAATAATCTAGCAAGGAATAGCCCATTCGTAACCTCACTAAGCAAGATTAAGTCACTTTTGCCAAGGTTAACCTTAAGTCTCGAAACCGCCTCAAAGCAAAGAAAAATACATCGAAAATGCAAAATTTGAGAGGCTTCCGCCCCACAGAATACAACCATATCGTCTGCAAAAAGGATAGCTCCCTAAAAGGCTTAGCATAACCTCTCATAGGCCTACGCAGGCCAATATTAATTGATTTCTATTAAGTATGCACCTGCATTCTCCCAGTACTGATGTAGAACAGTAGGAGAGAAAACAAACAAGAACAAGAAAATAAAAGATAGAATCCAAATCACATGAGAAGCCGCAACCCAATCACAAGGTGCAAAGAACACCACAATTCAATCATAGGGCGCGAAGAACAAACTCAATCTCAGAGTTGTTTGATTTCAATAATTTGTTTTTTTATTCATCAATGGTCGAGTAAAATAACATATTGTTATCTCTTATATAGAGATCTTAAAAATCCTAGTCCTAGACCGATAAGGAAACTAACCAAATTTACATATACTAAAATTTCCTAAACTCTAAATACCCATAATATTTTCACCTACATAATTATCTCCATAATTAAATTAGTCAATTAAACGTAAATTAAAATCCTTAAATCGATACTTCCATGTGTTTTCCATCATTCTCCACCACTAAGAAGAAACTCGACCTCGAGTCGAGAAAAGGTGAAGGAGAAATATCTTTGATGTTTGGAGACGCAAAGCATAGTCTCGAAACTCATTGAAATCGAAGTCTCTAGTAGGTGAATTTTTTTTTCCTAAAAATGGCTGTAGCTGAAATGTTTGAAACCATGTAGGTAGAATAAATTTAATATCAAGAACATGTCTATCAACCATGACCTCAATCTTGTAATCAATTTTATCTTCATTTTTGTCTTGAACTTACTCAACATACTCAATATGCACGACAAACTCATCAACCTCACATGGAACTTTCTCAACAGGTGCAACATTACTTCGAACATCCTCATCTTTGGCGAATTCAGATTCAAACTTGGCTGAAACATCTTCCTCCTTGGCGAATCCACTATACTTTGGAAGCTGAGTCATTCTTCTTAGGATTTGATCCTTTTGAGCATCGATTCAATCCATTTGACTATTGAGAAAGCCCATTTGGCATTCAATATCGGTCACTCTACAATATTTTTTAATTACATAATTACCCCATAATTAAAATAGCCCATTTAACCTATATTTAAATCCTTAAATCGATTCTTCCATATGTCCTCAAATCAAAGCCAAACCCAGGTGCCTGCAACTAAAATTTAATGAGTTGTTCCTTCACGAAATCTAGTTTACTTAATCAAAATACCCAACTCAAACAAAAGAATCTATATTCCTCTACATCGACATGAAGATGGGAGTCTCACAATGAAATTACGATTACATCAGTGGCCAAAATTTAACCAACCAAATATATGAATTTAGAACCATCACCTAAGAAAAATTTATGCTTGCACAATGGGAAACACGGTAAAGGTATTAGCCATTTTAACAAGAAACCCTCTCTATGTTTCTATATATTACTACAAGGCAAAAGTTATACTAATTTCAAGTAACTCTTGAATGCACTAGCAAAACAAACCTGTAAACTACTCCAATGTTGGGCGTTAATAGTTGAATCTTTTGAACCTGAAACAATTTATTTATAAAAAAAAAGGTTATAGATGCACCAGTTATCATAAAACGAAAATGTAAGAGAATATACCATAAAAACCGAACTCTAGATCTTCAAAAAGAAAATCCATTAGATATACAAGATGTAAATCAATGCACAAAAGAATTTTGCTAGCAACATGTACAAAAGGATGGACTTGAATAATGTATCCAGGTCTAAAATATTCAGAAAATTGTAGTTATTGGTTATAATATGGCAAGATCATAGTTACCAGAAACTTAAAACTTGATATGTCCTAGTTGTCCTAGTTGGCGGTATAGGTACGGGAACGTGGTATTACACAGTGTGCTAGGGGTAGATTTATATGGCTTATTATGTATAAACACAATTAAAACATTAGACGTACGGATGAGTATAATTTAATTGAAGGGTTGTATGTACGATAATAGTTAAAATGATAACATGAGTTTTGACAACTAATAAAGTCAATAAACACAATTTTAGTAAATATATAAGATAAATGAGTGTTCTCTTCTTCCTTTCCTGTATCTAGAAAAAAAAATTACCAATTATTTGGGTAAAGATTCCTCTATCTAACTATTAAAAAAATTGGGTTGCCAATTCTGAGGATCCGGAGGGCAAACGTGCCACGAATTGGAACATAGGATTCTGGTAACTATGACTCAAAGATTTGTTCTCAGGGAAAAAAGGACAAACATGGAAAGAAACTTTCAAACACATATGACTAGAAGATCAAGTAAAATGCAAGACATTCATACATAAAAGCAAAATTAAAATGCATGGCAGGCAAAAACATAAACACCAACTCAATCATGCTGCTATTTAATAAAGAATGTATCCAGACCCAGAATTTAGAAGAAAAATAATGTATCAATAAAAATTATTCTTTTAAACTAAAATACACAGAAACAAAGCAGCACAGGATAGATATAGCTATCACACAAAAAACAAAAGGAAGGAAAGTAAAATTCATGATTAACACATTCGTTTATACTCAAAAGAACTGCTCAAATTCATGATGTTTTAGCATTGTATAAAGTTATAAACAAACAAAGTTTCTACCACAAGCATGCTAACAGACACCATAGTCTACGAACGGATCATAGATAGAAAGTCAACCAACAATGAAATGAGCAGGAAGCTATCATGTAAGCTACTACTCATTAACTATTTAAATCCAAATAGCCCCCCAACCCCTCCCCCTTGTTCCAAAAGCTAAAGATAAATTGGGGGATAGGGAGCTGGGGAATGGGTTAACCAAGATTATGTGTATTTCCAAAAAAGAAAGCCAATAACCTGCATCCAAACACTATAGAAAGGGGGGAAGAGATCCACTTACAGATGTTTCGTCAACCAAAATAGATGGTAGTTTCTTCTCTGTAGCGATGACAACTCCATTAGCAGCTACAACCACCATGTGAACGATCATAAATAACAGCAACAACAAAACCACCAATAGTAATAAATTATAGTCAACATTCAATGTCATGGTGTTAAAAAATCTATGAGTACACATAAGCTGATATGAAAAACTAAAAAAAGACCTAGCTGATTGAACTTTATTTTGCAGGGGAAAAAGTTTCCATATAATAATCAGAAAATCAAAATGATCTGAGGTTAACTTTTTTTTCTTTCTTTTTTTTTTTTTTTTTTGCTCGTAATGAACTTATTAATAATATATTTGTCAGATGGTTCCTGAATGCTTACACATAACCCGAATATTAGGCCTTAAGAAGGAGAAAAAAGGATGATAAGTATCAAAATTTTATGTGGCAACACAAGGTTGATTTGATTGTAAATAATGAGATGTAGGAGCCTCTTACTTCTCTTGTTACCAAATCAAGAGCCGATTACTTTTTGTTGGCAAGTGCATCAAAAGCCTATTACAGTCACTCAAAGTTATTTGACAAGAATTCTTCCTTCAATCCAGGCCACTGCTACTAATTTACAGAAATAACAGGATATGGTACTCCAATTTTATCCTCCCATTCCTATCAATTCAGTTGGCTGATGAACTTCTCTTGCTAGTTTATCTTTTACAACCAATTTGCAATTAGATGAACACGACATGGCAATTTACTCATGGCTAGCAGTGAAAGCCAAATGAACAAAAGATCTGAGTAGAAACTAGAAACTAGAAATCAAGTAATGATTTACTCAAAACCTACAACGTCTACCCAAACATGCATCTCCAACCACCCGAGCTACAGTTTAGGTTTTGGTTTCGATTTCATCAAGCACATATTCAAATTGTCTCAGCAATTTAACTAAAAATTCTGAACTCATATAAACTTAACTTCAACTGCATTAATGAATTAATCAAATGTTATTGTTATCATGATGAGTGGTGTCTTCTTTAACCTGATGGTATTTTTCTTTATTTTCTGGTCAAAGCAAAATATTAGTACTATGTTTTTTGGTTTTCATTTTGCTGGTTCCAGAATGCCATTTAAAACGAGGAGCTAGATTTTGCTAAAAGTCATAAAAACTGTCATAATATGATGTTCCATTATTTAGAGAAATCTGGTACCAGAAAAATAAGCAAAATAAATTAACTTTTCAGTCAAATTCTTAAATTTACAAGACTTTACCTAAGGTTTGATTAGCTCAATTCATGTATTCATACCAACACCTCCAGGTTTTCTTATTCTTTATTTATTTCGTTTTTCTAGCAAAGGGCCTCCAATGAATCAACATATGCTTAATTACACAGCATAGGCATCAAATAGAGTAGGCTTCATTCTTATACATACTCCAGTAAGTTGTCAAATACTTATTCTTCTGGTTTAGAAAAGGTCCAATCATGACCCATAAAACCTTATTCTAATTAGTCACTAAGATAATCAAATCAAGTTATATTTTAAGGTACTAATCTGCTATAAGATTCAGGCAATACAAACAATCCTAAATTAGTTTTTTTGGATAAGTCCATCATATCAAAATATGTTGAAAGCCTCGAAAGCTAGACTCTCAGCAGTCTCCAACTCTCCACAGGCAAATTTAACGGCCAGGTCTTTAATTCAAGTGGAAAGTCTTCAGTATAAGAGTGGAAAGAACTTGAAACAGAATAATGAAGTAGAAACCATTTTAGGATAAGTTAGTACCCTGTCCATGCCCTGTTCCTCTAAGGTAGTGCTTGTAAATAAAACCATAACGGATTTAAATATCTAAGAACAATGGCCATCATAGAACTTTCATATTCATGATTATCAGTCCTCACAACAATACTTATACTTTAAAATTTTCAAGAGAATTTAAAAGAAAAATTCATCAACATACCTTTGATTCCTAAAGATGTTTGGCCGGATCCAACAGCTGTTAGGGCATGTTCAATCTGAACGAGCTTCCCAGATGGACTGTTTATTAGATACATGTATATCATAGAAAATCAGATGAATTTGATCAAATGGAGACATACGCACATAAAGATTCATCAGCTTTTCATAGATACCTGAGAGTGGTGAGAGAAAATGAGTACTGACTGTCACCCATATTGCGTCAGAATCTGTGCAGATAAACAATCTAACTATTAATCAATTTCAAACTACACATACATATATCAGTACTACGTATGTACTCCATATTAGCTGATTTCGTTCTCCCTTCTCTCGCTCGAATAGATATAATTACCCAAGCCCGCACTCAATAGACAGCCTTCTATAGTTTTTGCTTTTGTATGGTTTAAGATTTAAAGCCAAACACACAAAATTTAACTTTGAATATACTTTTGTTGCATTTTTTTTTGCTAGATGAATTTTGGGGGTTGATTGGATACATGGATATTGAGAGATTGAGAGCTTACTTCTAGGGTTGATTTCCTAGAAGGCTCGGATCTGGAACCGAGTTAGATGAAGCGGCAGTGGCAGCACCGTCCTCGGTAAGGAAGAAGAAGGGAGATGAGAGACAGACGTAAGAAAGGGGGAAATAATAAAAACCCTGGCTTGAGCGCTATATACCTACGATCTGGAACCGAGTTAGACGAAGAAGCAGTGGCAGCGCTTCTGTTCTCGGCGAGGGAGAATAGATGTGTCACAGAGATACAAAGGGAATAAAGTTAAAATTGCGAATCTGACTGACTTTAAAGTAAATATTGAGAATCTGACTTGCCTGAAGTTTATGCAAATCTGTCTGAGGTCAAATTTATCTCCTGGGTTTCATCCGTAGGTCAATTTGAAAGTTTTGTAAGAGTATCAATTGACGTACTAATTAACCCTTTCGTCTATTTGAGACATTTAGAGACACGTAGATGGCACGCAGGATCTCTAAAACAAGGCAAAACTGATACTTCCATGTCCACCAATGCAATTGGTTTCACTTTACATGGCACGCAGGATCTCCAAAACAAGGCAAAACTGATACTTCCATGTCCACCAATGCAATTGGTTTCACTTTACCCATTTTCCCACAGGAATTTGAGTCATCATGTGTCATAAAATCCCATGGTCCACTTGCCTCCCTCTCTCTCTCTCTCTCTCTCTGTCTCTCTCTCTAATTTAATAAACTCTCCCTTTCCCCTCAATGTTGTAGAATGAAATGAGCCGTTTTTCGAGAACAGAGTTGCGTCAAGAAAAGAGAAGAAAATGGTAGATGAGAAGATGAAGGAGATGAGGTTTGATTAGAATTGGTGGGAAATCAAGTTAGTTGAAGATGTCGAGCATGGTTGATAGTCTAAGGAGGCATTTTTATGCATGCTTAAATTTCAGGGTTCGATTATCTATTGTTTCGTTTATTTTTGTCTTCCTCTTCCTCTTCCTATTCCTCTTTATGAGCTATGTGTTCACAAACTTAGTTACAAATGTTATTGTTGCAATGTAGTGGTGACTGCAGATTTTTCAATTGGCTTAATCTACCTATTTACGATCGTGGGAAGGAGTTGTCATCCAAATTGTACGAGAACACTACGCAACTGTAAAAGCCGGTGAAGCTTCATTGTAAGAGAGAGATTATAGTGGTTATTGTTGGGTTCATCATGGATGGTTATTGCAGTTCTTCTGTTCATATTGTACTGTAGAGTTTAGTTAGAATTCATATTGTACTTAAGATTTACTTAAAATGAGTGTAAGAAATGAGAATGGAGAGTAGGTCTTGTTAATGAGAATGAGAGATGGCAGTTGCAGCATATTGCTTTTGTTGACTACTATATTGTAATTATATATGAAACGAAGCGAAATTCATATCATGTTTTTATTGAATACTTGCCAAATCATGCACTGTGTAACTAAATCCTAATGCACATTACTAAAAATAGCTTTAAATACATGCAAAATCATCCCATATTTTGGAACATAATTGTGTAAGAAAATCAACATATCAAACCCAATATCAGAATCAAAGCTTCTTAATGTTATAGAACCATCCAACAAAATAAGTACAAAGGTAACCAAAGCTTAATGTTATAAAGTGCCATTGGAACAAAATAAAATATTCACCTATTTCCAAGCATTTCATTCAACTATCAAATCATAAAATATCAAACTATTTCCCAAAATAATCCAACTATTTTCCAAAATAATCCACCTATTTCTCAAGAAAATATCATCTCATTTCTAACACATCCCAAACACATGTCATGTCACCTTGATCTCTCCTTTTTCCCAACAGCCTTAGAATTGCTTGAAGAAGCATGATTAGTGTCACGCAACATCGATATGTACCACTTCTCATTACTTGCAGCAATCAGACTTTCTGTATTGATGATTGAACGGCCACCAGTTGATGCCAAAGGGAAAGAAAAAATTGATAAAAGGGGCATATTTGTGGTTATGGTCTTGTTAATGTAGATATACTTGTTGTAAGGTCATTAGCTGGTGTTGCCCAAATCTTTTTTGGTGCCCTTGGAGCTAGTGTTACCCAAATCTCTCATGGTGCCCTTGGAGTTGGTGGCTTTGGGACTACAAGCATTATTGGTGTTGGTAGTCTTAGGGCTGCAAGCTTTCGAGCTGCCCTGTATGGTGGTGGTCTTAGCGATACATGCATTGTGGGGGCTATTGGCCTTGGGGATGTAGGCCTCTTTCTTGTTGCTGGTGGCTTTGGGGTTGTAGGCTTTCTTGCTACCCTATGTGGTAGCGGCCTTGAGGGCACATGCACTCTGGGAGCTACTAGCCTTGGTGTTGTAAGCTTTGTTCTTGGTGTTGCAAGCCTAACATTTTTAGTTCCAATAGACTCAGTTGTAGTATTTTCACTTCCAACAGTAGGCTCAGTTGCAACACTTTCACTTCCAGTAACAGGCTGAGTTGCAGCACTTTCACTTCTAGCAGCAGACCCAATTGTAGTAGTAGACCTATTTGTAGCAGCAATTTCCATAAGTCCATCTCCTTAAGAAATTTAAAAACCAATAAATAAACCTCAACAAACATAAACAAGAAGCACACTACTTGGTACACACAACTCACCTATGGTTCCACTGAATCAATACCATACCCAAAATTCACATGTCTTATGCTGACCTAAATTGAAACAAGTGTCAGTTAACCTCAACCCAGCAAAGAAAATATGAAATAAACATAAGTAACTTCCTTTCACTTACTTTGAACTCTTAGCACCCTTGTTGTTTCCACCAACTTCCCATTTGTAGGTTATGTTAGTATGGCCTCTATTGCCACACTTGGTACATGCAACCTTATTACTTCTCTTCACTTTATATATGTTGGTTGGTTCATTAGGGTTTATTATCCTATTTCTTCTAGGTCTCTCAGGTGGCCTCCTAAGTGGAGGAAGAAGTGGCTTATCCAACCCAGCTCTAAGCTATAGATTAGGCCGACTAGTTGGCCTAATACTGGATGAGTAGTAATTAATATAAATCTTTGTTCTGTAGCATGAATGCATAGTCTTCAGGCTTCTTTCTCATGAAATAAATGGCATTGATTGCAAGTCTACATGGTATACCAATCAAGTCCCATCTATAACAAGTACATGTATGGTTGTTTAAATCAAACATATATTGTTTCCCCTTAACTACTACTTGAATCTTATTACTATCAGATGGAGATAGAGTACAATATCCAGACCAAAACTTTCTCTTCTTTACAATTGTTTGCATTTTTGGACAAATGGGTCCACCATACTTCATCATTATCTCTTTATTTTCAATTATCCTTACCATCAACTTACTCCTAACCATCTCTAGGAGCGTTAAAATGGGATTATCATTAGCTTGTAGTATAAAAAAATTGAAAGTCTCACTTAAATTATTCAATAATAGGTCACACTTATTCCTAGTTCTGAATGCATGCTTAGCCCAATGTTGTACTGGCCTATCCATTAACCAAGTATAGACTCCATCTTTAATCTTTTAAATCCCTCTTATCCAATGCTTTCATTGATCAAACGTAGTTGCAGTTGTTGTCTGCCATAAATAATCTTTTATTGCATGCCTCTTGTACAGTTTCTTGAGATTACCATATATATTCATGAGACAAAACCTATTCTCAGCATTTGGGACAAATACTTCAAAAGTAGGGACCAAAACCTAGAACAAACAAGTTCATGAGATTAGTAATGACATACCAATGCATTATATCATTCATGAACTTCAAATGAATTAATAACTAACCTTCTGTTGGTCAGATATAAATGTCCACCCTCATTCAAAATCTTCTCCAATGTTAAGCAGCAGTAGCAGCTCTAGAAACTACATTTAAGATTCCTTATTTTCATACTCAACCACTCCATAGGCCAGTGGGTACAAATTATTGTTGGGATCAATCCCAACTGTTGCTATGAATTTCCCTTAGCATGCAACTTTCAAATGACATGCATCTAGGCCAATAATGGGCCTATAGAAGTTGAGGATTACATCCATGCATGGCTTCAGACATACATAGTAAGACTTGAATGATGGTTGCACTTCAAGTGAAAGTCTCTCTACTTACATCCTAATTGTGCTCCCATGATTTATTTTTCTTAAATCATCTATATAATCCCGTAGTCTCTTATACTGCTCTTTGTGTAGCCCTTGTATATTAACAATAGCCATCACTTTACTCCTGTAAGCATTATTTCTAAAAATATTGAAGGCAATCTCTTGCCTTATAATGTCTTGGAAGTCGCCAAGCTTTATCTTTGGAGCCTTTCTAATGCTTTCAACATACATTTTAGACAAAAACTGTGTGCCAATTATCCTACTTTTAGTGACCCTGGCACATTGATGTACTAGGAAAAAAGGTTTCAGTACAACATGATGTTTACCTCTGACCTTAGAAACAAGCATGATGAATGGGCACCCATCAGCACAAACTACTTGAACCCCCACTTGAATCTTTGCTCACAAAGTACAAATCATAACCATTATGAATTTGGTAGTGTATCACTGCCTTAACTACACTGTCAATATCAGGAAAGGCATCTTCAAGTTTAAATTCAACTTTCTTAAAGCACCTAGCATAGTTGTACTTACGATACTATGGTTCATTAGCTCATGCACCATCTTGTTCATCATCATAAGCAACTTGAGATAGTAGCTCATCAGAAGAAGCATTATCAACCTCAACATTTGTGCCATTTGGATCCATACTTTATTGGGCAAATCACTTATCAAGCCCTTCTGTTATTGATGAATACACCACCATAGGCTCTTCCTCATGATCACTATCCACATAAACTTTGCTGCCTTGGTCTAAACCATTAGAAGATTCTGCTCCGATGCCTCCCTGATTATGTGTATCATCTGCTTTCAAACCTCTCTTAGTATGTGTATCATCTACTCACAGGTACATCTTCAAGGAAAAGAACTTCTGGTGCATTACTCATCCTCTCATCATCTTCAATAGCAACCCAATCATGCTCAATATACACATGAACTTCGTTAATATTACCAATACCCATCTTGTTGTACACATGGATGCAAGATTTGTCACCATCTAACACTTTCATATCCTTGTCCAAGTCCTCCCCACCAAACATATAATGAAACTTAGAAACAAATTGAGGTGAACTCCAATATCCAAAAGCATTCCTTCTATCTTGGGCTTTGAAAACTTGTTTGGGTCACAATTATCAAAATGCGAAGTAATCCTAAACACATACTTTCTATGTGGTATGAAAACAAAATAACCTTTTGTGATAGACCACACAGGTGTAAATCCCATCAGACATCACTGCAAAAATCCATAAAAACCTGTTTAAAAGCCCATTACTATATCAAACATTGGACCATGCAGCAAAAAACATACAATATTCACAAACAAACTATTACTTCACTACACACAACTAAACAATAGTGCACTGACAAGTACCAACATACATGGACCATATGCAATATATTATTCACTATAAAAACCTAGTCCTAAGTCCACTAAAGTGTTCAAAAGAGGAAAAAAAAAACATAGATTTCACCCAAATTTAAGCAAATAAACAAAAATTAGGGCAAAACATTAGATTTCTCTAAAAAATTAAGCATACCTTTGTTTTCGCACGGATGGGAGTGAACATGTAGGTGGCAGTAAACCTCAATGTAAACCCTAATAGTGATTAAACAGACAATAAACATAGATTTCTCCCAAAAAATAGCAAATAAGTAGAAATTGTACTTTCACACTAGCAGATGACGTTGTGCAGAATCCAAAATGCTCAAAATCTCTAATGTGATTCTTCAAGTTTTTCGCATGAATACTAATTGGTAAGGGATGTAAAGAAAAATGGGGGTAATACAATCACTGATTCTCATATTTTCTCACAATGTTGAGAAGAATTTTAGAGGGGATTGATGGGATTGAGACGAAGTTGAGGAATGAATGAAATCTGTTGAACGAACCCAGTACCCGTGCAGAGCTGAAAAGAAATTACGAAATACCCCTATGGTGTGCCATTCACGTGTAAGTGCCATTAAAATATCACGTCTCCAAATGTCTCAAATTGACAGAAGGGTTAATTAGTACGTTTTATAATTCTCATGGGCAAATTAGCACTCTCACAAAACTTAAGGTCAAATAGACCCCATGATGAAACTTTGGGGATAAATTTATCTTTTTTCCAAAAAAATAAAAGTAGTTCATGCCAGTTTGTACTAGTTTCTGCTTCTGCAATAACAGACTCAAAAGTTAAATTTGTCTATTAAAAGAACTTTTTAAAGTTAAAAACAATTTTTAACTGAAAATTTGTGTTAAATACATTGTTTTCACAGCTATTTATTGAACATAAAACAGTTTTTAACTTCACTTGTTTTATTAAAAACAGTTTTTAAAAGCTATTTTGATTTTTTTTTATTTAACAAAACCACCTATTATGACGAGAGTTTGGTACACCCTATTGGTTTATTAATAAAAAAATTTTAAAAAAACAAATAATGAGAGAATGACGTAAACCAAAATCTTTCAAATAAATAACTTATAAATGAGACCAAAACAACAAAGCAACTAATCTAAGGGGATCTAAAAGATCAAGTTCTAGAACAAACAGCTTTACTAGCTACAAATACATCCATAGAAATTTATCTCACATCAACAAAAACCTTAATGGCCCGTTTTGTTGGGGGTACTAAGATGAGGTTGGACTAAGTAATCTCACATGAATAGTTTATTCCACATTTGGTTGGGGGATTTACTATTCATGTGGATTAAGTTGTGATAAAATTAGTTATAATCCCAATATTTTTGTCCCATCCTCCTCCACAAGACAAAATCTATCCCATCTCTTTGAGATTAAAAAAAATTTCCCTTCATTTCCTACCCTTGAATAATAATAATAATAAAATAATAATGATTATTATAATAGTAATAATTATTATAACAATATTTACTTAAAATTATAATAATAAAGATCATAATATTTATTATATTAATATTATTATATTTATTATATTTATTATAATAATAATAATAATTATTATTATTATTCTTATAACTAAAATTATAATAGTATAATATAGTAATGATTCTTATTTATTATTATTATTATTAAGGAGAGAAAAATAACAAAACAACCAATCTAAGGCAGTCTGAAAGATTAAGTTCTAGAACAATCAACAAAAGCTGATAATAATTAATAATAAGTTAATTAAAGAATGGCAACAAGATAGCCCGAACCCACACCTTTACATGGAATATTCATTGTCTCAATGCATTAATCATTTGGCTTAGTGATTTCTCTTATAAAATGTATGACACAATTTTAATTTGATTGAGAGAGAGAGAGAGGGATTTTGGAAGGAGGACTCAAATCAAGGTATTCTTTCATCCCAAATCTAGTTATTTTGACGAATTCCATGATTTTCTTATTTTATTATATATATTTTAGATTAATTAGTTGGATTTAAATTGAGGAAGTTTGAGTTAACATAAGCTAGGGTTGAGTTTTTGGTAATTTCTTGAACTATAATTAAAATCTATTGTGCAAGAGCATGATTTGGGTTAT
The DNA here is from genome assembly GCA_023935145.1 of Bretschneidera sinensis. Classification (NCBI taxonomy): domain Eukaryota; kingdom Viridiplantae; phylum Streptophyta; class Magnoliopsida; order Brassicales; family Akaniaceae; genus Bretschneidera; species Bretschneidera sinensis. Next base: position 76,849,879 of record CM043701.1, on the reverse strand, counting down.
GGGTAATGTAAAATATAAAATTTTAGACCTAAAGGAGTATGCATTTAGTTAGGATTGGATCAATTTTCATAAATTTGGAAACTTCCTTAAGAGAAACCTTAGCTTTATTGAAATTCTAGAGTTAGTACTAGAAAATTTAGAAAGACTCTTGACTAAATTAATTTTTTTCCTTTATTTGAAAATCCTAATCTTTACCTAAATTAACTTAGAAGCATTTTGGTGAAACAAATTCTTTATATTTTAGGCATAAACTTAACTTCCGAAAAGGAATTAGAAAATTTTGGAAAAACTGGTCATAAAGAAGACTATGGTTAGTGAATGAGGAAATGAATTGGGAAAGGATTTATAAAAAAAATGTATTAAAATTGAGGTTTGTTTTAAAATTCCTTCTCAAAGAGAATTTTAAAAGTGATACATGAGGTATGTGATTCTTTTAGAAGGTGGATTTGGATTTAAAAGAAATTTCAAGAAACTAAGGATGTGGATTAAGAAGTGCTTAATTAAACTAACCTCATGGGTTTAAATTTTATAGTTTCGATCATGATTGCATTTTTGTAGAGGAATGACATGATGGAATTATTGATTAAATTCATGGAGGAAGGTGAACTCAATCATTGGCTTTGATACCTTAGTGTAGAATTTAGGTGGGTTCATATTACTTCTAAAATTTGAGAAGGAAACTAAAATCTATAGAATTTGAATAAATGAATGGATATGAAAAATTAAGGATATATGTAAAAGTTGGACCATGATGGATGATCTTATGTAAAAGGAGATATAGATATATATATATATATTGTGTGTGTGTGTGCATACTAGCTACATTTATATACCTAAGTTGAGTGTATATATATTAGTTAACTAAGCTACCTGATGTTATTGGCTAAATAAGTTGTCTTGGTATTGTATTTGATAGTGTGAATGAAATATATTGGTTGGTTGTAAATAAGACTTGTGTACCTTGTGTGGATGTGTGGGAATTGTAATTCCTTGTTTATTGTTGTGTAATGAATTCGTATGCATGTTAACTTGAGGACTAGCCCAGAAGGGGCGAAGGAGTCCGAAATGCAATATTGGACAGTAGAGCCCGCCCGAGATGAGTGAAGGGGTCCGATGTGTAATATTAAACGTGTCATCACATGGAGAGGAGGTGTCCCCGTTATGATTATTGAGATGAACTAACTTGAGAGAAGCTGAGAGGAGCATAGATGAGTTGAGATGAGAGTGGTGTAAAACTTGTTTATGTACGTGCATGGATTTTGATGATTGTTTTTTGTGATGTGAATGATAGTGTGCTTATGAATGAGGATTGTATGGACATTACATTGTACTTAGTACCTTGTGCGAGGTTATTTTCCCTTGACTTGATGAAAATGAAGAATTGTGAGATTGGCACATTAAACAAATGTAATCACATAAAGACATAATCACACTTAATAATTGGATATGTAATAAGGCTTGATAAATACAAATTTAAAAATCGAGTACTTTTAGTAAGTGAACATCACTGGGGTTTTTTTTTTTTTTTTTTATCTCACTCTCATTTCTCTTAATTTTTCGCAGGTGATTAAAATCTATTTTGAGTAAGCTCTAAATGAGAATTTGAAAGCTAGCCTCCTCATATGAGTCCATATACGACATCCTCAACTTTATCTTGAGCCTGCATTTAGTAAATTGTCCATCTAGAAATGTAATACCTGTCTTCTTAAAGTAAGGGTCAAGAAGTAATTTGATAGATATTACATGGAATTAAAATAATATATACATGAAAGATTTACTATTAAAAAAAGCAGACACCTAGACATCCAGGTGTCGTCTTTGTTGTTACAAAGAAAAAAAGAAAAAAAAAAGCAAACACCTGGACACTTAGCGTCCAGGTGTAGTATATACACTTTTTAGTGTCTTGCATGCAAGATACTTAAGAAAACATAAAGAATGGCTGGCCAGTTTTGGTATAATATTGAGCTTGTTTTTGTTTAGTTTTGTTAAAACTTAGTTTACAAAAAATTTCTTTCTCACTCTAAAATTATATTCTCTCTCTCAAATTGCTCTCCTTCTTTAAACACCTGGGGACTGAAAGAAAGATTGAAAGATTGAAATTTTGAAGAAGTTTACTGGAGAATTTTAAATAAATTCGAGGGAAGCTTTAAGAAAAAAAATTAATAATGTGAATTTTATTTTTGAAATTATGCATACATGAAATTACCCGAAATTTGATGTAGAAATTTAAAGGTATAAATTAAAGAAGAATTGAAGAATAAATTAGAAATTTTAATATAAATATTATGTCAGGTGTTGACGATCAGTAATCGGGTGAAATTGCTGAAAGGAACAGGAAAGGTAAGGAGATGACCACGGGTAGCTTTAAGTGTTACGTGGTGAGATAGATTTACTTTAGTAAATAGGACCAATAAAAATATGAACTTATGATGTTTGAATACATTATTGAATTATAATGATTTAATAATGTATTTTCTATTATATATGATAATTGATTGATTTATTGATTAGAGATTAAATAGTATGTTGAATATTAATTATATAAGAAATTATCTTTTAAAAATGATGGATTAATGAAAAATATGCTGAGAAGTTATATGAAATTTCTGAAAATATGATTGAAAAATTTATACGGTATATGAGGAGACAATTTAATAAATATGATAAAAATAATAATTTTGAGAAAGAGCTAGATAGTTGAATTGAATGATTTGATGTATGCTTGCTTGCATGTTATTGCTCATATGCATAGAAGAGAAAACCAAGAAGGTAGCTGGTCTGGTTGAGAAGACCAAGAAGGTAGCTGGTCTGGTTGAAAAGACCAAGAAGGTAACTGGTCTGGTTGAGAAGACCAGGAAGGTAGTTGGTCTGGCTAAAACATGCCGACATGTGGGAAGATGTTCCCAGATAATAATACGAAATAATGAGATGATGTGATGAAAAAGAAAGAAAGATGATTTAAACACATGCATTTATTTATTTGGTTATTTTATTATTATTGATTGAGATGCTAAAGTATCAGTCTTGATTGTGAAATTATTGATAGACAAATGAGTCTCACAAAGAGACAGATATGATGAGAAAGAAATATGAAAGTATGATATGATAAATATTATTTGATTGATTGATTATATGTTGTGAACCTCATAACGAGGTAAATAATGATGTTGAATTGATAATCTCCATATGATTAAATATATGAGAAGAAAAATTGATATGTTTGATGATTAATTTAAAAAGAGATTGATAAATGGTTGGAATTATGATATAAGTAGTGATAATAGAATGTAATTATTGAATTATTTGAGATAATAGATGAATGAATATTGGAAGATTATTTGAAAGATTGAATTATTATATGTGAAGAAATAGACGATTAATATTGGTGAATTAGAAACGATTGAATTATAAGATGTGTCTGGAAGTATATAATCGAGTACTTCTAGTAAATTTAATTCACTAAAGTTGTGATTCTCACTCCTCATTGTTGAAAATTTTCAGGCAACGGGCAGGGTAGATAGAGTTTAGAGCTGATAATAGAATAATTACTTTAAGTAAATCCCGTGGTCAAATCCTCAGACATTATAACAAAGAAATTTTTTAATAAAATCTTTTTGTGCATTTTGTTATATTTATATGTTATTTATGATAGGAGAATGATGATGTATCTCATTTGAAAAGAGTTGAGAATTAGATGAAATTTTTAATTTCAGTTGATGTATTTTTATATTGTTGCATATATGTGTTGTGTTAGGATTTCAAAACGTGACGACACCGTCTCGGGGGTGGCCAACCCGGGATGGGTCGTTAGAATTTTGGTATCAAAGCATTAGGTTTTATGATTCTGTAGACTGCATAAAAATTTAAAGAAGTGGAAGATTTAAATAAACTACATTTTAATGCATAGTCTGAGGATGACACGTGGATATGTTAGAGCTAGAGGTAGAGTTCTGAATCAGAGAGGACGTGGTAGACCCTCAATTTTTAGACGAACTAAAGTGGAAGGGGAGGTCGAGTTTATGGTTCATGCAAGGGAACAGGTTGCTAGTACAACTAGTACTAGTAGAGGCAGGAGAGAATCTGATATTAAGAAGGAATGAATGCAACAGAAGAAAGGGTTGATAATTTACAAAGGAGATTAGAGGAAAGGGGTAGAACAAAACCTGATGTGGTGAGACAATAGGCTTATGAGGGAGAGGGTGTGTTTGCACATGAGATGCAAAGGGATTGTTTTGTGAGATTTATTAAGTTTAAACCTAGTATTTTAGAGGATTTGTAAATCCTATTGAAGCTGAGCAGTGGATTAAACATGTTAAGAAATATTTTGAAGTCTTACCAGTGACGGATAAGCAGAAGGTTGCTTTTGCTTCATTCAAGCTGGAAGGTGAGGCTTCTCAAATGTGGGAGGATATTTTTCCTAGATTGAGTACACATATAGATCAGCCCTTAACTTGGCTTAAGTTTAAGGATGTGTTCTTTGCGAAGTATTTTTCAAATACATTTCGAGCACAGCAGGAGAGAGATTTTATTCATTTAAGGCATAGATTTATAGCCCTGTTGAGGTTTTTATCTGAGTTAGTAAATACAAAGGTGAGGAAATGTAAGAGGTAGACAGGTTACAATATGAAATTCGAACCAAACTCTCTCATATGGTGATGAGAGTCATAAAATGCATCTAAACAATACTTAATTGTTAACTCTTTAGGGTTAATCTCGGTCGTAATTGCACTTTTACATGTTGATAACTCTAAAGTGTTATTCATAAATCATTGACTTAATTCGATGCATTTTCAGGTGCTTTGAGTACAAAAGAGATGATAAAGCGATCTATGTTTAAAGCGCCAAAAGATCTTGGGTGTCGGTGCTCGTTTTTGTCCAAGGTTTAGACATTTCCAAAAATGATTTAAAAATGATTAAAAGTCTAAACCAAGGTTGGAGAAATAAATTACATTGAGTTAAAAGACTGCACACAAGTGTGTGCATCACTTTGGAACAAGTTAAGGGTAGGCACACTAGTGTGTGCACTTCTGCATACAAGTTGAAGGAGTTTCACTAAATTGCCAGAATTTCCCGTACAGATCAATCATTTTTGCAGATTAAACTGTATTGATGTAGGAAGAACCAGGAGATGAGCCATATATTCTTAGAAAGATCCAGAAGTCTATTTTCTGGATAATTTTACGGTTTGAAAAAAGGATTTTTCTAGTGAAAGTTATGGCAGTTTTAGCGAAAACAGTTCAGGCCTCCAAAACAAAGCCTAGCGCCTCACCTCTCACTGTCCAGCGCCCCTGCGCCCAGGAAAACAAGAGTGAGCGCCTAGGTGCCCATGAACTAGTGCCCCAGTGCCCAGGCAAACAAGAGAGCGCCTAGGCGCCCATGAACCAGCGCCTCAGCGCCCAGGCGCCCATGAACCAGCGCCCCAGCGCCCAGGCAAACAAGAGTGAGCGCCTAGGCGCCCATGAACCAGCGCTGCGCCCCTCAGCCATCAGCGTCGCGCCCCTCGCCAACTAACGCTGCACCTTTACTTTCCAGTGCCCAGGCACACACTTGGACACGTGCACATACTGCTGGACCCACCTTCATGTTCCAGCCTTCACTTTCCAGCGCCCATGCGCACGCTCAGACAAAGCCAGCAGCGCGCACATGCTGCTGGACCACCTTCACGTTCCAGCCTTCACTTTCCAGCAGTGCGCACATGGACTCCAATTCAGACTCAAATTAAGGCTATGCAAAGATAGCTCTCCCTCGTGGGCTATAAATATATGCTTAAGGTTTGCAGCCGGGAGGGAGCTCGAGAAGAAAAACAAAGACAGTTTTTGATAGATACAAATTAGAGAAGTTTTTAGCATTTTGTTTAAGTTTTCGTGAGTTGGAAATCAAGGAGAAAACATCCACATTGTTCTTCCACCTTGAGCTCCATGGCCAAGAAATCAAGGGGAGAACATCTATATTGTTTTTTCACCTTGAGTTTCATGGCTAACTAATCATCAAACAAGGGAAAGGGATGAATCCTTAGGGTTTTATTGTTCCTTATTTCCTGTTCTTGATTCATTTGTATGGACTTATTGTTAAAACATTGTCTATGATTTACTCTTTGATTAATTAAGAAGGATTTGAGTTCATATGATAGCTATATTCTATATTCTTCTTCTTTTAGTTTCTCTCAATCCGGTGATTGCATCCTTCTACTCCACATAAGTCTAGTCAAGCTTTTCTTATGTCAAGTTGTTTGGATGTAATTGATTTCAGTATATTTATCTTACAGATCGGCCATTACTGTGATATCATTATTGCAATATATTGTCGTTTCTTGCTAATCTATAAGATAAATCATGTGTGCTTGAATTGAAATCAAAGAGTAATTTGCAGCAATTATATTAGATATATAAATGTGCTTGATTGAATACTTTCCGATTGCCTGTTTAGGATGTGAAACTTGCAATCGAGATAAAAATTTGAATCAAGAGTGGAAATAGGGAATGAACCTAAGGAGGATTCCCGGAACCTTGTTATTTCTTATTTATATTCTTCGTTATATTCGCATAACTCTTTTACACAATATTGCATTATCAAAACTCATATTCTCTCACCTAATCATTGTCGTTAGTGTTAAAGTTTATATCTTCATTTGTAATTAACTTGTTTCCCTGTGGAATCGACACCCCAAAACTATACTACAATAACCGCGTTATGTTTTGGGCGTAATCAAATTTTGGCACCGTTGCCGGGGAAACGCGCTTAAGTACAAAGGAAGCTTGTCAACTTTAAGTTAAAAAAAATATATTAAGAAAAAAAATCTTAAATATTTTTCTTTTCAGCACTTTGTAAATACCGTAATATTGTTCATTTACTTTTATTTTTTTAATTTTCTTTTATTATTCTGTTTTATTTATTTGTTTATTATTCTCTTTTATTTATCTGTTTATTATTCTGTTTTATTTATTTGTTTACTATTCTGTTTTATTTATTTTAATTATTTATTATTCTGTTTTACATATTTTATTTCCCTTCTAAATTAATTGGTGCATGCTTAAACCGAGAGATTCGCGAGGCAGATTCATTAAAGGACCCGAATTAGAGTCACTCTCTCCTTCCACGTCCGTTAGTGAAACCTCGCCTAGATCATACCATAGTGCACCCCCATCCGAGAATTTAGAGGATTTTGATAACATGGCCGGCAATTACAATGAAAATGTTGCTAGGACACTTAAAGACTATTTGCACCCTAGCCGAATGGCCACACCCTCTTGTATCATGTTCCCCCCTAATGCCCCACAAGCTGAGTTTAAGCCGGGCATGATACAATTGCTACCAACTTTCCATGGGTTTGAGAATGAAAGCCCCTACATCCACATTAGGGAATTCGAGGAAGTAGTAGCAAACTTCCAAAATAGGGCTGATATGGTGGACACTGTCAGACTCTGGTTTTTCCCTTTTTCACTTAAGGAAAAAGCCAAGACTTGGTTGTACTCATTAAGGCCTAGGTCTATTGGTAGTTGGGATGAAATGACCCGAGTTTTCTTCCAAAAACACTTCCCAACCCATAAGACCAACAACCTTAAGAGACAAATCTCAAACTTTGCACAAAAGGAGAGTGAAACCTTATATCAAGTTTGGGAACGTTTCAAGAACCTTTTAAATTCTTGTCCACACCATGGGTATGAAAGTTGGCGGGTAGTCAGCTATTTCAATGATGGACTCTTAAGTAGGGAGAGACAATTCATAGAAATGATGTGTAATAGGGATTTTCTTCAAAAAGATACTGATCAAGCCATAGATTTCCTAGATGACCTATCAGAAAAAGCCCACACTTGGACAGGACCCAGTGCCATGGAAAGTACTAGGAGAAATCAACCCGCTGGAATCTACCAACTTAAGGAAGAGGACAGCCTTAAAGCCCATTTAGAGGCCCTAATTAAGGAAATTGAAGTCTTAAGAGCCAAAGATGCTAGAGCCCCCAAACCAGTTGCTAGGGTAGAGTCCTGTGAGCCTTGTTTCATGTATAATGGGGTAGATCATGTGCCTAGGGATTGTCCAACCTATTTTGAGATGAAATGAGAGTGTAATGCTTTAGGTATATCCTCTAGCAAACCATACTCACCCTATTCTAACACCTATAATCCCGGTTGGAAGAATCACCCAAATTTTCATTGGAGATCCGATATACAACCTCATCCCCACTCTAGTACCCAATGGCAACCGGAAGCAACCTCATCTAATGCACCACAACAATCTTTACCTTTGGAAGATATGTTAAAGTCATTTCTGCAAATACATGCCAAGAGTGTGGAAGAACAAGGCAAGATAAATCAACGGGTGCTAGAAAAGCAAAAAGGGATCAAAGATGAGCAAAATGAGATAAAAAGTCAACTCACCAAGTTGACTAGTTTCTTGACAATTCAAGAGCAAGGTCGGTTCCCTTCGCAGCCGCAACAAAATCGAAGGGGACAACATATGGCACAAACCTTTGATCCGAAAAATCAAAATATTAAAGAGGTTAACGCCATAATCACCCGCAGCGGTAAGAAAATTGATGGACCCACACTACCACCACACTTGATTCCTAATACTGTGAACAACAAGGATAAAGCGCCCAAAGGAACAAGAGGCTCATGATGATTATTCCCTATCGGTGTCTTTCCCTCAAGCTCTCCTTAAACCTAAAGAGAGAAATTCAGCACTAAAATGCGAGATTCTTGAACAACTTCAGCATGTTAAGATTAAACTCCCTCTTCTTCATGTTATAAAACAGATTCCCAATTATGCTAAAGTCATCAAGGATCTATGCACACTCAAGAGGAGGCACAATGTTAAGAAGACTGCATTCTTAACGGAGCAAGCAAGTGCGGTAATTGATAGCACGACACCGCCCAAATATAAAGATCCGGGCTGTCCAATAGTGGCTTTCCAAATTGGAAACAAATCTTGTGGCCAAGCGTTGCTAGATTTGGGAGCTAGCGTGAACCTCATGCCATACTCCATATACTTGCAACTCGGTTTAGGTGAGATTAAACCAACCTACGTGGTACTTCAACTAGTGGATAGATCGATAAGAAAACCAAGAGGTATTATAGAAGATATTTTGTTACAAATTGATAATTTCTATTATCCTGTTGACTTCTTGGTTTTAGATATTGTTTCTATGGTAAATACAAAGTCTAAAATTCCTTTGATACTTGGAAGACCATTCCTTGCCACTGCTAATGCCCTCATTAATTGTAGGAATGGCCTAATGACATTATCATTTGGAAATAGGACTTTAGAGGTAAATGTTTTCCGAATCTCAAGGCAGTCAATTGAAGAGGAAGAGTGTTTCAACACTTATATGATTGATAAGCTTAATTTAGAGGATGAGAACATTGAAGATAATTCTAACTCTTTGGAATTCCTTCCTAATAATTTCGAGTTCAATGATTCTTCAATTTATCCCCATGTTGTTAACGTTATTGATATTTGTGATAAGTCACAGGGATTTATTAAGAAATCTGGGCAACCATGCTTTGAGAAGTTGTTTGAGAGAAGTCACATAGATGCGGGAATCTAATACCCTACTGCTGATTGTAAATGGGCAACACCAAGAACACTTGAGCCATATGTGGTGGACTTTAAGTATTCCTTGCCAAAAGATTAACACTGAGGCCATTGAGTTTGGAGCCTCATTTTCAGCACCACAATGAGGCCATCAGTGAGAGTGGTGCATCGTCTGGCTGAAGACGTAAAAATTAGCGCTCATGGGAGGCACCCCAAAGCATATCCTTTTTATTTGTTTATTTTTTTTTCTTTTCTTTTCATAATTCTTTTCATGTTTATTATTAGTATTTTGCTGTTTTCCAGTTTTACTTTCGTGTTTCTTTTTCAGGGACAAATATGCGAAGCAATTCAAATGGTGGTGCACAATTTTTAGCTTCTGTGCACTTTTGGCTAACAAAGGGAGTTTCTTTTCCTTTTTCTTTCACATTGAGGTCAATGCAATGTTTAGGTTGGGAGTGGAGGAAACACATTTCTTTCCTTTTTCCATTGAACTGCTTGGTGTCACTTTCCTACGTTTTGTTTGTTAGGATAATTTTAAAAAAAAAAGTTTGTTTTTAGCATGCTTTGTGTTAGCCTTGGAGTTATTCACATGTCAATGATATGACCTTAATTGAGATAGCATATAGCACTTAGAAGAAATTAAATCTTGCTTCAGTTTGAAATTAATTTAAGTATCAATCTTGATTTGGTTAGAGACTCTAGCTTGTGGTAAGATTGTATGATTAATCGTAAGCATTTAGAAAAGTTTTATGTGTGATTATTTTGTGAATATTTTTGCGGTCTCGGCAAGCTCTAGAACTTACTTGATAACCACTTGAGGCGAATTCCTAGAATGCACATTATTTAGGATATGATATAGGCCATTTTTGAACCGTTTGAGCCTTTCAAACCTACCCTTGCGATATATATCACTAGTCACCTATTTGAGCCTTTTTCTTGAAAACGAAGTTGAGCCTGGTTTCTTTCAAAAACCCACTCACTTACCCTTATAAGCCTAAAGAGAATATTTTATCCTTACCTTTCTCTTAAAAAGAATTTAACTATACACATGTTGTGAGAAGCACTTAAAATGAGTAAGGGTGGAAATATGAAAAAATATCACTACCACAACCCAAGTACATTAAAGAAGATAAGTTGGGGGTTGTGGAAAAGAAAGAAATGAAAAAGGAGGTGAATGGTCTTTTATGCCAAAATACAAAAGAAAAGAAAAACAAATGGTGATTTGTTGAGAAAACAATCCTCGAAAAGAAAAAAAAATAAAAAATAATAATAAAAATGGTTGGAAGAGTTGGGTACTGAAGTAAGGTTATCCAGTGCTTAAAGAGCTATGTTCAAAACTAAGAGATTAAGTTCTTTTACTTGTGAATTCTTCCCATTCTTTTTTAGCCTTTACCTTAACCAAACGTTACAAGCTTATTAAAGACCTATTGATCCAATGTAATGTGATTTTTCTACAATAGTGGAGAGTGGTTTGAAATGTAAGCTTATGGAGCTTGTTTTTGTGATTGATGTCACGCGATTTATTTTTTTTAGAGGCCAAGACTTGTATTCATGAATATTGTGCATAAAATCATCCGGATGTTCAGATTAATGAATTGTGGTAAGACGGATGTTAAGAGTCAATAACGATTTTTAGATTGATGTTTGAATTATTTTTGGATTTGAGTAAAATTTAATGATTCTATATGCTATATGTTACGCATGATTTTTGAGACAAAGATTTTTGAATCACTCTTGGTTAACACTAGCATTGTTGTATAATTTCTAAGTAAAGAACTCATTTCATGTCTTTCGCTTGAATTGCTAGGGACTAGCAATAAGCTAGTTGGGGGTTGTGATGAGAGTCATAAAATGCATCTAAACAATACTTAATTGTTAACTCTTTAGGGTTAATCTCGGTCGTAATCGTACTTTTACATGTTGATAACTCTAAAGTGTTATTCATAAATCATTGACTTAATTCGATGCATTTTCAGGTGCTTTGAGTACAAAAGAGATGATAAAGCGATCCATGTTTAAAGCGCCAAAAGATCTTGGGTGTCGGTGCTCGTTTTTGTCCAAGGTTTAGACATTTCCAAAAATGATTTAAAGATGATTAAAAGTCTAAACCAAGGTTGGAGCAATAAAGTAAATTGAGTTAAAAGACTGCACACAAGTGTGTGCATCACTTTGGAACAAGTTAAGGGTAGGCACACTAGTGTGTGCACTTCTGCATTCAAGCTGAAGGAGTTTCACTAAATTGCCAGAATTTCCCATACAGATCAATCATCTTTGCAGATTAAACTGTATTGATGTAGGAAGAACCAAGAGATGAGCCATATATGCTTAGAAATATCCGGAAGTCTGTTTTCTAGAGAATTTTACGGTTCGCAAAAAGGATTTTTCTAGTGAAAGTTATGGCAGTTTTAGCGGAAACAGTTCAGGCCTCCAAAACAAAGCCCAGCGCCTCACCTCTCACTGTCCAGCGCCCCAGCGCCCAGGAAAACAAGAGTGAGCGCCTAGGCACCCATGAACTAGTGCCCCAGCACCCAAGCAAACAAGAGAGTGCCTAGGCGCCCATAAACCAGCGCCCCAGCGCCCAGGCGCCCATGAACCAGCGCTGCGCCCCTCTGCCATCAGCGCCGCACCCCTCGCCAACTAACGCTGCACCTTTACTTTCCAGCGCCCAGGCGCACGCTCAGACAAAGCCAGCAGCGCGCACATGCTGCTGGACCACCTTCACGTTCCAGTCTTCACTTTCCAGCAGTGCGCACATGGACTCCAATTCAGACTCAAATTAAGGCTGTGCAAAGACAGCTCTCCCTCGTGGGCTATAAATATATGCTTAAGGTTTGCAGCCGGGAGGGAGCTCGAGGAGAAAAACAAAGACAGTTTTTGATAGATACAAATTAGAGAAGTTTTTAGCATTCTGTTTAAGTTTTCGTGAGTTGGAAATCAAGGAGAGAACATCCACATTGTTCTTTCACCTTGAGCTCCATGGCCAAGAAATCAAGGGGAGAACATCTATATTGTTTTTTCACCTTGAGTTTCATGGCTAACTAATCATCAAACAAGGGAAATGGATGAATCCTTAGGGTTTTATTGTTCCTTATTTCTTGTTCTTGATTCATTTGTATGGACTTATTGTTAAAACATTGTCTATGATTTACTCTTTGATTAATTAAGAAGGATTTGAGTTCATATGATAGCTGTATTCTATATTCTTCTTCTTTTAGTTTCTCTCAATCCGGTGATTGCATCCTTCTACTCCACATAAGTCTAGTCAAGCTTTTCTTATGTCAAGTTGTTTGTATGTAATTGATTTCGGTATATTTATCTTATAGATCGGCCATTACTGTGATATCATTATTGCAATATATTGTCGTTTCTTGCTAATCTATAAGATAAATCATGTGTGCTTGAATTGAAATCAAAGAGTAATTTGTAGCAATTATATTAGAGATATAAATGTGCTTGATTAAATACTTTCCGATTGCCTGTTTAGGATGTGAAACTTGCAATCGAGATAAAAATTTGAATCAAGAGTGGAAATAGGGAACGAACCTAAGGAGGATTCCCGAAACCTTGTTATTTCTTATTTATATTCTTCATTATATTCGCATAACTCTTTTACACAATATTGCATTATCAAAACTCATATTCTCTCACCTAATCATTGTCGTTAGTGTTAAAGTTTATATCTTCATTCATAATTAACTTGTTTCCCTGTGGAATCGACACCCCAAAACTATACTACAATAACCGCTTTATGTTTTGGGCGTAATCATATGGATATTGGGAATTATGCGATAATGGTGGATAAAGCATTACAGATTGAGAAGGATGTGATGGAGTTTAGAGGTATGAGGGATTGGCTGAAGAGGTCTAGATTTGAAAGACCCAGAGATGGTAGTAGTATGAGTGTGCAGGGTGAGAGACCACCTCAAAGGGGGCGTTCCTTGCCATAGGGAACTGTAATACAAAGTCAGAGACAAGCAGGATCTGTTGCTTCTATAGCTCAAAGTAATATCGGTGGGAGCCTTAGATTTGGGAGACAGGCTATGAAAACTTGAAGTTATGATAGAGCAGTAAGTATGGCACAAAGAGAAAGTGGTAATCTGATGTATGATCAAAAGACAAGAGTTTGCTACAGATGTAATCATACAAGGCATTTCTCTCGGAATTGTCCTACTCTAATGTGCTTTGTATATAGTGAGGGATGACATATTAGTGTAGATTGTCCAGTAGAAAAATCTGTTGAGATAGGTGCTGGGGGTGTTGGGAGAAAACATGTGGAGAGAGGTGGTGGATCAAGGAGTATGTGGGGTAAAGGCAAAGGATCAGTAGCTGAGAGGACGCGGTGGTCAGTTACAGCCCAGAGACAGCAGAGTCTATGCGTTGACCCAACAAGATGCACATGCCACTCTTGATATTGTTATGGGTATGGTATCTATTCTTGATAGACCTGCTAGATTATTGATTGATCCTAGTGCAACCGATTCTTTTGCATCCAATGTGTATATGAAATCTATTGAGACTTGTGTTAGTCTTTTGATGCATGCTGTTATTGTTGAGGTTCTTACTAGGGATCGGGATATTATTATGACAATTTATCAGGGTTGTGTGATTAGTATGGTTGATAGAGAATTTGAAGTTGATTTGTTGCCTTTAGATATGACAGATTTTGATTTAATTCTGGGATAAATTGTTTATCTGCATGTCATGCTTGGGTAGATTGTTTTAGGAAGAATATGGTGCTCAAGATACCAAGACAAGAGGAGTTTAACTTTTAGGGAGAATGTAAGATACTTGTCAACTATCTTATTTCTGCCATGACTACTAGTAGATGGTTGAAGAAGGGTTGTGAGGGGTATTTGGCGTATGTGGTGGATTCTAGAAAGGAGATTAGGAAGTTAGAAAAAATCTTAGTAGTGAAAGATTTTTTTGATGTGTTCCTTGAAGAGTTGTTTGGTTTGCCACCTAACAGGGAGATTGAGTTTTCTATTGAGGTGATTCGGGGATCAACACCAATATCTATAGCACGTTATAGAATGGCACTAGCTGAGTTGAGAAAATTGAAAGTTTAACTTCAGGAGCTGCTAGAAAAATAATTTATTTGACCTAATATGTCACCTTGGGGAGCCCTTGTGTTGTTTGTAAAGAAGAATGATGGAATGATGAGTTTGTGTATTGATTATAGACAGTTAAATAAGATCACCATTAAGAATAAATATCTTTTGCCTAGGATATATGATTTATTCGAGCAGTTACAGGGGGTTAGGGTGCTTTCTAGACCTGAGATCGGGTTATCATCAGTTGAGGATAAAGGAGGGAGATGTGCCTAAGAATGCTTTTAGGACACGTTATGGCCATCATGAGTTCCTTATGATGCCATTTAGGTTGACTAATGCTCCTACAACATTTATGGATATAATGAATTGGGTGTTTAAACTATTCTTGGATAAATTTGTGGTCGTATTTATTCATGATATTCTGGTATATTCCAAGAATAAAAAGGAGCATATGCAACATTTAGAGACAGTGGTTGAAAATTCTGAAGAGAGAGAAATTGTATGCAAAGTTCTCTAAGTATGAGTTTTGGTTGAGTGAAATATCTTTCTTAGGGCATGTTGTGTCAGGGAATGGTATAGCAGTTGACCCACAAAAAGTGGAGGCAACGTTGAATTGGGAAAGACCCACTAGTGTGACTAAAATTAGAAGCTTTTTGGGGTTGGCTGGTTATTATATGAGGTTTATCCAAGATTTTTCTATGATTGCTAGACCATTGACCAGGAAGGAAGTGAAGTTTATGTGGTCAGAAGAATGTGAGAGGAGTTTCCATTTGTTGAAAGAGAGATTGGCTATTGCTCCGGTATTAGTGCTTCCTTCTAGTGATGAAGGATTTATGGTATATAGTGATTTGTCACTTCAGGGGTTGGGATGTGTGTTGATGCAACATAGAAGAGATATAGCTTATACTTCTAGGAAATTGAAGAACCATAAGAGGAATTACCCGACCCATGATTTAGAATTAGCTACCATAATTTTTGTTTTGAAGATTTGGAGACATCATTTGTATGGAGCCACTTATGAAATTTTTACTGATCATAAAAGTTTGACGCATTTGCCTACCTAGAAATAGTTGAATTTGAGGCAGAGGAGGTGGATGGAGTTGATTAGTGACTATGACTGTACAATTCACTATCATCCAGGGAAGGCTAATGTAGTAGCTAATGCATTAAGTAGAAAATCTATAGGGAGATTAGCTGTTATTGGGAGTCATGATATTAGCTTGATGATAGAACTTAGAGAAATAAGAATGCAGTTGAGTATCAGTGATAGAGGAATATAGATGGCAAATATGGTGGTACAACTTCTATTATTGATCGCTTGTTACAAATACAAGGTAGAGATGAAGGGATAGAGAAGATCAAACAGGAAGCATTGAGTGGGAAGCCGATTGAGTTTAGAATTAGAGAAGATGGTGTGGTGGTATTGAGACATAGAGTTTGTGTTCCCAATGATGTTAAGATGAGAAATGAGATACCAAGAGAGGCTAATGATTCTGTTTTTTCTATGCACCCAGGTAATAATAAGATCTATAGGGGGTTGAGACAAAATTATTAGTGGTCAGGGATGAAGAAGGATGTAGCTAAGCATATTTCTAGATGTTTGATTTGTTAACAGGTGAAGTCTGAGAATAGACATCCAGCAGGTTTATTACAACATCTTCTAGTATCTGAATGACCATGGGAAAATGTAAGTATGGATTTTGTTTCTGGTTTTCCTTGTATCTAGAGAGGTCATGATGTTGTATGGGTTATAGTGGATAGACTTTCTAAGTCTTCACATTTCCTTCCTATTAAAACTACCTAAAGTCCTGAAAAGTTGGTTGAATTATATATAGCGAAAATTGTGAGATAACATGGAGTATTTTTAAGTATTGTATCATATAGGGATTTTAGATTTTGGAGCAGTTTTCAGAAAGCTATGGGCACGCAGTTGCACTTTAGTATGGCTTTTCATTCTCAAACTGATGGGCAGACAGATAAAATCATCAGAATACTAAAAGATATGCTGAGGGCAAGTGCATTAAGTTTTTCAGTGAATTGAGATGCTTATTTACCTTTAATTAAGTTTGCATACAATAATCAGTATCAAACTAGTATTGGGATGACACCATTTGAGGCTTTATATGGTAGAAGGTGCAAAACTCCAGTATGTTGGGAAGAAGTTGGAGAAAGAAAGGTATCTGGTCCAGAAATGATAGATTTGACTACTGAGAGGATCAAACTGGTTAGAAAGAACCTTAGAGCAGCACAAAATAGATAAAAGAAGTATGCGGATAATAGAAGATGACCTCTTGAGTTTCAGGTTAGTGACTGGGTGTTTTTGAAGATATCTCTATGGAATGGTGTATTGAGATTTAAAAAGAAAAGAAAGTTGAGTCCGAGATTTGTGAGGCCATATGAGGTAATTGAAAGAGTTGTACCAGTAACATACAGATTGGATTTACCTCCAGAGTAAAAGCAATTGCACATAGTGTTTTATGTATCACTTTTGATAAAGTGCTTACATGATAAATCCCATAGTATTCCGAATCAGGCTGTAGAACTTCAAGAAGATTTGACCTTTATGCAAGTACCAGTCAGAATTCTAGACAGAAAAGAACAAGTCTTGCGTAATAAAGTTATTCTTCTAATTCAAGTATTTTGGCAGAACAAAGATTTTGAAGAAATTACTTGGGAGCATAAGATAAGAATGAGGAAAGAGAACCCCCCGCTTTTTAATGAGTTAGGTAAGAAAATTTCGGGGACGAAATTTTTAAAAGGTGGGTAGAATTGTGATAGGTGCTTAAATATTCATATTTAAACCCCTTAATTTATAATTGTTAAGTTCTAGTTTATGTTAATTTAGTCCATTTTACTTCATTTATGTGCTTCACATGCTTTTGTAGGGTCTTGGAGGAAAAAGAAGCATTTTTGACACTTAAAGGAAGAAATATGGAAATCCTGGAGCAGCTGTTGGCTAAAGTGCGATCGAGCGCACTCCTCGGTATGATCGAGCGCACCAACAATCATGCGTATACATGAAGGATCGAGTGCAGAAGTGCACGATCGAGCGCATGCGTACGGGCGTGAATAGTAAAAACAACAGAACCAGTTTTGGAAATATAATAGGTTTTGTGTTTTAAGAAGTTTAGGGTTTCCAGAGTCTTCTAGGGCTATTCAACCCCTATAAATACACTTGTAAAAACATAGAAGATGAGGGATCTATCTTTTAATCTTCTTTTGGATTTGTAAGCTTCAGGAGAGAATTGACGAATCTTCTCTCGGGTTTATTCTTTCCCCTTATTTTATGATGATTATCATAGACAACATGTGTAACTAACTCTTTATAGGGCTCGATTAAAGCCCTAATTATGTTTATATATATATATATATATATTCATTGATTACCTTTGCCAATAGCCATGTTATGATGCTTTATTAATTAACGTCAGTTTATATTTAAATTCCTCATATGTGTGTGTCTGATCAACATATGCATGTGGAATGGATTAGTTAGTTGAATCAATTTGGATGACCGAGTCCTGGGTTCAACAAAAGTAACAAAAGATATCTTATCCGGATTCTTGGGTTAATCAAGATTGGAAACCGGGAGTAGATACCATGCCCTAGGTCTCGTGTGGTTGTTGATTTCCACAGATCTTATGCTCTCTTAAGGAACAACTCAGCATACACCATGCTGAATCCCTTAAGAGAGAAAAAAGTTAGAGTAGATACCATGCCTAACTCGTTGCTTAGGGAGATCAATAGCTTAAGGAGTAGATACCATACCCTTAGGTTGATAACTATTAGGTATTCATAGTATGGCTAGAGCATTGGGACATTATTTATTGGGAAAGTATGATTAGTGGTGGATATCAAAGCTCTATGTTCTTATCATTATCAATATAGACTTAATAATTATTTCTCTCTTTTTATATTGTGAAACTGATTCTAAGAACGAAATTTACTAATCCCTGTGGAGATGATCTCGCACTTGCACACTATGCTACTATTGACCTTGTGCACTTGCAAGTAAAACAAGTATGATTATTCGCATATTAATTTAGGTGGATAACAGCACAACAAGTTTTTGGCGCCATTGCTGGGGATTACAATAAATTTCTTTTTAGAATTATTTTCGTAAGTTTTATTTTATTTTGTTTTATTGTTTTATTTTTATCAAAAATCTATAAAAAAAATTCTGAGTTTCTGTTTTTCGTTCAGTTTTATTTTATTTCATCAAATCCTTAAATTATTTCTTCTTTTCTGTTTTGTTTTGTTTCAGGCACAGCAGCAGAGTGATCTGTGCACTGCGATCGAGCGCCCTCCTTAAGCACGATCGAGCGCATTGCCACGATCGAGTGTACTCTTTTGTGTGATCGACCGCATTTGGGGCAGAAGCTACCTGAGCAGCAGTGCTGAACTGATGCACTAAAGCTGTTTTTACTAATTCATGTAAGGGCTTCGTTCCAGGCATCCAAATTTCTTTCCCCTCTATACAGAGCTTGAGTGGACCATTCGACAAAGGCTTACAGACAACTCTAAAGAGGTATAAGAAGGATTTGAGGAAGAAACATCAATGGCAGATCAGCTAGAAAACCAGCAACCACCTGAGCGAAGACCGATGAAGCAATCATTCATCCCAAAGAACATCGACCAACCATTGTACATTGCATATCAACATGAGGCGCAAGGAAACTATTACATATCTCCACAGATACTCAGTGCACTTACTCACTTTAGGGGTACACCTAATGAGGATCCATATTTGCACCTTCGAGAGTTCTTTAATCTTTGCAAATTCTAGCATATCCAGGGCCTAGACCAAGAAGGAATCAGGTTAATTCTTTTTCTTTTTTCCTTAAAAGATAATGCTAAACTGTGGTACAATTCATTGCCTATAGTTTCAATCCACATTTGGGATGAGTTGGCTAGCAAGTTCCTAAGAAAGTTCTTCCCATCTCAAAAGACGAGACAAATGAGGAAGGAGATTCAATCTTTCTAACAGAGGGATGGAGACATTTTCTTTGAGGCATGGGGACACTTTAATGAGCAGCTTCACAAATGTCCATATCACAACCTACCTCAAGATGAGCTAGTACTAGCCTTTTACGAAGGTCTAAATGACATGAATAAAGGTATTGCTGATTTAGGTTGTGGAGGTGTGCTGATTGAGAAAAGAAGTGAAGAAGCCATGGAGCTGTTTGAGGCATTGAGTGAGCACACCCAATAATTCTCATCCAGAGGGAGACAAGGAGTAAAGAGCAAGGGCATGTATGAAGTTAACTTAATTGGTGGAATTCCAACTCAGATAGCTGCTATGGAGAGGAAGCTAGATATGCTTGTAAAAGTCATGACTGCTCAGAACGCCTCACCGAGTCCACAAGCCACACAACACTAGGTATGTGCTTTATGTTCTCAATTTGCTCACACTACTGAGACTTGCCACTTATATTCATCTATATATCCCGAGCAAGTGAACTATGTGGGATCAAATAGTGCATATGCAAATACCTACAATCCTGGATGGCGAAACCACCCTAACCTCTCATCGAGCAACAATCAAAATGCCCTGAACCTTCAAGGGCAACGAAGGAACTTCCACCAAGCAGCCCAACCAGTTCAAGAGTCAAAGACAATTGACCTAGAGAGTATGGTAAGGCAACTGATAACGTCACAAGAACAATTTATGGCAGATGGAAGGCAAATTCAACCTGAGCAAAGACAAACAATTGCAAAGCACGAGCAAACAATCCAAAGACTAAAAGTTTAAATGGGGCAAATGGCTAAAGAGTTAAGTGCAAAGAAGCAAGGTGCGCTTCTTGCCTAACCAATACCTAATCCAAGAGGACATCAGCAACTAAATTCCGTGAAAACTCTAAGAAATGGTAAGGTCATAAGAGTTAATGAGCCGGCACAAACATCTCCTGCTAAGCCATCCACATCCAAGGTAAGTGAAATGGAGAAGTGGAATGCACCACCCTTCCCTCAAAGGTTAGTAAAGCCAAAGAAAGATAAATTGTTTGATATTTTTGAAACTTTAAGAAAAGTAGAAATTAACATTCCCTTGTTAGATGCAATTAAACAAATTCCTGCTTATGTTAAAACTTTAAAAGATTGTTGCACTAATAAAAGAAAGTTTCAAGAGCATGAAATAGTGGTTCTAACTGAACAGGTAAGTGCGGTATTATTAAGAAAACTACCACCAAAGCTACAAGATCCGAGTAGTTTTACCATTCCCTACAGGGTAGGTGACCAGTTTTTTGAGCGTGCACGATTGAATTTAGGAGCAAGTGTCAATTTGCAACCATACACAGTAGTTGAAAAGATAGGTTTGGGGGAGCTTCAACTAACCTCCATCGCTTTGCAATTGGCAGATAGAAGCATTAAAAGACCTAGAGGTATACTTGAGGATGTCTTGGTAAAGGTCGGTGAGTTTATTTTGCCTGCTGACTTCATTGTATTAGATATAGAAGAATGCCTTATGCCATTATCTTTGCCCATCATCTTAGGAAGACCCTTTATGAGAACTACTGATACAATAATTAATGTGAAAAAGGATATTGTAAGTATGACAGTAAATGGTGAGACAATAGAATTTAAGATATTTGATGCGTTGAAATTACCCCAAGATGATAATGATGATGAATGTTTTAATGAATGTATGATGCAAAGTATTGTCGAGCAAGTTTTTCAGGTCCATCACACTGATCCATTGGAGGCCACCCTCACCCACAGCTTCACAAGTTCGGATGTGGTTCCTAAGCCAGAATCTGAAGATATTACAGATGATATCATTGAAGCTCTGCACCTCCTTGAAGCCTTTCCAAAGCATCCAAGTAAGTTCACTCCTCTGTTTGAAACTTTTGAGCATACTAATACTATTTTTCTCTTATCTATTGTCCAGGAACCAAACTTGGAATTGCCGCAGTTGCTTGCAAGAAATCAGACATTCACGGTACATGGACACAAAGTCACACCACACTTGGAAATTACAGTGCAACCAAGAGATGAAGATTTAACGCCCCAGACTGTCCAGTATGCAGTAGCAACAAGAGCACCTGAGCCACAAGTAGTGGACTTTAAGTACTCCCTGTCAAAAGACTAAACATTGAAGCTGCTATAGAGAGCGCTCGAGCCATTCAGACTTTGGTAAACATGTAGCTCAAGCGCCTTTATTGAGGTCAGTAGCATTGAGGCCCCTAAGTACGCACTTTCTGCCACAAGTGCGATTGAGCGCAGATTGGATAGCAACTTGCCATGATGCCTAAACTGTCAACCTCCACCTTTCACACCCGGTACCTCATCAACTACACCACCTGAAGACCAGCAGTAAGAGGGTATCTCGTCTGGCTGAAGACGTAAACTTAGCGCTCATGAGAGGCACCCCACAACTTATCCTTTTATTTTTATTGTCTTTCATATTTACTATTATTTATTTACTTTTAGTACTTTTTTTTCCCGCATTACGTTAGTTTTTCTTTTTTTAGGGACAATGTGCGCATCTGTTCAAGTTTGGGGGTGTGCTATGAGCCATGCCGGCCAAGCTAGTTTTCCATCTCCCAGGTCAGATTTTTCCATGTTATTCACACATTAGGGACAATTTGTAATTTAAGTTTGGGGGTATAACAGACACATTTACACACTTTGTCCCAGTTTTTTTTTTTTTTAGTATTCTTGAAAAGATAAATACATGTTCATACTGTTCTAAAATTTTTGGGTGATCTAAACAAAACAATTTGATTTGACTTCATAAGTAGGCTTAAAACTTTGAACACAAGGGCTACACATGGGCTAATAATTAAGTTTTAAACCTTAATCACTTACTTTTAGGCATTTAAGGATTCACAAGTTCGACCTAAACTAGCACGAGCATATTAGCACATAATTGTGTGGGGTATGACATGTGATTGTAATTTGTATGTTTCTTTGGCTTGACTGTGAACTGGATGACTTGTTAGATTCACACTTTGGCATAGGAGAATAAAAAAAAAAAAATTATTGCTCAAAAAGAAAAGTGCTCCTAATGATCAGTAAACAAACTTTCCACTGAGTAACTGGCCTTCTTGCCTCAGTAAGCAGTGAGTGTCACGTCAAAAGGTGGAAAGTTTGCTCACAATGATCAATAAAATGAACTTTTCACCAAGTAACTTGCCCTCTTGCCTTAGTAAGCAGCGAGTGTCACGTCAAAAGGTGGGAATTCTGATTGGGAGCATTAAGACCAGTTAGTTTCGTAGCCTTTTTTACTCGAGTTAGTAAGTCCTTAGGGGTGTTTTTGCACCTAATGCCTTAAAACCATCTGGTTTGGGAGTCATTGGCTAAACACTCACTACATTATTCAAATAGAAAGCTTAAGGGAACTAAACTTGACAAAAATCTCACAATAAAAGAAAATAAGAAAAAATATGCCATTTTTGTTAGTTCTAATAGGAAATTTAGTGAATCTTGAGACATCAAAACACTACAAATTAGAATTATTTGGAAACCCAATCTTTTATGTGCTAGTTCACCACACACTAAAGTCAAACTTGTGATGTCTTAACCTGCCTCATGAAAGTGATCTGCATTCAAAACTCTTATTCATTGCAAAGATGTTTTGTACTTGTTAATCTTGCTTATAAATGCACATCATGGTTTTGTGTGATACCTAAACTTTTGTGGACACCATGAATATTGGATTTATCTGTGTCTTTATTCTAACTTTTGTTTTGTATCGCTAAGGGACTAGCAATTTGTAAGTTTGTGGGTGTGATAGGTGCTTAAATATTCATATTTAAGCCCCTTAATTTATAATTGCTAAGTCCTAGTTTATGTTAATTTAGTCTATTTTACTTCATTTTTGTGCTTCACATGCTTTTGTAGGGTCTTAGAGGAAAAAGAAGCATTTTTGACATTTAAAGGAAGAAATCTGGAAATCTTGGAGCAGCTGCTAGCTAAGGTACGATCGAGAGCACCAGCAATCGTGCGCATACATGAAGGATCGAGCGCACCCATGTGATCAAGCACAGAAGTGCGCGATCGAGCACATGCATACGAGCGTGAACAGTAAAAATAGAAGAACCAGTTTTGGAAATTGAATATGTTTTGTGTTTTAAGAAGTTTAGGATTTCTAGAGTCTTCTAGGGTTATTCAACCCCTATAAATACACCTGTAAAAACACAGAAGAGGGGGGATCTATCTTTTAATCTTCTTTTGGATTTGTAAGCTTTGGGAGAGAATTGACGACTCTTCTCTCGGGTTTATTCTTTCCTCTTATTTTATGATGATTATCATAGACAGCATGTGTAACTAACTCTTTATAGGGCTCGATTGAAGCCCTAATTATGCTTTTCCATATATATATATATATATATATATATATATATATATATATATATATATATTACCTTTGCTAATAGCCATGTTATGATGTTTTATTGATTAACACCTGTTTATATTTAAATTCCTTATATGTGTGTGTCTGATCAACGTATGCATGTGGAATGGATTAGTTAGTTGAATCAATTTGAATGACCGAGTCCTGGGTTCAACAAAAGTAACAAAAGATATCTTATCTGAATTCTTGGGTTAATCAACATGGGAAACCAGGAGTAGATACCATGCCCTAGGTCTCGTGTGGTTGTCGATTTCTATAGATCTTATGCTCTCTTAAGGAACAACTCAACATACACCATGTTGAATCCCTTAAGAGAGAAAAGAGTTAGAGTAGATACCATGCCTAACTCGTTGCTTAGGGAGATCAATAGCTTAAAGAGTAGATACCATGCCCTTAGGTTGACAACCATTAGGTATTCATAGTATGGGTAGAGCATTGAGACATTACTTATTGGGAAAGTATGATTAGTGGTGGATATCAAAGCCCTATGTTCTTATCATTATCAATCTAGACTTAGTAATTATTTCTCTCTTTTTATATTGTGAAACTGATTTTAAGAACGAAATTTACCAATCACTGTGGAGATGATCTCGCACTTGCACATTATGCTACTATTGACCTTGTGCACTTGCAAGTAAAACAAGTATGATTATTCGCATATTAATTTAGGTGGATAATCGCACAACAAATTGTAATACCCGTGTTCTTAAAGTAAGGGTAAAGAAGTAATTTGATAGATATTACATGGAATTAAAATAATATATATGTGAAAGATTTACTATTAAAAAAATGGACACCTCGACGTCTAGGTGTCGTCTTTTGCTGTTACAAAGAAAGAAAGAAAAAAAAAAGGCAAACACCTGGACGCTTAGTGTCTAGGTGTAGTATATACACTTTTAAGTGTCTTGCATGCAAGACACTTAAGAAAACATAAAGAATGGGATGACACTTAAGAAAACATAAAGAATGATTAAATTGAGTTTGTTTTTGTTTAGTTTTTTTAAAACTTAGTTTACAACAAATTTCTTTCTCACTCTAAAATTATATTCTCTCTCTCAAATTGCTCTCTTTCTTTAAACACCTGGGTACTGAAAGAAAGGTTGAAAGATTAAAAATTTGAAGAAGTTTACGGGGAATTTTTAAAGAAATTCGAGGGAAGCTTTAAGAAGAAAAAAAGGTAATAATGTGAATTTCATTTTTGAAATTATGCATACATGAAATTACCCAGAATTTGATGTAGAAATTTAAAGGCATAAATTATGGTAGAATTAAAGAATAAATTGAAAATTTTAATATAAATATTATGTCAGGTTTTAACGATCAACAATCGGGTGAAATTGCTGAAAGGAGCAAGAAAGGCAAGGAGGTGATCCATGGGTAGCTTTAAGTGCTATGATAAGTGCTTAAATATTCATATTTAAGCCCCTTAATTTATATTTGTTAAGCTCTTAGTTTGTGTTATTTCATCATATTTTATCTCTTTTCTGTGTTTACTATGTTTTTCTAGGTTTTTGGAGCGTTATGGAATTATCCGGCTTAAAATAAAAGAGACGTGGGCAGAAGTTTTGAGTGGCATGTGAATGCTTAAAGCCCACATCCCACATCGGTTGGAAACACATTGCACTCATAGAGTTTCCCTATAAAAGCCCCATTTTAGGGGTGGATCTCGAAGCCTTTGTTATCAAGGGGGGAGAGCGCCGCACAGCAAAAACAAAAAGAAGAAAAAACAAAGAAATAAGCTGCAAGTGTAATTTCTCTCTCAATGTATTTTTAGCTTTAATTTATTTCTTTTGTGTTTTAAAGTTTAATGTTTAGCACTTTAATTATGAAATTTATTTTCATAATCATGAGAGGCTAAAACTTTCATCTAAGGTTGAAGATGAACCTCGCCATTGATTAGTATTATATTTTCATATATGTTCGTACAATTCCGACATTTTTGTATTGATGTTCTATTTTGGTTCAACTGTTTGAGTAAATTCTTATGATTGATTGTTTTTTTTATAAACTGTTCAAATTGGATATTCGATATGTTTCATCTGAAGGATACATTGAATCATTCAAATTAAATCAAATATCCACTATGATTTGTAAATTAAACAGATACATTGGATGATTTGATTTAATTAGGGTATTTGTTTTTATTTGTATATCGATGGATTCATGGAATTATTTGATAAATTACTTTTATAAAGAACATAAATAAGAGTAATTGCTTGTCGGTTGTAGGAACAAAAATCATGAAAATATATGCTGTAATTTGGTGGGGTGGATTCAAAAACCTTAGTGCTTTTATCATTTGTTTTAAATCAATTTAGTTTAAGTTTATATTTTTTTGCATGACACAGTTCGAAATTCGGAACTAGGTTAAAATAGGTTTAGTTTACATAAAAATCTATTTTCACGACGCAATTCCCCGTGGATTCGACCTCGCACTTGCACACACTATATTGCAAACGACTCGTGCGCTTGCGAGTAATTTAAAACTCACAACAAGTTTTTGGTGCCGTTGCCGGAGAGTTGTTTTGTTTGTGAAAATTAAATTTTTGTTTGAATTGATTTTATTTTTCTACTAGTTTAGCTAGTATTTTTGTTTTATTTTTCTTTTTGCAATTTAATTTTAGTTTATTTGTTTCTATTTGAAATTGCCCATAAAAAAATAAAAATATATGTTTAAAAAAACAAAAGAAAATTTTGGTGTTTGATCTATTTTTAAAGTCTGTCGAATCACACTTTACCTGTGCTCGAGCGCATCTCCGTAGACAGCATCAGCAGACCGGCAGCAGCTAAGAAATTTTTTTTTTTTGCCAATTTTTATTAGGCCATTTTGTGAGTATTGTGTTTTTTATTTTTATTTTTACATTTATTTTATTTTATTGTTTTTTGTATTTTATTTTATTATTTTGTTTCTGCTAGTTAGTTTCTTTTATTGCTTTTTATGTGGTGTATGCTTGGTCGGAGATCCTTGAACTTAGAGTTGATACCTTTAGATCCCGAAATAGAAAGAACTCTTAGGAGAAATAAGAGAGCACTTGTTGAGAGAGAGACGATTGAGATGGAGGACAATTTAAGGAATGCAAATCAACCGGAGAATGTAGAACAATCTAGAGCTTGGAACGTGGACTTCACTACATCCCTTAGAGATTTGTTCGCACCCGTTGCGACTAACTCCCCTTCTTGTATAGTTGTGCCACCAACCAATTTTACCCATTTTGATCTACAGCCACATGTCATCCAACTCCTACCCTTATTTCATAGCTTGGATCTTGAAAATCCTTACAGCCATATGAAGAAGTTCAAAGATATTTGTGCCACATTCAAGTTCCATAACTTCTCTGATGAGTTGGTCCATCTTAGACTTTTCCCTTTTTCTCTTCACGATAGAGCTAGGGCATGGTTGGATTCCAACACGCTTGAGTCTATTACATCTTGGGAAAGCTTGTTGAGTAAATTCTATATTAAGTTTTTCCCAATGTCTAATGTGAATGAGTGCCGAAAAGAGATTAGTTCTTTCACTTAGGAGGAGGATGAGAAGTTTTCTGAGAGTTGTGAGCGTTTCAAAGAGTTACTGATCAGATGCCCTCCACATGGATATAGAAGTGGAGATTCGTTCAGTTCTTCTACGAAGGGTTAACTCAACCCAACAGTAGCATGATCGAGTCTATGAATGGGGGGGGCGTTCTTAAGTCTGACGGGGGATGAAGCATACAAGGCATTGGACAAGTTGTCCGACAACTCACAGCAGTGGGATCTTTTAAGCTGTCGGGATAAGTCCATTCGTGCCCCTAAGAAAGTAGGCATCTATGAGATTAAGGAGGACATTGAGTTGAGGATAAAGATAGATACTCTCAACAAGAAGGTTGACGCTCTCACTGTGGGCCAGTCCATCAATGCTGCCAATACATTCAATGTTGATAGCTGTTCCATCTGTGCTAGTCCTATGCATTTAACACAGAATTTTCCATCTATGCATCAATACCCTCCCGGATTTTCTCCACCAGTTTCAAGTTGATGGGAGTCATAAAATGCATCTTAACAGTACTTATTTGTTAGCATTTTAGGGTTGATCGAGGTTTGAATTACATTTTTATACCTTAATAAGTCTAAAGTGATATTCTTGGATCATTAACTTATTTCAGTGCATTTTCAGGTACTTTGAGTTCAAAAGAGATAGAAAGCTATCATAGCTTAAAGCACGATGCTTCGATGCACATTTGAGTGAGGGCATGGTTGCAGAATGACAAAATGAAGAGAAACCAAGTCTTAAGTGTGGGCGCTGCAGCCTGAAGAAGTCTAAGCCTTGGCCTCCAAAACCAAGCCCAAAAGAGCAAGGAAGCCATCAGTGTGTGCCGTGGCCTGGACCAGGTTGAGCCGCGGCGCCCAGAGTCTCCACAAGTCAACACCAGTGTGCACCGCGGCCTGGAATAGGTTGGGCCGCAACGCTAAGAAGCTCACCTAACCAAAGACCAGACAGAGCCACGATGCGAGTAATTGAGAGCCGCGGTGCGCACACGAACCCCTGTTTTCCTAATTAGGGTTTTAGTTGATCGTTTAGACCCAAAAATACCCTAGAACCTTTTGTATTATAAATGGATCACTTAGGGTTTGAAAAAGGGGCATCCATGAAGGCTGGAAACAGAGGAGAGAGCTCAACATTACGGTGTTCAAGCATGAACCTTATGACCAACTAATCTCCAAGCAAGGCAAAAGGATGAATCCCTAGGTGTAGTTGTTCTTATTTTCATTCTTGATTCAGTTGTAAGGATTTATTGTTAAAACATTGTTTATGAGTTACTTTTTGATTAAACAAGAAGAACTTAAGTTCATGTGACAACTCCACTTTATGTTCTTCTTATCTTAGATTTTCTTAATCCGGTGATTGCACCCTTCTCCTCCATATAAGTCCAATCATGCTCTTCTTATGTCAAGTTGTTTGGATGTGATTGATTTTGGTAGATACATCTTTTAGGTTTGTCCATTACTGCGATATTGTTATTAAGATATATTGTCGTTTCTTGATAAATCTATAAGATAGGTCATGTGTGCTTGAATCGAAAGTAAAGAGTACTTCATAGCAATTACATTAGGGCTTACATGTGCTTTGATTGAATATTGGTCGATTGCTTGTTTGGGATGTGAAACTTGAAATCGAGATAAAAAAAATTGAGTCGAGAGTGGAATAAGGAAACAAACCTAGGGAGGATTCCCAGAACCTTGTTGTTTCTCATTTATATTCTTCATTATAATTACATAACTCCTTCACACTATTTCATTATCAAACTCAGATTTACTCATTTGGATTTTATCGTTTCATATTAATGTTTACATCTTCTCTTGTAGTTCGCTTTTCCTCGTGGGATCGACACCTCAGCTATACACAATAACCGTGTGTTAGTTTGAGCGTAATCAAATTTTGGTGCCGTTGCTAGGGAGACGTGCTTAAGTACAAGGAAGATTGTCAACTTTGAGACAATATTGTAATATTGTTCTTTGCTCTTTGTTTTGATTTTCTAATTTTTATTTTTCTATTTTATTTGTTTCCCTCTAATCCCTTTGGTGTATGCATAGACTAGGAGATTCACGAAGTAGATTCATTAAAAGACCCGAATTAGAGTTAGCCTCTCATTCTACGTCCGTTAGTGAAACCTCGCCTAGATCAAACCATAGTGCACACCCAAGTGAGAATTTAGAGGATTTTGTTAACATGGCCGAAAATCACAATTAAAATGTTGCTAGGACACTTAAAGACTACTTGCACCCTAGCCGAACTGTCACACCATCCTGTATCATGTTCCCCCTTAATGTTTAACAACCTGATTTTAAGTCGGGCATGATCCAATTGCTACCAACCTTCCATGGGTTTGAGAATGAAAACCTCTATATCAATATTAGGGAATTTGAGGAAGTAGTAGCAACCTTTCAAGGTAGGGCTGATATGGTAGACACCGTCAAACTTAGGTTTTTCCCTTTTTCACTTAAGGAAAAGGCCAAGGTTTGGCTGTACTCATTAAGGCCTAGGTCCATAGGTAGTTGGGATGAGATGACACGAGTTTTTTTTCCAAAAGCATTTCCGAACCTATAAGACCAACAACCTCAAGAGACAAATCTCAAACTTTGCACAAAAGGAGAGTGAAACCTTATATCAACTTTGGGAACGTTTCAAGGACCTTTTGAATTCTTATCCACACCATGGGTATGAGAGTTGGCGAGTAGTTAGCTATTTCTATGATGGACTTCTAAGTAGAGAGAGGCAGTTCATTAAATGATGTGCAATGGAGATTTTCTTCAAAAAGATCCTGACCAAGCCATAGATTTCCTAGATGACCTATCAGAAAAAGTCCACACTTGGACAGGACCAAACACCATGGAAAGCACTAGGAGAAATCAACCCGCTGGGATTTATCAACTTAAGGAAGAGGAAAACCTTAAAGCCAATTTAGAGGCACTAACTAAGGAAATCGAAGCCTTAAAAACCAAGGATACTAGAGTCCCTAAACCGGTTGCTAGGGTAGAGTCCCACGAGCCTTATTTCATGTGTAATAGGGTAGATAATTTACTTAAGGATTATCCAGCTTATTTTGAGATAAAGGGAGAGTATAATGCTTTAGGTATACCCTTTAGGAAACCAGACTCACCCTATTCTAACACCTACAATCCCGGTTGGAAGAATCACCCTAATTTTAATTGGAGATCTGATATACAACCTCATCCCTACTATAGTACCCAATGGCAACCGGAAGCAACCTCATCTAATGCATGTCAATAATCTTTACCTTTAGAAGATATGTTTAAGTAATTTATACAGGTATATGGCAAGAGTGTGGAAGAGCAAGGCAAGATAAATCAACTGTTGCTAGAGGAGCAACAAGCGATCAAAGAGGAACAAAAGGTGATAAAGAGTCAACTCACCAAGTTGACTAGTTTCTTGACAGTTCAAGAGTAAGGTCGTTTTCCTTCACAGCCATAACCTAATCCAAGGGGACAACATATGACACAAACCTCCGAACCTGAAAATCAAAATATTAGAGAGATTAATGCCATAATCACTTGCAGCGGTAAGAAAATTGATGGACCCACTCTACCATCACACTTTATTCCTAATACCGTGAGCATCAAGGATGAAGCCCCCAAGGAACAAGAGGCCCATGATGATTATTCTCCACCGATGCCTTTCCCTCAAGCACTTTTTAAGCCTAAAGAGAGAAATTCAGCATTAAAAGGTGAGATTCTTGAACAACTTTAGCATGTTAAAATTAACCTCCCTCTTCTTCATGTTATAAAACAGGTTCCCAACTATGCTAAAGTCATCAAGGATCTATGTACACTTAAGAGGAGACACAATGTGAAGAAGATGACATTCTTAACGGAGTAAGCAAGTGCAGTAATTGACAGCAAGATACCGCCCAAATATAAAGATCCGGGTTGTCCAATGGTGGCTTGCCAAATTGGAAACAAATCTTGTGGCCAAGCATTGCTAGATTTGGGTGCTAGTGTGAACTTCATGCCATACTCTATGTACTTGCAGCTCGGTCTAGGTAAGATCAAACAAACCTCCATGGTACTTCAATTAGCAGATGGATCGATAAGAAAACCAAGATGTATTGTGGAAGATGTTTTGTTGCAAATTGATAATTTCTATTATCCTGTTGACGTTTTGGTTTTAGATACCATTTCCATTGTGAATACGGAGTCAAAAATTTTGTTGATACTTGGAAGACCATTCCTTACCATCGCCAATGCCCTCATTAATTGTAGGAATGGCCTAATGACATTATCATTGGGAAATATGACTCTAGAGGTAAATGTTTTTCAAGTCTCAAAGCAGCCACATGAAGAGGATAAGTACATTAAACATAATTCTAACTCTTTGGAATTCACTCCTAATAATTTTGAGTTCAATAATTTTTTAATTTATCCCCATGCCATTAATGTTGTTGATGTTTTTGATAAATCACAGGGATTTATTAAGAAATCATGGCAACCATGCTTTAAGGAATTGCTTGAGAGAAGTCACATAGATGCGGGAATCACATACCTTACTGTTGATAGTAAATGGGCAACACCAAGAACACTTGAGCCACGTGTGGTGGACTTTAAGTATTCCTTGCCAAAAGACTAGCACTGAGGCCACTAAGTATGAAGCCTCATCTTCCGCACCACAATGAGGCCAGCAGTAAGAGTGGTGCAGTGTCTGGCTGAAGACGTAAAACTTAGCGTTCATAGGAGGCACCCCACATCATATTCTTTTATTTATTTATTTATTTTTATTGTTTATTATTAGTATTTTGTTGTTTTCCATTATTACCTTGGCATTTTTTTTTCAGAGACAAATATGCGCAACATTTCAATTGGTTGTGCACAACTTTCGGCTCCACACAGCTTTGGTTAAAAAGAGAGTTTCCTTAACTTTTGCTTTTACATTGAGGAAAATGTCTATCTTAAGTTGGGGGTGGAGGAAACACATTTCTTATTGCTTACCATTGAATTGTTGGGTGTCACCTTCCCTTTTTTGTTTTAATTTGTTTGTTTTGTTTTAATACACCTGTTTCTTAGGATAAAAAATAAAATAAAAAATTAAGTATGCTATGCTTTGTGTTAGCCTTGGAGTTAATTTACATATCAATCATATGAGACTAATTGAGATAGCATATAGCATTTAGAAGAAGTTAAATCTTGTTTTGGTTTGAGAATAATTTAATTGTCAATCTTCATTTGGTTTGTGACTATGGACTGTGGTAAGATTACATGGTTAGTCTAAAATTTTTTAGAGAAGTTTTATGTGTGATTGTTTTGTGAATACTTTTGCGGTGTCGACAAGTTCTAAAACTGATTTGATAATCATTTGAGGCAAAATCTTAGAATGCACACTACTTAGGATATAATATAAGCAATTTTTGGACCGTTTGAGCCTTTCAAACTTACCTTGGCTATATCTATCGCTAGTCACCTGTTTGAGCCTTTTTCTTGAAAAAAGAATTTGAGCCTTGTTTCTTTCGATAACCAATTTACTCACCTTTATGAGCCTAAAAATATTCTATCCTTACCTTTCTTTTAAGAGAACTTAGGCCTACACATTTGTTGAGAAGCACTTGAGAGGAGTAAGGATGGAAATATGAAAAAATATTACTACCATAACCCAAGTATATTAAAGGAGATAAGCTGGGGGTTGTGCGAAAGAAAAGAATAAAAATGAAAAAAAAGGTGAATGGTCTTATGCCAAAAAAAAAAGTGAATTATGGCAAAGAAAGAAGAAAAGAAAAAAAAAAGTGGTGATTTATTGAGCAAAATGCTTGGAAAATGGTTGAAAGAGTTGGGTTTTGAAGTAAGGTTATCTAGTGCTTAAAGTAGATTGTGTTTAAAACTAAGAGATTAAGTTCTTTTATTTGTTGAAACCTTCCTGTTCTTTCTTAACCTTTACCTTAGCCTAACGTTACAAGCTTATTAAAGACCAATTGATCCAAGGTAGTGTGATTTTTCTACAATAGTGGAGAGTGGTTTGAAAAATGAGCCTATGGAGCATTGTTTTTGTGATTGATGTCACGCAAATTAAATATTTTAGAGGCCAGGACTTGTATTCATGAATGTTATATATAAAATCATCCGGGTGTTCGGATTAATGGATTGTGGTAAGATGGATGTTAAGAGTAGATAACAATTTTAAGATTCATGTTTGGATTACTTTTGGACTTGAGTGATATTTAATGATTCTATGTGCTGTGTTATGTATAATTTTTGAGACGAAAGGTCAATTACTCTTGGATTAACGCTAACATTGCTTTACTTTGTTTGATTCCTACCAAAGAATTCATTTCATATTGTCTTGTTTTCGCTTGAATGGCTAGGGACTAGCAATAAGCTAGTTGAGGGTTATGATGAGAGTCATAAAATGCATCTTAACAGTACTTATTTGTTAGTATTTTAGGGTTGATCGAGGTTTGAATTACACTTTTATATCTTAATAACTCTAAAGTGATATTCTTGGATCATTGACTTATTTCGGTGCATTTTTAGGTACTTTGAGTTCAAAAGAGATGGAAAGCTATCATAGCTTAATGCACAATGCTTCGATGCACATTCGAGTGAGGGCATGATTGCGGAAGGACAAAATGAAGAGAAACCAAGTCTTAAGTGTGGGCGCTGCGGCCTGAAGAAGTCTAAGCCTCAGCCTCCAGAACCAAGCCCAAAAGAGCAAGGAAGCCATCAGCGTGCGTCGCAGCCTGGACTAGGCTGAGCCGCGGTGCCCAGAGTCTCCACAAGTCAGCACCAGTGTGTGCTATAGTCTGGACTAGGCTGGGCGGCGGCGCCCAGAAGCTCACCTAACCAAATATCAGCCAAAGCGGTGCGAGTAAGTGAGAGCCGCGGCGCGCACACGAACCCCTGGTTTCCTAATTAGGGTTTTAGTTGATTGTTTAGACCCAGAAATACCCTAGAACCTTTTGTATTATAAATAGATCACTTAGGGTTTGGAAAAGGGGCATCCATGAAGGCTAGAAACGAAGGAGAGAGCTCAACATTACAGTGTTCAAGCATGAGCCCCATGGCTAACTAATCTCCAAGCAAGGCAAAGGGGTGAATCCCTAGGTGTAGTTGTTCTTATTTTCATTCTTGATTCATTTGTAAGGATTTATTATTAAAACATTGTTTATGAGTTACTCTTTGATTAAATAAGAAGAACTTAGGTTCGCGTGACAACTGCACTTTATGTTCTTCTTATCTTAGATTTTCTTAATCCGGTGATTGCACCATTCTCCTCCATATAAGTCTAGTCATGCTCTTTTTATGTCAAGTTATTTGGATGTGATTGATTCCAGTAGATTTATCTTTTAGGTTTGTCCATTACCGCGATATTATCATTAAGATATATTGTCGTTTATTGATAAATCTATAGGATAGGTCATGTGTGCTTGAATCGAAAGTAATAAGTACTTCATAGCAATTACATTAGGGTTTACATGTGCTTTGATTGAATATTTGTCGATTGCTTGTTTGGAATGTGAAACTTGCAATCGAGATAAAAACAATTGAATTGAGAGTGGAATAAGGCAACAAACCTAGGGAGGATTCTCCTAACCTTGTTGTTTCTCATTTATATTCTTCATTATAATTACACAACTCCTTCACACTATTTCATTATCAAACTCAAATTTACTCATTTAGATTTTGTATTAAAGTTTACATCTTCTCTTGTAGTTTGCTTTTCCTCGTGGGATCGACACCTTAGCTATACACAATAACCACGTGTTAGTTTGAGCGTAATCACAAGTCGTGGTCGCTCAACCCATTTAGCACCATCACCCGCTTACTAAGCTCCCACTTAAGCACCAGCGTCGGTTTCACAGTCATTGGAGGACACCCTCAAAGAATTCATGAAGGTGACTGGCCAATCCATCAGCAGAGTGAGGATTGTGACAATAGTAAACACCCAAGTGATTGCCAAGCTAGAGAGTCTAATGGGTCAAATCATAAGTCACTTGGGTGAAAGAGAGAATGAAAAGTTCCCCAGCCAACCCATGCCCAACCCAAAAGGACAGTTTGCGGTTGAAAATTCATCAACTCCAATGCACGGGTAGGAATAAGTGCAATCAATTGTCACGTTGAGGTATGGGAGACAAGTGGATAATCAAGAGGAAGAGAATCTTGCTATACAGTAAGGGCAAGAAAGTGGCAACAAGGAGAAGAGAGATACTGAGCCATCTACAGCCACACTTACTGTTAAGGATCTTCCTAGTTCGTTTGTACCTAAAGTGCCTTACCCTGAGAGATTACAAGCGCCTTACCCTGAGAGATTACAAGCGCCTAAGAAATGAGGGAAGTTTGAGGACATTCTGGAGGTGTTCAAGTAGGTCCAAATCAATATCCCATTTTTGGACACCATCCAACAAGTGTCGTTTTATGCAAAGTTCTTTAAGGACTTGATCACTATTAAGAGGAGGATGAATGTCCCAAAGAAGGTATTTTTGACCGAGCAAGTTAGCTCAATCCTTCAGTGCAAGCTCCCCATCAAGTATAAAGACCCGGGGTATCCTACTATCGTTTGCATGATAGGAATTAGCTGGATTGAGAAGGCTCTTTTGGATCTAGGAGCTAGTGTGAATCTTCTGCCCTACTTAGTCTATTTGCAGTTGGGGTTAGGAGAATTGAAGCCCACATCCACGACACTTCAATTGGCTGACAGGTTAGTGAAGATACCACGGGGAATAATTGAGGACGTTTTGATAAAGGTGGATAAGTTTTATTTCCCTATGGATTTTATTGTGCTTGACACGGAGCCGGTTTAAAATATGGGGATTCAGATACCGGTGATTCTAGGGCGACCATTCTTAGCCACGGCTAATGCCCTGATAAATTGTAGGACAAGGATGATGAAGATTTCCTTCGAAAATATGATAGTGGAGCTGAATATCTTTGATATCAGTAAGCAACCACTGGAATATGATGAAGTGAGAAATTTATGCATGATAGAGGAGATTATTGAGGAGACTGTGGATGAATCAAGCATTGAGGACCCCTTGGAGGCATGCTTTACACAATTTGGATAGGATTTGGATTTGGATAAGTTACCTGAGTAAGCGAATGCTATTTTGGAGTCTGCTCCTCGAGAGAGCAGTGAAACAAAGGAGACCGTAGCACCTGAGCCCCCCAAGAAGGAACTTAAGCCTTTACCGGACAATCTTAAGTATAAGTTCCTAGGTCCAGCAGATTTTTTGCCTGTGATTATAGCTTTAGATTTGGTTGATGCTCAAGAGGAGAAATTACTGGACGTTTTAAGAGAGCATAAGGAAGCTATCGGCTGAACTATTGAGGATATTAAGGGGATCAACCCCTCGGTGGTGATGCACAAGATATATTTGGAGGAGAATGCCAAGCCATCGAGGGAGCCACAGAGAAGGCTCAACCCAGCCATGCAAGAGGTTGTGAGGACTGAAGTGATAAAGTTGTTGGATGCAGGGATCATTTATCCAATCTCTGATAGAAAGTGGATGAGCCCGATTCATGTCGTGCCAAAGTGGGCTGGATTGATGGTAGTGAAGAATAAGGACGATGAGTTGGTGCCACCTCGTGTTTAGTCAGGATGGAGAGTGTGTATAGACTACCATAAGTTGAATACTACCATAAGGAATAATCATTTTTCACTCTCATTTATTGATCAGATGGTGGAGCGTTTGGTTGGGCATGATTACTATTGCTTCTTGAATAGTTATTTTGGATATAACTAGGTCTCTATGGACCCCGAAGATAAGGAGAAGACGATGTTTACCTGTCCTTTTGGGACATTCGTTTACCATTACATACTCTTTGGGTTATGCAACGCACCCGCTACTTTTCAGCGGTGCATGGTCAGCATATTCTCTGACATGGTAGAGTGTTTCATAGAGATTTTCATGGATGGCTTCTCCGTGTTCGGTTCATCATTTGAGGAGTGTCTGCATCGTCTCACTTTGGTCTTAGTGCAGTGCAAGGAGAAGAACCTGGTGCTTAATTGGGACAAATGTCATTTTATGGTCAAGCAAGGTATTGTGTTGGGGCACGTCATATTTCATCGGGGGATTGAGCTCGACAAAGTGAAGATGGACCTGATTTCTAACCTTTCACCCCCATGTACGGTGAAGGAGGTTCATTCTTTTCTGGGCCATGCGGGATTCTACAGGCGATTTATCCAGGATTTCAGCAAGATTGCTAGGCCCTTGTGCAAGTTTTGTTAAAGGATGCCCTATTTATATTTGATGAGGACTATAAGAAAGCATTTGGGGATCTAAAGAAGATTCTGACGTCCACAACTATTATTCAGTCACCCAACTGGGGTGTACCTTTTAAGATTATGTGTGACGCATCAGATTATGCAGTTGAAGTTGTTTTGGGGCAGTATGTTGATAAACTTTCCCATGTCATCTACTATGCAAGCAGAACTCTAAACGACGCATAACTCAATTACTCTACCATTGAGAAGGAATTGCTAGCAGTCGGTTTTGCATTGGACAAGTTCAGATCTTACTTGTTAGGATCGAAAGTCATTATCTACTCGGATCATGTAGCATTAAAGTATCTTTTCTCCAAAAAGGATGCTAAATCTCATCTTATCCGATGGATCTTGTTACTTCAGAAGTTCGACATAGAGATTCAGGATTAGAAAGGTTCCGAAAATGTGGCGGCGGACCATTTGTCTAGGTTGGTAGTGGATTTCACTAAGGCCACCATTCCCATTTCTGATACCTTTCCTGATAAGCAATTGATGCACATTTCTCACAATCCCACACCATGGTTTGCTGATATAGTGAACTATCTTGTCACCGGTCAAATGCCTTTACATTGGGGGCGACAAGATATGTCCAAGTTTTTGGCCATGGTAAAGCATTTTTTCTGGGATAATCCTTACTTGATCAAGTATTGTCCCGATCAGATCATTAGAAAGTGTATTCCTAAGCATAACCAATCTAATGTCATCTCTTTTTGTCATGCTCATGCTTGTGGAGGCCATTTCAGTGCTAAGAAGACCGTTATGAAGATTTTACAGTGTGGATTCTATTGGCCCACCCTGTTCCGAGACTCTCACACCTACTGTTCATCTTGTGAGCATTGCTAAAAGCTAAGGAGTATTTCTATGAGGAATATGATGCCCCTAAACCCCATTCTGATTGTTGAGATTTTTGATGTGTGGAGCATTGATTTTATGGGACCTTTCCCAAACATCTTCGGCTATCTGTACATTCTGGTTGCTGTGGACTATCTGTCCAAATGGGTGGAGGCCGTTTCATGCAAGACCAATGACCATAGAGTTGTGGTCTAGTTTTTGAAGGACACAATCTTTGCTCATTTTGGTATGCCTCAAGCAATCAAAAGTGATGGAGGTAAGCACTTTTGCAACCGAATTTTTGAGCAATTGATGAAGAAGTATTTCATCACACTTATGCCACCCCGTATCACCCGTAGACGAGTGGACAAGTGAAAATTCTAATCACGAGATTAAGTACATTTTGGAGAAGACTATGAACCCTAGTAGAAAAGATTGGTCTCTACGATTGAATGGTGCATTGCTGGCATATCAAACAATATTCAAGATGCCAATTGGCATGTCTCCATATCGTCTTGTGTACGAAAAAGTATGTCACCTCCCGGTGGAATTAGAGCATAGAGCATATTAGGCTATCAAGCAGCTGAACTTTAATCTTTCAAAGGCTGGCTCACAAAGGAAGCTCCAACTCAATGAATTAGAGGTGCTGTAGAATGATGCATATGATTGTGCACGGTTGTACAAGGCACAAATGAAGAAGGCTCATGATCAGAACATTTTGAGACGATTTTTTGAGCCTGGTCAAAAAGATCTTCTTTACAATTCATGCTTGCATCTTTTTCTAAGCAAACTCAAATCTTGATGGAAAGGCCCATTTATTATTCGGTCAGTTTTTCCTTATGGGGCCATTGAGATTGAGGATCCAAAGAATGGTAACACTTTCAAGGTGAATAGACAGAGGCTAAAACCGTTCTTGGAGTTGAGGAGTCCGGAGATTGAGACGACATTGTTGGAGGATCCTAGTTACCCAGAGTGATTGTAGTCTGCTATAGATAGCCTGGCTAAAGACTTTAAACTTAGCGCTCAGAGGAGGCACCCCACAACATATCCTTTATGTTTTTATTATTTTTCATATTTTTTGTTACTGTTTATTTCTAGTATTTTTTTTTTTGTTTTCTAGTATTTCTTTAGCCTTTATTTGTCAGGGACAACGCATACTTTAGTTCAAGTTTGGGGGTATGCTATGAGCCATGCCAGTCTAGCTAGTTCTCCATCTCCCACGTCAGCTCTTTCCATATTATTCACACATTGGGGACAATGTATAATTTAAGTTTGGGAGTATGGGAGATACATTACACACACTTTATCCCAGTTTGTTGTTGTTTTTTTTCTTCGTTTTAAAGAGAAGATAAATGCATGCTCATGTTGTTTTGAAATTTTGGGTGATCTGAACAAATATTGTAATGTGATTTCATTGGAAAACTTAAAATCTTGAACACATGATCTGATGATAGAGTTTTAAAGTTTAGTTACTTACTTTAGGCATTTGAGAATTCACATGTTTGATCTAATCTAACACGAGCACATTAGCATATAATTGTGTGAGGTATGACATGTGATTTTAATGTGTATGTTTCCATGGCTTAGCTGATTCCGGATGACTTGTTGGATGGACACTTTGGAAAAAAAAAATTGCACAAAAAGAGAAAAATGCTCATCATTGATAAACTTTACACTGAGTAACTGGACCTCTTGCCTCAGTAAACAATGAGTGTTCACGTCAAAAGGTGGGAATTTCGATTGGTTGCATTAAAGCTAGTTTAGTTTCATAGCATTTTTTACTCGAGTTAGTAAGTCCTTAGAGGTGTGTTTACACCTAGTGCCCTAAAACCATCTGGTTTGGGAGTCATTGACTCGACACTCGCTACATGGGTTAATAAGAAAGCTTAAGGGAACTAAACATGGCAGAGCTTCATAATAAAAGAAAGAAGAAAATAAAACTATGCCATTGATTGTTCATTCTAATGGGAAATTCTATGAATCTGGAGACATGGAGACATTGCACATTGGAATTATTTGGAAGCTTCATATTTGTGTGCTAGTTCACTTTACACTGATTTAAGCTTGTGATGCCTTAGCTGGCCTTTTGTAAGTAATTAGATTTTAACATTTCTATTCATTACGAAGATGGGTTTATTTTTTTAAGCTTGCTTATGAATGAATATCATGGTTTTGTGTGATATTTAAATTTTTGGATACCATGAAAGATAGATTTATCTTTGTGTTCTTTGTTTTTAGTTTTTTAGTTTCGTATTGCTAAGGGACTAGCAATATGTAAGTTTGAGGGTGTGATAAGTGCTTAAATATTCATATTTAAGCCCCTTAATTTATATTTGTTAAGCTCTTAGTTTGTGTTATTTCATCATATTTTATCTCTTTTCTGTGTTTACTGTGTTTTTCTAGATTTTTGAAGCATTATGAAATTATCCGGCTTAAAATAAAAGAGACATGGGTAGAAGTTTTGAGCGGCATATGAAGACTTAAATCCCACATCGATTGGAAACACATTCTATATCCCACATCGGTTAGAAACACATTGCACTCATGGAGTTTCCTTATAAAAGCCTTATTTCACTTCAACTTCAGGGGTGGATCTCGAAGACTTTGCTATCAAGGAGGGAGAGCGCCGCACAGCAAAAACAAAAAGAAGAAAAAACAAAGAGAGAAGCTGCAAGTGTAATTTCTCTCAATGTATTTTCAGCTTTAATTTATTTATTTTGTGTTTTAAAGTTTAATGTTTAGCACTTTAATTGTGAAATTTATTTTCATAATCTTGAGAGGCTAAAACCTTCATCTAAGGTTGAAGATGAAGCCTCGCCATTGATTAGCATTATATTTTCATATATGTTCGTACCATTCTGACATTTTTGTATTGATGTTCTATTTCAGTTAAGTTGTTTGAGTAAATTCTTATGATTGATTGTTTTGTTTATAAACTGTTCAAATTGGATATTCGATATGTTTAATTTGACAGATACATCGAATCATTCAAATTAAATCGGATATCCACTGTGATTTATAAATTAAACGAATGCATTGGATGGTTTGATTTAATTAGG
This sequence comes from Bretschneidera sinensis, assembly GCA_023935145.1. Lineage (NCBI taxonomy): Eukaryota > Viridiplantae > Streptophyta > Magnoliopsida > Brassicales > Akaniaceae > Bretschneidera > Bretschneidera sinensis. The sequence continues at coordinate 76,808,314 of CM043701.1, read as the reverse complement.
GTATTTATTGTGATTTGTATATTGATGGATTCATGGAATTATTTGATAAATTACTTTTATATAGAACATAGATAGAATGTAATTGCTTGTCGGTTGTAGGAACAAAAATCATGAAAATATATGCTTTAATTTGGTGGGGTGGATTCAAAAACCTTAGTGCTTTTATCATTTGTTTTAAATCAATTCAGTTTAAGTTTATATTTTTTTTGCGTGACACAGTTCAAAATTCGGAACTAGGTTAAAATAGGTTTAGTTTAGATCAAAATCTATTTTCACGACACAATTCCTTATGGATTCGACCTCGCACTTGCACACACTATATTGCAAACGACTCGTGCGCTTGCGAGTAATTTAAAACTCATGATATGCTATATAGTGAGTTAGATTTACTTTTAGTGAACAAGACCAATAAAAATATGAACTTATGATGTTTGAATAAATTATTGAATTATAATAATTTAATGATGTATTTTCTGTTATATATGATTACTTATTGATTATGGATTAAATAGTATGTTGAATATTAATTATATTAGAAATTATATTTTAAAAAAGGATGGATTAATGAAAAATATTGTGAGAAGTTATATGAAAATATGATTGAAAAATTTATATGGTATATGAGGAGACAATTTAATAAATATGATAAAAATAATAATTTTGAGAAAAAGATAGATAGTTTAATTGAATGATTTGAAGTATGCTTGCTTGCGTGTTATTGCTCATATGCATAAAAAGGAAGACCAGGAAGGCAGTTGGTCTGGCTAAGAAGACCATGAAGGTAGTTGGTCTGGGTGAGATGACCATAAAGGCAGTTGGTCTGGCTGAGAAGACCAGAAAGGTAGCTGGTTTTGCTGAAACATGTCGACATGTGGGAAGATGTTCCCAAATGATAATATGAAATAATGAGATGATGTGATGAAAAAGAAAGAAAGATGATTTAAACACATGCATTTATTTATTTGGTTATTTTATTATTATTGATTGAGATACTAAAGTATCAGTCTTGATCGTAAAATTATTGATAGACAAATGAGTCTCACAAAAAGACAAATATGATGAGAAAGAAATATGAAAGTATGATATGATATGATAAAAATTATTTGATTGATTGATTTTATGCTGTGAACCTTATAACGATGTAAATAATGATGCTGAATTGATAATCTCCCGATGATTAAATATATGAGAAGAAAAATTGACATGTTTGATGATTAATTTAAGAAGAGATTGATAAATGGTTAGAATTATGATATAAGTAGTGATAATAGAATGTTATTATTGAATTATATGAGATAATAGATGAATGAATATTAGAAGATTATTCGAAATATTGAATTATTATATGTGAAGAAATAGATGATTAATATTGGTGAATAAGAAACGATTGAATTATAAGATGTGCGTGGAAGTATATAATCGGGTACTTCTAGTAAATTTAATTCACTGACCTTGTGAAGTTCACTCCTCATTGTTGAAAATTTTCAGGCAGCGGGTAGGGCAGATAGAGTTTAGAGCTGATATCAAAGTAATTACCTTAAATAAGTCTTGTGGTCAAGTCCTCAGACATTGTAAGAAAGAAGAAAGAAATTTTTTTAATAAAATATTTTCGTGCATTCTGTTATATTTATATATTGTTTCTGATAGGAGAATAATGATGTATCTCTTATGAAAGAGTTGAGAATTGGATGAAATTTTTAGTTTCAGTTGGTGTATTTTTATATTGTTGCATATATGTGTCATGCTGGGATTTCAAAACGTGACGACACTATCCCGGGGACGGCCAACCCGAGATGGGTTGTTACAAGAAAAATATATAATTTGGGAAATTCCTTGTAAAACTCACGAAGTAAAAAGGGAATGAGAGTGTTGTGTCTGTATAAGTTTTGATTGTAATGTTGGGATGAATTGATTTGAAACTATGAATGGCGAAGTATATATTTTGGTGAAATGTGTTCATGGCATTATAAGTTAGGGCTTGATGCTTAAAGGTAATGATTCTGTTCGAAGCAGGGGCGGATACAAGGTGGGGTTAGTGGGGGCAAGTGCCTCCACTTGATTTTTTAAAAATAAATTAATTTTAAGGATTGTTACAAAATTTTCCCCACTTAAAATTTATAATTTCCCCCATAAATTTGAAACCCAAACACTACCAAAGGCCGTGGTCCTCTACTCCTCTCTTTTCAATTGCTACTTTGATCGCTTGGGTCTTTTCATTTAAGGTTGGTCTCTCTCTTGGCATTGTAGTTATTGTTTCGTTGCCCCTTAAGTGGGTTTTGTTAGAATTTAGAAGTTATAGATAAGAATTATATATTCGGTTCCTGTCAGTAGTATAATTTTCCCCCTTTTTGGATTTTAATCTCATCCTTTGATGAGTTTTTGAATTTCAAAATCCTTGATGTTAAAGGTCATGTCTATACTGACGGATTTACTATTCCATCACTATAAATCATATCTATGCTAATGGATTAAAAATTCAATCATTACAAATCATGTCTATACTTATTGATTTACAATCCGTAAGTATAGATAATGTATAAACTGACTGATTTAAAACTCTGTTACTATAAATCATGTATATACTGACAGATAATATTAAATATTTAAAAATAATATAATTTACTAATATAAAATATTTATATAATTTTATTGATATAAAAATTATATATTGATAAACTAAATATTAGAAAATAATAAAATAAAATATTAATACAATAATATAATTAACTAAATATAAGATAGTTAAATAATATAATATTATGATAGTAAAAAATATGATATATGTAATAAAATAGATATTAATACAATAATAGTAAATAATATGATATATATAATAAATTGGTAATAATAATTATTATGATTAATTTTATATACATTTCAAATTTCAAATTTAAAATAATCAAAGTCTAAAGTTAAACTTTTTGAGAGTGGGACATGGAAGAAAAAAATTAATCTCAATGTCTTTAAAAGGAAATGCCCACTAATAAGTACATTATATGAAAGAAAATTATTTACTTAAAGAGAGGGTGATTAACAAATTGGCAGTCATAATTTTCTGGATTTATTATTTTTTTCAATTGTGATTCCTGATTATTCTAGTTTTGAAGCTAGATAGAGAAATTTCTCTTGAAAAAGAGTTTTATCTCTAGTTGAACCTCTTTTTTTAATTTTTGTTGAAAAAAGATCTCATTGATTTTAAATTTTCCTTGTTTATTTTAGGTATTTCCTGACATTAATGTGTTTTCCCCTTTGTGATGCAAACTTTTTCCTTTTGTGATGTAATTTTTTTCGGATAAATGTAAATTTTATATACCCAAGAACAAGAACACAAAGCAGAATTTTGCTACAGATTTAACATTAAATAAAATTTTATTGAAGTCATTTCCTCATCTGATGAGGGAATTGCTTTCCCCTTATGATCAAGTGAAGCTTTTCGTCCATGTAAACAGGGCTTTGAAGTGAGAAATCTCTATTTGAAAATTTAATTCCCTTTTTTTCCTTAGATCCTTTTCCAGATCTCACATTTGATGCTTGGATTCCTTTTGTCCAAGCGCAAAGGTTTTTTTTTTTCTTTCAGATTTGATGGAATTTTCAGTGTTTAGAATCTGATTCCACTCAAATCTTTCTTTTGTCTTTGTAGTTAGCTTCATTAATTGTTTATCTTTAATGTTCTGGTGGTTAGGATGTTTTGTTAGGTATATAACCACTCACTTTTTTCTTAATAGTGTTGCTGCAATTATTGTGATCGACATGGTTGATAGGATTCTCCTTAATTGCATTCTTTGTCCTATATTCACGTGTGTACGTGACAGTGATGGAATATCTTCTTGGTTAGCTTTCGACAAATATAGTTTCTGGCAAGTCTTTATTATATTTGCTAAATATTAGATATATATTTTTTTTTTCAATAAAGGAAACTGTTTGTGTATATCCTGAATTGGGATACTGAAGCTGCTAGCCTGATGTTATCTTCTAGATGTGACCTTTAGTGCATGCTTGTATAGATACATTAACATTAATATAAGGGGAACTTCATAGTTTTTGGACTTTGCTTGCCTTATCGTGAGGTTTTAGCTGTTGTTTGTGATCCATTTGGCTTGCTTCTAATTAATTTTTCTTTCTTCAATGAAAATAATACATGCAAACTGTCGGTGGATATGATGTGTGTTTCCAAGACAGGTATGTTAGAGTATGTTTGAGTAACAGTTTTTAATTTTTCAGTTTTCGAAAACTGTTTTGAAAAATGAAAACTGAAAAAAGTTTTTTTGATGTTTTATGAAGAAAACATGTTTGGATAATTGTAACTCGAAAACTGTTTCAAAAAAAAAACAATGAAATGTTGTTTGGATAATCTTATTTTGAAAACTGTTTTGATATACCATGTAATTATTTTTAGTTTTGAGTTTAAATTTAAAATCTATATTAATCTTATTTCTCATATTTATTAAATATTTAAAAATAATTAATATTATATTTTTCTAAATTTTTAATATTTTTTATACACCATGAAGGAAGAATAAAACAGAGAAGTGAACACTGATTTTAGGACTATTTTTCGAAAATTATATCAGAAAACACCAATTTGGAGTTTTCAGAAAACAGTTTTTGAAAACTAGTTTTTTGAAAACTGTTTTAGAAAATTGTTTTTGAAAATTATTAGCCAAACTTAGAAATCAGTTTTTGAAGACTCTTTTCGGTTTTCAAAAATTGAAAATAAGTTTTAAAAACAGTTTCCAAACATAGCCTTAAGTACATGGTTAAAATGATTCATATCATCACATCTTTTCTCATTTTACTCCAGGTTACATCAATTTGAACTTGTTCGCCCCTTTCTTAATCCCCATGATCTGGCTTATAATTAAGAATTGCCTTTTTATCTCTCTGATTTTTTGACTCAACTGATTTTAGGAAGATAGTGACAACATGCAGTAGTCTGTTCAAAATCACTTGAATTAATAAGGTGCCTTAACCGTTTCTTTGTAAATGGGTGGAAACCTCTAGGTGTATTAATTGTTTAATTGACACAATTTTTGAGAAGTTGAATGGGTATTGTTATTTTCTCTAATACTTTGTATTTCCTGTTTTTGCTTGGCCTGGTATCTTATAAAAGCACCCGTCTCTGCTTGTTGATTGTGAATCCCTCATTTTACCTTTGTATGCTTGTTGTAAACTAGGATTGTTGTACGTTTTTATACCTAAATAAATAAGTAAATAATTGTACTTATTTTATTTGCAAGTGCACAAGGTCAATGGTAGCATAGTGTGCAAGTGCGAGATCATTTCTATAGGGATTGATGAATTTTGATTTAGAATTAATTTCCCAAAGTCAAAAGAGAAATAAATGTGAGGTGTGAGTTAATAATAATAAGGAAATAGGGCTGTGATATCCACCACTAATTACACTTTTCCACTAAGTAAGGTATCAATGCTCTAGCCTTATTATGAATACCTAATGGTTGCCAACCTAAGGGCTTGGTCCACACCTTAGACTATTGATCTCCCTAAGCAACGAGTTAGACATGGTGTATACTCCAATTCTTTTCTCTCTTAAGGGATTCAGCATGGGTGTATACTAAGTTGTTCCTTAAGAGAGCATAAGGGCTGTGGAGAACGGCAACCACATGGGACTTAGGGCTTGGTCCGCTCCCGGTTTCCCATGTTGATTAACCCAAGAATCCGGTGTCGATATCTTTTGTTACTTTTATTGAACCCAAGACTCAGTCATCCAAATTGATTCAACTAACCAATCCATACCACATACATAAGTTGATTAGACACATACATATGAGGAATTTAAATACAAACAGGTATCGATTACGCCCAAAGTATAACATGGTTATTTTAGTACAGCTTTGGGGTGTCGATTCCACAGGGAAACAAGTTAATTACAAAGGAAAATGTGTGAACCTTAAAACGAACGATAAAAGTTAAACGATAAAATATGAGTTTTGATGATGAAATATTGCGAGAGAAATTGTGTAAATATAACGAAATATAAATAAGAAATAACAAGGTTCCGAGAATCCTCCATAGGTTCGTTGCCTTGTTCCACTCTCGATTCAATTGTTTTTATCTCGATTGCAAGTTTCACATCCTAAACAAGCAATCAGAAAATATTCAATCAAGCACATTTATAAACTCTAATGCAATTGCTAAAAATTACTCATTGATTCTGATTCAAGCACACATGACCGATCTTAAAGATTATCAAGAAACAACAACATATCGTAATGACAATATCGCAGTAATGGACAATCAATAAGATAAATCTACCGGAATCAATCACATCCAACCAACATCACATAAGAAGAGCATGACTAGACTTATATGGGGGAGGAGCATGCAATCACCGGGTTAAGAAAATCTAAAAGAAGAAGAATATAAAGTACAGCTATCACATGAACTCAAATCCTTCTTACTTAATCAAAGAGTAAATCATAGACAATGTTTCAACAATAAATCCATACAAATGAATCAAGAACAGGAAATAAGGAACAACAAATCCCTAAGGATTCATCTCTTTCCCTTACTTGATGATTAGTTGGCCTTGGAGCTCAAGGTGGATGAAAAATATGGATGCTCTCCCCTTGATTCCATGCTCAAGGTGGATGAACAATATGGATTTTCTCCCCTTGATTTGCAGCCCTAAAGAGACTTGGAAATATTCTGGATTTGGATCCCTTAGATCCCTTTCAAGCTTAATGATGCTGGCTGCACACTCCTTAAAGATGTATTTATAGAGCACAAGTAGTTAGGGGCATTTTGGTCCAAAAAATGTCATTGTCCAGCCCTAATTTGGTCTTGGAACAAGTGGGCGCTGGAAAGTGAGGGGTGCAATGCTGGAGAGTGAGGGGCGCGGCGCTAGGTGGATGCTGATCTAAAGGCCTGACCTGTGTCTACTAAAACTGCCATAACTTTCTCTAGAAAAATCCTTTTTATGAATCATAAAATTCTCCAGAAAATAGACTTTTGGATCTTTCTAAGCATATACGACTCATCTCCTAGTTCTTCATGTATCAATACATTTTAATCTGCAAAGATGATTGACCTGCACGGGAAATTATGGAAATTTAGTGAAAGTCCTTTCCAAGTGGTGTGCCTACCCTTACCTTGCTCCAAAGTGATGCACACACTTGTGTGCAGTCTTTTAACTTACTGTATTTTACTACTCCAACCTTGGTTTAGACTTTAACCATATTTGAACCATGTTTAGACATGTTTAAACCTTGGACAAATACGAACACCGACATGCGAGATCTTTTGGCGCTTTAAACATGGATCGCTTTATCATCTCTTTTGGATGCAAAGCACCTGAAAATGCATCGAATTAAGTCAACGATTTATGAAAATCACTTTAGAGTTATTAACATGTAAAAGTGCGATTACAACCGAGGTCAACCCTAAAATGCTAACAATTAAGTATTGTTTAGATGCATTTTATGACTCTCATCAGGTATTAATCAAGTTAAGCATTATAACATGGCTATAGGAAAAGGTAATTAATGAATATATATGTGGAAAAGCATAACTAGGGCTTCAATCGAGCCCTATAAGAGTTTAGTTACACTTATTAGCTAAACTAAACATCCTAACCATAATAAAAACAAAAACAAAAAAATAAAACCCGAAGAATACTCGGGAGACTAGTCGTCAATTCCTCTCCTAAGCTTCCAACTTCAAGTCTAAAACAAAAGGTATGGTTTCTGTGTTTTACAGGGCTATATATAGGGCTCTAAGGGTGCCCCGAAGCCCTAATTTCCTTTTTGAGATCCGGAGACTTCTTTCCATATCTGGCTCTGCCACCTCTGGAGTGTTTGCACTCGAGCGTATATGGGTTGTGCTCAAGTGCATCTATGCACTCGAGCCTTCTACAAGTGCACTCATGTGCTAGTGCGCTCGATCACAAGGGAGGTGTGCTTGAGTGCACCTTGCTAGATTGCAGAACTTTACTTTTTTTTACTCTTTAGAGCTCCAAAATGTCATCTTTTTGCCCAAGCCCTGTGAAAAACACATAAAACACGAAAATGAAATAGAATCTACTAAAATAGATAAATAAAGAGCCTAAAAAGCATAAATTAAGGAGTTTAAATATGACTATTTAAGCACTTATCAAGGACCCATTAGTAATACTATTTTTTTTTACGAAATTCATTATCACCGACTAGTTATCACCAACGAAATATTTCCATTTTCATCAACTGTCTTTATAAAATATTTACTAAAAAGTATGAGCATTTGTTTTTCCTATCAAATGCTAAATAAAATCAAATACAAGTCTATATGTCCGTGCTATTACTGCTTTGATACTAAAGCTTCTTTTCTTGGCTGATTTGGAAGTAACATTTTCTAATTGTTTTAAATGGTTTAATTTTCAGGTACCTTCTACCCACAGAGATGATATTGCTGGAAATCACTCTACACTTTCTAAGGAATTAGGATTTCAAAAGCAAACATTTAAGATGTAATAGAACTTTATTGTTCAATCCAAAAGATGTTTTTATATATGTTAAACATTATGTAAGATTTTATCTTTTCAATTGTATGTAAGTATTTTTGGATGAATAAAATGATTTTTGCATATAATGTTTGGGTACTCAGTTATCTACTTTCATATTTTGTTAATATTTTTATGGATTAAGCATTAAATTTTTGGAGGAAAAAGCAAAATGGTCTATTCTGATCCAAAAATCGTTAGTATAGATTGATGAGCTATACCTACGGATTTTACCCGTAGGTAAAATTGAATTGTTGTTACAATTATAAAACCGTCTGTATAACACTTATACCGACGGTTTTTAAAACCGTAAGATAGCTATACCTACCGATGGTTTTGAATACCGTAAGTAAAGCTCTATTGTCTATACCGATGGTTTTTAAAACCGTAAGTAAAGGTACCTATATCAACGGTTTTGAAAACTGTAAGTAAAGCCCCTTGTTTATACCAACAGTCAGAAAACCATCGGTATATCCTTATAGCTACGCTATTTTTTGCTATACTTATCAAAACCGTCGGTATAGCCCAAAATGGTCTATACCGACGGTTTTTTTAGTCTTTACTGATGGATTTTGACCGTAAGTATATTTCAATTTTTTTGTAGTGTCAATTGCATTATATTAAATAGTAGTATTTTTAGGTGGTAATTAAGTACATGAGTCTTTGGTAAGTAATTAATTTGGGGGAATGGCATCATCACTAACCCAAGAGTTGAATTGCTAATATTTTACAGTTTGGTGAACTGTTCATTTTTAACCTTGCATTTTAAAACAAATTATTAGGCTATAACTTATAAAAAAAGCAGATTATTGGGCTGCAAATGATGCATTCTTTAAATTTTTTCTGAACTTAACATTGTTTTCACAAGTAATTTCTTCTAAACTTAGCATGCCAAGGTTTACACTGACGATAATTAAACAAGAGCAATGTATTTTATTTCTCTATTAAAATGATAAACTGTGCAACCTGCTTTTGTACAAGGACTCATATACATTTAAATACAGAGTTTTCAACTCTATTATAGGAAACTAGCTAATGTTATGACTATACAAAAATAAAAATTACAGAGAATTGATTGCCGAGATATTATGACTGCTACAAGCATGATTTTCGGCTAGCTGGCTAATTGATGATCATTGACTTGATTTGTGGCTGATTGTTGATCTTTGGCTTGGTTTATGGAATCTTCCTTTATACGCCCCCTCAAGATGGGGCTGCCATCAGCAAGACCAATCTTGGTTCTTAGTTGTTCCGTACGTTGCCTTGACAGTGGTTTTGTTAGAATTTCTACCAGCTGGTCCTGTGTATTTACGTGATGAACTTGGAGGGCTCCTTTTTGAACTATATCACGCACAAAGTGTAGGTCAATTTTCATATGCTTCATTCGAAAGTGTTGGACTGGATTGAAACTAAGTTGTGTGGCACCTAGGTTATCACAGAGCAGCTTTGGTGTGGAAGATATAGGGTGACCGAGTTCTTTAAATAATTGGAGGAGCCAAATGGTTTCAGACGCCGCATTTACAAGAGCTCTATACTCGGCCTCGGTTGATGATCTAGCAACTGCCCTCTGTTTTTTAGAGCTCCAAGAAATTGGATTTGTGCCAATGAAACTTATGTAAGCAGAAGTTGAAGTTCGATCATCAAAGTTCCCTGCCCAATCTGCATCAGTATAGGTTGTAAGAGTTAATGGGCTATTTTTCTTGATATAAATGCCATGAAAAATTGTTTGTTTCAAGTAACGAAGGAGCCTCTTTGCAGCTGTCCAATGAGTTGCAGTAGGTTTATGCATGAACTGAGATAGTTTATTCATTGCAAATGAGATGTCTGGTCGTGTAAGAGAGAGATATTGGAGAGCACCTATAACACTCCTGAATTCTGTACTGTCAACTGTGGTGGTTCCATCAATGAGTTTGAGGGATGTGGTGGTTGACAAGGGAGTGGACACATCTTTTGCACCGAGTATATTAGCTTTGGATAGGATATCTCTAATATATTTATGCTGAGACAAGAAGAGACCAGATTTTGTAGGTATAACTTCCATGCCCAAGAAGAAATACAGCTGTCCCATGTCTTTTAAAGAGAAACAGTGTCCAAATTTTGCAATTATTGAAGCAACAAATTATGTATCACTGCCATTTATGACTAAGTCATCCACATATACCAATAGAAAGCAGGTAACAGAGCTTGTTTTGTATATAAATAAGGATGAATCTGCTTTAGAATTCACAAACCCGAGCTCTAAAATGGCTTTCTTGAGAGCCGAATACCAGGCTCTTGGTACTTGTTTTAGGCCATAAATGGCTTTGTGTAATTGACAAACATGGTTAAGCTTAGACATATCCTTGAAGCCCGGAGGTTGAACCATATAAACATTTTCAGTCAACATTCCATGCAAAAATGCATTGTTCACGTCAAGTTGTCTTAAAATCCACCCCTGCATAACAAAAATAGTCAAAACAGTTCTTATTGTTGCTAGCTTCACAACTGGACTAAAAATCTCCTTGTAGTCCAAGCCAGGGCGTTGATTGTACCCTTTAGCAACAAGCCTTGCTTTAAAACGATCAACAGACCCGTCAGCTTTCCTCTTGACCCGAAATACCCACTTACAGCCCATTGGTTTGCAGTGTGTGGGAGGGGGAACTAAGTACCACGTACCATGCTTCATCAATGCCATAAGTTCTTCAGATATAATATGTCTCCATTTTGAGTCACGGAGTGCTTAACTTACACAGGTTGGTTTAATGGTGGGTTGAATGGGATGTTTTATGACTGAGTTTAGCTGTTTCAGCTTATGAATGTTGTTTATAGATCGAATGGTCATGGTATGGGTTCGAGTTATTTCTGGTGGTAGGTTATTGACTACAGACTGAGTGTTTTCTACACAAAGGTTTTGTGTATCCATGGTGGGTGAAATCATGGAGTGGGTAGACTCACTCGTGTGTGACTCATGTGATGCGATTGAAGGAATTGAGCTCAAATTAGAGAAATTTTCAGAAGAGAACTAGGGCAATTACCTGAGGATGCAGCAGAAGACGGTGAGCTTTCAGACTGCACTGGCGGTGGTCGCGGCAGGGGCATCGTCGAGATGGGTAGTATGGAGCCTGAGGAGTCAGTGCAGGTGACTTGGTTCTTGATGGGGCTTCTAGTTTCATCGAAGAGGACGTGCTGAGAGAGATAGGTGCGGTTTGTGTCAAGATCAAGGCACTTGAATGCATTTTGAGTTGGGGAATAGCCCACGAACAAACAGGGAATGGATTTGGACTGGAGTTTATTTGAGTTATAGGGCCTGGTGAGGGGAAAACAAAGGCATCTAAATTTTCTTAATTTAAGATAATTTGGAGTTTGTTGAAATAATGCTTCAAAAGGTGATTTATTATTCAACAATTGCGTTGGCTGTCTGTTAATGAGATAAACAGCCGTTTGAAAAGCATGGGGCCAATATGACAAGGGTAGAGAAGCATCTTGTAATAATGTTAATCCTGTTTCAACAAGATGACGATGACGACGTTCGGAGACCCCATTTTGTTGTGGGGTATGAGGTGCAGTGGTATAGTAGCTAATTCCATGAATTTAAAAATATTTTTTGAGTGCCACAAATTCACCACCATTGTCGGAATAAAGACATTTGATCTTTCTTTGAAATCGATTTTCCACAAGATGTTTAAATTGTAGAAAAATGGTGCTTACTCCGGATTTGTTTGTTAAAGGGTAGAACCACATATATTTGGTAAAATGGTCAACAAGAATCAAGTAATATTTTGAACCATCAATACCAACTATATGAGCAAGACCCCAAATATCACTGTAGATGAGGTCAAGAGGTGCATTGCTTTTTAAACTAGTAGAACGAAATGGTTGTTGATGTGCTTTATTCATTGAACAGGAAGTACAAATGCGAGACACTTGGTCTTTTTTTATTGGAAGAGAAAAGGATTTGATAAGATAATGGACAATTTTTTGAGATGAATGTGCAAGCCTCTTGTGCCACCCATCAATCGATGTCTGCTCTTGCACATTTGCAACAATTTTTTAGGGAGAGTCCACCAGTGAGTCCGAAGCGTGTAAACACCATTTTCACATGCATCTTGGAGTAGAATCACCCCCATGGTATGATCCTTGACAAGAAAACAAGTGGGATGAAATTCAAGGAAAACATTATTTTGGGTGGTAAAGTGATGAACGGAAATTAAATTCTTACGGATACTTGGAACACAAAGTGTATCATTTAAATGAAAGGTACATGTTGGTGATTGAAATACTAATGAACCAATATGTGAGACATGCAATCCTGAACCATCGCCTATTACGACTTCATCTGTCCCATCATATTCCAAGTGCACTGAGAGGTTTGCCAAATCACCCGTAATATTATGTGAAGCAAAGAAATCAATAAGCCACTTAGTGTCTTGCTGTTGAGAGGTGGAAACACAATTTGCAGTAGCTTCTGAAAAAATCACTCTCGGACAGTGCTTTGCAATGTGACCCAGTTGGTCACAAATTTGACATTTGGGCTGGAAACGTCGCTGGCCATTGGAGCGGCCTGAATTGTTTTCCTTCCTGTTATCACATGACCCATTATTTGGGCGTGATTGGGCCGAAGGCCCCTTAAAAGCTTGTTGCTTGTTTGAACCCCGAGTGGAGTTAGTGTTGTTTCCAGACGAAGAAGATAAACCTGGGGGTCGATTCGTGTAGTTGGCCATGGCTAGCAGCTGCTGTGTGGAGACTTCAAGCCGTTGCAAGTATGCCTCATGACCCACGAGTAAATCATGCAGTTCCTCAAAAGTGAGGGGTTTTTCCCGAGCCCTAATCGGTGCGGCAATCTCCCGATAATCAGAGCCGAGGCCATTTAGGACGTATAAAGTGAGATCATCATCTGAAATTGGATGATCAATGAGAGCTATTTCATCCGCAAGAGACTTCATGATATGCAGGTATTCCTAGATGGTTTGATTGCCCCGTTTGATTAGTGTTATTTCCTCTTTGAGTTGCGTAGCTCTGGTTCGGGATTTGCTAGCATAGAGAGTGTTTAATTTTTGCCATGCTTCCTGAGAAGTTTTGGCAATTGAAATGAGAGGGGTGATAGTTGTTGCGGTGGATGCTAGGATAGCACTTAGAATTAGTTTATCCTGCCTTACCCAGTGGGTTTTTTGAAGGATGGATGTGGGGGTGTTGGTTTGATGGGAGCAAGGTTTATCTCCAGTGACATAGTCAAGGAGGTTGTACCCAATTAGAAGAGCTTCGAATTGGGCACGCCACTGTGGGAAGGTTGGGGGGGTAAGTTTATCATTGATTTGTGCAAAAATTTTGAGGGCAATCAAGGGGATATCAGTGGGAGATGAAGGGTTGTGAGTGGGGTTGGATGAGGTGGGGATCGAATTCTCCTGAGAGGATGGCTGCTCTGATTCCATGATGATAATTGAACAAGAGCAATGTATTTTATTTCTCTATTAAAATGATAAACTGTGCAACCTGCTTTTGTACAAGGACTCGTATACATTTAAATACAGAGTTTTCAACTCTATTCTAGGAAACTAGCTAATGTTATGACTATACAAAAATAACAATTACAGAGAATTGATTGCCGAGATATTATGACTGTTACAAGTATGATTTTTGGCTAGATGGTTGATTATTGATCCTTGGCTTGATTTGTGGCTGATTGTTGACCCTTGGCTTGGTTTATGGAATCTTCCTTTATATACGCTAGATTATTGAAAAAATAAATAAAAGATCTCGTTGTTCGTTATGGATATACTAGTACAAGTGTACTTTTGATGGTTGCTTCATCTCCCATTTTGATGCCTGGTCAATAAAGTAAGGAAAGGTAGTATCAGTAGGTGCATGAGGTTGAAATTGAATACCATACTTACTTAAAGGTCTTGGCGTGTTCTTGAAAAGGTGCACAGCTTTATTGACGTCTTTAATCACATTGTCCTCCTCCGGCCTAATGTCCACTCTTGTGTCCTTATGGTTGGGGATTGTCTCCAATTGAACAGTGTGATGGACCTGTGAAACTTCCTCAACAATATCTTACATGAGGCTCACATTAGAATATTCATTTTCCTCATTGACTGATTTTGATGTATTAAATATTTTAAATTCTATCTCCTCATTATTTACTTTCATAGTGACTACTCCCCTTTTTACACTAATGTTAGTATCAGCAGTTATCATAAAGGGGTGTCCTAGGATAATGGGCACTCAATGGGCCGTCTAAGCATTCCAACATCGAGGGTTAAAGAGACTATTTAAGTCGGTCTGTTCCACTGCTTACTCCCAGCTCGTAGTCCAGTTCTACGCGAGCCTATCATTTGACTGCTGCAGACCAAGAGTTCTCACTTCTTCAGTCTGGGGCACACCCATCGAGGTGACTAGTGCCGATATAGCCGTTGCTTTTCATTGCACCGACGAGTCCCCTTCTAAGGACACAAATATCGAAGAGCAATCGGAATCCTTTGCCCTGGCTGAGATCATCACAGACATGTGCGCTGGCCAGTATGCCGACAGGCATAACAATGCGGCCAGCCAGTCCAAGCTACCTCCATGACTGTGGCTTGTCGACACGATCTTGCAGCGTAATGTGTGTCCAATGGGGCACAAGACACAGCGACGATACCAGTTTCTCTAGTCCTTATATGCCTTCCATAGAGGCCACTGGTACTCCATCCCGGCTGTCATTTGGAGCCAACTGCACAAGTTTTGGGATCATGTACATGGCCGTCAGACCACCACAGCCAATGCTTGGGGCCTCCCTTTCCCGTTCCTACTCTCCTCCATCCTCAAGAAGAAGGGGATTAAGGGAACCCACAGCGACGGGCCAGTGCGAAAGCATCCCTTCTTCGGGAAGGCTCAGTGGACACACAGCATCTCGCATATGCCATGAGGACTCTCAGCACCCGCTCCAGCAGCTAAGAGAGTTGAAGGGGATCGCATGGAGACCGAAACCCCTATCATTAGCCCAGTACATGAGGAGGACCATTTGGACATGGGACCCACCGAGTCTCAACACTTTCTAGCTCAACATATCTTCTAGTATTCTGATGTTTCTCTCCGTCTGCTCATTAGTTTGTGGATGAGAAGCTACACTAAATTACAATTGCATACCCATAGCTTCTTAAAAACCCCTCCAAAATCTAGAGGTAAATCTAGAATCTCTATCTGATACGATACTCAAGGGTACTCCATGTAATTTTACTATCTCTGCTACATACAACTCAACCAACTTTTTTGGATTCTAGATAGTTTTAATAGGAAGAAAATGTGAAGATTTAGAAAGTCTATCCACTATAACCCACACAGCGTCACGTCCCCTCTGGGTATGGAAAAAACCAAAGAAAAAAGTCCATACTCACATTTTCCCATGGCCACTCGGGTATTGAAAGAGGTTATAATAAACCTGCTGGATGTTTATTCTCAGCCTTCACCTATTGACAAGTTAAGCATCTAGAAATATATTCTGCTACATCCTTCTTCATTCCTGATCACTAATAATTTTGTCTAAACCCCCTGTACATCTTATTATTACCTGGGTGCATGGAATATACATAATCATGAGTCTCCCTTAGTATCTCATTTCTCATCTCCACATCATTGGGAATACAAACTCTATGTCCTAATACTACCATACTATCTTCTCTAATTCTAAACTCGGTTGGCTTCCCACTCAATACTTCCCGTATGATCTTCTTTATCCCCTTATCTCTACCCTGCGTCTGTAATAAATGATCAATAATAGGAGATTTTATCACCATATTTGCCATCAATACTCCTCTATCATTGACACTCAGCTGTATCCTCATGCTTCTTAATTCTATCATCAAGCTAGTATTATGACTCCCCATAGCAGCTAATCTCCCTGTAGCCTTTCTAATCAATGTATTAGCTAATACATTAGCATTTCCTAGATGATAGTGAATTGTACAGTCATAATCACAAATTAACTCCATCCACCTCCTTTGCCTCAAATTCAACTCCTTATGGGTCGGTAAATTCGTCAAACTTTTATGATCAGTAAAAATTTCACAACTGGCTCCATATAAAGAATGTCTCCAATTCTAAATCATGGGTCGGTTAATTCTTCTCATGGTTCTTCAGTTTCCTAGATACATAAGCTATAACTCTCCTATGCTGCATCAACATACATCCCAACCCCTGATGTGACGCATCACTATAAACCACAAATCCTTCATCACCAGAAAGAAGCACTAACACCAGGGCTATAGTTAGTTTTTCTTTCAACAGCTAGAAACTTCTCTCACATTCCTCTGACCACCTAAACTTCACGTCTTTCCTGATCAATTTAGTTAATGGCCCAACAATCATAGAAAATTTTTGGATAAATCTTCTATAACAACCAGTCAACCTCAAAAAACTTCTAATTTCAGTTACACTTATGGGTCTTTCCTAATTCAACACTACTTCTACTTTTTGTGAGTCAACTACTATCCCCTCTCCTGACACAACATGCCTCAAGAAAGATATTTCACTCAACCAAAACTCACACTTAGAGAACTTCGCATATAATTTTTCTCTCCTCAAAATCTCCAATACTATCTCCAAATGTTGCATATGCTCCTCTTCATTCTTGGATATACCAAAATATCATCAATAAACACAATCACAAATCTATCCAATAATGGTTTAAACATCTGATTTATAAGGTCCGTAAATACTGCAGGAGCATTAGTCAACCCAAATGGCATCACCAAGAACTCATAATGGCCATACATGTCCTAAAAGCAGTCTTAGGCACGTCCTACTCCTTTATCCTCAATTGATAATAACTCGATCTCAGGTTTATCTTAGAAAAACTCTAGCTCCCTGTAATTGCTCGAATAAATCATCTATCATGGGCATAGGATATCTATTCTTGACGGTAATCTTATTCAATTGTCCATAATCAATACACAATCTCATTGTCCTATCATTCTTCTTGACAAACAACACAGGGGCTCCCCAAGGTGATATACTAGGTCGGATAAACTGTTTATCTAGCAACTCCTGAAGCTGAACTTTTAACTCTCTCAATTCAACTGGTGTCATTCTATAGGGTGTTATGGATATGGGTGCTGATTCTGGAATCACCTCAATAGAAAACTCAATCTCCCTATTGGGAGGCAACCCAGTCAACTCTTCAGGGAAAACATCAGAAAAATCTTTTACCATCAAGATTTCTTTTAACTTCCTATTCTCTTTGCTAGAATCCACCACATATGCCAAATACCCTTCACAACCCTTTCTCAACCATCTACTAGCAATTAAGGTAAAAATAAGACAATTAGCAAGTATCTTACGTTCTCCCTGAAAATTGAACTCCTACCTGTTCGGGTATCTTGAACACCACATTTTTCCTAAAAAAATCTACCCAAGCATGATATGCAGATAACCAATTCATCCCCAAAATTAAATCAAAATCTGTCATATCTAAAGGCAATAAATCAACTTCAAATTCTCTATCAGCAATATTAATCACACAACCTCGATAGATTGTCCTGATAATAACCCTATATCCAGTAAGAACCTCAACAATAATCGCATGCATCAAAAGACTAGCGTTATCATCAATAGATTTTATATAATTAATAGATGCAAAAAAATGGGTTGCACTAGGATTAATCAGTAATCTAGTAGGCCTACCAACGATAGATATCAAACCCATAACAAAATCAGGAGTGGCTTGTGCATGTTGTTGGGTCAATGCATAGAATCTGCTATCTTTAGACTGAATTTGGCTGTCACGTCTTCGCTCTGCTACTGATCCTCGACCTCTGCCCCGCACACTCCCTGATCCGCCACCTCTCTCCACCGATCTTCTCCCAACACTTTCAACTCTTACGTCAGCAGATTTTCCCATGGGACAATCTACAGCAACATGTCCTCCCTCACCACACACAAAGTATATCTGTGTAGGGCAATTTCGAGATAGATGCCCCGTCTGATTACATCTAAAGCAAACCCTTGACTTTCGATCATACATCAGATTACCACTGTCCCTTGGTGGCATACTTACTCCTCTACCATAACTCTTAATTCCCATAGCTTGTCTCCCAAATAGAGGGGTCCCACTGGTATTACTCTGAGCTATAGAAGCAACAGATCCTGATTGTCTTTGACTCGGCACTACAGTTCCTTGTGACAAGGAACACCTCCTCTGAGGTGATCTCCCACTCTGTACACCCATACTGCTACCACCTCTAGGTCTTTCAAATCTAGACCTCTTCAGCCAATCCCTCCTACCTCTAAACTCCATCAAATCCTTCTCAATCTGTAATGCTTTATCCACAAGTACAACATAATTCTCTATGCCCATATAAGAGAGTTTAGATTGAATTTTATAGTGTAACTTGTCTAAAAATCTCTTACATTTTCTCTCCTCCGTATTCACTAACTCAAGTAAAAATCTCGATAGAGCTCTGCTATCATACTCCGCCACAGATAAGGTATTCTGCCTTAAATGAATAAAATCTCTCTCCTGCTGGGTTCGAAATGTATTTGGAAAGTATTTCGCAAAGAACTCATTCTTAAACTTACTCCAAGTTAACGGTTGTTCCACCTGTGTACTCACCTGAGGCAGAATATCTTCCCACCATTGTGAAGCCTCACCTTCCAGCATAAATAAAGCAAAAGCAACCTACTGTCTATCTATCACTAGTAAGACTTCAAAATATTTCTCCACATGTCTAATCCACTGCTCAGCTTCCACAGGATTTACATATCCTCTAAAAGACTGAGGTTTAAACTTAAGAAATCTCACAAAACAATCCCCTTGCATCTCACATGAAAACACACATTCTTCTTCATAAACCTCTCGTCTCACCATATCAGGTTCTACTCTACCATTTTCCTATAATATTCTCTGCAGATTATCAGCCCTTTCTTCAGCTGCATTCATCCTCTTTATAGCACGATTAAGTGCTTCTCTCAATTCATCCTCCCTAACCTCATATTCTCTCTTAGCTTTACTAGTACCAACTGTACTATCGATATGTTCCCTCGCAGGAACCACATATTCAACTTCCTCATCTGCTTCAGTTTTCTTACAAATTAGGGGTCTACTACGTCCCCTTTGATATAGAACTCTACCTCTAGCTCTAGCATGACCACGTGTTATCCTCAGACTTTACATTTAAAATATAGTTTATTTAGATATTTCACATTTTTAAGTTTTCATGCAGTCTACAGAATCTTAAAACCTAATGCTCTGATACCAAAATCGTAACGACCCATCCGGGGTTGGTCACCCCCAAAACAATATCATCACATTTTTAAAATCCTAGCATGACACATATATGCAACAATAAAAATAATAACAACAGAAATTATTACTGTAATCCTCTACCCTCAAAAGGGGAGGTACATCAATCTGATATTAATTTAAACATAATATATAACTTAAAATGCATGAATATTTACAAATAAAATTTTCATATTTTATTTTCTCATTTGTCTGAGGATATTGACACGTACATGGCTTACAAAAAATGATTTCGTCTGACTCTCAACCCACCAGACTACTTGTCATGTCTGCTATCTGAAATCATTGTACAATGAGGGATGAGCTTCATAAGCTCAGTGAATTAAATTTACTAAAAGTATTCAGTTTGTATAAATTGCCCTTTGATATTAACTCATTTATCTCTCATATGACTGGATAATAGTATCTACTCTAGCATTTAAATAATTACTATCACATCATACTTTTATGTCTTTTTCTTATTGTATCTGTCTCTCTGTGAGACTTATTTATCTACAAATAAATGCATAACATTAACAACATTCAGTAAAAATATCAACATGTAAAACAGATGCAATACATGAATTATTATTATGAGAACGTCTTCTCACATGTCGACATGTTTTTATTATCTTAGACCGACTGTCTTTCCTGTTCCTTTATTCTCATTTAGACCGGCTGTCTTCTTTGTTCTTTTATTCTCAATTAGATCGGCTGCTTTCTCGATTCTTTCATTTTCATTTAGACTGGCTGTCTTCCCGATTCTTTTATTCTCATTCAGATACATATGAAAACTGATATGAATATGCATATAAATAATAAAATAAAAACAAGTGTATATTCAGACATTTGAACTAGCTATCCTGATTATTCTCAAATTATTATTTGAAATTTTCTCTAAATTCTTCTCTTCATATATCACATCAATTTATCAACCATAACTCATCCAGAATTTATTTATCATCATCATTATTAAATCAACTCATTATTCTAATAATATTTCTTTTCACATAATAATTTACTACATATCCAATATTTATATCATACTTATCGGTTAAATTTTTATCTGCCACCAAAACATAAGCTAATAATTTATTTTAATATTATCACTAGATATTTGATTTTTATTTAGATTACTTGAAGTAAATCCAACTCACCACGTAGCACTTAAAGCTACCTGTGGATCACCTCCTTATCTTTCCCGTTTTTCTCTGAAATTTCCCCTGGTTGCTGACTGCCAATACCTGACATAATATTTGTATTAAATTTCTAATTATTTCTTTAATTCTTCATAAACCACACCCTTTGAAAATTCTCACTTTGAATTCCGAGAAATTTCATGAATGTTAAAAAATTCAAAAATAAACATTACATTATTACATTCTATTTTTCTTATAGCTTCTCATGACTCTTTATAAAATTTTTCCATAAACTTCTTCAAAATTTTACTCTTTCAACATTTGTTTCAGTCCCCAAGTGTTTAAAGAAATAGAGTAATTAAAGGAAAGCTAAATAAAATTTTGGTAAGTGTTATTTACGTTTACGTATTATATATATATATATATATATATATATATATATATATATATATAAAGAAAAATATTTGAAAATTTTTTCGGCAGCCTACAATTGCTCCACGAAATGTACATGTGTCCTACATGCACATTTTTCTTCTCTGGTTGGCACAAAAAGCCAAGGTGGAAGGCATGCATTATATTTAAAGAAACTTGGCAACAGGTGTTGCCACCTACTGCCACATTTTGTGGCGTTTTTTTTTCTAGATGTTCTGGACATCTTTTTTTTTTATTTTAACTTTCGCATTTAAAATATCTATATATTATTTTAACTCTATGTCATATTTATTAAAGTATTTCTTTACCCTTATTTTACAAATACGGGTATCACATATCATACTAGTTATGGATTGATTTTTATGGTTTTGGTATTTTATTGATGAATTTCATAAATTATTGTGGAATGTCATTATCAAATGAACAAATCCGAAAGATGTGTTTGTTAGTCATTACCCTTCTCTTTCATAATAAGAAACAAAGAAATTCATTAAGGATGACTCAAATGGACTCAATATTAGAAGGTCGTGAATTTATGATGGAAGTGTTGGATGGACATCCCGTTGTATGCCACAACCTCTTTCGAATGTCAAAGGGTTCGTTAATAAGCATTTTAGACACATTGATAGAGAAGGGATTTCTGTCACATACAAGGCATATAATGGTGGAAGATTAAGTCATGAACTTCTTTTTTTGTGTGGGAACACAATGAGAGAAATCGGGTTCTACCTCATCTATTCCAACATTCCAAGGAGACAATTTCTAGGTATTTTAATTGAGTGTTAGTTGCTTTTGCTAAGTTATCAATGGAGGTAGTTAAGCCTCGAGTAACTTTTACAGAAACTCACTACTATATTAGGTCATCCCAGAGGTTCTAGCCATTCTTTAAAGTGGGTGACCATTCAAATTTTAACTTAAAATGTATGACATTTTTTTTTACCATTATTTTTTATTCAATCTTATGAATGCATGATTTCCCATCTTTTAGTTAGGATTTTTTTTGGGGATATTGATGGTACCTATGTCTCTACCTGGGTTCCTAGTGATGAGCAGATCATGTATCAAGGTAAAAAGTGCTTGCACACAAAAGTTGCTTCCAGCATACGACTTTCTCATGAACATCACTTATATCAGAGTTGGTTGGGAAATGACTGTCCATGACTCTAGAGTATTCCTGTATGTTATACGTAATGAAGCATTAAACTTCCCCATGCCTACTAAAAGAATTCCTACACACATTATATGTTTATTAATTGTTACTATAGATTATGAGCCACTACCATGCTAATTTTAATGTAAGAAAATATTATCTCGTGGATGCAAGATTTTCTTATATGAGGGGCTTTATCACACATTTCAAGGAGACAATATACCATTTTACGGAATTTAGGATGGGTGGTTGGCCTCGTGGTCGAGAGGAATTCTTCAATAATGCTAATTCTTCTTTAAAAAATTTGATTAAAAATGTGGTTGGGGTCTTAAAGGCAAGATTCCCTATACCTTGAAGCAAATGTCTTGTTTTCCTTTGCAGATACAAACACTTATTTTTTGTGCATCCATAGAGATTCATAATCTTATCAAACTACATAGTAGCATAGATAATGATGATTTTCCTAGCTGTTTGGTGGAA
Organism: Bretschneidera sinensis; assembly: GCA_023935145.1. Taxonomy (NCBI): domain Eukaryota; kingdom Viridiplantae; phylum Streptophyta; class Magnoliopsida; order Brassicales; family Akaniaceae; genus Bretschneidera; species Bretschneidera sinensis. Next base: position 76,785,386 of record CM043701.1, on the reverse strand, counting down.
CCTTGACTTCACACCAGAAAGGGCTATATCACAACCAGTGGGAGATGTAATTGAGGATGTTGAAGGTGTCACGATGGTGGATGTGCGCTTCATGGTGAGGGAACAAGAGAGAATTATTGGTGTTATGTGGGTTGCAAGCAGGGGCGAAAGGAGAGGGGGACAAGAGAGAGACTGCACTCCCCCAAGATTTTGATTTTTTTTAGAATAGATAGGATAAAAATGAAAAGGAGGTAGTTTTTCTCATTGGCCCCCACAAAAAAATTCATAATTCTGTATTAGTACGTGGTTGGTGCTTTCTCATGTGGTGGAATTTTAGAGACATGTGCACTTTATAAATCACTTTACATTATGGTACTTTTTATCCTATAACACTTAAACAGTTAGTTAAGCTTATTTACTTGCTTTGTTGAGGCTACCATTTCTTATTCTAAAATCTATTGCACCTCAAAACTAGCTTGGCTTGGCTCTTGAAAGTCAACTATTTTTTTTTAATATTATAACACTCTTACGTGTAAATCGGTGAAAGATTGATAGACTTTGAACATGAAATATTAAGAAATTCTGATACCTTATTGAAGAGATAATTGGGTTACGGATTATCCTAAATCCTTAAGCTAAATGAAAATAACCCAATTTTTCTTTTATACTTTAATATTAAAGTTTTTATTATGATAATAAAAAGTAATTTCTTTTATTTTAACCATAATAGTTTTAGTCCCCCAAACGATAAATCTTGGCTCCGCCCTTACTGCAAGTAGAGTTGCTCCACCATTGTGATGATAAATGATATTGAAAATTTTGGTTTTTTTTTATGAATTTTTTAAGCCATGCAAGTATGGATTTTATAAACTATATGTTTGTATGAGTTTTTTTTTTAATTATATTCAATGTGCTTTTAATTAATTATGAGATTTAAATAGTAAATTAGTTCACATTAGTTATATTTCAAATTATAATATAATCATAAAAAAATATCATCAATCCACAGTTAGTTGTTATTAAACATGGATAATAGTATTATACAGTTTTGAATTAAAACCAAACAATTTACAATAAAACAATAAAAAAAACCAAACAATTTATAATAAAATAATAAAAAAAAACCAATCTAGTTAGTTATAAATAAAAATTTTAAAAAATTCCTCGATTATCAAACATAAAAAAAAACTAAAACAATTTTCACAAATTTAAACATGATAATCTGGTTCCGATTAGATAAATCACAAAAGTGTGCTTTACTGTAGTGTCAGACGTAAAAGTGGAACATTCTGCTAACGCGGTATTCTCGCCAGATGGTACTATATAAGCAGTAGGAGTAGTGTATAATATAATTTCCTAACTTGTGGACTACAAATTTTCGCCACCTTTTAGATCTTACATTTGATGCCAGCTCAAACTCATTACTAAGCACACAAATATCAGCACTAATATTTAATTATATAAGAAAAAGATAATATTTTACAAACCACATGCTATAAAATATCAATAATTTGATTAGACTCTCACCCATGTTAAGTGTACGTCTCCAAGTTCACATCTTTCTGGCTCACGTCATCACTCACCACTCACTACTAAACAATTATCATAGGATTGCTGAATCATAACGTATAAATGTGGTCTACCATCTTCTTTATCTTTATACGTAAGATGACAAAAGTAATTTTTTCACTTAAAATATAAATTTATTTGAGTTTTATTATTAAAAAAATATATTTTATACATAATGTATGGATAAAATAAAGTGTTTTATTTTATTACAAAATATCTAATTTGACATCGATTTTTAATGAAATTACTTAATTAAGCAAGTTACCTAATTTTTTTGAGGATGTTTCTCAACATTCTCATTATGTTTCTCCGAAAATCCAACTGGACAAATATAGGTTGTTAGGTATTTTTCATGGATAAAAGTTGGGGTACAATATGCAACCTTTACAGTGATTTTGGCAAATGAAAACGTGAATTTGGAATGATATTGGATTCAATTTTATAAGTGTTATGATGAAATCAAAAAAATTTATTAATAATTATAAAAAAATTAATTTTTTTATAATTATTAACAAATATTTTTGGTTACACGATAATTTTTAAAAAAATCAAGTCGGCGACCATCACTCCTTTGGAAATTTATTTTATACTCCTCTTATTACTATTTGACTTTCTATAAATTACTACGTTACTTCCGGACAATCACCGTATGTTCGGTTGTACCCTATCATTGCTCATTTTGTCATCATAACTCCTTTGGAAATTAAACCTCCTAAGCATATTACCCGAATAATTCTCCTTTAAATAATTTTTTCCCATTAATTTTTTGCACTTTCTAATCATGAAAGACTGAATGAATGACAACACTGAACCACCACCACTCTTACTCTCTGTAGTACATTCATTTTATGTACTCTCTTTTACGTTTTTCTTTTTAAATTTACTCTCTTCTCATGTTGTTTTTTTTTTTAATATCAGAGAAATTTTCTGACAAAACTTAATTTATCACGCTGTTATAAATTAAGTTAATAAAAAATTATATTACTTATTTTCTTATTTTGAAGAGTGTTCACATTAACTGTAATTGGTATAATATATGAAAATAAACGAATGATAAATCGTAATTAATATAATTTATATTTATATATTAAATGTGTAAATTTGACACGCGATTGTTTTTCGTTTATATATTATATAGATTATTATTTTGTGTTAATAGTATTTGACATAACATTTTTTTTATTTTAAAATTAATTATTTTATAAAAGTAGCATCAAATTTTCTTGTATGAAGCCATAAAATTAATTCAATTTTTCTTACTATCAAAGAAATAAATTCATTTACTATTTCTCTGATGTTATAATTGAAAAAGAAAACACAGAAAAAATATTGGTTATTGCATTTCTTTTTCATGATCCACATATTTGTTTGTTAATTGTTTGGAATGGAAAAAAAAAAAACAGCGAGTATGAATTTTTAACATACATAAGAGCGTAGCATCGAGAACAGTTTTTGACAAAAACCAAAAGTGGTCAGTTTTTCTTTTTAACCGTTTCAACTTCAAGGCACCAAAATCTTCTCATACATTTCATTCTTATAAACCTCCTCTGTGGGTGTCTCTCTCTAAAAGTGACCCCATTTTCAGTCATTCTCTCTGTAAATTCGCTCTCCTCATTTTATTACACAGCTCAACATTGTCCTTATCGTACAAGCAATCTATACCAGTAATTAATCAGAATCGCACACAAACTCTAAAACTCCTCTCCCTAGAAAACGAAGAAGAAGAAGTAATAGTAGGAAATGGCAGGGAACGACTGGGTAAACAGCTACCTTGAGGCAATATTGGATGTGGGTCCGGGGCTAGACGATGCGAAATCGTCGCTGCTGCTGCGTGAGAGAGGGAGGTTCACTCCTAGTCGCTACTTCGTGGAAGAGGTCATAACCGGCTATGATGAGACCGATCTCCATCGCTCCTGGGTTCGGGTACTAATTATATTCGACTATCTTTATCTATACTTACTGTATTTTTGTATATCTATGTGTATGTATATGTGATATTGTGGTATATGGTATTGGTAGGCCGTGGCCACGAGGAGTCCTCAGGAGAGGAACACTAGATTGGAGAATATGTGTTGGAGGATTTGGAATTTGGCTCGTCAAAAAAAGCAGGTCTCTTTCTAATTTTTATTTTTGATATAATTGTCCTTTTTAGCTTCTACTGGAATTTTGATTTTTGAACTAGTGTTAAAAATATAGGCAAAAATCATTGGAGTGGTGATTCGTTGATGGTGAATATGCCAGGTGGGGTTTATGTGAGACTCTCTAATTTGATTGATTGCCACAGTAGATTTTTGACGGGGTGTTTTTGGTGTCAAAATCACAAGTGTGGTTGTTTATTCTAGTTAAATGGATCAATTTTCATTGATTTCTGGATCAAAGGTCAGTTTTTTTTTTTTTTTTTTTTTTTTTTTCATGGGGTCCTCTCCATCATAGACCTTTCCAAAATGCTGATAAATAGACATCTGATCATTTTTTCAAAGAACATGATGTTTTTTTTCTTCTTTTATTTCATTTTAGTTGTGTTTGAGATAGTTTTTTTTTGTTTGACCATTTCTAAATTGCATTTGGAAGTTCAGTTTCCTCCCCCTTTTTTTGGTGGGGAGTTTGACAAGAATTCGAATTTGCTTCTAAATCTTATTTCTCTATCAATATTTAGTGATTAGAGCTATTGTTTTTCCTATAGTGCTGTTTCTCATTCTCAAGTGACCCTTGCAATAGAAAACCTCCCTCATTTCAGATATTTAGAATGAGCAGTGTTAAAGACATTTATAAATCAATATCAGACATAATTAAAATTTGAGTAAATCCCATTTTCCGTCCCCTCATGTTTGAACTTTGTCCTATTTATGTCCTTCACGTTTTAATTGTCTCAATTAGAGGTTTAAGTTTTAACGTTATCCCAATTTACATCATTTGGGTATTTAACTTTAAACATTGTCCCAATTTATGTCCTTCTAGTATCGAAAACCCTATATTACCTCTTCTCCCTCATCCCTCCCTCACAATCTCAGTATATTCACTTAGAGAGAGAGACAAAATCAGAATCAGATTCTTGATTTTCCCTTGTGCTACTACCCATCTCTTCAATGCCTTGCTGCTATTGCTTCCTCCATTATTTTTTCTCCTATCCAAACCACCTTTTTTTCTCTGTCACAATCAAAAGCAATAGAATCAAATACAGGTAACTCAATCAAAAACATTCATTCCCACCTCTAGTTCACATGTAAAGAATTATTGAATATATTTCTGGAAAATTTTAACAGATGTAGCATATGAATACCCTTTCAAGTAGTACATAAATTTCTTAAAATAACATAGAACCCAACAACTCCCAAAATGAAAAATGAAGAAAAAACCCATAATTTTCCTTGAAACGCTGTGATTTTCCCAAGAAAGTCCACAAATTTCAGAGTCCATCAACTACATAATGAACAACAAAAAAAAAAGCCACCCAAGAAAGAAAGAAAGGGAAACTTGAACTTGAAGATGTGAAATTATCATCTCTAAAAAAAAAATACCAGATCGCAATAAATGAAAATCATTAGAAGAGATGGTTTTATTTCACAAAAATGGATCAAAACTCTAACAAGTTCTTAGATCCCCAAGCCCCAAATAAATTAACCAAAAAACAATTTACAGTAATTGGAAAGTCAAGGAACTAAGAATGGAAGAAAAAAAAGGAGAAGGAATTATTCTTACCAAAACAAATAAGAGAGAGAAAATTAACAGCAACACCATAGCTTGAGCTCCAAACAACAAAATCTTAAAAGACCCAGAATCTCCAAAGAGCAAAACAGGACCAAAAATCTAAGAAAATGGCTTTAACACAAATCTTTTTCTTCTCCTTATACATATATTTGAAGAAGAAGATTTATGGTGGTGAGATTATTTTATGTATGGTAACTCGACTTTTTTCATTTGTTTAAATTGATCCTCATCCCTCATCCCTCCCACATGCCAGTGCTTGAAGAAGGTGGTGTTGCGCCGGAAGTGCCCACTGCACCAGAGCAGAGAGAGACGAAAAGAGTGGGGAGATTCGTGAGGAGAGAGAAGAGAAAACGGAAACTGGCCGGCGATTTGAGTAGAAGAAATTAGAGAGGAAAATGTGTTTGGTTGGTGGGAGAATGGGAGAGAAAAATCTCCCTATCTAGCTTTTTTCTCTTTTTTCTCTCTAAGTGAATATACTGAGATAGAGAGGGAGGAATGAAAGGGACACGGGTAATATTGGATTTTCCATACTAAAATGACATAAATTGGGACAATGGTTAAAGTTAAATACCAATCGGATGTAAATTAGGATAGTGTGAGGGACGTAAAATAGAATTTACTCTTAAACTTTGGTCTACTAAGTCAGTCAAGTCAGACTATCTCAAAAAATCAGCCAAGTCAGACCTGATTCTAAGTTTTTTTAAATAAAAAAGAAAAGAAAAGAAAAGAAGAGAAAAGAGTGAGTCTTGATTATTCGGACACTAAAACATATGAAATGTCAATCCACTATATTCATCCTTCACTCTATAATTGATGGAGAATATTCTTACTAAACTCATTTGATTTATCGTTCATTCTTATCTGCAATTTTGTTAATGTTTCACTCCCTAGTTACTATCGATAGGTTCACCATGAACTTAAAGTAACGATCTTGCCGTGTATGAAATATAAATTTATCAAATACATTGAATTTTATTTTCATACAAAATACTTAGTCGAGTGGGTGAAAATATTCTTGAAATTCATGTCAATCTCCTTTCATCTTCTCTCTCTCTTTTTAAAAATTCTGTACTATTTTCCCAATTTTTACTTATTTCTTTAGGGGGTGGGGGTGGATGGAGGTATTGAATATCATGCAACATAGTGATTGAGATCATTGGATTTTTCAATCTTCGTATGGGAAAAGAATACTTCATGCTCTGGTTTTAGATTTTCAAATTTTGTCTCATTCTCTGAAAATTACATGAATTCTTTACCATTTTATTTTCTTGTCTAGCTTGAGGGAGAGGAAACCCAGAGGCTATCTAAGCGTCGGCTTGAACGTGAAAGAGGCCGCAGGGAAGCAGCTGCTGATATGTCTGAAGACTTATCAGAGGGAGAGAAAGGAGATGTTGTCAATGACATGTCAGCTCATGGTGATAGCAGCAAAGGCAGACTGCCGAGAATTAATTCTGTTGATGTGATGGAGACATGGGCTAGTCAACAGAAGGGGAAAAAGCTATACATTGTATTAATAAGGCATGAACTGAACTTTGTTCCTCTAGTTTTTCATTGTGGTTGTGAAAAGGACTTGTGGTGATTAGTTGGTGCTGCTGTATCTATCACATTTTGATCAATAGCATTGTCTTAATATCTGATATATGCATTGTAACCATCGTCTCCACATCAATTGAGTAATTTCTGTGGAGGTATGTTAGGAAACTGAACATTTTTATGATGATGATTAATGTAGACCTATCTCTCGATTTTAGGATGTACAGAATATGATTTCTCTGGCATGCATGATGGTCTATAATTATTTTTAACAACTAGTATCCATGCAGCCTTCATGGTCTAATACGTGGTGAAAATATGGAGCTGGGTCGTGATTCTGATACTGGTGGTCAGGTAATATTTGGTTGTAAATGCTTTGTTTGACTTTGGTAATTTGGTCTCACTCTGAATTGTTAGTCATAGAAGTTTATATTCTAGTTGATAACTGACTGGTCTTGACTTTTTATTCTAGGTTAAGTATGTTGTGGAACTTGCAAGGGCTTTGGGCTCAATGCCAGGCGTGTATCGAGTTGATTTGCTAACTAGACAGGTGGCTTCACCAGATGTAGATTGGAGTTATGGTGAACCCACAGAGATGCTGACTCCAAGAAATTCAGAAGATTTCATGGATGAGATGGGGGAGAGCAGTGGTGCTTATATTGTTCGAATACCATTTGGTCCAAAGGATAAATATATTCCAAAAGAAATTCTGTGGCCTCATATCCCTGAATTTGTTGATGGTGCTCTTAACCACATTATACAGATGTCCAATGTTCTAGGCGAGCAAATTGGGGGTGGGAAACCAGTCTGGCCTTCTGCAATCCATGGGCATTATGCTGATGCAGGTGACTCTGCTGCTCTTCTTTCTGGTGCATTAAATGTACCAATGCTTTTTACTGGCCACTCACTTGGCCGAGATAAGTTGGAACAACTTTTAAAACAAGGCCGACTGTCAAGGGATGAAATAAATACAACATACAAGATTATGTGTCGCATAGAGGCTGAGGAATTATCTCTTGATTCCTCTGAAATAGTCATAACTAGCACTAAACAGGAGATAGATGAGCAATGGCGTTTGTATGATGGTTTTGATCCAATATTGGAGCGTAAATTACGAGCAAGGATCAGGCGTAATGTGAGCTGTTATGGCAGGTTCATGCCTCGCATGGTTGTAAGTAATGCAATTTATATTGCCTTGTGAAGGCCATATTTACTTTTCTTAGTTTCAAAATTTGTTATAAAAAAAAAATTTGTTGTCAGAATCCAGGCAAGCATGTCATGTGCTTGAGATTACCTCATAGATCCTCTTTAGGTAAAGCAGGAAACAAACTTTCTTTTCATTTGAGAGCTTGGTTGAGCCAGGGTTGGTTAACATAATTGATACTTGACTCATATAGGCCATGTTTGGGTTGTCATTTAAGCTAACTTAAAGCAAGTTAGCTTAAATAAAAACATGGCAAATTTGACCTTGAACTCATTTAAGCTAACTTGCTTTAAGTTAGCTTAAATGACAACCCAAACATGGCAAAGCAAGTTAGCTTAAATGACAACCCAAACATGGCCATAGACAGGTGGACATATTAATTTTGTCATAAAATAATAGTATGTAATAAGGATACTGATGCGTCGCCTGTGACAAACTCAGTGATTGGGTGTTTGACGTGCCAAACTTCGAAATGAACCACAAACTTTTTCCTTGGGGGTTTTTGACCCACGTGTTTTTGTGTCTTGACTTGAGAAACGCTTAGTTTATTGCTGTGGTATTTGGATGCAGTTTTCTTCTATCAATTGAGTGAGTAGTTTTCATTTGAATTTGATGTGTATATTGAAGATCTTTGGACATACTAAACACTAATTTTGTTAATATAGGTTACAATTTGATTGGAGATTATCTTAAATGAAATAAATGTTCTATGAGTGGCTTCAAATTTTTTAATTTTTTCTTTTGGAACAGCTATAGAGAGGTGTAGTTTACTGTTTAGTCTAGAAAATTAAGCTTTAGTTTATCTTTAGACTTGAGAAGAATGTTATCAGTCTAGCTGATCTGATTTTCTTCCTTGCTATGAGCTGCGCCCTGAGTACTTGAATTGCTATCTGAATTGACTATTGAGTTTGAAAGGAGCTTGGTTTCTTATTAGTTGTTAGAACTAAAATATCTTTTGTAATGTTGCAGATTCATGGCTCTCTGTTGCTCTCATGTTAGTTGTCCTTTTTTATAATTCTGTGCTAGTTATTTTGATGAAATTAACAAATTTTAGTTCTCTGCAGATAATTCCTCCTGGAATGGAGTTCCATCATATTGTTCCACAAGATGGTGATATGGATGGTGAAGCAGAAGGAAACGAAGACCATACAGTTTCTCCAGATCCACCTATATGGTTTGAGGTTCTAATTATTCCTTATCCAAATACTTTAATCCGTTGTAAACAGCTAACCAATATATGTACTGGAAAATCCTTGGTTCCAGTGATGAGCTTATAGCCAGAGATGATGTTACGGAATTTTATGCAGTCATCCTTTTGATGCCAGTTTTAAACTTGGTATTTTGTAGATAATGCGCTTTTTTACCAATCCTCGCAAACCTATGATACTTGCCCTTGCTAGGCCGGATCCGAAAAAGAACATCACAACTTTGGTCAAAGCATTTGGAGAGTGTCGTCCATTAAGAGAGCTTGCTAACCTTGTACGTTTGGATCCCCAAAAGGCACTTAATTAATGAAAGACATTTCTTGATAGTGCTGGTAAGCTGAATTGACTTTTCTCTCTAGACCATTTTATTGATTATGTTTTCCATTTTGGTTCTTTGCAGACACTAATTATGGGTAACCGAGAAGGAATTGATGAAATGTCAAGCACAAATGCTTCTGTTCTTCTCTCAGTACTGAAGCTTGTTGACAAATATGATCTGTATGGGCAAGTGGCATATCCTAAACACCACAAACAGTCTGATGTTCCTGACATATATCGTCTAGCAGCAAAGACAAAGGTACCTTTTGTAGTTTATGTTTCAGATTAAAGTCATAGATCATCTGATAATTTGATGTTCAAATGGGAAGTATCGTGGATTCTTTTAGATGATCCATTGTTGCTGTTTTGTGCAGTGTGCATTCAGTTTACTCCCTCTCCCTCTCCATTTCAGTCTTATTTATTTTACAGCTCCTCCGAGGCAGCACTTTACTTGTATCTTGCACTAGACATTTGTGTATATTCTTATGTATAACCACACACATAGGGAAAGGGGAATGACTGAGATACAGATGCAAACACTTGCACTCCTCAAGAGTACTCAGGGTTTTTTATTGTTAGATCTCTGATTTTGATCCAATTTTAATGCAGGGCGTTTTCATCAATCCAGCTTTCATTGAGCCATTTGGGCTTACTTTAATTGAGGTACTTTCTTCAATACTTGTGTAAAGTTTTATCTTTTACAGATAAATTTGGTTAAAATTCCAATATGATTGCTGTTCTTTTGTTGAACAGGCAGCCGCCCATGGTTTGCCTCTTGTTGCTACAAAAAATGGAGGTCCTGTAGATATAAATCGGGTATGCTTAATACTCATAATGTTTTGGTCATATAATTATATGCATACATATTGGGAGATCCCACCACAGTTGTCAAAATTGATTGGAGATATTTTCGCAGGTACTCGACAATGGTCTTCTTGTTGATCCCCATGATCAGCAGTCTATTGCTGATGCTCTTCTGAAGCTTGTTTCTGATAAGCAGCTTTGGGCAAGATGTCGACAAAAGGGGTTGAAGAACATTCACCTGTTTTCATGGCCAGAGCATTGTAAAACTTACCTCTATCGAATAGCTAACTGCAAACCAAGGCATCCACAATGGCAAAGAAATGAAGATGGAGCTGATTCTTCAGAACCAGAATCACCTAGTGATTCCTTGAGAGATATACAGGATATTTCTTTAAACTTAAAGTTCTCACTAGATGGAGAGAAGAGTGGAGCTAGTGGAAATGATAATTCTTTACAATCTGAAGGAAATTCTGCTGATAGAGGGAGCAAACTTGAGAATGCTGTTTTATCATGGTCAAAAGGTGTTTTGAAGGATACACGAAAGTCCGGGTCCATAGAGAAAGCAGACCAAAATACCAGCTCCGGAAAGTTTCCGGCCTTGAGGAGGAGGAAACATATTTTTATCATTGCTATTGATTGTGATATCAATACTGGTCTTCTTGAAGCCACTAGAAAGATTTTTGAGGCAGTGGAAAAGGAAAGGACTGATGGCTCTATAGGGTTCATATTGTCAACATCTCTAACGATATCTGAGATACACTCTTTTCTGGTCTCAGGGGGCTTGAACCCTAATGATTTTGATGCTTTCATATGCAACAGTGGTAGTGATCTGTACTATCCAACTCTAAATTCTGAGGATGGTTCTTTTGTTGTTGACTTCTATTACCATTCACACATTGAATACCGTTGGGGTGGGGAAGGATTGAGAAAGACTTTGGTTCGTTGGGCAGCTTCATTTACTGATAAAAAGGAGAGTGGGGAGCAGATTGTCACTGCAGCTGAACAACTTTCAACTGACTACTGTTATGCTTTTAGAGTGCAGAAGCCGGCAATGGTAAATCTTTTTCATTTGAACAAGTTCTCATGTAATCATTGATGTTCTCAAATTGGGGAGTGTATTTTCTTGATTAATGTTGACACTCAGTGGTCCTTTGAATATTTTAGTCTTTATATCTTAGTTCTCTTTTCAGGTTCCCCCTGTTAAGGAGCTCCGAAAGTTGCTGAGAATTCAGGCTCTCCGTTGTCATGTCATTTATTGTCAGAATGGGACCAGAATAAATGTAATTCCAGTATTAGCATCTCGCGCCCAAGCCCTAAGGTAGAGCTTTTATGCTTATTCTTATTAATGGCATAGTGATTCTTATCTAAATTTTGTCGGTCATAAAATTCACTTATGAACAAAATTCATAGCTCAAGAGTTGCGCCAGAATTGCATTGCTGATGCAATTGATTAGTTTTTAGAGGCAACATTTCTAAGAATGTTATCGTGCTTAGAAAATTGTATGAGTTGAGTGAGTGCAAATATTAGTGAACTTATCTATTATTCGTAATTCGCGAAACTGGTTTTCTTTATTTAAAGAGAAAAAGGTGATTGGGCTTTAAACTGTTAGGTTTGAATTGAACTATTGAATTAGTAACATTTCTGTCTTTCTTCTGGGAAATCAACGATAACATTTTCCTGGGGATTTTTGTGGAGATTTTGAGTAGTGGAACCCAAAATTCGCACTTGCAAGTAGAGGTCCGAAGTTTACTAGCACAGTGTTTTGCATGCATATCTCCTTTATGCTAGTGCTTCCTGGTTACTTTGTTGACTAGCACAGCATGTCACATTCGTGTTACAATTGGCACTTGAAACAGTTTAATGGATGGTCAGAGGAATTAAGTATGAACGTGCTCTGGAGAGACAAGCCTGAGAGACGTTTTATAAAATTACCCTGATATGATCTAACTTTTGATATTCAAAACCCTCTAGTTTTTATTTTTATTTTTTTATGTATCCTGTCTTGTTTTATATGCCTACAGGATTGAACTTTTAACATATTAAAATCTTTTCTTTATAATTAATTGCAAGAAATAACAATTTCGAACAAATTTCAGGTATCTATATGTGCGATGGGGTGTTGACTTGTCAAAGGTGGTGGTTTTTGTTGGAGAATGTGGTGACACAGATTATGAAGGATTGCTTGGTGGGCTGCACAAAAGTGTAATATTGAAGGGAGTTTGTAGCAGTGCAAGCAATCAATTACATGCTAACAGGAGCTACCCTCTCTCAGATGTCATGCCACTTGACAGCCCCAACGTTGTTCATACACCTGAGGATATCAGTAGTTCGAATGTTCGGAGTTGCTTGGACAAATTAGGGCTTCTCAAGGGTTAGGAAATGACATCCATACTTCATTCGAATTAGTTTTGGAGCTCCTCATGCCTATCTTGATATCTTCATATTTCGGTTGCAGCCCTTCCTTGCCTTTTTTGTGAACACATAATTCGTAGAAGGGTTGTTTCTGGTTTCAACCAGAAACTGCAAATCCCGCCTACGTTTTTTTTTCTCCATTTTGTCTATATTAACTTATATGATACTTAATAAGGTGGTTGTATCTCTTATATGTCAAAAGATGCTGGCGATTTTGGCTTGTCTTTCGGAAACAAGTAGCATCTTGAAATAGCTTGTACAACTTTTGGGTCTAGTCAAGAATGGTTGGCATCTGGTGCACGACATATATTGAAGTATTTCTTGAACAATACTTCTTCCTGTCAATCACTAGGGGAGGGGTGTTTATTCTTTCTGTTTAAGTTGTAGTTGTTAGGCCTTGAATCAAAATAAATACTACGCATTTATTGCTATTACGATTGAAGCTTAGCATTTATTCCTTCTATTTGTATTCCTGTTTAGGGAAAAATAAAATTCAAGAATCTAAAATAATCCAATCCAATCTATTTATGTTTGATTTTTTATTTCACAAGTTAACTCGAGCTCAGCCAAAGTTTGTGGATTGAATTAAAATTAAGATTATATAACTAGTCATAGATTGAATAGGGTTAAGATTGACAAAATTATATCATGAATTATTTTAGACATTGGGCTTGAAGCACGTATTGAACGTACATGCTTGACCCAATAATTCTGTCAACGTTAGGTTCAATATTTATGCGATTATAGACTAGCCCCTTAAGGTTTACTAACCTAATTGGGATACCTGTATATGTGTTATTATGCCACTATAGAAAGTGGATGGAAAACCTTAAAGCTAGAGATTTCTCTAGCTTTTCATATTCTCTCTATCAAAGAGTCCTTTTGTCTACTGCTAATGCATTGGATACATGTGGATGATTCGCCCTAAAAAGCCCTAACGTCGCACTACCATGAGTGAAGCCTAAGAGAAGTACCGAAGATGTGCTAGGAGCGTGTGAAATTAGCTAGGTTCGTAATCTTCCGCTTTGTAGTCATTGCGTGTAATCATCACTAAAGATAAGCGGAGTAATTTAAATTAATTAATTATATGCGATACTATGAAATATCCGAACTATATGTTTGTCTATAATGACCCTTGACATTTCTAGGACCAGAACTCAAGGAAAAAATCAAAATTTTCTCTCTCCAAAAGTTCACCGTTGCTGGCAGGACTCCGGCGATTTTCTGGAGATAAAACAAGTATGGTTTGAATCTGTGTATAACAAGGAAACCATTGGTTCAAGTCTCGTCGAATGCCATTAAGAATTGACTGAGATATAAGTGTTTAAAATTTTTGAAACCCTAGATTAAAGCATAAATAGTTGTCCACGGAAAACACCATAAACAACAGTGGTTGCGTTTGGAAATTGATGTGTATTGGCCGCCCATTTTAATAGAAGCTGAATGGTGCTTGCTTTGTTGCCTAGCAGTGGCTTTAGAGAGAGAAACGTAAGCTCCAATTTTTTCTGCAATGGCGGAAATAAGGGCTAAAATTGTGAGGAGGAAGAAGACCATATCAGATGTATCCCACTCGAGCAAGGCTATGCGCTGCCAATCGTGCAACGGCCGGACCTTGGTGTTTGCCGCTTATGACCATATTAATTAATTGATGATGCCCATAACATGTTGGTGTGGTTTGTAACGTTTGCATAATGTCTATATTTAATTATTAGATTTTGTCATGCCATGGAAATTAATCTAATAAATTATTTGAACAATTAAGAGTGTGGGTGAGTTCACAACTCGTGCAACTACGTCAGAGACTATATAAGACCATGAAAATTGTTTTTATTTTTTATTTTTTTTTAAAGAAGCGGCCATGAAAACTTGAGTGGCCGATCTTGTTGAATTTATGGCTGTCTGGAAAATTTATTGTGAATTTTACAAGTTATTAAATTTATTTAGAAATTTCAGAAATTATATATTTGTCATAAATCAAGTTCATGCTATAATGTGATTTCGATATTTATGATATTACGTGGGAAAATATGTGACATGAAATGAAGTGGTTTACTAGTTCTTAGATTTATGTTGACGATGCAAATTAGTTCTATATTGTATATTTATGTGTGCACTATTGTGCATTATTGCAAAGTAGTGATCAATAACAAAATGGGAATCATCAAGGAATTAGAGATTAAGATGCGACTTAGATGGCACAAAACAATCTCTTCCATGAACATTGAACTCGAAACAAAGTTGAAATCATAGTTGTATAATCTATCTAAAATTATCAAGATGTATTAATAATTAAAATAAAAAATGAAAGATTGTTAGAATTTTATCTCAATTTCCCACAAAGAAAGCTTTTAATTGATTTGGTAAAAATTATTTTTTATTTTGTAGTTGTTTGTTTTAGTAGAAACAGTAGTAATTTCTTATTAGATTATTGATTGTACAAGTAGCAGTAGTAGTTTTGACAAACAATCATAATTTTCATATACATTGTAAACTAGAAAAGTTTACTGTTAGAGCTAAGATGAAATCTTTGGGTGTATTGAGGTTTTTGATTGTCAAAAGTAGGAGAGAACCCTTGCAACTAGAGTTAGGTTGATAGTTTTGAGTGTACTAGAACTTTTGGGTTTTGAGGTAGTGAGAGTTTAACAACTTTGCTCTTTCTAAAGTTGTAATTGAAAATTAATAAAACAGTGAGTTTGTTGGCGGACGTAAGTAAAAAGATTGTCGAACCACATTAATTCTTGGTGTTCTAGCTTTTTATTTTATTTGTCTATTTAATTATTGTGGTTGAATTCTTTATTTAAAATTTGAGTAGATGAATTTTAAAGGTAAAATTCGAAGTGTTTTTTTTTTTGTGTAATTACAACAATTCGTGACCAAGTGCTTTCTATTATGCTAAAAGAATTGAGTCATGAGCATATGAACTTATGCCATTTGCTATTCCCAAAATTTGAAGCAATATATGAAACTATTTTTTTAGTATAATTTGTGTAGATTGGAAGTTGCTGAAAAGGGATTGGAAGCCAAGTAGGCTGAAGGTTCTGGCAGGATTAGTCCTAGCCAAGGCTGTTCAAATTCCTTGAAGAGAACTTCAACAAAAACGGAAGAGGGAGTTCGTTTAGTTAGCGGTAAGATGATTAAGAAACTCCTATCCTCGCTGAGCAAAGAATTCCTTCTCATTCTCCTAAACGCGTGAGAACTGGGGTTGCTACAACTTTTTTTCCCATAGACTTAACAACAAGTTCATAAGAAGACTCCCAATCCACCCAAGCCCAAATCATAATCATCCAAAGTGGTGAAAGCATTTCATTGGACAGTTAGCAAGTTTTTTGTTCCCACGCTGAAATGCACAAATTCTTGAGTCAATGCAAGATGAGCTTTCTTTTTCTTTTTAAATTTTCTTCTTTACAGTATGCTTGCTCTTATATCATATTTCTAACATCAACATGTTTCTCTCTCTCTTTTTTCCAGAATCTATTGAGCAGATTTCTGCCTTTGTGCGCCATGGAAAGCCTTAAGAGACATTTGAAAAAGTATGTCATAGGCGCATTCTTTTCTTCCATCTTCATTCACTATGGGCTTATTGCACTGAATATGCCATCAGGTGTTTATCTTTATTGCAATCCTTGATTGTTCATTCATTTTTTTTATTGCTCTCACTCTTTCTCATCCTTGCTTGTGTGTCTTTCAAAGCTAAAAAAGACGATCATCAGAGAGCTAATAGCAGATTTGGATGATTCTATTAAGGTTTCTTAAGCTATCAAATGACTCACTTCATACTCTGACACCTTCAAAGCTTTTGCTAGTTTACCCGCTATTTTAAAGCATTTAGAGGAAAAAACAACCTTGCTTTAGTAGAGTAGCTCTCGCAAGGGGAAGAAGCTTGCTAAAGACTTGGATGATGATGAAAATGATCCTGATATTCAAAAATGCTCTAACGAATCCACTGAAGAAGCAAAAAGGTAGCAAAGAGAAATAACGCAAAAGATCAAGAACAAACAGAGGCTCATGAAAGGAAGCTTGCTCAAGCTCAAGTGATGAATGTTGACCTACCTCTAGAGGCTTTGACAAACATGAACTCATATCAATTTAGGGGCTTCACTCCTATACAAAGAATATAGCCTTCTCTTGAGTGGCCCCGTAAATTACGTAATCTGTTTGCCTTTCAGAAGAAAGCTCTGCAAAGGATTTTTGCTTCTCTTGTGATCTTGCTACATCATGCTAATAAAGTAGAGGAGTATGACTCATGGGAACATTTTCTTGCCTGCAAAGAGGATGATCTCATGGAATAGGCCTACGATTTTAATTTTCGCACTCATATGGCAATCCAAGTAATTCAAGAGAATATCTATTATGGGCGCAAAATGTATACACATGAGGAATCGACGGCTCTAGCCAGAGTTATAAGAATGCCCTTTGATCTACTTTGTAAATGAAATAGAGCGCTTTATTTTCCATCAAAGAGAGGCCAGTCTTGCCACAACCTGATCTTACTCCTTCAGAGATATATGAAATAAATTTGTGCAAGCTCAGGAGTGATCATCCATACCAGGAGCATTCAAGGTCAGTCTTTGAAAATTTGGTTGGATTAAGAAAGTTCTGCTTTCTCATAAAGCCAAGTTTGAAGAATTGATCGTGACTAGAAGGGATTCATCAGACACAAAGTTAGTTGATCAACATATTTCCTCTAATCTTGAAGTAGATTCAGGGTTGGAGAATGACTATATGGATAAGCCTAAATTATTTCCCAATATACTTATTGGCAACCTTGTAGATTGTGCTTATGAAGAATTTTGCATCTTTCATCCTATGAATTCACTCATAAGGTTTGGAGATGGTTGCATCTAGTTTTTTTGAACCAAATTTTCCCTTTGGTTGGATTGTTTATCCTTCCAGGTATACGTTCTTGCCTTTTCATTATTACATCATGGTCTAGATGCATTTTTTCTCTCTTTTTCTTCTCTCTTTTATATATATATATATATATATATATATATATATATATATATATATCACACTAAATCTGGTGCAAAGTATGCTAAGTCAGATGCTTGTCTCTTTTTTTATATAGCACTCCAAGTCTGGTGCAAAAATACTTCCAAGTCTAATGGTTTTAGAATTTTGTATTTTAAGTATGACATATTTCCCTTTTTTTCTTTTCTTTTTTTGGGTAGGAATTCACCATTTATTTATGCAGATTGTTCCTTACTCACATTTGATTATTTTCATGAATTTTTATGAAAGACTTCAAGCTTTTTGCATGGTGATTTTGTTTGCCCTGTCCGTTTATTATCTTTCATTGTTTCTTCCAACTATTATTTTACTTAATTCCACTTTTTCATTTTTCTGTGACAGACTTAGTTTATGCCATCACTTTTTCTGACTATGCCAACATTATCTATAGGATGTGCTTTGATGATCTTGAGATGGGATTTGAAGAATTTGCAGTAGAATTTGGTATTCTTACAGTAGAATCTACTTTTCTTCAGACCCTACATGCTATGATGGGTCATTCTCTTGAGTCCTCTCAATCATCAGATCAATGAGTTGTCCAAGTTGGTGCTCATTCACAACTTCAACCTTTATAGCTTAAACTTTCACAGCTTCAGTCTTCAGAGGTTTTATCTTCAGAGCTTCAATCTTTATATCATACTGGACAGCTTAGATCTTCTTCTATTGAGCGGATTTATTGGATCAAATCCCTCATTGGGAGCGTGATAGGATATAGCAAATCTGCATGCCTCTCCTTTGCCCAAGCTGGCAAGACTATGGATATAATGGAGCTAGGTAGATGGGATTTGACTTCACAGTTACTACAAGATCCTAAAGACCGTGCCATGCTGGAGAGGTTGGGTAAGAATTATGGTAACTTTGTAAAATTGGCATTCTTTCCTATGGTAAGAAAGGTGGATTACGAAGTAGTTCTGAATTTTATGTGCGAGTTTGAATCCATACAAGATTCTTCCTCTTGGACATCAGTTGTTCAAGCAGCATATCAAAGTTTAGAGATACTTATGATTATGTCACCTCGTCTTAGGGCTTTCAAAATCGAATTCAGAATATATTTAGGAGAATTCTGAATTCCAACTGGTTAGGCATCCAAGACCGAATGACTGTCATGGAGAACATTGCGAATGAGAAGCAGAATGAGTATGCTGATCTGAATAATTAAATCAACAAGCTACGCATTCGTCTGCTAGAATTGGAAGATAGGCTTGCGGAGATGAAGCGGAGTTGAGGGGCCATTGTTTCCCAATTAGTGTTGAGCGAGATTCAAGCAAAAGAAAATGGCTTGAAGAGGATAATGCTTGAGAAGTTTTGATTTTTTTCGTTCTTTTTTTGTAAATAAAAATGTAAAACTTTGCTAAAGTAATGAAAGATACCACTTTTCTTTGTGAATTTGCTTCTGTATTTATAAATTTTCATATTTACAATTGAAAATGCAACTGCTTTTATGCGTAATATCTTTTCAAATACAATAAATTAATAGGTACTGTTTCTTTGTCTGCCTTTGGATTAAGCAAAGTATAACAACCACTTTATGTGTATTCTTGTTTTTGAAGGGACCTTTCCACTTCTGTGCAAATGTATTGTTTACGGGGATGCCTCTGCATATATGCTTTGCTGCTCTTGCGATTAAATCCCTTTTCTTCAAAAATCTTTGATGCACTAGCTTGTTATAAGCCCCATTCACTCTTTCTTGATATCTGCCAAAAGCTATCCTAGATTTGTCTCTAACTTCCTCCGGAGCATCCAATTATGTGAATCTTTTAGCGTAATCCTCTAACTGTGTTGCTGCTTTAATCCACATGTATTGCTCCATAATTTCTGCTGGCACCATGCATTCTGCTCCATAGATAAATAAATATGGAGAAACATCATTTGCAAAATGTTTAGTGACTCTATTAGCCTAAAATGCTTATAGTAAAGCATCATGCCATGATTTTGGTTGATCATGTACCACACTACTCAAGATTTTGATAAGCATTTTATTAGTTGTCTCTACCTTCCCGTCCCTGTGCGGATAATACACTGTAGACTTGATGTAGGTAACTTGATTGGTTACCAGGAACTCCTCTAAGGACTTGTTCACAAATGGCGTGCTATTATTTGACAAAATAAACTTAGGAATACTAAAGTGGCAAATGATATTTTCCTTGATGAAGTTTAAAACAGTTTAACTAGTAACTTTCTTGAGTGATACTGCTTCAATCCACTTAGTGAAATACTCCATTGCTGCAAGAATCAAAATCTATCATTGAGAAAGTGGTGAAATTGGCCCAATTAGATCCATAACCCACTACAAAAGGTCCATAGGGTGCTTAGAGAATATAGATCAATGGATGGTTTGTGTTGCGCATTACCATGCTGCCGACACATATCACATTTCCTCACATACTCCTTCGTTTCTTCTCAATTTTGTGACCAGTAATAGCCAACTTCCAATAATTGCTCATGGAGTTTGACTCCACCTTTGTGGCCACCACGGACTCTCGCATGCATTTCATATAAGACAGCTTCTTGATCATGTTCTCTGACGCATTTAAGCATTTTTTTTTAAGAAACTTCAACAGTATAACATATCCTCTTGCAACGTGTAGCTATTAATTTTTCTTTTCAACAAGATTTTATCTTTGGGGCATGTGGGATAAATCCCTCTCACAATAGATCTATATAAGGTTTGTGTCAATCGCTGATAACTTCTGTAAACCGAGGTTCTAACCCAAAAAAGGGGTGAATTGGATTTTTAAAAACTTTTGCTAATTACTTGTAAATTATAAAAACAGTTAAATGTTCAAGCGTATAAACAAATAATGTGTTTTAAGTAAAAGAGTTTATGGAAAAGAAAGTGCAAACTCAGTTTATAGTGGTTCGGCAATATCAGATTCCTTCCGACCCTACGTCCACTCTTTTCAAGAAACCTCCTTGAAGTAATCCACTAAAACCTTTAGTCGTACAACTTCACGGGTATTGTACAAACCTTACAACCAATCATTTCCTCACGGAAGCTTACAAAGAAGTGTTTAATCCTAAACGCTCTAAGAATTATTACAACTCTTTCCCCTTTACAATAAATGAGATTTTCTATAAATTAAATGGTAGAGAGATAGCAATGAATGTTTTTACAAATGAATAATATCTCTCTTTCAAGAATAAGCTTGAAGAATGGCTCAACAATAAAATTTTCAAAGCTTTTGAGAATTAATGAGCAAACTTGTGAATTGAATGTGTTCTCTTATTGTTTTAAATTCTCAATGAAATGGGTTTATATAGCCTTAAATCAATACGGCCGTTATACACTGACTTGATAGTTTTGGTACATTAAATGCTCAAGTCCTGCGTTTCAAACAGTCATATTTTTGAATTACCAGTCGACTAGGTCAAGTGAGAAATCTCACTTTTTGGCTGTGGGAGAGTACCGGTCAATTGGATCCTAGTAACATTCGCCTGTGAACTCACTGTCCTAGTTGCCAGTCGACTAGGTGCTTTACACCAGTCGACTAGGGACCTTCTGTCCCATACCCTAGTCAACTGGTATATTGAGTCAGTCGATTAGGTTGCCCTTCAACCCAGTTTTTAATGTATTAAAACCGTTTTTGACTTGGAAACATTTGAATTAATAGTTTTGTCAAAATCTTTTGTAACATGAGCCATAGGTCAAGCTAAGTATGAGAGATTTACAGTTGTTTTCAATACCTTAATGCCTATACTTTATCTTTTGTCTTATCTTGGCATCTGAAACTGGTTAAGTTATTGCATCTTGTTTCTTTGCTGAAAGCTTTTACCGCTTAAACACTTAGATAAAATTGTTACTACAATTAGAGTAGTGTTTTGTCATTATTAAAATCAAATAAGGGTCAACAATCTCTCTCTTTTTGATGATGACAAAACTAATGAGAGAAAACAGTTTTAAGAAACTAAGTGTTGGGATTTTAGAAAAAATTGGGCAGAGTTTCCTCTGTTTTTCGGATAAAACCAACCTATTAAGCAGCTCAAACACAATTTATGATCAGCTCAACCAAGCAAAGTAAGACAGAGTTATATTCATCAATGTGTTCGGAGCAATGCTCTCCTTAAATCTATGCTCTATTATAAGTTTATATTGATTTTTCTATTTTCTTCCCCATTTTGACAACAATAGAAAAGGGGGTGTAAACTTAAAAAATAAGCAAGATACACGTTATAGCTATAAGATAAGGTAAAAAAAAACTTGTAGGTAAAAATTAGGCATGTTTCAGAATTGGAAAGACTTCCCGAGACGAGTCAGAAGTTTTTACACTTGTATAAACAAATAAGGCATATAGGTGAGCATGAATATTATGAGCTAAGCAACCATATAGCATAAAAGTAGGATATATATATATATATATATGAGTTAAATGCTAAAAGCGTAAATCAAAGCAACAATTTATATACATCCGTCTCATGTGAGCTTATAAAAAGCTTGTTTGAGTACAAAATGTGAAAGAAAAACAGAATGTCCGTGCTACAACTATTTAAGAGCTATATATACAAGAAAAAGGATAAAACAGGAAGCTCAACGAGTGGGAGAATCAGAGCCAGCTTAAATAAGATCCTAAAGCTCAGCCAAGAAGCCCTCTGTGTGCTCTCGGTGTAGCTCAAAATCATCACGAAGTGTGCGGAGGTCACGGTGCATGGAATCAACAGAAGAGCTCAAACTATGGAACCCGGACTGCATGGATAGCTGGAGGCTCAAAATAGCTTGTAATAGATCATCGTACCCAGCTTGACCAGCACTAGAACCACCATACTATGGTGCTTGGTCATTAGTATCCATAGCAGCAGGAGGAGCTGCATCACCAGGAACCTCATCGTTCTCCTCGCTGCTGTCACATTCTTCAATCCTTATGTTCTTCTCGGCCTTGGAGTAGATCAATCCATCGCGGATAGTGCACCCCATCTTTTTCAGAGAAGAGACATTGATGATGTCCTTGGGGTCGATGTCCGGAGCCTCAGAGGCAGGAAGGGGGACTCGAAAATGCTGGAGGATGAGGGTGATAAGTATCCAATAGGGAAGGCACCTGGAGTCACTAGCTTCACCGTTTATCATGTTGGCGAGCAGTAGGCGGTAGATATTGAAGTGGTGTCCAGTTCTGAGACACCAAATCAATACTATGTCTATCTTCGAGAGATAGCCTTGACTCCCAAGCCATGGATGGATGGTCCAACTCACGATGAGATTGAATGTATATCACTACATGTGTGAAATGTAGTGGGCCTAAAGATGTAGTTAGGATCTCCCCTAACTATCTAGCATACCTTTTCATAATCAAAGTTGTCCAGCTATCCATCCAGACTCCATTGGATTCGTCCCACTAGGATCTTCTAAATGCTGACCAGGAAGTTAGTGTTCACCTCAAACTCCACGCCCATCACAATGGTTCTGAATCGTAGAGCCAGTGGACTAGGCTTTACCAAGTTTGTGTAGAATTGGTGAATGGGACATAAGTGGTACTTTTGGTGAGTCTTGGCAAGTGGTGTCAAGTGCACTTCCTCAAAATGAGGTAATATGTCAAAATTTTCATGATGGATAGAATCGAAGTCAACGAATCTACCCATCATGATCTTTTTGTGCCGAATGACTGAGTTATACCTTTCTTTGGCGGCTGGACTCCAGAAGAGTGAGTCATTGACCTCAGTCCGCGCCTTTTTGCTCGAGGAACCCGCCAAGCCCTTTCTTTTGGCATTCAGTGTCATAGATTTCTTGGACCGTGGCCTTGTAGGCGCGTGAGGTCCTCCAACGGTGGTTTTGATCCGGATTCTCTCAAACATTTGAAAGAAGGTGTTTTAGGGAGAAATTTGAGAGATTTTTGGGAAAAACGGATTTTTCAAACGTGGAAAGTTGAAATAAAGATGATGGAGGATGAGATTAAGGATTATATGGAGTGTTTTTGTGAGATTGTGGACAGAAATCAGAGATTTTCTAGAGAGAGAAAGTTTAAGGGTTTTGAAAATGGCGTGAAAAACCTGAAAAACTGAAGCGACTATTTATAGAATCGCGATACTAATCGACTGGGTTAGGGTGCCAGTTGACTGGGTCCTTCATAATTTTATGAATTTTTACGTACTAGTCGATTAGGTCGGGACACCAATCGACTGAGTAGGTTACCAGCATTTCAAATTTTAGCTTCAAACAAAGTCTTGTGGTACCAGTCGACCGGTTGATTTGGCAGTGTATTACTAGTCGACTAGAGTCATCTTACTAGTCAACTGAACCCTTTAAGAAACTTAAAAAAAAGCTCTAGCTTAGAGTTTTAGCACGAATTTTGTTTATTTATGCCATCTTGAATGAGAGAAATTTTAAATAATGTTTAATACTTATTCACTAGATGTCAAATATGCATATGATGAATGTTGATGCAATCAAACATGCAGTTTATCATAGTCTATTACACCCATCAATAGTCTAATCTTACAAAAACTAACTTCACTTAAGGGTTTTGTAAGAATATCAGCTATTTGATCTTTTGAAGGAATGAATTCTAGTCTTATATCACCCTTTTGAGAATGATCTCTTATGAAATGATGCTAATTTCTATGTGTTTGGCTCTAGAATGTTGAAAAGGGTTTTTGGTTAAGTTGATAGCACTGGTGTTATCACAATGAATTGGAATATTTTTAAAGTTCATGCCATAGTCTTTTAGTTGTTGTGTCATCCACAACACTTGTGCACAACAACTTTCAGCTGCTATATATTCCGCCTCGATGGTTGATAGTGCAACCAAGTTTTGTTTCTTGGAAAACCAAGATGTTAGCATTGCACCTAAGAATTGGCATGTTCCACTAGTGCTTTTACTATCTAGTCTACACCCCGCAAAACCAGCATTTGAATATCCTACAAGCTCAAAAGATGAATCTCTAGAGTACCATAATCCTAGGTTTTGAGTCCCTTGTAGATATCTACAGATTCTTTTTATTGCAATCACATGTGATTCCTTAGGATTAGCTTGAAATCTAGCACACATACGTAAACTGAACATTATATCAAGTCTACATGTAGTTAAATAAAGTAAGGCTCCTATCATGCTTCTGTAAGTTTTAGTATCTACATACTTACCTCCTTCATCAAGGTTAAGTTTTTTAGAGGTGCTCATAGGAGTGCCAATTGACTTTGAGCTTTCCATCCCGAACCTTTTTAATAGGTCATTGGTGTATTTTGATTGATTGATGAATATACCTCATTTTAATTGTTTGATTTGAAGTCCAAGAAAGTAGGTAAGTTCTCCCATCATGCTCATTTCAAATTCACATTGCATGCACTTAGCAAACTCTTGACACATAGATTCATTAGTAGCCCCAAATATGATCTCATCAACATATATTTGGACTAGTAGTGTGTCATTTTTGTGAGTTTTTATGAAGATGGTTGTGTCTATTTTTACTTTTATAAAATTATTTTCAATCAAAAACTTACTTAGTCTTTCATACCATGCTCTTGGAGCTTGCTTCAACCCATATAGAGCTTTAGAAAGCTTATAGACATGATTTGGAAGACTAGGATTTTCAAATCCAAGAGGTTACTCAACATACACCTTTTCTTCTCTAAAGCCATTTAAAAAGGCAATTTTTACATCCATTTGAAATAACTTAAACTTGTTAAAGCATGCAAAGGCTAATAGCATTCAAATAGCTTCTAATCTAGCAACGGGAGCATAGGTCTCATCAAAGTCTATTCCTTCTTCTTGATTATATCTCTTAGCAACTAGTCTAGCCTGGTTCCTAGTTACTATTCCATTTTCATCCATCTTATTTCTAAATGCCCATTTAGTTCTTATTATAGTATGATTATTTGGTCTAGGAACTAGATTCCATACATTGTTTCTTTCAAATTGATTTATTTCTTCTTGCGTAGCATTTATCCAATCAACATCCTTCTCGGCTTCTACAAACATCTTAGGTTCTATTTGAGATAAATAAGCTACACAATTTCGAATATTTCTAATAGGGGAACGAGTTCTTACCCATTGTGAAGGATCACCAATCACTTGATCGATTGGGTGATAATTTACATACCTCCAATCTTTGGGAAGACTATCCTTTTGTTGACTTGTAGATGGTTGATCAAGATTGAGAGCTTCTTCCTCTTGATTTGTTTGAGGTGGGCTCTTCTTTGGGTCAACAATGGGAGTAGGTGTTTCCGTTCTTGGAATAAAATCTGCATCATCATTGAATGAGACTACTCTACTACTAATTGGGTTAGACTCATCAAAGGCTACATGTACGAATTCTTCTACCACTAGAGTTCTTTTGTTAAAGACTCTATAAACTTTACTAGAGGTTGAATATCCTAAGAATATCCCTTCATCGATCTTTGAGTTAAATTTACCTGAGTTAGTTTTATTTTTATTTAGGATAAAGCATTTACAACCAAAGGCATGAAAATAGGAGATATTAGGCTTTCTACCTTTCCATAATTCATATGGAGTTTTGTTAAGCATAGGCCTAATTATAACTCTATTTAAGATATAGCAAGAAGTGTTTATGGCTTCCGCCCAAAAATGTTTTGACAAGCAATTTTCATAAAGCATTGTTCTTGCAAATTCTTTTAGAACTCTATTTTTCCTCTCAACAACTCCATTTTGTTGAGGAGTTTTAGGAGCTGAAAAGTTGTGATCAATTCTATTTTCATCACAAAATTTTTTAAAAACTTTGGTTTTCAAATTATTTTCCATGATCACTGATTATGCCCAAAGTGTAACACGATAGTTGTAGCACAAATTTGGGGTGTCAATTCCACAGGGAAACAAGTTAACTATATAAGAAGATGTGAACTTTAACACAAACGATAAAAGATTTATTGAAAGAATCTGAATTGTGTGAAAATAGTGTGAAGGAAATTGTGTAAATAGATTTATGATGGAGAAACAACAAGGATCCGGGAATCCTCCCTAGGTTCGTTGCCTTAATCCTAACTTGATTCGATTGTTTTTATTTCGATTGCAAGTTTTACATCTCAAACAGGCAATCGACAAATATTCAATTAAAGCACATATATAAGCCCTAATGTAACTGATATGAATTACTCTTTACTTTCAAGCACATATGACCTAACTTATAAATTATCAAAAGACGATGATATATCTAAATGATAATACCGCAGCAATGGACAAATCTATAAAAGAGATCTACCGGACTCAATCACACCCAAACAAATACACATAAGAAGAGAATGACTAGACTTATATGGAAAAGAAGCATGCAATCACCAAACTAATAAGAAATCTACTACTTAAATTAAAGAATAAATCATAAAAACATTTAATGAAAATAATACCAAACTAAATTTGAGTAAAACAAAGGAAAATAAGAACAACTACACCTAGGGATTCATCCATTCGCCTTGCTTGGACACTAGCCAGTCATGGGGCTCATGCGTCCTCGAGTTGCCTCCGGCCTCTCAATGATCATATCCCCCTTGGTAGTGAAAACTTCGGAAATTCCTCAGCTTGCCCTCCAAAAGTACTTTTTAATTGCTCCTAAGGGCCCTCTGGATTGCTCCTAAAGGCCCTCTGGATTCACTTTCTGATGATATCAGATTCTATGATTGTTGCCTCAAAGCTGAAGTGGAGTAGGCCTTTTATAGGGAAATACCACGAGTGCAATGTATTTCCAATCTGATGTGGGATATGTGATATAGAAATGTGTTTTCCAACCGATGTAGGATGTGGGATTTAAGCCCAAAAACTTCTGCTCACGCTGAAATCCCGCACAACCCGCACAGCCTGACCTTTGTCTACTAAAACTGCCATAACTTTCTCTACAAAAATCATTTTTATGAGCCATAAAATTCTTCAGAAAATAGACTTTCATATCTTTCTAAGAATATATGGCTCAACTCCTTTCTTGGTTTCTCTTTATCTTGGCTCTTCCGCGACCATTATCTCACTTGAGTATTCATTGAAGCTTCATGTTTAAAATGATGATAGCTTTTCTATTTTTTTTAAGCTCAAAGTACCTAAAAATGCACTGAAATAAGTCAACGATTCAAGAATAACACTTTAGAGTTATTAAGGTATAAAAGTGTAATTCCAACCTCGATCAACCCAAAAATGCTAACTGATGAGTGCCAAATATTGCATATTTTGGTCCCTTAATTTATATTTATTAGCTTAGGAATTTGTTACTTTGAGTTGTTTTCGTTGTTTTACAGGTTTACAAGCTTGGAAAGGAGTTTCACTAAATTGCCAGAATTGCTCGTACAGATCAGCCATTTTTGAAGATTCAACTGTATTGATTCAGGAAGAACCAGGAGATGAGCCATATATGGTTGGAAAGATCCGGATGTCTAGTTTTTGTAAAATTTTACGGATCAATCAAATGATTTTTCTAGAGAAAGTTATGGCAGTTTTAGTAGACAAAGGTCAGGCTGTGCATGATTTCAGTGTGACAGATCAGCCATTTTTTAGGATTAAACTGTATTGATTCAGAAAGAACCAGAAGATGAGCTATATATGCTTGGAAATATCCCGATGTTTATTTTCTGGGAAATTTTACGGATCAATAAAATGATTTTTTTAGAGAAAGTTATGACAGTTTTAGTAGACAAAGGTCAAAGAGCAAAAGCTGGAATTTGCAGTATCCCACATCGGATTAGAAGCATATTGCACTTGTGATGTTTCCCTATATAAGCCCCTCTTCACTTCATCTTTAGGAAGCAATCCAAGTGCCATTTTGGTACAATTTGGAGGACTTCTACTAGCATTCTGGTGGATCTCCGAAGGCTTTGCTATCACGAGGGGAAGCACTGCCGAACAGCGAGTGGAATTTCTCCCCAGACATAGTCAGTTTTTAATTTACTGATTTTGTTAGTTTTAAAGTTTAATGTTTAACACTATTATTGTGAACTTTAGTTTCATGATTATGAGTGGCTAAAGTCTTCAGCTAAGGTTGAAGATGAAGCCTCGCCGTTGTTTGACATAATATTTTCAGATTTGTTTATACAATTCTGATGTTTTTTAGTATAAATGTTCTGTTCAATTATTTGAGTAAAATCTTATGATTGATTGAGTTTAAATTGTTTTGTTAGATATTCCGTGTGTTTCATCTGATAGATACATCGAATTGTTTTTGATTAAATTGGATATCCTTTGTGATTTGTTAAAAGTGGATACATTGGATGCTTTTGGTTTAATTGGGATATTTGTTGTGATTTGTTTAAAGTTGGATTCATGGAATGTTTTGATAGATTATTTTTATATAGAACATGAAGATATATGCTTTACTTTGGTGGGGTGGATTCAGAAACCTTAGTGTTTTTTTATCATTAATCTTTAAATCAATTTAGGGTAGTTTATATTTGTTTTGCAAAAAACACATCAAAACTTGGAACTAGGTTAAAAATAGGCTTAGTTTAGATAAAAACATTTTCACAATGCAATTCTCTGTGGATTCGACCTCGCACTTGCACAACACTATATTGCAAACGACTCGTGCGCTTGCGAGTAATTTAAAACTCACAACAAGTTTTTGGCGCCGTTGCCGGGGAATTGTTTTGTTTGTGAAATTTTTGTCTGAATTGATTTATTTTTCTACCAGTTTAGTTAGCATTTTTTTATATTTTATTTTATTTTGATTTTATTTTTTTTTATTTTTTGATTTTAATTTATTTTTAAATTTTTAATTTTAATTTTAAATTTTTTAAATTTTTTTAAATTTTAAATTTTTTTATTTTTTTTGTTTCTACTAGTTAATTTATTATTTAATTGCTTTTTTGTAGATTATGCTTGGTCGGAGATCCCTGAATTTAGAATTGACACCTTTAGATCCTGACTTA
Organism: Bretschneidera sinensis; assembly: GCA_023935145.1. Taxonomy (NCBI): domain Eukaryota; kingdom Viridiplantae; phylum Streptophyta; class Magnoliopsida; order Brassicales; family Akaniaceae; genus Bretschneidera; species Bretschneidera sinensis. The sequence goes on along the minus strand of CM043701.1, from coordinate 76,755,861 downwards.
GAAAGAACTCTTAGAAGACAGAAAAGAGAACTAATTGAAAGAGAGACAGTTGAGATGGGAGAAAATTTTAGGAATGCAAATCATCCAGAGCATGTAGAGCAACTTAGAGCTTGGAACGTGGACTCCACTACATCCCTTAGGGATTTGTTCGCACCCATTGCGACTAATTCATCTTCTTGCATAGTGTTGCCACCTACCAATGCCACCCATTTTGACTTAAAGCCACATGTCATCCAACTCCTTCCCTAATTTCATGGCTTAGATCTTGAAAATCCTTATAGTCATGTAAAGAAGTTCAAAGACATTTGTGCCACATTCAAGTTTCAGAACTTCTCTAAGGAGTCAGTCCATCTTCGAGTTTTCCCTTTTTCTCTTCACGATAGAGCTAGGGCATGGTTAGATTCCAACACGCCCGAGTCTATTACATATTGGGAAAATCTGCTTAGCAAATTTTATCATAAGTTTTTTCCCAATGTCTAAAGTGAATGAGTGCCGAAAGGAGATTAGTTCTTTCACTCAGGATGAGGATGAAAAGTTTTCTGAGAGCTGGGAGCACTTCAAGGAGTTACTGATCAGATGCCCTCCACATGGATATGAAAAATGGAGACTCATTCAGTTCTTCTACCAAGGGTTGACTCAACCCAACCGTAGCATGATCGAGTCTATGAATGAGGGGGGCATTCTTGAGTCTGACGGGGGAGAAAGCATACAAGGCATTGGATAAGTTGTCCGACAACTCGCAGCAGTGGGATTTCTCAAGCTGTTAAGATAAGTCCATTCGTGCTCCTAAGAAAGGAGGCATCTATGAGGTTAGGGAAGACGCTGACTTGAGGATAAAGTTAGATGCTCTCACTAAGAAGATTAACGCTCTCGCTGTGGGCCAATCCATTAATACTGCCAACACATTCAATGTTGATAACTGTTCCATCTGTGTTAGTCCCATGCATCTAGCACAGAATTTTCCATCAATGCCGGTTTTTACCGAGTATCTTATGGAACAAGTGAATGCTTTCAATGACTATCAGAGGCAGTCAAATGGATCTTACTCCGAGACATACAATCCAGGGTGGTGGAACCACCCTAATTTTTCATGGAAGCAGAGCCAACCAATGAGTCAGGGAGGAGCCCCGCATCATGCTCAAAATCAATACCCTCTCGGATTTGCCCCACAAATTCCTAGTCTTGGTCGCTCTGCCCATCCAGCACCATCATCTGCTTACCAAGCTCCTATTCAAACGCCAGCGCTAGTTTCACAGTCACTAGAGGACACCCTTAAGGAGTTCATGAAGATGACTTGCCAATCCATGAGCGAAGTAAGGAGTGCAACAATGATAAATACCCAAACAATTGCAAAGCTAGAGAGTCAAATAGGTCAAATTGCAAGTCACTTGGGTGAGAGAGAGAAGGGAAAGTTCCCCAGTCAGCCCGTGCCCAACCCGAAAGGACAGTTTATTGTTGGAAATTCATCCATTCCTACGCACGGGGAGGAACAAGTGCAGTCAATTGTCACATTGAGGTTTGGGAGACAAGTGGACAATCGAGTGGAAGAGAACCCTGCTATTCAACAAGGGCAAGGAAGTGGCGATAAGGAGAAGAGAGATGCTGAGCCATCTACAGCCACACCTACTGTGAAGGACCCTCCTAGTCGCTTGTACCTAAAGCGCCTTACCCTGAGAGATTACAGACGCCCAAAAAAGGAGGGAAGTATGAGGATATTCTGGAGGTATTCAAGCAGGTCCAAATCAATATCCCATTTTTGGATGCCATTCATCAAGTGCCGTCATATGCCAAGTTTTTAAAGGACTTGATCACTATCAAGAGGAGGACGAATGTCCCAAAGAAGACATTTTTGACCGAGCAGGTTAGCTCAATCCTTCAGTGCAAGCTACTCATCAAGTATAAGGACCCAGGGTGTCCTACCATCTCTTGCATGATAGGAGTTAGCCAGATTAAGAGGGCTCTCTTGGATCTAGGAGCAAGTGTGAACCTTCTACCTTACTTAGTCTATCTGCAGTTAGGGTTAGGAGAACTGAAGCCCACAAACACGATGCTTCAATTGGCTGATAGGTCAGTGAAAATACCACGGGGAATAGTTGAGGATGTCTTGATAAAAGTAGATAAATTCTATTTCCCAGTGGATTTTATTGTGCTTGACACAGAGCCGGTTCAGAATATAGGGATTCAGATACCGGTTATTCTAGGGCGACCATTCTTAGCCACGACTAACGCCCTGATCAATTGTAGGACAGGGGTGATGAAGATTTCCTTCAGAAATATGACAGTGGAGTAGAATATCTTTGATATCACTAGGCAACCACTGGAATATGATGAAGTGCGAAATGTATGCTTGATAGAGGAGATTCTTGAGGAGACTGTGAATGAATCAAGCATTGAGGACCCCCTGGAGGCATGCTTTGATCAATTTGGAGAGGATTTGGATTTAGATAAGTTACTCGAGAAAGCTAGTGCCATTTTGGAGTCTCTTCCTCGGGAGAGCAATGAGACAGAGGAGACTACAGCACCTGAACCGCCCAAGAAGAAACTTAAGCCTTTACCGGATAATCTTAAGTATAAGTTCTTAGGTCTAACCGATTGTTTGCCTGTGATCATAGCTTCAGATTTGGGTGAGGCTCAAGAGAAAAAAATATTAGATGTTTTAAGAGAGCACAAGGAAGCTATCGGCTGGACTATTGAGGATATCAGGGGAATCAGCCCCTCGTTGGTAATGCACAAGATACATTTGGAGGAGAATGCCAAGCCATCAAGGAAGCCACAGAGAAGGCTCTACCCAGCTATGCAAGAGGTTGTGAGGACTGAAGTGATAAATTTGTTGGATGCATGGATCATTTATCCAATCTCTGATAGCAAATGGGTGAGTCTGATTCATGTCGTGCCCAAGCGGGCTGGACTGACGGTAGTAAAGAATAATGACGATGATTTGGTGCCAACTCGTGTTCAGTCAGGATGAAGAGTGTGTATAGACTACCGTAAACTGAATGCTGCCACAAGGAAGGATCACTTTCCACTCCTATTTATTGATCAAATAGTGGAGTGCTTGGCTGGGCATGATTATTATTGCTTCTTAGATGGTTATTCTGGATATAATCAGGTCCATGTGGACCCCGAAGATAAGGAGAAGACAATGTTTACCTGTCCTTTTGGGACGTTTGCTTACTGTCACATGCCCTTTGGATTATGCAATGCACCTGTTACTTTTCAGCGGTGCATGGTCAGCATATTCTTTGACATGGTAGAGCGTTCCTTAGAGATTTTCATGGATGACTTCTCCGTCTTTGGTTCATCATTTGAGGAGTGTATGCACCGTCTCACTTTGGTTTTAGTGCGGTGCAAGGAGAAGAACCTGGTGCTTAATTGGGAGAAGTGTCATTTTATGGTCAAGCAAGGTATTGTACTGGGGCATGTCATATCCCATCGGGGGATTGAGATCGACAAAGCGAAGGTGGACCTGATTTCCAACCTTCCACCCCCACGTACGGTGAAGGAGGTTCGTTCTTTTCTGGGCCATGCAGGATTCTACAGGCGATTTATCCAAGATTTCAGCAAGATTGTCCGGCCATTGTGCAAGTTATTAATGAAGGATGCCCCATTTGTATTTGATGAAGACTGTAAGAAAGCAATTAGGGATCTGAAGAAGATTTTGACGTCCACACCCATTATTCAGCCACCCAACTGGGGTGTGCCTTTTGAGATTATGTGTGACGCATCAAACTATGTTGTTGGAGTTGTTTTGGGGCAGTGTATTGATAAACTTCCCCATGTTATCTATTATACAAGTCGAACTCTAAACGACACACAACTCAATTAATCTACGACTAAGAAGGAGTTGCTAGCAGTTGTTTTTGCATTAGACAAGTTCAGATCCTACTTGTTAGGATCTAAAGTCATTGTCTACTCGGACCATGTAGGATTTATCTTTTCTCTAAAAAAGATGCTAAATCTCGTCTTATCCGACGGATCTTGCTACTTCAAGAGTTCGACATAGAGATTCGGGATAAGAAAGGTTCCGAAAATGTGGTGGTGGACCATTTATCTAGATTGATTATGGATTTCACTGAGGTCGCCACTCCCATTTCGGAGACCTTTTCGGATGAGCAATTGATGCACATTGCTCACACTCCCACGCCATGGTTTGCTAATATAGTGAACTATCTTGTCACCGGTCAAATGCCCTTGCATTGGGGGCGACAAGATAAATCAAAGTTTTTGGCCATGGTAAAACATTTTTTCTGGGATGATCCGTACCTGTTCAAGTATTGTCCCGATCAGATCATCAGAAGGTGTATTCCTAAGCATGACCAATCTAATATCATCACCTTTTGTCATGATCATGCTTGTGGAGGCCATTTCAGTGCTAAAAAGACCGCTGCGAAGATTTTACAGTGTGGATTCTATTGGTCTACCCTGTTCCAAGACTCTCACACCTACTGTGTATCTTGTGAGCGTTGTCAAAAGCTGGGGAGTCTTTCTAGGAGGAATATGATGCCCCTCAACCCTATCCTAATTGTTGAGATTTTTGACGTGTGGGGTATTGATTTTATGGGACCGTTCCCAAACTCCTTTGGCTACCTGTACATTCTGGTTGCTGTGGACTATCTGTCCAAATGGGTGGAGGCTGTTGCATGCAAGACCAATGACCACAGAGTTGTGGTTCAGTTTTTGAAGGACACTATCTTTGCTCGTTTTGGTACGCCTCAAGCAATCATAAGTGATAGAGGTAAGCACTTTTGCAACCGGATCTTTGAGCAGTTGAAGAAGTATTTCATCACACATAAGGTTGCCACCCCGTATCACCCACAAATGAGTGGACAAGTGAAAATTTTCAATCGCGAGATCAAGTACATTTTGGAGAAGACTGTGAACCCTAGTAGAAAGGATTGGTCTCTGCGATTGAATGATGCACTGTGGGTATATAGAACAGCCTTCAAGATCAAGTTTGATCTCGCTGAATGATGCACTGCGATTGTTTTCCAGTCTTTATTTTTCAGGGACAAAGCGTACTTCAGATCAAGTTTGAGGGTATGCTATGAGCCATACCAGTCCAGATAGTTCTTAATATCCCAGGTCAGCTCTTTCCATATTATTCACACATTAGGGTCAATGTGTAATTTAAGTTTGGGGGTATGGGAGACACATTACACACACTTTGTCCTAATTTGTTGTTGTTTTTCTTCATTTAAAAAAAAAGAAAAAGAAAGAAGGTAAATGCATGCTCATGTTATTTTGAAATTTTGGTTGATCTAAACAATTTTTGTGATGTGATGTCATTGGTGAGCTTAAAATTTTGAACACATGATCTGGTGATAAAGTTTTAAAGTTTAGTTACTTACTTTAGGCATTTGAGAATTCACATGTTTGATCTAATCTAACACGAGCACATTAGCACAAATTGTGTGAGGTATGACATGTGATTTTAATGTGTACGTTTCCTTGTCTTAACTGAAACTGGATGACTTGTTGGATAAACACTTTGGCATAAAAAAGTACCAAAAAAATATAATAAAAAAAATTTGATGATCATAAATAAACTTTTCACTGTGTAACTGGACATTTTGCCTCAGTAAGCAGTGAGTGTTCACGTCAAAAGGTGAGAATTTTGCTTGGTAGTATTAAGGCCAGTTTAATTTCATAGCCTTTTTGACTCGAGTTAGTAAGTCCTTAGGGGTGTCTTTACACCTAATGCCCTAAAACTATCTGGTTTGGGAGTCATTAACTCAACACTCGCTACATGGGTCAATTAGAAAGCTTAAGGGAACTAAACATAGCAGAGCCTTATTAAAAAAAAAAAAAAGAAGAAAATAAAAACTATGCCATTTTCGTTCATTTTGGTGGGAAATTTGGTGAATCTTGAGACATGGAGACCTTACACATTGGAGTTATTTGGAAGCTTTATTTTTATATGCTAATTCACTTTACACTGTGTCAGACTTGTGATGCCTTAACCTGTCTTTTGTAAGTAATTAGATTTTAACATTTCTATTCATTGCGAAGATAGGTTTATCTTTTTAAGCTTGCTCATGAATGAATATCATGGTGATGTGTGCTCCTTAAATTTTTGGATACCATGAGTGATGAACTTATCTTTATGTTCTTTATTTTTCATTTAGTCTTTTATTTTGTTTTGCTAAGGGACTAGCAAAATGTAAGTTTGGGGGTATTTGATGAGTGCAAAATATTGCATATTTTGGCCCCTTAATTCACATTTGTTAGCTTAAGAATTTGTTACTTTGAGTTGTTTTTCGTTGTTTTACAGGTTTACAAGCTTGGAAATGAGTTTCACTAAATTTCCAGAATTGCTCGTACAGATCAGCCATTTTTGAAGATTAAACTGTATTGATTCAGGAAGAACCAGGAGATGTGCCATATATGCTTGCAAAGATCCGGATGTCTAGTTTCTAGGGAATTTTATGGATCAATAAAATGATTTTTCTAGAGAAAGTTATGGCAGTTTTAGTAGACAAAGGTCAGGCTGTGCATGATTTCAGCGTGACAGATCAGCCATTTTTGAGGATTAAACTGTATTGATTCAGAAAGAACTAGGAGATGAGCCATATATGCTTGGAAAGATCCCGATATCTATTTTCTGAGAATTTTACGGATCAATAAAATGATTTTTCTAGAGAAAGTTATGGCAGTTTTAGTAGACAAAGGTCAAAGAGCAAAAGCTGGAATTTGCAGTATCCCACATCGGATTGGAAGCATATTGCACTTGTGATGTTTCCCTATATAAGCCCCTCTTCACACATCTTTAGGAAGCAATCCAAGTGCCATTTTGGTGCAATTTGGAGGACTTCTACTAGCATTCTGGTGGATCTCCGAAGGCTTTGCTATCACAAGGGGAAGCGCCGCCCAACAGCGAGTGGAATTTCTCCCCATGCATAGTCAGTTTTTAATTTACTGCTTTTGTTAGTTTGAAAGTTTAATGTTTAGCACTGTTATTGTAAACTTTAGTTTCATGATTATGAGTGGCTAAAATCTTCAGCTAAGGTTGAAGATGATGCCTCGCCGTTGTTTGGCATAATATTTTCAGATTTGTTTATACAATCCTGATGTTTTTTAGTATAAATGTTCTGTTCAATTATTTGAGTAAGATCTTATGATTGATTGAGTTTAAATTGTTCTGTTGGATATTCCGTGCATTTCATCTGATGGATACATCAAATCGTTTTTGATTAAATTTTTTATCCTTTGTGATTTGTTAAAAGCGGATACATTAGATGCTTTTGGTTTAATTGGGATATTTGTTGTGATTTGTTTAAAGTTGGATTCATAGAATGTTTTGATAGATTATTTTTATATAGAACATGAAGATATATGCTTTACTTTGGTGGGGTGGATTCAGAAACCTTAGTGTTTTTATCATTAGTCTATAAATCAATTTAGTTTAGTTTATGTTTGTTTTGCAAAAGACACTTCAAAACTTGGAACTAGGTTAAAATAGGCTTAGTTTAGATAAAAATATTTTCACAATGCAATTTTCTGTGGATTCGATCTCACACTTGCACAACACTATATTGCAAATGACTCGTGCGCTTGCGAGTAATTTAAAACTCACAACACTAACAATTAAGTATTGTTTAGATGCATTTTATGACTCTCATCAATCACTTCTAATGCTTGAAATACAAATTACTTTTTCATTTTGAACCTTTTTACAAAACTTTTCAAACCTTTTGTAAGCAATAAAAATTACAAAGATATATATTGAATAGTCATCAACAATAACAAGAGTATATTGATGGCCAACTAGACTAATGGTACTTATTGGACCAAATAAGTCCATATGCAAAAGTTCCAATGGTCTAGTAGTTGAGACTACATTTTTTTATTTAAAATAAATTCTACTTTTTTTTCCCATTTGACAAGCATCACACACCTTGTCTTTTTCAAATTTGATTTTTGGAAGTCCAATGACTAAATCTTTTCTTGAAATGCTTTTAAGCAAATCCATATTCACATGGCCAAGCCTTCTATGCCATAGTCATAGGTTTTCACTAAATGTGGGAAGAATTTTTCATTTTTCGAATGCAAAGATTTTAAATCAACTATATAAACATTTTTGTGTCTATAGCTAACAAACTTAATCTTGTTATTCTTGATGTCTATAACTAGACAATGAGAGATTTCAAATATGACTTTGTTGCCTTTGTCACATAGTTGACTAATACTTAGTAAATTTTGCTTAAGGCCTTGCACAAATAATACATTATCAATGGTTGATAAATCATTATCAACTTTTCCATGCCTGATGATCTTTATCTTTGTGTTATCTCCAATGGTGACATGTCCGCCATCTCTTAGAGTTAGCTTTTTGAATATACTCTGATCACTAGTCATGTGCTTTGAGTATCCACTGTCAAGGTACCAATAGTTACCTTTTTCCTTGGTGTGGAGACATATCTACATCACACAATGATACACAATTGCACTCTTAAGTACCCAAAATTTCTTGGGTCCTTTGGGGTTAGTCCTAGAAAATACGATTCCTTTAGGGACCCATACTTTCTTAGCATTGTAAGGTGCTCTAAAATTGTAGACATATTGATTAGGCATGATCCTAGGATAATAGTTATTAATATTTCTAGGATTTCTCAAATATGCATGCCTATAGTTCCTTGGATAAGTATTCATAGGATACATATTTCTATCGTGAAGATTATGAACATGCATGTCAGCTCTAGGAAATGTATGATGATGATTTCTAGGATATGTACTTGCATTATTATGAACATGCAAATTATTTCTAGGATACACATGATGGTAATTCCTAGGATGCGCATGTGTAGTGTGCAAGTTATGAGTATACATGTTATCTCTAGGATGCACATGATGGTTACTCCTAGGATGTTTATATGCATTTCTTGGGTGAGCATACATATATGCATGAGTATTTCTAGGATGCTTACCTCTAGTATTAGAATTTTCATTCGTATTTTTAGACTTACTAGCATATATTGAGGGAGTACTTTTGATCTTGCTACTGGCTTTGGAAGTAGAGGCTTCATCCACACATGTTGCTTTCATGAATAAGGTCTCTTTTGATTTTTGCTTGCCTAATGGAGAATAACCCAACCCAGATTTTCCTCCACTTAATCTTTCGTAAGACAACACTTCATCTAGCTTTTCTTTTCCAAGCATAAGTCTTGATATAGTGCTATTCAATTTGATTATTTTCTTCTTTAAGTTTTCATTTTCATCTTTAAGAAAATCTTGAGAAGAATTATAAAGCAAGGAAGATAGTTTTTCTTTTTTTTTTTCCTTTAAGCCTTCCATCTCTTTAGAAAGAGATAAGACTTCCTTTTTGAGAATGGTATTTTTAGAATCAAATTTCTTCAATTCTTCATGCATTTCATTTATGACCTCTATTAATTCTTCACTACTACTAACAATGTTATTATTAAAAGGGGAAGAATTTTGATATCTCATTTTCGTCGTCAATTACCATCAGATGTAGGTTGGAAATCTCCTTGTATCCGACCTCATTGTCCGAGGATTCTTCTTTTTCGTCATCACTCCAAGTGGTTGCAATCATAGCTTTCTTTTTGAAGCTCTTATATGGTTTGCTTGTCGCTGTACAGTCAGTCTTGATGTGAACGGGCTTCTTGCAACCATAACACAAAAGTGGTTCCATTTTTGAAGTGGGATCCTTTGTGTAAGGTTTCTTGCTCTTCTTCAAGAACCTATGAAATCTTTTGATAATTAGAGCCATCTCACCATCTTCTTCGCTGCTCTCTACCTCTTCTTTCGTTTCTTCCTCTTTGTTGCTAGTAGAGGCCTTGAGAGCAATCACATTTTTCTTCTTCTCATCATCATTAACAACAGGATTCATTTCTTCCATCTCGTATGTCAATAGTGATCCTAGAAGTGTTTTGAAATCAAGTTTGTCGAGATCTTTAGCCTCCATAATGGCTATCTTCTTTTCTTTCCAAGTGGATGGCAAAGACCTTAAGATCTTCCTTGTTAGTTCAAATTCCTCAATGTTCCTACCAAGAAGCTTTAAACCGTTAACAATAGTGGTGAAACATGAGTGCATTTGAGAAATTGTTTCGTTAGGAGATATTTTGAAAGATTTATGCTCGGACACTAGCATATAGATTTTTGATTTTTTAATTTCGCTAGTTCCTTCATATGTAACTTGCAATTTGTCCCAAATCTCCTTAGCCGAAATACAAGTAGAAATTTTATTATATTCAGAAATATCAAAAGCACAATGTAAAATACTTTTGGCTCTACTATTTAGAGACATCATTCTATAATCCTCTTCATTGAACTCAGTTTTGAGTTTAGTCATTGTATGATTGATTTCTCCAATAGTTATTTCTTTTATAGAAATTCTAGGTCATTTCTTAATGACTCTCCATAGATTGTAATCTTGTCATTTGATAAAGATTTTCATCCTATTTTTTCAATAGTTATAGTTGGACTCATTGAACAAGGGAGACCTATTATTGGAATATCCTCCTGAATAGCTATTAGATGCCATCGGATCAACTCAAGGATTTTAAGCCTGAAATTGAAAACAAAGCTCTGATACCAATTGTGAACCGAGGTTCTAACCCAAGAAAGGGGGGGGGAGGATGAATTGAATTTTTAAAAACTTTTGCTAATTACTTGCAAGTTTATAAAAACAGTTAAATGCACAAGCATACAAACAAGTAATGTGCTTTAAGTAAAAGAGTTTAAGGAAGAGAAAGTGCAAACTTAGTTTATAGTGGTTCGGCAATATCAGATTCCTTCTGACCCTACGTTCACTCTCTTCAAGGAACCTCCTTGAAGTAATCTACTAAAACCTTTAATCATACAACTTCATGGGTGTTGTACAAACTTTACAACCAATCCCTTCCTCGCGAAAGCTTACAAAGAAGTGTTTAAACCTAAACACTCTAAGAGTTATTACAACTTTTTCCCCTTTACAATAAATGAGATTTTCTGTAAATTAAATGGTAGAGAGATAGTAATGAATGCTTTTAGAAATGAACAATATCTCTCTTTTAAGAATAAGCTTGAAGAATGACTCAACAATAAATTTTTCAAAGCTTTTGAGAATTAATGAGCAGACTTGTGAATTGAATGTGTTCTCTTCTTGTTTTAAATGCTTATTGAAGTGACTTTATATAGCCTTGAATCAATATGGCCGTTAAACACTGACTTGCTAGGTTTAGTGCATTAAATACTCAAGTCCCGTGTCTCAAACGGTCATATTTTCGAATTACCAGTCGACTGGGTCTTTGTACCAGTCGACAGACCCAGTCGACTGGATCAAGTGAGAAATCTCACTTTTAGGTTATAGGAGAGTACCAGTTGACGGGGTCCTAGCACCAGTCGACTGGGAACTCACTATCCCAGTTGTCAGTCGACTGGGTGCTTTACACCAGTTGACTGGAGACCTTTTGTCCCATACCCCAGTCGACTGGTATATTGAGCCAGTCGACTAGGTTGCCCTTCAACCCAGTTTTTCATGTATTAAAACTGTTTTTGACTTGGAAACATTTGAATAAATAGTTTTGTCAAAATCTTTTGTAACATAAGCCATAGGTCAAGCTAAGTATTTGAATATGAGAGATTTACAGTTGTTTTCAATACTTTAATGCCTATTCTATATCTTCAGTCTTTTCTTGGCGTCTAAAACTGGTTGAGTTCTTACATCTTGTTTCTTTGCTAAAAGCTTTTACCGCTTAAATACTTATATAAAACTGTTAGTACAATTAGAGTAGTGTTTTGTCATTATTAAAATCATATAAGGGTCGAGAACTTCCAGAAATTACATTCAGTTATGTCATGCATTAGAGAACAACCTGAACATTTACAATCAATTTCCTTAGCTTCTTTTTTCATGGTTGGTCAGTAAATTTGAAACTGTTATGCATTTTTGTATAGTCTATGACCATCCAAGCCATATCTCGCTTCTTGGATGTCTTGCATCTTTGCTCTTCTTTCTTTAACGCTTACGCACTTAGAAAGAATTCTTTCTGCTGTCTTAAAATACATTATCCCTTTGATGACAATATAATCTTTTAATACACGAATTATTAATGAAGTTCTGCATTATGGCTTCTCTCTGGTCCCCGCTTTTCACTATTTCAGCCAAAACGCTTCGAAGTAGCATCCTTTGGAAGTAAGAGTTCTTATTATTCTGAACTGGTATACTTGAGGATGTTTCTTTGTGATGCGTAAGGGATGAGAGAACTGCTAAGGCATCTGCATACCTATTCTAATTTTTTGGTATGTGCTCGAAGCGGATTGCAGAAAAGTTATCCAAAATTCTTCGAGTTAACTCTCTATAACTCGCTAGCACTACATCTTTGATTTCATATGCTCCTTGTGCCTTATTTAAAATGAGATTTGAATCTCCCTTTACATATAGCTTTGTGATCCTGAGTTATTGAGCCATCAGTAGCCAGATTATCAAAGCTTCTGGCCCATTATTTGTACAAGGAAAATTCAGCTTGTAAGCCTTTGTTTTTATTTCACATTTAGGTGATATGAGGATCATACTTGCTATCCAACTCTTTCCAGACAAGCTCCATTAAAGAAAATCGTGAACTCTCCTTCACGAAGTTGGAAATCTGCGAAACATGTCTCCTTTCTAGGTATATAATCATTAACTGGCTCGTACTTCCCTAAAGAAAATTGTGCCAATAAATCCACTAATGCTCGACTCTTCATGGACACTTGATTTTTTAGCTCTATATGAGACTCATTCAAAAGACTCATCCATCGGGCTACTATTCCATTCTGAACAAGTCTAGATGGTAAAAACCACGAAGGATTAGGTTTGGTGTACAAATGAACTTTGTAGCTCATCATATAATGCTTGAATTTTCGTGTTGCATACACCAGGGCTAAACAATTCTTCTCATGGTATGAGTAGTTTAGCTCAGGTTCTCTAACATTTTGCTCGGGCCTTTCAATATTGTTTACTTCCTGCACCAGTAATGTGCAAATTTTTTCTGTTGAAGTCAGATAGCAATAGCGGTTTTCCATGTACTTGTGCTATCATAGTGTTAGCTGATGACAACACCTGCTTGATCTTCTCAAATGCTTCATGCAGCTGTTTTCCCCAAATGAAAGGAACATTCTTCTTTAATAGATACATCATAGGTGCTAGAAATGCCACAAGCACTGAAATAAATCTTCTGATATAAGATACTCTTCTTATAATCGTCTTTAGTTGCTTCACATTTACTTAGGATGACTCATTTATTGAATGGATTTAACCTTTCCTGGATTAAGATCGATACCTTTTTTGTGCACTATAAATCTGAAAAATATGCATGCTTCTACTTCAAAGACGTATTTCAGCTGATTGAGATTTAGTCTATATACTCTGCACTTACCAAACACTTTCTAGAGATACGTTAAATGGTCTTCGCAACTAGATCATCCACTTAAACTTCCATGACACCACAAATTAGCTCATTTGAAAATAATTGTCATTCAAAAGTGGCCCTAGTGTTTTTGAGTCCAAATGGAATTATGATGTAATAGTAATTGCCAAAGGGAGTTCTAAAAATTGTCTTCTCTATGTTACTTGAGGCCATTGCTATCTGATTATAGTCACTGAATGCATCCATAGAGGAGAACTTTGAACATCCTACTGTTGTGTCAATTAGAATGTCAATGTTAGGTAATCAGAAGTCATCTTTTGGTGTAGTGTCATTGACAAGATGAAAGTCTTAACATACGCATGTTTCTCTGTTTTTCTTTAGCACTAGTACTGGATCCACTAGCCAAGTAGGATATTGCACCTCCTTTATCTTCTTATTCTTCAGTTGCTTATCAATCTTTGCCTTGAGTGTCAATTCTTTCTCATGTGAGATGGGCCTTTCTGATTGCTCTACTAGTTTTCTTCGAGGATCCAGGTTCAAATAGTGAGCCACCAGTGCAGGATCGAGACTAGGCAACTATTAATGTTTCCAAGCACAGACATCAACATACTGCTTCAACAGCGTAATCAAGCCTTTCTTTAATTTTCATTCCAATGCTTTCGAAATAAAGGTTGGTCTATTTTGTTTTCCTTCATCGACCAGGTTAATTCACTCTAGTTCGTCTAATACACTCTTATTCTCTTCTCCCTGATCTTCCTTTTTCTCCCCCTCTCTAATCTCAGACATCTCTTCCTTGACAGGCTCTGTAGCACATACTTGATAACCAGGATCAAGAGATTTAAATTTCCCTGCCCTCCCACCCCTTAGTAAAAAATATTGGATTTGCCCGTCGAGTAGGAGAGTTTTCTGTATACCACCAACAATTGTTGTGATTTTGTTTTCCTTCTTTCTCTTTTTATCTCTCTTCTTCTTTTCTCCACTCAGATGTTCCCAAGCAGGCAGCTCTAAACTTCTTGGAGGCTTAAGAGTTGCAGCACCTTCCTCTAAAAAGTCATTATAAGCCTCTTAGACTTCAAATGGGGCTTGAGAGGTATTGATTGTCACTTCTTTCCCCCCACACCATGCCTTCAAGCACTATTAGTATGTGCAAGGGATAGCTTGATAAGCATGATACAATGGCCTCCCTAGCACTGTGGTACGAGGTCACTACATCCACTATATGAAACTTTGTCAAACTGCGTAGTGAACCTAGAACTGTGTTCAACATTACGTAGACCAGAGTTTTCATCTCTTCACCTACAAATTTCTTGACTAGAATAGGTTGTTTCACAATCAGCTCTTTTGGAACATTCACAACTTTAAGCTTATATAATGGGATTATGTTCACGGACAAACTTCCTTCAATGAAGCCTCTCTTGATTTTCAGTCCATTTAAAACTGCCTCCAGAGAGAGTGGCTTATAGCACTACTATCCTTAGGCCAACTTGTCCCTTGGAGTAAAGACCAAACTTTTGTTTCCAAATTTGGCCACTTTTCTCCCTTTATTAGCACTCATGCTGCATTATCCTTGGTGTTTCTATGCAATTTGCAATAATATCGAGGCAATTTATCTTCTTACATAGCCTTCTCCTAAGCCAATATTATAAACAAAAACTAGCAAAGCAGCTCGTATTGGCCAGAGAATCAACTAGTCTGTCATCTCTATCTTCATCTACCACTTCTTCTATGATGGGGCTATCATCATACATGCTATGTCTCGCAATCCGCTCGCTAACGCCCAGCACTACATCGATTTGAGGATAACGTAGGTATCTATTTTTCTCATCTTCTTCTAGATGTATTATCATTCATATTTGAGATTATTTTTGTTCCATTCCTAGCACTAAGTCTCTATCTGCCACCTTTTTTTTATAGTAAAAATCCATTTCAGATTATAGAACTCATAAGTGTGATGACTTGCAGACCTGTGGAATAGACAAAACTTGGGATCGTTGATTTTCGACAGTGTTAGCTGTCTCTTTAGTTGTGGTAGAGTGATTTGATCATTCTGAATCCAGTCTTTCACTATATCTACCACTTTGTTCATAGAACAAGTGAAAGTCTGGTGCTTCTCTTTGCGACATCTTCTCTTTGTTGCCTTACCGTCATCATTGATGGCCTTTTTTAGCTCCCTGAATTCTAGCTACAGACATGCTAGTCCTATTAGCCCTTTCTCGCAATGATTCGAAAGAATCAATGTCTGATTCTCTAAGAAGCTTTTGTACTCATCTTGCATCGGCACGATATAGAGTTTAACCAATATTTCTTCTTCAATTTTATCCTGACATTCTAGCACTTTCGCCTTGAATTTATCAATATAACTCTCCAGACTTTCATTAAGCCTTTGACTCTCCTGTGCCAAATCAATTAAGGTGTACTAGCGCAATATGGTATAAAACTTTTGCAAGAAATGTCTTACAATATCCACCCAATCATGGACGCTTTTTGGTTTCATCCTTGCATAGCATGTTACACGTTTTCTTAGTAAGGCTCTTTGAGAATTCTCTCATTAGTAAATTATGATCGTGTCTCTAGTAACCCAAGACATCTAGAAATTTCTTGATATACTTTTTTGCATCTCCAGTTATACTATTGTACTTCTTAAAAGATGGGATTTTGTATCCCCACAAATTTTCTTTCATCGTTACTGCTCTTGGATATGGAGGTAAGAAACTGAAATTGTCTATGATAGATATAGATTTCTTTGTAGATTCTCTCAACATATTATCTAAATCTTCATGCATCACAATGGAAGAAGGCAAATGAGTGTATGATGAAAGAAGTATTCCTCCTCTATCGGCCAATATAGGAGCAAAAGATCCAAGAACTCAAGGTATATCCTGACTATGTTTTCCTCTTAAATCGGTTACATGACTTTTTGCAATTGTCATTATAGTTTCTTTTCCTTTTGCTGCTCTGCTTACTTCTAGCTCATTTTATGCCGAGTTCTTGCTACCAGAGCTATGGTGACTAGCTTCAAGATCCACCATATTCTTCGTTATAGCTGCTAGTGGAGTCCTTAGCTCTTCTTCTTCAACTTCGGCTCGCGGATTCTCGGTCTCCTTTTGCCTAGCAGCTTCGGCATTTGCTGCTTACACACTTTAGCTTGCATGTTAAGCAAAATCTGCTTAACCTGATCATTTTTGCTTGCAAAGCATTCATTCACGCTACCAAGTTTTTCAAAAACTGGATGCCTAAAAAGTGAGATTCGCGGATGAACAAGGTCCTCAGTGTCAGGAGCTTTTAAATTAAGATTCTCATTCGAACAACAACAAATCAAATCACTCTCCTTAGTGGAGTCACCAAAATGTAGAATACAAAAGGTTGTGATATACTAAATTGGAATTAAAAGGGAGTCACCAGTCTAAGAAGCTCTAATAAATATTTATTGATCAGAGTTCAAATTATAGAGATTCTGATGTAGGGAGAGAAAAATTTGATTAACTATGAATGTGTTTGGTTACTAAGAAAATTACAAAGAGTTTCTATCTTGTTCTGAGTATAAAAAAAAAATTTCTTTCAACCTCCAAAAAATGAAGCGAAGAGCACTATTTATAGGCAATCAGCGTCCTCCTTTCACTACAAGAAAACCACTTATCACCGACAGATTTTTTTTCATCGATGAAGAGTCCTCTACCGTCAGTAATACTTATCATAGAGGGAATTCCCTTGGTGGTAACCCCCTCGGTGTTAAGCTCCTCGGTAATACTTTTTTTACCGAGAACGAAAATTTCCCTCGGTGATAGGTTATCACCAAGGGAGAAGTTTGTTGTTGATAGTGTTTTTTTTTTAAAAAAAAAAAAAATTGATCATTTTTAAAATAATAATAAAATAATCTGACCAACACCAAAGGATGGCCCATCAGTAATAATAATGGTAATGAGTTGTTTTTATAAAAAAAACAAAAAATGGACTAAACTCAACACCGACAGATGTGTCCCTCGATGATAATGATTATCATTGATGACAGCTATCCCTTTGTTTTAATGTACAATACTATCACTGAGGGGATTAATTTCTAAATATTTTTATTTATTTTTTTGATTTACCCTGTTAAAAGATATTCAACATGCTTCAAATATATTTAAAAAATACATAATACAACGAAATCGAGAATACAAAATATTCTGTAAATTAATAAAATATAATATACGAATGAAAATACAATCGATAATCAAATATTCCCTCTTAAAAAATAATCAAATATTCCAAAAATTCTAAATACAATTGTCTAAAAATAAAACTATGGGTTAGTCATATGAATGTCACCATCAGGGTCCACATGCTCAGTATCCTCCTCTGCAGTTGAATCCTAAATATAACAGATAACATGGTCAAATATATATGTAAACCAAAACATAAACTAAATAATTTATGAAAGTAAAACCTCTAAGTTATATACTTTGTGAGTCTGCATCGTCCGTTACCTAAATTATCTACTTTTATTACCTTAAAACCGCTAAGTTATATATATTTTTTGAGTCCGAAATCTATCGGGTTTGTAACCGATGATCCGAAATGGATTTTGTTTATTCCTACAAGTTACATTTTACTAAACGGATGTGACAGTAAACCTGCCTCATCCGTTACCTAAGTTATCTACTTTTTTTACCTTAAAACCATTAAATTATATAATTTTTGAGTCCAAAACCTCTCGAGTTTGTAATAAGAGATCTGAAATGGATTCCGTTTGTTCTTATAAGTTACATTCTACCAAACGTACATGATAATAAACCCACCTCATTCTTTACCTAAGTTATCTACTTTTTTGACCTAAAAACCGTTAAGTTATATACTTTTTCAGACCGAAACCTCTTGGGTTTGTAACTGGTGATCCGAAATGGTTTTTTTGTCCCCCCAAGTTACATTCTACTAAATGGACGTGACGGTAAAATTTCCTCATCCGTTATCTAAGTTATTTTTTTTTTTTACCTTAAAACAACTAAGTTATATACTTTTTATGTTTGAAATCTCTCGGGTTTGTAACCGATGATCTGAAATGGATTCTGTTTGTTCTCGTAAGTAACATTCTACTAACACAGACATGACAGTAAACCCACCTCATTTGTTGCCTAAGATATCTAATTTTTTTTTTAACCTTAAAACCTCCACGGTTGGTAACAAATAATGTAAAAAAGTTCAATGTGTTTTACCTACATCGGGTCGTGTGGTAGGATCCGCCCTAGAACCTCCCGGGATCGACATTTGTTGCAATATCTGCTCTATGGACTCAAGACATGAATGCATGTCATCTGCCCTAGCGTTCACTCATGCCAGCTGTGACTCAAGCTCTTCGATTCTTGACCTATCGTCATCCATTCGTTGTTACATCGCGTTGACATCAACAACAAGTCTGAATCATAATGCAGTGGATTTGACAAAGGAAATGCTGCTACCCTAAGAGATGGTAGTAAAAGAGAAACAATCTATCACTCACCTGAATCCATAAAATTGTCCCTTCTCCAACCCACCTGATGCATGCAACAACTCAACGGTGTCGATCTCAAGCTGTGAGGATGCTTCATTCTGGCCACCACTCTTATCTCGAACACGTTGGTCATATGTTTCCTACATTACAAACAAATGTGTATGATTAATAACTTTTTTGCCAAAATATATTAAAACCAACAATTATTTTGCATTTAAGTAAAAAATACATTTTATATATACCATCGTGTCCCTAGACTTGTTATCGATATAATCACTTATCCCTGATTGACGCTTGTGCTTCTTATTAAACACCTCAACATGTGTGGCTTTTCTGCCTAACTTTTAGGACTGCACATTACAATTTGTTAAGGAAAGTGGATATATATATATATATATATATATATATATATATATATATATATAAGTGTATAGAAAAAAAAAAGAAAACATATACCAATACACTCGTGTGGATGTCCGTGTTGTTGGATCCCCCAATATAGTGAACACACCAATCATCACCCGACCACCTGTTCACCGAAAAAGCATTGGAGCAATGAGTCCACGTGTCTGATGCCCATAAACTAACCAAAGCATCCCAGTGCTCAGTGGGGATCTTGTGATCTATTCCTCCGTCATCCCCACTCTAACCATACTAGTTTACTTTGTCTTCACCCTACTGCTGCTTACACTTATCCTGCAATTCATTCATCCAATCGGTGTGGCGAGCCGCAACAATCTTATTATGGACATACCTAGCAAACTCAAGCTCCTCAAAGGTCACAAAAGTGTAGCGCATCCAAGAAACAACCAAAATATGATTATTTTTCAATTATTTTAGATATAGTACAATCATAGATCCATGTTAGTACTAGAGTTATCATCGTCCTCTTCTTCTTCTCCTTATTCTTATTTTCTTTCTCTTTCTTTTTCTTCTTCTCATTCTCATTCTCTTTCTCATCTTCCTCCTCCTCCTTCTCATTCTCTTTCTTCTTCTCTTTCTTCTTCTTCTTCATCATCATCATTTTACACACTGCCCACCAATCATTTTTTCCTTTCTTGGAAGGGTAAGTGCAATAATAGTATATTGTATTGCTTGTGAAGCCAACATGAATAGTTCGTCTGAGTTAAGCCTTGATTTATACTTAATATTTATAAGACCATGTCGATCTATTTGAAGTCCATTATCAAAATCAAACCAATCACATTTGAACAATACAACAATGTTATTAATCACTATATATTAGAGCTCTATAACTTCTGTCAACATTCTGTAGAAGTCACGTTCGTATTCATCATAACAACTACCTTTCACAAGTACACTATTGTTCATTGTTTTATTATGTTGCCTATACTCCTTGGTGTGAAACTTGAATCTGTTGACATAATATCCGGGATAACACTTCACACGATTCATCGGGCCAGTGCTTATCTCTCGTATTTGCTTGTCAATTGTTTTATCCTTAGTGACCTATGATTAAAATATATAATTCAATGATACTCTTATATAATAAATATATACTAACAATATTTATAATATATCATCTAGCATGGCTTACAAGATCTTGAAGCCATTTTGCGAAGTTCTTCTCACAAATCTTATCAATTTGTTCATTAGTTACGCCTCGGTGCGCACTCCTCAATGACTTGTCATATTGTCTACAACAATGGTGATGACGAATTAATTATTATCTAAGATATACATATGTGGTGAGAGAATACATTAGATTTAAAAAGGACAATAGCGCTCACTCCACATATAGCATAACTTCAGCGCAATTAAGGAGAACATAAATCTCTATGGCCTTCAACTCTTTGTCATCAAAGACTAATAGTCTCACAATCAAAAGCATGACCTAGATAATTTAAAATAGATAGGTGCTCTCTTCGATCAGCATTCCCCCATCATCATTCCGACTGACTTGATTCATTTTTGTCTGAACATTTGGTTGAAAATATTCAACACAAAAATTTGAGATTTCCTGTATGATGTACCTTTCAACCATGGAACCTTCAACATGCGCTTCATTTCGAGCCTTTTTCTTTAGGTTGTGCATACACCTATTTTGCATGCATATGCAAATGTATTGAAATTGAATTCAATTATATGACGTGACAAGACTCTAACAATTGGAGAAATTATTGATATTACCTCTCAAACGGATACATCCATCGATATTGCACAAGGCCACCGACTTTAGCTTCGTAAGCTAAGTGAATCGACAAATGCTCTATTGAGTCGAAGAACATCGGAAGGAAAATCTTCTCAAGCTTGTATAAGATGACAAGAATATTTTTCTCAAGTAACTCCACATGCTCAACGCACAATTTAATTACGCATATGTCCCTTAAGAAGTTACTTAAGTCTGTCAACGCATCCCACACAAGGTTAAGTAAAAAGTCACAAAACACGAGGGGAATTAATCTTTTCATGAACACATGACAATTGTGACTCTTAATCCTATAGAACTTGCACTCGTTCAGTTTAACATATTGTGCTAAATTTGAGGCATACCCGTTTGGAAACTTCAAATTTGAAACCTATTTGTAAACCGCATTTATCTGGGACTTGTTTAATGTGTACATTGCTTTGGGGTTTATATTTAGGTTTACCATTGACTTCAACCAACTTCAATTGAGGATGCCTATAAAACTTTGTCATATCTAAACGACCATTAGCATTGTCTTTGGTTTTACCATTGACATCCATAACAATGTTGAAAATATTGTTAAACACATTTTTTCTCAATATGCATAACGTCCAAATTATGGTGAATAAGATTAGTTGACCAGTATGGTAGCTTCCAGAAGATTTTCCTTTTTTTCCAATTATGATCATTCCCAAATCCACATATTTATTGTTTTCTACCATTGGGACCGAATGTGATCTGATCAAAAGTAATCACTCTAGCTTTCACATCTACCCCCAACAACTGTGGTGGCAGCAGCCCACTCTCAGATCTATTCTTTATGAAACCCTATTTTTGCCTTCTAAAAGTATGATCTTCTGGTAAGAACTGACGGTGACAGTCGAACCAAGAATTTTTATGACCATGTGGTAGTCAGAAAGATTTTGCATGCTTCATACAGTAAGAACAAGCCAATAGACCATAAGTACTCCACCCAGAAAGCGTACCATTTGCAAGGAAGTTAATGATCGTCCATATAAGTGCATCATTTATATTAAAATTTTGTTTCTTAGCTGCATCGTAAGTAAGAACTCTATCCGTCCACAATGTTTTCAACTCATTTATTAATGGACGTAGATAGACATCCAGATTCTTACCAGGGTTGTTTAGGCCAGGAATTACCAATGATAAGAACAGATTATGCTTTTTCATGCACATACTAGAAGATAAATTATAAGGAGTGAAAAATACTGGCCAACAAGACTACGAGGATGTCGAATGGCCAAACAGAATGAAATCGTCAGTTAAGAGTCCCAACCTAACATTACGTGGTTCACTGGAAAACTCGGGGTGAGTATCATCAAAATATTTCCATGCCATCCCATCTGTTGGGTGGATGACCATGTCTGGCTTACTACATTTGCTTATGCCATCTCATGTGTTTAGTAGTGTTTTCCGACAAATAAAGTCTTTGAATTTTAGGTGTCTATTAAAGGTAACGCTACACCTTGTATGGTATGTCTTTTAGCTTATTGTTACCGCTCTACCTAGGTTTAAACCGATGATGTCCACACACATCACATACTTTCTTGTATTTGTCTTCCTTGTAATACAACATGCAATCATTCGGGCATGAATGTATCTTCTCATACCCAAGTCATAGCTATCTCACCATCTTCTTGGACTTGTAAAATGTTTTCAGGCAACTTCTCGTCATTGGGGAACATACTATTAATTATTGTTAATAATCGATCGAAATAGTTCTCAGACATGTCAAAATCAGATTTACAATTCAATAATTGTAAGATCGTCGATAACTCAGTGTGCTTCTTACAACCCTACCACAAGGGCTCATCAGCATCTCTCAACATGTCATAGAACTTCGCAGCATGAGGATTCAGGTTCTTTTCGGCATTTTGGTTGAAGTCTGGGCTAACAACATCCATTACCATCTCCCCTATGTGATTTGTTTCTCTGAAACCTTCCTTGACATGGTGATATGATTCGGGCGTCGATCGTTCGCGTCTCAAATAACTCTCATTGTGAAAATCCACCTCTGATAATTAGGAGTAAAAGATTTCCTATATAGCTACAAAGTAATTGTTTGCTAGTTTAAAAACCTTAAATTCTGGCATAGGAAACAAGGACATCGAATAGTTTCATCGTTATATACAAACGATGGATTACCATATGCAAAGTCAAGAAAAACCTCTACCCCCTCTAAAAATTTTGTAGATAGGGCATGATTAATAACTCGACGATCCATCCGGCTATGGTCTGTTTCCATCGTTCTAATTACTAATATAATAAAGAATCTATTGTTAATAAACTGTTTTAAATATATAGTATTCTTTTAATTATGCATATTGTTTTTTTTTATATACATATCAAAATATATGGATTGAAATAGTATGATACAATAGCAATAATATATTTGTTATCACTTTTCTATCTTCCAAAAATGCTTCGTTAAATACATGTGGTTTCTAATGATGTTAACTTATAATGACAATCTCATATAACAATATATGGCTAACTTTTTTTAAAAAAAAAAATTAAAAAGCTAAACTAACATAACAATATATAGATTGAATTAACATAATAAAATCACAAACATGTATTTTGTTATCACTTTTTTATCTTCCCATAAAGTATGAAACAAGTATAGATTTAACATTAATTTATCGCACAAGCAAGGGGCTAACATAGAAATATTTGGATTTACATAACTGACTCGATCAATAACGGTGAAGTACGACTAAGTCGAGATCGTTTGTAGTCTGCAAGACAAAAATTGATAACAAATTAGTAAACAACATAATTATCGATTTGTTATGCATCATGGATGTTGATGCATGCTTTCTAACCATATAATCCAATTCACTAATATGTAGGGGGTTCTAACCCAATCATGAATGCGTGATCGGTTTTGCAATTTTTAGTTCCAAACTTGTTCAGTTAGGACTCAATTTTGGCAGCATTTTTCCCTAGTCCTCTAAGTACACAACTTAAATTCGGAGCTCTATCCCGAGGAGTATAGACCAGAATTTAGTGTATACCCAAAAAACAATGAGACTTGCAGCTAATATCTAGTCGAAACAAAACAAGCTAGGAACTAAAAATTGAAAAATCGATCATGCATTTTTGAACTGTCCACTTTGGACAATCCAATGATTATTTGAACACAAGCACTCTCATTGCAAACATATTAATTGATAAGCAACAAGAGCATTTGGGTCACTCAATAATAATTGGACGGGCATTCTATGGTAAGATGCAGTACATGAATATATTCATGATATGCCATGATGCATGTATAATATGCATATTTGTAAATGAAACTCTAAAAACCTCATATAAAAAATCTGATAGAAAGGAGATTTCATGATGTATGACAATTTTCTTTTCCTTAAATGGTTGGTGCAAACCGAGGTACAAACCTAAAAAGAAGGGGTGAATTGGGTTTTAAAAACTTTTTGCAATTTAACAAACAAGTTTTAACAATTTAATCAATTAAAGCAAACAACAAATAAATTGCTTGAATTTAAAGGATTAAAGGAAGAGACTATGCAAACTCCGTTTATAGTGATTTGGCAATATTGAAATCACAACCCTATGTCCACTCTCTTCAAGGAACATCCTTAAAGTAATCCACTAGTGATAGTCGAGCAACTTCACGGGTGTTGCTCAAACTTTATAATAATCTCTTCCACAAGGAAGTTACAAGGAAGTGTTTAATGCCTAAACACTCTGATAGTCACATCAACTCTTTCTCTTTACAATGATTTGAATTGATTGTAAAAGGAAGACAAGAGAGAGTTGAATTTAATGCTTTTACAAGGAATATTACCGTTATTTTCGATCGTTAAGTCAACTCGATGGTTTTGTTCAGTCGACTGAAAGGTTATTTAAAAAACAAATTAGTATCAAGTATTTCATTCAATCGACTATATGATTCATCCAGTCAACTGAATGAATGAAGAAAACTTTATTTCCTTCGTTCAGTCGACTGAACAACAACATTTAGTTGGTTGGACTTCATTTAGTCGACTAGATGTCCTGAAATAGAATTTTCTGTTTTAAAAAGGTTTGTCCAATCAAAATGATTATTTGTCAAAAAAATTCCAATCAAACTGAGCCATAATGAAAAGCAAAATACTTGTTAGTAGAGATTTACTGATATTACTACCTTAGAACCTATTCTAGATCTTTGATCTTGATCTAGTATCTTTCAGGTAAATAGTCTTCGTCACATATGCTTGTTTTGTGTCTTGTCTTTGAATTGTATGTTGTTTGCAACTTGAACACTTAGCTAAAATGGTTAGTACGAATAAAAGCTAGTGTTTTGTCATAATTAAAATCAAATAAGGGTCAACAGTTGGGCTACACAATGGAGTAGTCATCACTCACCCCTTATCCCTTGGTTAATTCTCTTATTGAAAACGAAGATAGATCGTTTTTTGACTTCAAAATAATACGTGACATTTTTCTTTTTCTTTTTTTATTTTCCAGTTTGGACATTGAAATAATAGTACATGATTATGTTATAGCTTTATCATTATTATACAGTGAAACACATTTTTGATTAACTCATATGATTACCTAACTAATAAACTAGCATTCTTTTTGTTAAGTGGTCTGAGTTAATGTTACCTTTGAATAAGAGGTTAACGTTTTAAATACATAATTTTCTCAAAACGAAAAGGATTTAAATACAATTTTTTTTTATTTGATAAGTAATTTATTATTTTCAAAGGGGATAAAAATAGGAAATTAACATCATTTGATCATTTTTTTAACGAGGTGTAGTTAAATACCCTCTTCATATTGTAATCCTTTATGTCACTTTTGGTCTCATCTACCTTGTGTACAATTATAAAAATTTAACCAATCCCAAACTTTCTACTAATAACAAAAAGGACTAAATTTTTCAAGTTTAAAAATTAATAAATTAACACTGTCTTTATAAAAAAATTAACACTGTAAAAAATTAATAAAGCCTATAAATATATACACAAATATATGCAAATAAAAACATTCAATAGATTAACAAATGTAACTATATATATATATATATATATATATAAACAAAATATGAGAGAGAGAAGAAACTTACAAAAAATGGTAGGGAGAGAGCCCAAATAGAGATAGAGAGAGATAGCCCAAAAATCGGTAAAGTGGAGAAAATAGGAGAAACAAAGCTAAAAATGGAGGTTGAAGATGACAATAGACGAAATATGAGAGAGAGAGAGAGAGAGAGAGAGAGAGAGAGAGAGAGAGAGAGAGAGAGAGAGAGAGAGAGAGAGAGAGAGAGCATGTGAGAGAGAAAAGGTGAAAATTTCTTTAGGGTTTTGGAGATGGAGTCACGTGGCACTAGGAGAATAAAGCATAAGAAGAGAGGAAATGGGGAAGAAAGGTATCTGTGGGAAATTTAGGTCAGACTATCACCATTATTCCCTCGGTAATACATTTTTATCCTTTGGTGAAAGTAGTTTACTTAATT
This sequence comes from Bretschneidera sinensis, assembly GCA_023935145.1. NCBI lineage: Eukaryota > Viridiplantae > Streptophyta > Magnoliopsida > Brassicales > Akaniaceae > Bretschneidera > Bretschneidera sinensis. The sequence continues at coordinate 76,729,417 of CM043701.1, read as the reverse complement.
TAAAATTAATTTTATATTCATTTATAAACACTTAGGGATTAAATTTCCTTAGTAATAATATATTTTCAATTAAAAAAACTAAAAATTATTTTTAAAATATTCTACGAACTTAATACTGTGTATAAAAAATATTATCACCGAAGGAATTGTCCCTAAGTGATAATATTTCACATTATCACCGATGAACACGTGTCCCTCAATTTTATTCATCGTTGAAAACACTTATCACCGAGAGACATGTATCTCTCGGTGATAAGCAATTTTCTTGTAGTTTTTTGGAGAGAAAAACTGTTTCTTGTGAAATGTTTTTTTTTAAGCCATAAGTCCCCATCAACTTCTTCCGGGTTTTTTAATATGATTTTTAATTGATTTAAAAAAATAATTAATTTATTAAAAATGTGTGGTCCACGCTTTCTTTATCATCTATTGAACTTCTGACATATGGCAGAATACAATTTACAAGCTTAACAAGCCAGACATATATCATCCATCTGTTCTTCTCTTGGCAAGAAATTGTGCTTCGAAGTTAGCTACGAAGCGTGTTAAAGGCAAATAACAAGGAAGTAATTATCATTTATTAGTGGTACAGAAATAATATATATTTATTAGTGGTGGAGAAATAATATAATTAAAGGTCTGATGGCCACCTGTCCTCATTCTCATTGGTAGAGAGGGTTGCCTAATGTCTTAGCTATTCCAAACAATAAAAAACACGTTACCATTAAAAAAAAAAAAATCTTACTGTATTAATACGTTAGAAAATATTGCACCTACCATCAATCAATTGCCACTCAAACTCTAACCTTTTTTATTAACTCTTTAAACTTTGGTAATTGATTTTTTTTTTATTGAAACAATACCATGAAAGTGTTTGATTTGATATTTTTATTTTGAATCCATTTAAATTAATTTATTTTAAATTAAACTTAGCTTAAATATCAAACCAAATGTATATAATAGTACAATGAATGATTATTTATATAATATTACTATAACTCGTTTAAAATTAAAAAAGTAACGGATAAATAAATCAAATAAATAACTCACGCATAGTAGAAATCAAACATGAGATCTTGTAGCTTTAAGATCTCAGTCTCAATCACTAAATCAATACCTCATCAACAAAAATTCAAAATTAATATAAGGTAAACTCCTATATATTAAAAGAAAAAAAAATAATACTACATGTAAAGAGCCAATAATAATGGAATATCAAGAATAAGAAATGAAGATTCCCTCCCAGAACATATATCATGAACTTGTCATGACTTAATTCGTTTTTGTCTTTGAAGAGTGTTGGAGTCTTGGACTAAATTTATAACATGTTATTAGAACTTGCAATTGGGGTAATTGTATCAAAAGTTCCTGAAATTCTAAAATTAAAATTTTAAAGTTCTTAAACTTTCAATTTGTCTTTTACCAGCTTGCTATAAAATATTTGTAGCTTTTGCTAAATGTTGTACTTGGGGACTAAATTGCCACAAATTGAAAGATCAAAGGCCTAAAAACCAAAATTAAAATCTCAAGGATTTAAATACAATACACTAAAACTTCAAAGACCATACAATTTGGTTGTTACAACTTCACAGTATGTCTTAATCCAACCTAACTTAATTAAAAAAAGGCCCTCCAAACTAACTTCTCCATACCTAGAAAATAAAGGAGAAAAAACAAATTATAAAGTCTGATCCAGGCAAAATATCCAAGAAAGTATTCTTTGTAATAAACCAAAAATAATTAACTCATTGGTTATTATTTAAGTCAAAAGTATTTAAGTATCTTAAGATAACAGAAATAAATCTCAAATTCAGTAACTCTTTTTTGTTAAAAAGAGTTGTTGTTGAGTGAGGTAACAGAAAATACGAGTAGGTTAAAATAATCCTTGTACCCAAAAAAGTTTATTAATACTACTGCAAACAATATATATATATATATATATATATATATTTAAAAGAATTCACCGTAGCACTGTTACATGAACCATAACTAGACTATCGGTTTGGGTTATATGTAATTAAGAAGTTAGATTAATAATTGATAGACTTTTAATGAATCACTGTAGTAAGTGAATGCGATGAGAAGTTCAATTTGACTGTTTCATTTTGTGTTGTTTATCTTTATTTTATTGTTATTTGAACCGCAACAATATACCATAAATAAAATCACATCAATCATTTTCTATTATTTTATTTACTCTCACTCGTTTTTGTAGTTTTTTTTATTGAAAAAACAAAATTTTACTAGTTAACTTCTTTACCTATCGCAATTACTAGTTCACTTTCAATAATTTAATTTCGTGTCATTAAATATATGTATATAGTATCGTTTTAATAAAAATATTACTTATGATATGCTACTATGCTTAGAAAATAAATTTATTTGAAACTCATTTTTTCACATAATTTTGTTGTGTTATTTTTCTTTTAATATTTCCTTTTGAGATTCAAATGAATCAAAGTTCAATCTTTTATTTTTCATTTTTCTTTTCTGCTCAGTTTTTCTTTGATTCAAAATTTTAATTAGCCTACCATGATGAATACACAAAATTTATTGATGACCTAACAATTTGCACACCTTGTACAGGCTGCCATGAGAGAGAGAGAGAGAGAGAGAGAGTAGTCTTTAAATTAATAAATGTTCCAGTTGGCAGGTGCAGCTATCTAACTGCATAACCTACAAAAACTGCACTAAATAACCTGGAAAAGTCTCTTGGTATTTTTGGCCCACAGCCCTTATATCCAAAATCCTCATCATCCCTTCCCCTCTATGCATCCTTTGGATGGGTGTACGGCGTAAAACAATGAATTTAATTAGTGAAGATAAAGCTCAAGCTCTTCTTTTGAAGAGAAAGGGCAAAAGCAATATGGATCAGACTACCCATCACACCATTTTCTCTTCTGGGTCTAATTCTGACCCAAAAATGATCATGAAGAAAGATAATTTTCATCTTGATCATGATCTTCATGAGAATCGAAACAAGGAGAAACGGTCTGCTTTGGTGTCGTTTTGGGAGTTGCCAGAGTACATGAAGGACAATGAGTTCATAGTTGGTTACTACAGAGCAAATTGGCCTCTCAAGGAAGCTCTCTTTAGCATCTTTCGTTGGCATAACGAAACCATTAATGTTTGGACGTACGTGAAATAGGAAGCTGATCTCTTTTACTTTAATTTTATTTTATTGATGAATATCTTGATTTATCATTTTTTTTACCAGATTTGTTTTTCTTAAATATTTTTTTTTCTGGGTTATGCTTTAATTTGCAGGCATTTAATTGGGTTTATTCTGTTTGTGGGATTAACTGTGGCAAATTTGGTGCAAGTGCCACACGTAGCGGATCTCATTAGCTTACTAACCAGGTTTGTGATGAACGTTTCTTTTTAATTTTTATTAATATAAATTTATTAGTTTTATGTGCATTTATTTTATTTTTATTTTTTTTATGTGTTTAAATTTTAACATTTTAGAAAAAAAAGATATTTACTGTCGTAAAGTTTGCGTTGATTAGAGGACAAAACACTGTTTCTGTTGGTCTTGAATTTAAACAAAATTATTTTCCTCAACTTCGCAAATCTTTATGCTTAAGATTATAAGAAATATTCTTGCATTGCACGATGTTAAAAGGGATTTTCTATACAAAGTCATAGTTGAAATAACACTGGTCAAAACCAATTAAATAAAACATGTGTTATATGGATATTACTAATAAACTTTTAAATAATTACCGGAAAAACTTTCTCTGATCCAGAAACAAAATTTTGACATGCTGTCAATCAAGAAGCTCTCCCAAATTAAACATGATCAAGGTTTCGAATGACTAATAAAAATTTAATAAATTAGATTAAATTGAGTAATATTCAATAAAAAAAATTAAAGTAATATTTTACAATATTAAATTCTACATTAAGATGTAGATTAGTACCAACTTCACCTTGTAGGTTTACTTACATCCTTATATGATTATAATTTGGTTGTTGAATATCTGGCATGGGTAAAACCTGTTAATATACAAAAAAAGCAAAATGGTTTGAAATGATAAAATTACTCAGTTGTGAAAAAAGAAGAGAGATGCGTGGTGTGACGTTATGTCGATACCAATTTTGTTATTTCAAAGTTTTTGTTCTCGTGAATGTATAAAAATATAATTGATATTTTTTAATTAATTTAAAATTTTGAAATAATTGACCACTCCATTATTCTTAATATGATATCAAAACTTTAGATTCTAATTTCAAGTTTTGGAATGTCTATTTTTATTTAATGTATCATTCATATAAATGTATAATTGAGGTCTTGGGTGTGGGGATGATAATTCACGAGGTTTTTGTGGTTAATTGATTTGAACTTGATATGGCTAAAAATACCCCGCCAATAAGGATACGACACGTAAGCCATTACAAAGGCAAAGCCAATGGGTCGAGACACAGAGGATCCATGCCAAAATTAAGTTGGGGCGTCAGGTCGCCAATTGCCCTAATGCATAGACGGCTCATAATCTGAACAGCAAAGCTTGGTCCAAACGAATGGTCCCGGGCCATCCTGTTGGGCCTTCAGGTCATCACCGCCCTAGAGGGCATCATTACCCCACAGCTGGGCCTCCAGGTCATCACCGCCCTGGGCATAAGGGCCGCTTCAAAGCCCTATAAATTGACCCAGGTACGCATTCAAAAGGATCCAACTCTTTTTAACCTAAAAAGGGGACGCTCATCCCCTACATACATCTTATCTTAACTCTGACTAAATCTTCGGAGCATCCCCGGAGGCACCCCCTCTACCGACCCCCTAACTCACCTTTCTTTCCCTGTGCAGATATATCCGAGGCCTGGCCTCCAGCTTGGCTAAACATATTTTTGGCGTCAACAGATTGGCGCCATCTGTGGGAAACCACCATCTTTCGCTGGTCACTAACAACGAAAAAGTTTAAAGAACTCATTTGTTGTCATGCCACCTAAAACCTCTGCCAGGGACTTCAGTAAAAGAGTAATGAGGTCTGAATCAAGTTCCTCGGCAGAGTCTGAGGTGCGTCCCAACATGGCTACTCTCCAGGCGCAGTTCGTGGACTCTCGCGGCTAGTGGCTAACCTAGCCGCTGAAATCCGTGGAGGAGCTCGTCAGCCATCACCAACACCCTTTCGGCTAGACCCTAGTCACACTGGTTCGACCAGCCGTAGACCTTCCATCGATGGCTGTTCCGCAGCCGAGTCACCCCCACCTTGTGTGGCCAAGTCTAAAGAAAGTCCCTCATCCAAAAGCAGTGAAGGCCTCGGCAAGCGGATCGAGGATATAGAGGGACGAATCAATAAGGTGTTCAAGGGCCGTGCCACAATGTTATGGACGAGCTCGATGTGCAGGACCCCCCTTTCGCTTAGGAGGTCCTCAAGACCCCCCTCCCACCAAACTTCTGAATGCATCAGATTAAACCTTATGATGGATCTACTGACCTTCTGGATCATCTCTAGCACTACAGGACCACGATGACGCTCCACTGACACTCCGATCCTGTGATGTGTCGAGCTTTTCCCCTGACACTCGAAAAGGCAGCCAGGACGTGGTATTCCTATTTGAAACCAAGAGGCATCCACACGTTTAAAGAGCTGAGTTATGCCTTCGCCTTGCATTTTATCAGTAGCAAAGGACCAAATAAGACCTCGGAGTCCTTGTTCAACATCGTCCAGTTGAGAGGGGAGAAGCTCCGGGCCTGCATTTCGAGGTTTAATTTTGCCACTTGGGAGATCCCGGACCTCGACCCCAATGTCCAGATGTTGGCTTTCAAGAACGGGCTAAGATCCGAGGTCTTCAGTTCGAAAGTCACCAGGTGTCCGCCCGTTGACATGAGTGAAGTCTTGGCTCGAGTCGAGAAGTACATGCTAGCGAAAAACGACCAGACATTCCAAAAAGAGCGAGAAAAGGACACGAAAAAAAGGAAAAGGGGACCCATCAGCCCGGGCAGCTCGCTTATTAAGCGGCCATTCCGCGAAGATAGACCAAGGGCCCTTCGAAGGTAGCCCTCGAGCCCCTAGGCCCTTCGAGAGAGGACCTAGGGCCTTTAGGCCCTTCAAAGACTACACCCTGCTCAATGCATCTAGGACCGACGTCCTGATGCAAATCCAGGACAAGGCTATCTTACAATGGCCCCTAAGACCAGTGAACCTGAACCCAGACCGAAGCACTTGGTGTAGGTTCCACAGGAACCACGGTCACGACACAGAATATTTTCAGGCACTAAAGAACCAGATCGAGGCTCTCATCAACAGAGGGCAACTAAAAGAATTTACCGGGCCGCGAAAATTCACAGAACGGCCTAAGAGAATTCCTGAGCACCCATTCGAGTGAAATAAGCCGACGCAACCTATTCAAAAAAGTCCTAGGCCAAGCCGTGGGGAGCCCAGCCAGAAGAAACCAGAGGCCACCACGCCCAAAATCATCAAGACCATCTGTGGGGGGCCCGTAGGGGGTGCGTCTGAGAACCGCGAGAAGTTTTATGCCAGATCAGTGGATTCCGTCTCCGGACCCTACAAGCGACAGAAGGCAGGTGGAACCATTTCCTTTTTCGGACGAGGACTTGGAAGGAGTTCAGACTCTGCATGATGACGCCGTAGTAATCTCTATCCTCGTGGCTAATCATAAGGTTAGAGGAGTCCTGGTCGACAACGGGAGCTCGACCGACATCCTGTTTTATGATGCTTTTTAACAAATGTAACTGGGAGACTCCCAGTTGGACTCGGTCTCCACCCCACTTTATGGCTTCTCAAGAGGTCCAATGTTTGCAGAGGGCAACATAACCCTCCCAGTGACAGCAGGTACAGCTCCACGAGCAACCACCATACACACTGTCTTCCTGATCGTTCGACAAGCCTCGTCCTACAACATGATACTCGATCGCCCTACTCTAAACAAGCTCCCAGCGGTCGTCTCCACGTATCACCTAAAAGTCAAATTCCCTATAGAGGGAGGTCTGGACGAAGTCAGAGGAGATCAGCAGATCTCTAGATTCTGTTATCTCGGTGCGGTGAGAGAAGACAAGAAGGCGGAAGCCCTCCTACTTGAGTTGGATGACCTTAGAGATGAAGGAAGCAACCCACGGGGCCAGCCGGTAGAAGAATTAACCACTGTACCCTTTGGCAAAGATAATTCTCGAACCGTTCAAATTGGTTCCAATCTTCCAGAGACCCTAAAAGAATCTTTACTTGCCCTTCTCCGGGCAATCCAGGATCTTTTCTCTTGGACCGTCGCGAACATGCCAGGAATCAGCCCAAAGGTCATAGTGCACCGACTAAGTGTGGACCTAAAGCATAAACCGATCATCTAGAAGAAAATGTCATTTGCCCTCGAGCGGCAGGCCGCCGTCCGGGCAGAGGTCGATAAGTTGCTCTCGGCCAAATTTATCCGAGAGGCAAATTACCTAGACTGGGTATTCAACGTAGTAATGGTGAAAAAGGCAAGTAGTAAGTGGCGGATCTGCATCGACTTCTCGGATATGAACAAAACTTGTCCGAAAGACAGTTTTCCATTGCCCAAGATAGACCAGCTCGTCGATGCAACGTCAGGGCATGAGTTGTTGACCTTCATGGATGCATACTCAGGGTATAACAAGATCCTCACGTACTAGCCAGACCAAGAGAAGACAACCTTCATCACTGAGCAAGGGCTCTATTGTTATAGGGTCATGCCTTTCGGCTTGAAGAATGCAGGGGCAACTTACCAGAGGCTGGTGAATAAAATTTTTTAGGGACAGATAGGCCGGAATATGGAAGTTTATGTTGATGAAGTGTGCCTTTGGAGTCAATGGGGGAAAGTTTCTTAGATTCATGGTAGCCCACAGAGGTATAGAAATAAACCCCGAGAAAATAGAAGCCGTCCTCAGCATAAGCCTGCCTCGGATTGTGAGGGAAGTCCAGCAATTCACCGGGAGAATAGCCACTTTGAGCCGATTCATGTCGAAATCTGCAGAAAAGTGCCTCCCCTTTTTTAAAGGCATCAGAAAGGCTAAAGATTTTGTCTGGTCTGAAGATTGCTAAGAAGCATTCAAAAAACTAAAAAAATATTTGGGTACGCCTCCCTTACTCACCAAACCTATAGCCGGCGAAGAGCTCTTCCTGTACCTCTCGACCGAGCATGAGGTAGTGGCCTCCGTCCTAGTTTAGGAAGAGATCGGCACGCAGAAACCCGTGTACTATGTCAGCAATGTCCTCCACGATGCGGAAACAAGGTAGCTTCTTATGGAGAAAATTGCGTACGCTCTCTTAATCTCAGCCTGTAAGCTCAGGCCATACTTTCAGGCCCACACAATCACCCTTTTCACCGACCAGCCTCTTCGGCAAGTACTCCACAAATCGGATGTCTTCGGCAGAATGGTGAAATGGTCAATAGAGCTCGACGAGTTCGATATTCGATACCAACCCCGAGCTACCATCAAAGCCCAGGCCTTAGCCGACTTCGTCATTGAAACCACCCTACTAAGACCAGAAGACCTACCTCAAGCTCTCGACGAGACAAGCCTTCCCCCTCATTGGACCCTCCATGTTGACGGATCCTCCACTGATGCCGTGCTCATCTTGGGTGGCCCGGACGACTTCACCCTCGAGTATGCCCTCAGGTTTGAATTTAAGGCCTCAAATAACAAGGCCAAGTATGAAGCTTTACTAGCCGGAATGAAGCTGGCTAGGGTGTAATCTGTAGAAGCCCTTGAAGCGTACAGTGACTCACAGTTGGTGGGACACCAGGTAAATGGAGAGTTTGAAGCCCGAGGGGAGAGAATCACCCGCTACTTAGCAAGGGTTAAAGAACTCGTCGTAAAGTTCAAAATGTTCTGAATCAGCCAAATCCCTTGGGCCGCAAAGGCAAAAGCTGATTCTTTGGCCCGGCTTGCCTCCGCCCACCAGCCTGAATCCATGCAGGCAGTCTACCTCGAAACACTTACCATGCCCAACATTAATGAAACCATGGTGTTGCCCGTGTCCAGCAAAGAGACTTGGATGAATTCCATCCTTCGATATTTGTGAAATGGCCATCTCCCTGGCGAAGGAAACGAAGCCAGAAAAATCGTATCTCGAGCTGCGCGGTACGCAATCTTGGGTGATCAGCTATATAAAAGAGGCCTCACGATGCCCTACTGTAACGATCCATCCCGGGTTGGCCACCCCCGAAACGGTGTCATCACATTTTGAGAATCCCAGCACGACACATATATGCAACCAACAAAAAAAAATAATAAAAAAATAAAACTAACAAAAAGTTCATTATCAACCTCAACAAGGGAGGTATATAAATATGATATTAATTTACATATAATTTACAACATAAGATGTATGAATATTTACAAATATTTATTTTCTTTTCACACTAATATGAGGATATTGACACATAGCTGGCTTAGTGAAATTTATTCTGTTTGACTTTGGACCCACCAAACTATTTGTCCTGTTTGCTACCTGAAATCATTGTACAATGAGAGGTGAGCTTCACAAGCTGAGCGAATTAAATTTACTAAAAATATTCTTAATTCCATAAATAGTCCTTTAATATTTAATCATTTATTTTTCACAATCATTGGTCCACCTTAAGACTATCAATTATCTCATAATTACCACGTAATGAGGTTCTCATCACAAAATCCATCACTTAGATGGTTCTTATCATTCTCTACTTCTTACTTACCATAATTGTTTCTCTCTGTGAGACCAAATTATCAATAAACAATTTCAAAATAACATACCACACATCAACATTTTAATAATACTATCATCATAACTGTCTCTTTCTGTGAGACTCAATCATCTATATTTGTATTTACGATGATTCATCACACCTCAGCATTTCAATAATGCAGCAATAATTAAGACATATGTAATGCATGAATGATTATGATGGGAACGTCTTCCCACCTGTCGACAAGTTGTTATTATCTCAGACCAGCTCTCTCCCGGTTCTTTACTTTGCAACTTAGTCCCGGTTGCCACGAAATTTTCTCAGCATATACCGGTTGGCACGGTGTCACTTTTATTTTCAGCATATACCAGCTGTCACGGTGTCACTTTTTATTTCCGGCATATACCGGCTGTCACGGTTATTTCATTAGACCGGCCCCTTCCCAGTTATTTTCTTTCTCAGTTAATGCATATGTATATGAGCCATGATATGAAATATGCATATAAATAGCAATATAAAAAAAAAATATAAATTTAAAACACTTAAGTTAGTTATCCTGATTATTCTCAAAAATTCCTCTCATCCCAATTCACATCAAATAATTCATTAAAGCTTGTCAAGATTCACTAAAATTCATCTCGTCATAAGTCGTATCAAAATCTCAATCATAGCTCATCAAGAATTTCACTTCTCACTTTTATTATTAAATTAACTCATTTTACTAATAATATTTCTTCTCACAAAATAATTTTCTATGATTCCAACATCTATACCATATTTAATCACCCAATGATTTATCTACCACCCAGTCATACTTTAATAATTAAATTTAATATTATCTCCAATAATTAATTTTTATTTAGACTACTTAAAGTAAATCAAACTCACCACGTAGCACTTATAGCTACCCGTGGACCACCTCCTTGCCTTTCTCGTTCTTCTCCAAAATTTCCCTCGATCATTGACCATCGACACCTGACATTAAATTTCTATAAATTTTCTAATTATTTCTTCATTTCACACACTTTGAAAATTCACACTTTAACTTCCTGAAACTTTCATAAATGCTAAAATTTTAAAATAAACATTACCTTTTGCTATTCTGATATCTTCTCGTAATTCTCTATAAAATAAAATATTCCCGAAAATCTCTTCAAAAATTTTGGTCTTCCAACTTTTCTTTGAATTCCAAGTGTTTAGAGAAAAATGAAAAGGAAACTCAATTTTTATCCTAACTTATGAATTCGTCAGTTCTCATATATATAGGAATTGATGTCAAACTTCCTCCTGCAACTTTAAAAGTTGCTTGCCAAGTCATCATTCACATTCCTTAAATTACTCTACATGAGGGACACTTGCAAGACAAAATGATTTGCCTTTCTTTATGCTTTACACTTGGCCATCATCCATTAAATTTGGGAAAGCATTACTTTAACTTGGCAACATTTAATTGAACTTGGCATAATCACATTAGACTTGACAGCACCTGCTGTCACGTTATTACTGTTCATCAAATTTTTATTTATTTATTTATTATTATTTTTTTAAAATTGTTTTTAAGAATTATTTTATTCAAATACTAATAAAACTTTTCACATAGATTTTATTTTAAATTCCAAGACATATTTATTAAATTACTTATTTATCTTTACTTTATAAATACGTGTATTACAATTCTACCATCCTTACAAAAATTTCATCATCGAAATTTTCTTACTAAAATCAAGCAAAGAGTTGGGGATAATCCTTCCTCATTATGTCTACATGTTCTCATGTGACTTCCTCGACATCTTTATTGCTCCATAATACTTGAATCAAAGGAATGACTTTATTGTGCAAGACTTGATCCTTTCTGTCTAGTATTCTGATTGGTACTAGCATAGTAGTCAAATCTTTCTGAATTTCTATCGCTTGATTCGTGATATTATGAGACTCATCGTACAAGTACTTCCGCAGTAGAGATACATAGAAAACATTATGTAATCGTTTTAATTCCAGAGGCAAATCCAAGCGATACGCTACGGGTCCAATTCTTTTAATCACCTCATAGGGCCCCATAAATCTTGGGCTCAACTTTCCCTTTTTTTTTTAAAATCTCAACACCCATTTCCATGGAGATATCTTCAAAAATACCCAATCACCAACTTGGAATTCGAGAGGTCATCTTCTTTTATCAGCATATCCCTTTTGTCTGTTCTGAGCTGCTCTGAGGTTCTCCCTAACCAATTTGATCCTTTCAGTAGTCAAGTCTATCATTTCTGGGTCATATATCTTTCTTTCTCCAACTTCTTCCCAGCATACTGGAGTTCTACATCTTCTACCATACAAAGCCTCGAAAGGTGCCATCCCAATACTAGTTTGATATTGATTATTGTATGCAAACTCAATCAAAGGCAAATAAGCATCCCAGCTTACTGAGAAGCTCAGTACACTTGCCCTCAGCATATCTTCTAGTATTCTGATGATTTTCTCCGTCTGCCCATCAGTTTGTGGATGAAAAGCTGTACTAAACTATAATTGCGTACCCATAGCTTCTTGAAAACCCCTCCAAAATCTAGATGTAAATCTAGAATCTCTATCTGATATGATACTTAAGGGTACTCCATGTAATTTTACTATCTCTGCCACATAAAACTCAACTAACTTTTCTAGACTCCAAGTAGTTTTGATAGGAAGAAAGTGTGAAGACTTAGAAAGTCTATCCACTATAACCCACACAGCATCATGCCCTCTCTGGGTATGGGGAAAACCAGAGACAAAATCTATACTCACATTTTTCCATGGCCACTCAGGTATTGGAAGAGGTTGTAATAAACCTGCTGGATGTCTATTCTCAGACTTTACCTATTGACAAGTTAAACATCTAGCAATGTATTCTGCTACATCCTTCTTCATCCCTGACCACCAAAAATTTTGTTTCAACCCCCTGTACATCTTATATTAGCTGGGTGCAGGGAATATACAGAATCATGAGCCTCCTTTAATGTCTCATTTCTAATTTCCACATCATCGAGAACACAAGCTCTTTACCCCAATACCACCATACCATCTTCTCTAATTTTAAACTGGGTCAGCTTCTCACTCAACACTTTCTGCCTGATTTTCTCCATCCCCTCATCTTTACCCTACAGCCGAAATAAATGATCAATAATAGGAGATGGAACCACCATATTTGCCATTAATACTCTTCTATCATTGACACTCAACTGCGTCCTCATCCTTCTTAATTCTATCATCAGGCTAGTATTATGACTCCCAATAGCAGCTAAGTTCCCTGTGGCCTTCCTACTTAATGCATCGGCTACTATATTAGTCTTTTCGAGATGATAATGAATTATACAGTCATAATCACAAATCAATTCCATCCACTTCATCTGCCTCAAATTCAACTCCTTGGTTCGTAAATGCGTCAAACTTTTATGATCAGTAAAAATTTCATACTTGGCTCCATATAAATGGTGTCTCGAAATCTTCAAAGCAAAAACTATGGCAGCCAATTCTAGATCATGGGCCGGGTAATTCCTCTCATGGTTTTTCAGTTGCCTAAATGCAAAAACTATAACTCTCCCATGTTGCATCAACACACATCCCAACCCCTGATGTGACGCATCATTATAGACCACAAATCTTTCATCACCAGAAAGAAGCACTAACACTAGGACAGTAGTCAGTTTTTCTTTCAACAGCTGGAAACTTCTCTCACATTCATCTGACCACCTAAACTTCACATCCTTCCTGGTTAATTTAGTCAAAGGTACAACAATCATAGAAAAATTTTGGATAAATCTTCTATAATAACCAGCCAACCCCAAAAAGTTTCTAATTTCAGTTACATTCGTGGGTCTTTCCCAATTCAACACTGCTTTACTTTTTGTGAGTCAACTGTTATCCCCTCTCCCGACACAACATGCCCCAAGAAAGATATCTCACTCAACCAAAACTCACATTTAGAGAACTTCGCATATAATTTCTCTCTCCTTAAAATTTCCAATACTGTCTCCAAATGTCGCATATGCTCCTCTTCATTCTTGGAATATACTAAAATATCATCAATAAACACAATTACAAATCTGTCCAAGAATTATTTAAACACCTGATTCATAAGGTCAATGAATGCTGCAGGAGCATTGGTCAACCCAAAAGGCATCACTAAGAACTCATGATGGCCATAACGTGTTCTAAAAGCAGATTTAGGCACGTCCCACTCATTTATCCTCAATTGATAATAACCCGACCTCAAATCTATCTTAGAGAACACTCTAGCTCCCTGTAACTACTTGAATAAGTCATCTATTCTGGGCAAAGGATATTTATTCTTGATTGTGATCTTATTTAATTGTCTATAATCAATACACGACCTCAATGTCCCATCATTCTTTTTGACAAATAACACAAGGGCTCCCTAGGGTGACGTACTAGGTCGGATAAACTGTTTATCTAGCAACTCCTGAAGCTGAACTTTCAACTCTCTCAATTCAGCTGAGGCCAATCTATAAGGTGCTATGGATATGGGTGCTGATCCTGGAATCATTTCAATAGAAAATTCAATCTCCCTATTGGGAGGCAACCCAGTCAAATCTTCAGGGAATACATCAGAAAAATCTTTTACTACCAAAATATCTTCTAACTTTCTACTCTCCTTGCTAGAATCCACCACATAGGCTAGATACCCCTCACAACTCTTCCTCAACCATTTACTAGTAGTTAAGGCAGAAATCAGACAATTAGCAAGTATCTTACGTTCTCCCTGAAAATTAAACTTCTCTTGTCCGGGTATCCTGAACACCACATTTTTCCTAAAACAATCTACCCAAGAATGATATGCAAATAACCAATTCATCCCCAGAATTACATCAAAATCTGTCATATCTAAAGGCAATAAATCAACATCAAATTCTCTATCAGCAATATTAATCACATAACTTCGATAGATTGTTTTGATAATAAGCCTATCTCCAGTAGGAACCTCAACAATAATTGCATGCTTTAAAGGACTAGCGCTAGCATCAATAGATTTCATATAACTACTAGATGCAAAAGAATGAGTTGCACTAGGATCAATCAATAATCTAGCAGGCCTACCAAGGATAGAGATCATACCCATAACAATATTAAGAGTGGCTTGTGCATCCTGCTGGGTCAATGCATAGACTTTACCATCTCCGGACTGAATCTGACTACCCCATCCTCGTTCTGCTATAGATCATTGACCTTTGCCCCGCACACTCCCTGATCCACTGCTTCTCTCCATCGGTCTTCTCCCGACACTCCTAATGTCTCTATTAGCAGACTTTCCCACTGGGCAATCTGTCGCCACATGTCCTCCCCTACCACATATAAAGCATATTGGCATAGGACAATTTCGAGCTAGATGACCTGTTTGATTACATCTGAAACAAACCCTTGCCTCTTGATCAAAAATCCGGTTACCCTTTTCCCCTGGTGGCACACTTAGTCCTCTACCATAACTCTCACTTCCCATAGCCTGTCTTTCGAATCTAGGGGACCCATCAGTATTACTCTGAGCTACCGAAGCAACAGATTCTATTTGCCTCTGACTCTGTACTACAGTTCCTTGTGATAAGGAATGCCCCCTTTGGAGTAGTCTCCCACCCTGTACACCCATACTACTACCTCATCTAGATTCCTCAAATCTAGATCTCTTCAGCCAATCCCTCATACCTCTCAAATCCATCGGATCTTTCTCAATCTGCAATACTTTATCCACCAGTACAGCATAATCCCTTATGCCCATGTAAGAGAGTTTAGTCCAAATATCATAGTGTAATCCGTCTAAAAATCTCTTACATTTTCTTTCCTCCGTATTCACGAACTCAAGTACAAACCTTGACAGGGCTATAAATTTACTATCATATTCAACCACTGATAAATTTCCCTGCCTTAGGTGAATAAAATCTCTTTCTTGTTGTGCCCGAAGAGTATCTGGAAAATACTTTGCAAAGAATTCATCCTTAAACTTATTCCAAGTTAAAAGTTGATCTACCCGTGTACTCACCCTAGGCAGAATATCTTTCCACCATTGTGAAGCCTCACCCTCCAGCATAAATGAAGCAAAGCAACCTTTTGTCTATCAGACACCAGTAAAAACTCAAAATATTTCTCCACGTGCTTAATCCATTGCTCAGCTTCCACCGGATTTGCTGACCCCTTAAAAGACTGAGGTTTAAACCTAAGAAACCACCCAAAACAATCCCCTTGTATCTCATTTGTAAATACCCCTCCCCTTGCCTTACCACATCCGGTTCTCTTCTATCCATTTCCTCTAATCTTCTCTATAAATTATCAGCTCTTTCTTCCGCTGCATTCCTCATTTCTTCAGTTGCATTCATCATTTCTATAGCACGATTAAGGACTTCTCTCAATTCATCAATCCTACCCTCAGATACTCTCCCAGTTCTACTGGTACTAGCTGCACCATCAGCATGTTCCCTTGCGGGAATTACAGTCTCAACTTCCTCCTCTACTTCAGTCATCCTAAAAATTGGGGGTCTGCCACGTCCTCTCTGATTTAGAGCTCTACCTCTAGCTCTCACACGACCACGTGTCATCCTCAGACTCTGCATTTAAGAAAATAATTTATTTAGATCTTCCTATTTTTTTTTCTAATGCAGTCTACAGAATCTTAAAACCTAATGCTCTGATACCAAAAATTGTAACAACCCATCCCGGGTTGGCCACCCTCGAAACAGTGTCATCACATTTTGAGAATCCCAGCACGATACATATATGCAACTAACAAAAAAAATAAAAAAATAAAACTAACAAAAAGTTCATTATCAACCTCAACAGGGGAGGTATATAAATATGATATTAATTTACATATAATTTACAACATAAGATGTATGAATATTTACAAAAATTTATTTCCTTTTCACACTGGTCTGAGGATATTGACACATACGTGGCTTAGTGAAATTTATTCTGTCTGACTTTGAACCCACCAAACTACTTGTCCTGTCTGCTACCTGAAATCATTGTACAATGAGAGGTGAGCTTCACAAGCTGAGCAAATTAAATTTACTAAAAATATTCTTAATTCCATAAATAGTCCTTTAATATTTAATCATTGATTTTTCACAATCATTGGTCCATCTTAAGACTATCAATTATCTCATAATTACCTCGTAATGAGGTTCTCATCACAAAATCCATCACTTAGATGGTTCTTATCATTCTCTGCTTCTTACTTACCATAATTGTCTCTCTCTGTGAGACCAAATTATCAATAAACAATTTCAAAATAACATACCACACATCAACATTTTAATAATACTATCATCATAATTGTCTCTTTCTGTGAGACTCAATCATCTATATTTGTATTCACAATGATTCATCACACCTCAACATTTCAATAATGCAGCAATAATTAAGACATATGTAATGCATGAATGATTATGATGCGAACGTCTTCCCACCTGTCGACAGGTTGTTATTATCTCATACCGGCTCTCTCTCGGTTCTTTACTTTGCAACTTAGTCCCGGTTGCCACAAAATTTTCTCAGCATATATCGGCTAGCACGGTGTCACTTTTATTTCCAGCATATACCGGCTGTCACGGTGTCACTTTTTATTTCCAGCATATACTGGCTATCATGGTTATTTCATTAGAACGGCCCATTCCTGGTTATTTTCTTTCTCATTTAATGCATATGTATATGAGCCATGATATAAAATATGCATATAAACAGCAATATAAAAAAAACATATAAATTTAAAACACTTAAGTTGGCTAACCTGATTATTCTAAAAAATTTCCCTCATCCCAAATCACATCAAATAATTCATTAAAGCTTGTCAAGATTCAATAAAATTCATCTCGTCATAAGTCGTATCAAAATCTCAATCATAGCTCATCAAGAATTTCAATTCTCACTTTTATTATTAAATCAACTCATTTTTCTAATAATATTTCTTCTCACAAAATAATTTTCTATGATTCCAACATCTATACCATATCTAATCACCCAATGATTTGTCTACCACCCAATCATACTTTAATAATTAAATTTAATATTATCACCAATAATTGATTTTTATTTAGACTACTTAAAGTAAATCCAAATCACCACGTAGCACTTATAGCTACCCGTGGACCACCTCCTTGCCTTTCTCATTCTTCTCTGAAATTTCCCCCGATCGTTGACCACCGACACCTGACATTAAATTTGTATAAATTTTCTAATTATTTCTTTATTTTACACACTTTGAAAGTTCTCACTTTAACTTCCTGAAACTTTCATAAATGCTAAAATTTTAAAATAAACATTACCTTATGCTATTCTGATATCTTCTCGTAATTCTCTATAAAATAAAATATTCCCGAAAATCTCTTCAAAAATTTTGGTCTTCCAACTTTTCTTTGAACTCCCAAGTGTTTAGAGAAAAATGAAAAGGAAACGCAATTTTTATCCTAACTTATGAATTCGTCAGTTCTCATATATATAGGAATTGATATCAAATTTCCTCCTGCAACTTTAAAAGTTGCTTGCCAAGTCATCATTCACATTCCTTAAATTACTCTACATGAGGGACACTTGCAAGACAAAATGATTTGCCTTTCTTTATGCTTTACACTTGCCCATCATCCATTAAATTCGGGAAAGCATTACTTTAACTTGGCAACATTTAATTGAACTTGGCATAATCATATTAGACTTGGCAGCACCTGCTGTCACGTTGTTACTGTTCATCAAATTTTTATTTTTTTTTAATTTTTTTTAGAATTATTTTATTCAAATACTAATAAAATTTTTCACATAGACTTTATTTTAAATTCCAAGACATATTTATTAAATTACTTATTTATCTTTACTTTACAAATACGGGTATTATACCTACTTAAAGTGGCTTGGCCCAATCGAAGCCAATTAAGCCTTCCGAGAAGTCCACGAAGGAATTTACGGGAATCATCTTGGGGGTCGGGCCCTCGCATTCAAAATCCTTCGCCAAGGTTACTACTGGCCCAGAATGAGAGAAGAAGCGATGGAGTTGGTGAAAAAGTGTAAGAGCTACCAACAGTATGTCACCGTCCCCCACAGACCGACGAGCCTCTTGACTCCGATCACTAGTTCACTTCTCTTCGCTGTTTGGGGAATGGACCTCTTCGGGCCTTTCACCGGAGCAGCTGGTCAGCGGAAGTACCTCATAGTAACAATAGACTATTTTACAAAATGGTTAGAGGCCGAACCACTAGCCAGCATCACCGACCATCAGGCTCGGGGCTTCGTTTAGAAGTTGATAGTATGCCGGTTTGGAGTACCCCGAGTATTGGTAACAGACAATAGCAAGCAGTTCAATAGTGCCTGGTTTAAAAAGTTGTACGATGAATTGCATATCGAGCATCGCTTCTCCTCGGTCGGATATCTGCAGGCTAATGGACAAGCCGAGGTAACTAATCGAACCCTCTTACAAGGCATCAAGAGGAGACTAGATGAAGCAAACAAGTAATGGACAAACCACTTGCCCAACACACTTTGGGCGTATCGAACCACGGCTCGGGCACCAACAGGAGAAACTCCTTTCTTCATGACTTATGGGTCCAAGGCCGTGATCCCCTTGGAAATCGGAGTGCCCTCCCTCCGAATACAAAACTTCGAAGAAAAAAACAATGACAAAGCTTTCTGCATGAACGTCGACCTCCTCGACGAAGCCCAAGACAAAGTTCAAATACGACTAGCGGCCTATCAGCAGCGGACCGCTAGGTATTAGGACTCTTGAGTACAAGGAAGGCACTTTCGGCTTCATGACCTTTTCCTACGAAAGAACGAAGTATCTCGACCTCAAGAAACAGGAAAACTGGTCCCTAACTGGGAAATACCATATCGAATAAAAAAAGTGTGCTGCCCTGGTACATTCGAGCTCGAGGAGTTGGATGGAAAACTCATTCCTCGAACTTGGAACATCGAACACCTTCGTCGTTTCTATCAATAGGCTCGGATCCAGCGTTCGAATTTCGGGAAGAAGTTTTACTCTAAAAACGACTAAGTGTAAAAGCAGGAAAATATTATATGGAAAACATAGTTTGATGAAAGGGCTTTTTATTAACTTATCAAAAGGTTACAACAAAAACCTAATGACCTCGAAGTACAAAGAAAAAACCAACAATTCTAGTCTAGGACAGGAGTTGCCTCAGCCTCTCTGTCCTGAGGCTCTCCTCTGTGGCTGGTTGCTCTCATCCTGAGCCTGGATGTTCTTTCCCTGTGGCGGGCATCTCTGTGCCTGGATGTTCCTCTTGCTAGTCCGGCTGGTCTTGCCCAAGGTCTGGATGATTTGCCTGCCCCTTGGGCTACTCCCACAAATTATTCTTTATCCTCCTTTTCCTCTAGCTCCAGCAGATTAAGGCCCGAGAAGTCCATCTCTGGGTATATGGCCTCGACCTTCCTTTTGGCTTCCATAAAGCCCGTAAGGAACTACTGGCCCCACTCGAGGATCACAGCCGTCCGATAGGTCTCCGAGCCCTGGAAAGCAGTAAGGGCCTCATCTACAGCAGCTTGGGTAAGGACCTCAGCTTCATCTACAGCAGCTCGAATGTGGGCCTCAGCCTCCCTCGCAGCAGCCAAGGCACGGGCCTCAACCACAGCTCGGGCTTGGTTGGCTGCGTCCAACAAGGCCTGCAACTGGCGAGTGGCCTTCGTCTTCTCCTCCAGCTGATGCTAGGTTCGGCCAAACAGCTCGACCGTCTTCAGGCATCGACGAAAGGTCGCACCTACGATGACACTCATCTACGATCAAGTAGAAAGTGTTAGTAAAATAAAACGAAAGCATGAAAAGAGAAGAAAGTGGAAAGTATTAAGAGAAAATTCTACCTAGGACACAACAGACTCTGCAACCACACAGAGGGACTCAGTAGTCTTCCGGGCTAGCTCCATGTCATCCCCAGGAGGGGTCCTCCTAATCAGATGCTCCCGTGCTACCCGAGGATGCGCGAAGACAGAGTCATCAATCCTCAAAGCCCAGTTGGGCATGAAAATCGGAGCCTCGGAAGCAGCGCCCTCGGTAGCACTAGGAGCGATCGAGGGCCTCGTGGTTGCAGAAGCCACTAAGGCAGCACTGGAGATAAGAGTGGCCTCTGATTGGGAAGGATTCCTCGAGGGGGTCTCCAGGTCAATCGGGGTAGGGGACGAGGCCCGAGGCCTCTTCCTAGCCCCCGATCCTGAGGCCTGCTGCTTATCGGCCCGGGTAGCTCTTCTCTTCTCTAGGGTCAGCTTCTTTGCTTGCTCTTTGGCAAGAGCCATGACCTTCATCTCTGCCCAAAAAACAACCAAGGAAAAGCATTAAGTAAAATTTTCAGGTAAAGAAAAGTACAAGTGAAAGAAAAGCAGAGAAAGAAGTAAAAACTTGGACTTTTACCACTCTCGAGCGAAGACTCAGGGCACAGAGGACAAAGACCGCTCTTGGCCAGCTTCTCATTGCTGTAGAGGACTTCAAAATCTAGTGGCAAGGCCACCATGGCATCCACAGTCTCTTACTCATAAGGGAAGTGACCCAATTTCTTACATTTTTCAGTCCGGTCCATACTCCAGGAGCGAGGAAGGCCGAAGTCCTTGGCTGACTGGATGAAGAAAAAGTTTTTCTTTCACCTCTTGATTGATGAGGGTGTCCTCTTCAGCAGCCTTCTCCTTGGATGAGTACTGAAGACCACCCACCCGGTCTGGCCGTGTCTGCTAACCAGAAACTAGGCCTTAAAGATGTCCATGCTCATTGGCCTACCCACTTCCGAGCAGACACAGATAAAGGCTATGATCAGCCGTACCGAGTTTGGTACTAGCTGACACAGAGTAATATCAAAGTACCTAAGGGCGATACAAAAGAATGGGCGAAGGGGGAACCGCAGCCAGGCCTGCATATGATGTTCATATACGTATAGCTCGCAGGGCGCTTGGCTGATCATGATATACATCAAACGAAGACATGTTTAAAAGGAAGAAGGACGGGCAAACTCACCAAAGTCCGAGGGATTCAGACTTGAACTCCTTCAACAATCCAAACTCGTTGAAAACACCCCTTCGTAACTCCAAAACATCATGGCCACCAAAGCTCCAGCACCAATCGAGTTCGAACTCCCGCGAGAAATCGAGCACTAAGCCTCCAACGAAATGCAGGATAAAGACCCCCACAAGTTGAAACACAGGTTCTAAAAATAAAGTGAAGCTCTCAAAGACCAGGATATGAGGATGAAGACTCTCGAAAATGAGGGGACGAGGCCAAAGGCTCTCAACTTTTCTCTCTTAAAAACAAAACTCACTTTAAGTTGAAGTGAGAAAGAGAGGAAACAGAAACCTCCTTATATAGGAGAGAAAAGCACATCCAATGAGGACATTTAATGCGAAACACAGAAAAAGAGGCGGCCTTCAAAATCCCAAGGCCACTCGCACACTCTCTCAGGGAACATTTCGTTCCCCTAGACACTGGCCGACTCCCCTAGGAGGCTTCTCACTTCCCAAGGTAAAAGCTTGTTTCCAAGGGCCACCATTTTTCCTAAAGCGGCTGCTCGCATTTAATGAAAAATAAACTCACATTTAATGTAAGTTGCTCACATTTAATGAAAGTTGACACATGCTACGTAGCATGCGAAAACCCAAAGCTGGACCCCCAAAATAGCTCCAAGGTCCGAGCAGATGGATCGCTCCACTTGTGCTCGAATTCATGTCTCCAAGGCAGAACAGATGGATTGCTCCACTAGTCCTTGGCCCAATAGCTCCAAGGTCCAAGCAGATAGATCGCTCCGCTTGTGCTCGGACTCATGTCTCCAAGGCCGAACAGATGGATTGCTCCACTGGTCCTCGGCCCAATAGCTCCAAGGTCTGAGCAGATTGATTGCTCCACTTGTGCTCGGACTCATGTCTCCAAGGCCGAACAGATGGATTGCTCCACTGGTCCT
The DNA here is from genome assembly GCA_023935145.1 of Bretschneidera sinensis. Lineage (NCBI taxonomy): Eukaryota > Viridiplantae > Streptophyta > Magnoliopsida > Brassicales > Akaniaceae > Bretschneidera > Bretschneidera sinensis. Next base: position 76,706,867 of record CM043701.1, on the reverse strand, counting down.
CGGCCCAATAGCTCTGAGGTCCGAGCAGATGGATTGCTCCACTTGTGCTCGGACTCATGTCTCCAACGCCAAACAGATGGATTGCTCCACTGGTCCTCGGACTCATGTCTCCAACGCCAAACAGATGGATTGCTCCACTGGTCCTCGGCCCAATAGCTCCAAGGTCCGAGCAGATGGATTGCTCCACTTATGCTTGGACTCATGTCCCCAAGGCCGAACAGATGGATTGCTCCACTGGTCCTCGGCCCAATAGCTCTAAGGTCCGAGCAGATGGATTGCTCCACTTGTGCTCGGACTTATGTCTCCAACGCCAAACAGATGGATTGCTCCACTGGTCCTCGGCCCAATAGCTCCAAGGTCCGAGCAGATGGATTGCTCCACTTATGCTTGGACTCATGTCCCCAAGGCCGAACAGATGGATTGCTCCACTGGTCCTCAGCCCAACAGCTCCAAGGTCTGAGCAGACGGATTGCTCAACTTGTGCTCGGACTCATGTCTCCAAGGTCGAATAGATGGATTGCTCCACTGGTCCTCGGCCCAATAGCTCCAAGGTTCGAGCAGATGGATTACTCCACTTGTGCTCAGACTCATGTCTCTAAGGCCGAACAGATGGATTGCTCCACTGGTCCTTTGCCCAATATCTCCAAGGTCCGAGCAGATGGATTGCTCCACTTGTGCTCGGACTCATATCTCCAAGGCCGAACACCTGGATTGCTCATCGTGTCATCAGCCCAATAGCTCCAAGGTGCCGAACAAATGAATTGCTCCACTTGTGCTCGGACTCATGTTTCCAAGGCCGAACACCAGGATTGCTCCTCGTATCCTCGGTCCAATAGCTCTAAGGTCCGATCAGATGGATTACTCCACTTGTGCTCGGACTCATGTCTCCAAGACCGAACACCTAGATTGCTACTCGTGTCCTCGGCCCAATAGCTCCAAGGTCCGAGCAGATGGATTACTCCACTTGTGCTTGGACTCGTATCTCCAAGGCCGAACACTTGAATTGCTCCTTGTGTCCTTGGTCCCACAGCTCCAAGGTCCGAGCAGATGACTGCTCCATTTATGCTCGGCTCGGCATCTCCCAAACTAAGAAAGCCGACCATCATTCTCATTAAATACCGACCCCCGCAATACTTCCTTAAGCACATGAATATACTCAAGGAAGTGGGGGGCCTCTGATATGGCTAAAAATACCCCGCCGATAAGGAGGCGACACGTAGGCCATTACAAAGGCAAAGCCAATGGGCCGAGACACAGAGGATCCAAGCCCAAATCAAGTTGGGGCGTCAGGTCGTCAATCGCCCTAATGCATAGACGGCTCCTAATCCGAACAGCAAAGCTTAGTCCAAATGAACGGTCTCGGACCATCCTGCTAGGCCTCCGGGTCATCATCGCCCTGGAAGGCATCATTACCCCACAGTTGGGCCTCGAGGTCATCACCGCCCTGGAAGGCATCATTACCCCACAGTTGGGCATCCACGTCACCACCGCCCTGGGCATAAGGGCAGCCTCAAAGCCCTATAAATAGACCCAGGTACGCATTCAAAAGGATCTAACTCTTCTTAACCTAAAAAGGGAACACTTGTCCCCTACATACATCTTATCTTACTCTGACTAAAGCTTCGGAGTATCCCCGGAGGCACCCCTTCCGGCGACCCCCTAGCTCACCTTTCTTTCCCTATACAAATATATCCGAGGCCTGGCCTCTAGCTTGGTAAAACACATTTTTGGCATCAATAGAACCATATTCGTTTAAACAGGTATATGTAAAAATAAATGGGTTTTTAGTGGTTACGAATAATATTTCATGGTTAAAGTTTCGGGTTCAGATTCGGATTGCAGAATAACTAAATGGATACGGTTATGGATATGTAAAATTTCGCAGATAACCTACCTGTTGTCATCCTCATGAATATCAATTTCGAGGGTTGCATTCTTAAAAGATATATTATTCTTATTTTGACAATATGTATTTTATTTGAAATGATAATATATATATATATATATATATATGTAAGTAAAATAATTAATTTGATTATATAATATAAATTTATAGTGTTATAACATAACTCATACAAAAACTCACAGTTTCTTGCTAAATATGTGTTTATGCGTATGGTATTGCAGGTCTTTCCCTATTAGTGCAGAGACAAACATCTCTCATAATTCCAAACAATTCTTTATGGTAAGTCCCTTCAAGATCATGCTATTTAATTTACTAGTGACATTTCCATTTGGTTGAATTTCAAAATCTAATACTAGTGGAGTTTCAGGTTGCATCAAATTTAGTTGATTTGAAGCGAATAAAACAAGTAGAGATGGACATTACGCCGCCAATAATGCCCGTAACGCGATGGCCGTTTTTCATATTTTTAGGTGGCTCTATGTTCTGCCTCCTCTCCAGCAGCATTTGCCACCTCTTATGTTGCCACTCACACCACTTGAACATCTTATTGTTGCAAATAGATTACGTCGGAATCACTGTCATGATCATCACATCATTTTTCCCTCCAATCTTCTACATTTTCCAGTGTGACCAACATTGGCAATTTATCTACCTTGGCGGTATCACAGCTATGGGGATCTTCACTATCCTTACATTGTTAACACCATCACTGTCAACTAGCAAATACCGCGCGTTTCGAGCTTTACTCTTCTGTTCGATGGGGCTCTTCGGTATAGTCCCTGCTGTCCATGCAAGTATCGTCAATTGGAGCAATCCAAGTCGCGATATTACCTTAGCCTATGAGTTAGCAATGGCTGTATTTTATTTGACAGGAGCTGGATTTTATGTTGGCCGGATTCCGGAAAGGTGGAAACCTGGCTGGTTCGACCTGGCTGGACATAGTCATCAAATCTTTCATTTTTTGGTAGTAATGGGTGCATTGGCTCATTATGGTGCCACCCTTTTATTTTTGGAGTGGCGTGATCGTGTCGGGTGTTTATGAAAATTTTACGTAACATATGTACTACTTTATTTATGTCGAGATGAATTTGTGTTATTTTTGGAATGAATTAGATTTTGGTTGGACAATGATTTTTAATTGTAATAAAAATGAAGATGGAGCCAATTAAGCTTATTTTAGTATTTTAATTATTTTGAATGGATAAGATTTTATCACTAATTAAAAATAACACCATGTAAGTAATATAAAACTATTTTTTTTTTCAATTTATACATGATCTATTGGATGAATCTAGGGGTGGTTTGACTCGAATTCACCCCTAAATGAATCAAACATACTTAAAGATCACATCACTATTCATTCAAATTCTCAAAAGTGGTCAAAAGTCTACCATTCTCTGAACGATTCGGCAACCCACTGGTTAAAATCAGTGTTCGAGCTTCCGAGAGTCGGTTCTGATACCACTATAACGACTAGACCTCTCACTTGACATAATATTGTCCGCTTTGATACACCAAACCTCATAACTTTAAAACATGTTATGCAAATGAAGATGACAAATCACTTATAAATAACTCATTTACATCATCTCTGGCCGATGTGGGATACTAAAATTTGACCGCATCTTGATGCGTCATTTAAAAAAAAAAAAAATCCATTTATCACTAAAGAGAACCCAAATTCCTATACCATTATCAAACAATTTCCAAAGCACGTGTGTTACAATACTGGTTGGACTTTTTGCAGCATTTGGCTTACAATTCAATCAAAGGGCATGCACCACGCTCGAGTAGTTTACCTATCCAAGATTCAGTATATAATTATATATGCACTTATATCTCTAAAATATGCTGGGGGGGGGGGGGGGGGGGGGAATTTAGACTCTTCTTCATGCCACAATCTTTCCCTTAAAAACAGATCCTTCCTCTTAATAATTAAGAATCATGTGAAAATCGTAAGGAGACCCAAATAGAAGGGCTACTTGTGTTCTCAACAACACGTTTCAATTGAATTTTGGTGGTATTATAATACCCAAAATGATAATTTCGCCATTACCTTTCTTTGACTAAGTTTCAATTTCAAATTATATATGAAAAACTCCTTTAAAAATATATACAGTGTCCCCTCTGTTTAGATATTCGAATCCATCTTTCCTTGGTGGTTTTGGTCGTTCCTTATAAACCAATATATATATATATATATATATATATAAACTAACTACTTTTTAGTAATTTATTAGGTCAAATACAAATTAGAGAAATATAATATTTCGTTCGTCCAATATTTTTAGTTTACTTTTTATTTGTATAATGTTTAATGTAAATATTGTTTTGTCCAAAACATTCTTTAAAATTAAAGTTAAATTAAATATATGTGAATTCTATAAAAGTTATATATGACATAAAAAATTAAAGGTATATTTATAAAATCATTAATTTTTGTATATCATTTAAAATTAATAAATAATATAAAATATTTATTTTGAAAAGATAAACTAAAATTACGAAAAAAAAGAAATTCATTTGGCATTGATAGTATTATATTTATCGGTACTAGAAAAATATTTTAAGTACAATTAAGTAAATTTTATATTCATATTCTATTTAATTATTTCCTACACCCTACGGAAAGACACCCTTCAAGTAGTCAACAATTTTTATAAAATACATAGTTTAAAGTCTGCAAAACTAGCTTCTTATATAGCCTATAGTACTGCAAGTAGTCTCTCCATCCAAAAGAACTCCCATAGAAGACTGACAAACACAGAAAGCTTTTCATATAGAGATTAGCCATGGTAGCCAAAAGCTGCTCCACATCTTTATTATTATTATTATTTCCAGTATTTTTTCTTATTCTTCTCTTCCTTATCTTTTCCTCTAACTTCAATGAAAATCATCTAAATCACTTGTTCACATCTTTGTCTCCTTTTATTCTTAGAGAGACTAATGACACAATCTCAGTACCACGAGTTCCTCTTGGTGGGTTTTTCTCAACCTCCATTTATAAATCCAGTAAACACAAGGCTACTGATGTCCAAGTAAGTTTATCGACGTTTAAAAAGCTTTATTTAAAAAAAAAATTATTATTGAATTTGGTAATTTTTTCTGGTCATGTACTATTATTAATCTTCTATAAATGATAACATATATATATATATATATATATATATATATATATATATATATATATATATATGTGAGAGCAGAAAAAGAGTAGTTTGGAGAAAATTGAAGAAGATTTAGCTAGAGCACGAGCGGCCATTCGGAAGGCAGCTCAGTTGCGAAACTACACATCAGAGAAGGAAGAAACTATCATCCCCAGAGGTTCAATTTACAGAAATGGATATGCTTTTCATCAGTTAAGTTCTAAGAAGGATTATTTGATAATGACCATGTCTTTAAAACAATGTCTTGTTGTCATTTAAGTCAATTTAAATGATTCCTCAAACATGGTTAATATAACCAAACTAGTTTTTCTTTACCATGTTTTTTTCTTCTTTAGGATGAATAAATTTGGTTAATAAAAGATAAAACACATAGCAACATGGTTAACATAACCAAACTAGTTTTTCTTTACCATGTTTTTTTCTTCTTTAGGATGAATAAATTTGGTTAATAAAAAATAAAACACATAGCACACTAAACATTTGGGAGATTTTACAAGTGGTTTTGATACATATGAATGAACACAAATTTGATTTAAAAGATTAAACTTTTTACTACGTATATAAGTCAATTTTATTGTTTTTTTTTCGATGTGAGATTAGTCTTTCAAATCTTTTTTTATTCACACGTAAATATTCTTAACACTATGATAAAAAAAAACTTATGTATTTGTTTTCGAAATTAAAGTAACGTTACTCAAAATTAATACTTCAAAAGTATCGAATAATTTTACATAATTTTTACTTACCTTGTTTTCTTCATAAGTATTAAATAATTTTACACGCAATTTTTACCCTTTTTGGGTGAATGATACTAATTAACATGTTTCCATGTATGTATATAATTGATCAGAAGCCCCATAGAGATGGTGAAGAGATTCAAGGTGTGGACATACAAAGCAGGAGAACAACCCTTGGTCCACAATGGGCCATTGAACAATATTTATGGGATAGAGGGCCAATTCATTGACGAAATGGATAGCCAAAACAGCACTTTCAGGGCTTCATATCCTGAGGAGGCACACGCATTTTTCTTGCCCTTTAGTGTAACTAACGTTGTTCACTATGTTTACAAGCCTATCATCACTGTCACCGACTACTCTCGCCTTCGCCTACTACGTTTGGCAACAGACTATGTCACTATCTTAGCTGATAAATACCCTTTCTGGAACAGAAGCAATGGTGCTGATCATTTTATGGTTTCATGTCATGATTGGGTACACATTCTCTTCTCTCTCTTCCTATTACTTTTAATTTTTCGAACATTTTATTGATGTGACGTGAATTGAACGATGAAGCTTATCGATAAATAGTATGATCAACCTATTTAATTTTTTTTGGAAGTCTTCATTTATTTATTTTTTGTAACTTGAATAATAAGTTACATCATGTAATCTGTTGATGCCGTTTACTGTCGGTGCTGACGTGGCTTGGGAGCTGGTGTAGACTGGGCCTTACGTGCCGACGTGGCCTAGGTGAGGACTCGGCATGGGTCCTGCACAAGTGATAAGAACAAACTGGAGACCCTCGGAAGGAGGGGAGGGGGAGACCTCCGAAGACGCTCCGATGCTTAAGTTAGCAAATATTTAGAGGAGGAGTCGTGGGTTTGAGAGAAGAACCGAGGACTCTTTAGAAAATCAAGTGAAGTGTGTGTGTCAATATGAAAACATGTCTGTTGTGTTCATACCTTAGCCTATTTATAATCGTCTGCCAGTGGAGAGGGTATGATTGCAAGCCCAAGAGAGGGGGTGCTGTAGGACGGCCATAGGGTGGCTGGCGGCCATAGGGCGGCTTGCGGCTATAGGGTGGTTGCAGAGCTAGGGGTTGTGGAGTGACTAACCCCTGTAGGGTGGCTGGTGGTGGTAGGGGAAATCTTGGTGTGGGCCTGCTGGGTCATTCCTTACGGGTTTGGGGATTTTTGCTGGGCCGAAGAACATACTGATTGCTTTTCCGGGTCGGAGAAGTTCATCGGGCCAGTTGGGCTAGATTACCCTTCTGGGGCCCGAACTTATTTGGGCCGTAGGTTTTAGCCGGGTCCGGAGCTCATTTGGGCCAGAACAAGCCTGCTGGGGTTGGTGTCTATTTGGACCAGTGTTTTTAGGCCGTATCATAATCAATTCATGAATCTCGATTTATTGAAACATGAGTTTTCCTAAAATTCAATTGTCTTTCCCAATAAGCGAAGGCTTTAATGTTATTTACGGAGTACAATGTAAAAGCAAGTCACTACTGTGACTAAAAAACAGCATTGATAAAAATGATATAAAAAACGAGGGGGAGAAAAAGATCACAAAAATTTAGGTTTTTATTTATATATTTTTAGGTATAGTTGTTTAGAGTTGATGTTTCAAATTGGAATTAAATGGAATCGTATGTTTTTTTTTAATTATTTTAATATTAAAAAATATATAATTTCATATCAATTTCAAACAATCAATCATAACATTATCATAATTATAATTATGATAATTAAGATCAATGAAATGATAGTTTAACAAAAAAAAAAAAGAAAAAATTCACATGTCCAGTTAGAATCTATTATGTTTCGCTATTACTGATTGTGCTTTGTGCCAAGGGATCTTAGGTCTAAATGGGCTGAGGTTAAGAAGAGAGAGATGTAACTATCGTGTTAAAACCACCATCATGATTTGTTCATAATCTTGAATTTAGAGAAAGATTTTAAGTAATTATTTGTTCAAAACATCATTTTTTACTCCTCGTAAATGGTTTCTCTCTAGTAATTAATGGGTCTGCAGATATTTAAGTAGTAAAGATATTTCAAAATCCCTCAAAACTTCCTTAGGACAAATTACTTGTGGATTTTCGAGAGTATATTTTTTGGGTGTCAAAATCAGGTGTTAAAATGTTAGCGCTCGTTTTATAAGATATAACTTAATTCCATAATTCTGCTCTCCCTTCTCCCCAAAAGAAATGAAGAAAAAATACATTTTCATTTTGAACTGAAATTCCAACAAATAACAACATATCCTGCATTCCCTCATTTGATATTTGTTCAGGCACCAGAAGATTCAGATGCCCATCCTCAACTCTTCGACAGCTTCATTAGAGTACTGTGCAATGCCAACACATCCGAGGGACTTCGACCCAACATAGATGTATCATTGCCCGAGATTTACCTGCTCTTTGGAAGGGTTGGCCCACCATTGATGGCAGACAACTGGCCCATTTTGGCCTTTTTCACAGGAAAGGCCCATGGACACATTCGAAGAATCTTATTCAACCATTGGAAGGATAAAGACGAAGAGGTCCTTGTTCATGAGAGCCTCCCCAAGGCCTAAAACTACACCAAATTAATGGGCCAAACCAAGTTTTGCTTGTGTCCTAGTGGATTCGAAGTCGCAAGCCCAAGAGAGATTGAAGCGATTTATGCAGGGTGTGTACCAGTGATAATTTCAGATAATTATTCATTACCCTTTAGTGATGTACTTAATTGGAGGCAAATTTTGATACAGATTCCGATTGAGAAAATACCTGAGATTAAGACTATTTTGCAACGGATTTCGTATGAGAGATACTTGAAAATGTACAAAAAGGTGAAAAGGGTGAGGAAGCATTTTGTGCTGAACCGGCCGACTAAGCCATTTGACGTCGTTCACATGGTGCTTCACTCTGTATGGTTAAGGAGGCTCAACTTTAGACTTTCAACTTGATTAAACTAGTGAGTTAAGAGGACTTAAGGAGTCCTTACAAAAAAAAAAAAAAAAAAAAAAAAAATTGTTAAATTTTTGTTTCTATAGATTATTATATATTTATTGTTGTTGTTTTTTTTTTTTTTTTTTTTTCTGTGATTAACTAGTTTACACACAACAACTCAGGACGCACCTCCAATAAGTCAACGGACATTCTGACGTGTTAAGTTTTAAACGTGAAATATGGCTAGTTTGCCTCTAATTAAAAAAAAAAACCCCTCATATTTCTTCTTCTTCGCCAGCATGAGCTTTAGAACTTGTTTCCTACAAGTTGGGTCCCTCGATCCATTATTGTTCATCGTCTCTGTTGGGATTTTACCCTTAAAATCCACTACTCAAACTTATAATAATAAATAGGAAAATAAACAAACAAGTATCAAGGACAACAATTTAATGTGGTTCGACAATCTCTTTGCATATGCCACTAACAAACTCATAATTTTATTAATCTTTAACAACAACTTTAGGAAAACAAAATTATTACCCTCACAATCTCACAACTCATAATCCCTAATACACCCAAAGCTCTCCACCTAGTTCTAGTTATAATATTGGAATTATAATTGTGCCTCAAATTCTCTACACTTCATCAACAAATCTAACTTTCTTCTTGGTTGGTGCGATATTTCATTTTGGTCATTCCATATCTCTTCCACCTAATTTTCCAAGCAAAACCTTCCCATCCAACACATACAAGCCATTCTTGTTCATAGTAGCCTTTAATACTACATTTGATCCACTAAGAACTTGCATCTCTCCATTACCTGTAGTCTATGTGTATCTAATTTTATCAAGCTCGCCCAAAGAGATGATATTTGTAGTGGAGAGGAAGCAAACTTTACCTTCTCAAGTGTCTTCACGCTTCCATCATGGAGCTTCAACCATAAGCTTCATTCATAGCCTTACAATAATATTGTATGTGTCTTATCTCTACACAATGGAAGCACTCCTTATCATCGTCATCTCTAGGCCTAGATTTAGATCTCCACCTTGAGCCACTGTTCACTCTCAATTGGCTCCTCACTCGATTAGGACTCTCCACAATAAGTCTTGAATACCACTAGATAAGCTCTCATTTCCTATCTACCTCTCATTCTCATGTAGGAGCATATCACAACATCTAATCTTAATGTCGACTTGTCCACCAACAATGTTTGCACCAATGGTTTGTAAGATTTTGGCAAAGATGATAACAAGAGCAATGCCTCCTCCTAATCCTTCAACGTTTCTTTTGCATTCAACAATTGAGATACTAACTTGTTAAAATCATTCAAGTGATCATGAAGACTTGCACCTTCTTCCATCTTTAGATAGTAGAGGTCTATCTTGAGATACAATCTGTTGGTCAAAGACTCTGACACATAGATGCTCTCGAGCTTATCCTATAAATCCTTGAGTATAGTTTTCTTCAGCACAATATACTTAATCTTGAGAGCAAGAGCTAACCTAATTTGGTCACATCCTTCCTTTGAATCGATTGCCACTTTCTATTAGTCACCTCTTCTAGCTTTTTTTACTCTAAAGCTTGTTTAAGATCTTGTTGTACTAAAAGATCTTGAACTGTACTATACCACAGAGTAAAATTATTGCTTCCATTAAATAAAATGTTTGTATTTGTCTAAGGTTTAAACAAGGTTTGAAAAGGTTCAGCATCAGGTCTTGGCGCCTCGGCTCAAGGTATGCGCGCCTCGGCCTTCAAGAAGTCCAGAACATGGGAGAGGGGCTGTGCGCTGTGGCACGACCCTGTGCGGAGTGACTCAGCCACCCCAGGCCATGGCCTCCAGCATGATAGGAAACCTCCCCCCTCTTCAGGCTGTGGCATGCCCTGTTCTAGGCCACGACTTGAAGGCACGCCTAATCCTTTTATTTCAGCCTCTTGGATGGTGCGTGAAGCATGATCAAAATGCACAGGATCACTTGAGATTGATGAAGGGCTATGATTGATTAATCCTCAAGATCTAAGGGTGGAGATTGACTTCAAAGATTGGCTCAAGAAGTGGTGCACTATATAAAGGGTCACTTAGCTTCAATCTAAACAAATGTGAAACAAGTAGTAAACACAATTAATCATCATACAAGAGAATTCAAGTGCAAGTGTGAGAGTGCAGAGACACAAAAACACGAGAGAGGCACTAGAATATATCTCAACAAGAGAGGCTGGTTGTAAAGAGAGAGTAGTATAGATTGGGTAGAGGGCTTTGTAATAGTTCTTATCACTTTCCTTATTCTCTTCTTTAGTTCTTCAAGAACTTGTGGATTATTGAAGAGGTGTTGCTGTATCTGTAAAAAACCTTTGATTTAGTGCAGAGAGTTTAGAGGAACTCACGGGGACATAGGCTATTGCCGAACCTCGATAACAATTGTTGTGTTCTTTCTTTTCTTGGATTTTTGTTCCTGTTTTCAATTCATTACAAGTCACTCTAGACTTGGGTGTTTGAAAGATCACCACCTGGGCATCTCGAGGTGATTTCCCAACAGTGGTATCAGAGCTATGGTCCAAGTATCAGAGTAAGAATAGAAGGTATCAGAGTAAGACTCCAAGAATCAAAGATTAACTTCTTGGGTGATTCAAGAACGGAGTAAAGATCAAAATCTGATCGTGTTCTTGAGGTGAATGGTATTGAGATTAATATCTGATCGTGTTCTTGAAATTTAGAAGAAGTTGGAAAGCAATTATGGGTGCTGCATAAATCTGGGATTTTCTCCGCAAGATGGGTTCAAACTTCATTGTTGAGAAGTTTGATGGAAATAGAGATTTTGCCCTTTGGAAGCGGAAGATCAAGGCTGTTCTCATACAACAGAAGGTGGAGTTGGCTATTGGAGAAGATGATGCTTTTCTAGCAAGTGTCATAGAGGTCCAGCGGATTGAGATGAAGAAGATGGCATACAACACCATTTTCTTGCACATGTCAGATAGCGTGACAAGGGAGTGCGGAGACTCGGAAGATCCAGTTGTCATATGGAAGAAACTAGATGAGTTGTTTCTTACCAAGACTCTCCCTAATAAGATATATCTTCTTAAAAGAATCTTTGCTTTTAAAATGGATCATAATAAAGAGTTGCAAGATAATCTTGATGTGTTTAATAAACTAGTTCAGGATTTGGCTAGTTGTAGTATAAAGTTCCTGGATGAATAATTGACTGTTATTTTGTTAAATTATCTTCCTGATTATTTTGAAAGTTTAATTAATGCAATTGAATATGGAAGAGATACACTAACCAAGGAAATCATGATTAATGCTATAAGGGCTCATGATTTCAAGGCCAAGGTGAAGGAAGCATCAAGTGGGGAAGGGCTGTTTATTAGAGGAAGGCCAACAACTCGGAATGGCAGTAGCATTCATGGCAACTATCGGGAGAAATTAAGAGGTAGAGGGCAAAACCATGGGAGATCGCTTTCCAAACCGAAGTTTGGAGGGAAGCGATGCTTCTACTGCAACAAGGAGGGCCATTTCAAGAAAGATTGCAAGAAAAAGATGTAGGATGAGAGAGGAAGAAGCCAAACCAACAATGAAGGGGCTTCGATTGCCAAAGGAGAACAGTAAGATAATGTTCTTGTTGTGTGCTCAAATGTGAGCAGGAGGCAAGGGAGCAAGAAATGGATCTTGGATTTCAGGTGCACTTATCGCATGTGCACTCACCGAAATTGGTTCAAGAATTTTCAAGAAACCAATTATGGAAAGATTTTCTTGGGGAATGACACTTCTTGCCAAGTGAGGGGGATATGAGACATCTAGTTAAGGATGTTTGATGGAGTCATAAGGCTGCTGCGGAATGTGAGGTATCTTCCAGATTTGAAAAAAAGAATTTTATCTCATTGGGGCAGCTAGATTCCATGGGGTACACATACAAGGCAGAGTGAGGAAAGATCAAGGTAACCAAGGGATCTTTGGTAGTGATCAAAGCAGTAATAAAAGATGGACTCTATAAGATGATCAGAGAGACAGAAATCAAGGATCAAACAACAAGCTTGATGGCTGAGATGGATAGGGCAGCCCTTTGGCACACTCGCTTGGGATATATGAGCGAAAAGGGCCTGCAAGTTCTTAGCAAGGATGGTCTACTTGGTGGTGACAAGGTAGAGAAACTTGATTTCTGCGAGTGTTACGTTCTTAGGAAGCAACACTGGGTCAGCTTCAACATCGGAGTTCACAAGTCTAAGGGAATTCTTGACTACATTCATTCGCACCTTTTGGGACCAGCAAGAACACCAGCACAGGGAGGTAATTGTTACTTTCTGTCTTTAATTGATGATTATTCAAGAAAGGTTTGGGTTTGTTTGCGTAAGAATGGATAAGATGCTTTGAATAAATTTGTGGTGTGAAAAAAGTTGCTAGAGACTCAAACGGGTAGGGTAGTTAAGGCTTTACGAACTGATAATGGCTTAGAATTTTGCAATCAGGATTTTGATAAATTCTATGAGTTAAATGAGATTATTAGACATAGAACGGTTATAAAAACACCTCAGTAAAATGGAGTTTCTGAGAGGATGAACATGACCCTTATGGAAAAGGTTTGGTGCATGTTAATTGGGTCCGGTTTACTAAAATATTTTTGGGGGGAAGCTGTGTCTATTGCTGCATATTTGGTAAATAGATCACCCTCTAGAGCTTTAAAGCTCAAGACTCCCGAGGAGATGTGGAGTGGGAAACCCCCTGAGTTGAGCAACCTTAGGACTTTTGGGTGTGCTGCATTTGCACATCAAAAGGATGATAAACTTAACCCAAGGTCTAGAAAATGTGTGTTTCTAGGGTATGGTGATGGGGTTAAGGGGTATAGGTTGTGGTCCTTAGAACCAAAAGGTATGAAACTCATAATAAGTAGAGATGTTATTTTTAATGAATTGTTATTTCCCTATTTGGAGAAAACTAACCCTGCAGGGACTAGTGAGCAAACCAGTCCGGAATTTGTGGAGCATTGCATCAAGGAAAATTCAGTTCAGGCAGAGCAAGGAAGGCAAGAGGGTTCGGACCAGGTAGAGCCCATTAATGAAGGCCATGCTCAAGATACTCAAGAGGAGGTTGAACTGGAAGGGGGTGATGCAGCAAGTCAGAATGACTACCAGCTCACAAGGGACCGGGGAAGGAGGGTGATCAGACCACCTTTGAGATATGGGTTTGCGGATGCTAATGTAGCAGCTCCTTGTTCAGAAGGAGGGATGGTTGAACTAGAAACTTACATGGATGCCATGGAATGTAAGGATTCGTTAAAGTGGCAACTAGCTATGGAGGAAGAAATAGATTCTTTAAGGAAGAACAACTCTTGGGAATTGGTGCCCAAACCAGAAAAATAGAGAGTTGTAGATTGTAGGTGGATCTACAAGATCAAATAAGGGAGTCCTCCAGGGGATGAAGTCCGGTATAAAGCTAGGCTGGTGGCGAAGGGGTTCACACAAAGAGAAGGCATAGATTTCACCAAAATATTCTCACCGGTTGTGAAATACAAGACGATATAGATAATATTAGCAATGGTGGTCCAATTTGATTGGAAGATCGAGCAAATGGATGTGAAGACAACATTCTTGCATGGAGAGCTTGATGAGACCATCTACATGAGGTACCCCGAAGGCTATGAGGAAGAAAGGTAGGGAGAGTTAGTATGCCAATTGAAGAATTCTCTCTATGGCCTGAAGCAATCACCTCGGTAATGGAATAAGAGGTTCGATTCCTTTGTAACTAGCTTGGGTTTCATGAGGAGCTACTATGATTCGTACTTGTACTACAAGGGGCACAAGGTGGAGGAAGTGGTGATCATCCTCATCTATATTGATGATATACTGCTGGTTGGAAGCAGCATAGAGAGGATAGGAAAATTGAAATCTCAACTCAGTGTGGAGTTTAAGATGAAGGATCTTGGCCATGCACAGAAGATCCTTGGGATGAATATAATCCGGGAAAGGGAGAGAAATAGATTGAAAATTTCTCAAACTTCCTACATAGAGAAGATGATATCTAAGTTCTCTATAGAAAATAGCAAACCAGTGAAGGTTCCCCTTGCTGGTTATGTCAAGTTCTCCAGTGATCAATGCCCGAGATCGGAGGCGGAGAAGAAGGAAATAGAGAAGGTCCCTTACTCTAGTGCGGTTGGATCAGTGATGTTCACCATGGGAAGCACTAGACCTGACATTGCTCATGCAATTAGTGTTCTCAGTAGATTTATGAGTAATCCCGAAAAGAAGCATTGGCTTGGGATGAAGTGGTTGCTGAGATACTTGAAAGGAAGCCCAAATGTGGGGCTGGTTTATGAGAAGAGGGGTAAGTCCATCTGTCTTGAGGGTTATACTGATTCGGACTATAGAGTAGACCAAGATAAAAGAAGATCAATTAACTCCTACTTCTTCAACTTAAACGGATGTTGCATAAGTTGGAAGGCTCAGTTACAGCCAGTGGTATCACTCTCAATAACCGAGGCTGAGTACATAGCGGCTAAGAAAGCCATAAAGGAGGCTATGTGGTGCAAATGGTAGTTGGAAGAGTTGAAGGTCCTGAGAGAGCAGGTGGTGATGTATTCGGATAGCCAAAGTGCATTGCACTTGTGTAAGAATCTGGTGTTGATTAAGCCCAAAATATAACGCGGTTGTTGTAGCACAGCTTTGGGGTGTCGATTCCACAGGGAAACAAGTTAACTACAAAAGAATGTGTGAACCATAACACAAATGATAAAGATTTAAGTGAGAATATATGAACTTTTGGTAATGAAGTAATTGTGTAAAATAGATTGTAAAATAGGGAAACAACAAGGATCCGAGAATCCTTCCTAGGTTTGTTGCCCTATTCCTAACTTGATTCAGTTGTTTTTATCTCGATTACGAGTTTCACATCCCAAACAGGCAATCGGTAAATATTCAATGAGCACATATATAAACCCTAGTATGATTGTTATGAAATATTTTTTATTTTCGATTTGTGCACACATGGTCTATCCTATAGGTTTATCAAGAAACAACAATATATCTTTGTTGAAAATATTGCAGTAATGGACAAACCTAAAGACTAAATCTACCAGACTCAATTATACCCAAACAATCTTGACATAAGAAAAACATAACTAAATTTATATCAAGGAGAAAGATACAATCACCGGAATAGATAAAATCCTATAATTAGCTTAAAAAGTAAATCATAACAATATTTTGACAATAAATTCCTATTACAATTGAATCAAATAAGGGAAGATAGGAAGAACTACACCTAGGGATTCATCCCTTCGCCTTGCTTGGAGATTAGTTCGCCATAGGGCTCATGGTTGAACACTTTGATAGGGAAGAATTTGTTGTTTCCTTTAGTTTTCCAGGCTTCTAAAGGATCCTTCTCTTAAATCTTAAGTGATCTGTTTATAGCACAAAGGTCCAAGGGTGTTCTCGGGTTTAATTTATTATTTAAAACCCTAGTGGGAAACCGCGGTGCACATTGATGACTTGATTTTTTTCTTTATGTTTGCTTCTCCGCAACCACTCTGACACTCTGTTATGCATGGAATCTTGGCGCTTTAAGCAACGATCGCTTTTTCTTCTCTTTTGGACTCAAAGTACCTGAAAATGCAAAGAAATAAGTCAGTGGTCCAATAATATCACTTTAGAGTTATTAACATATAAAAGTTCAATAAAGACCGAGATCAATCCTAAAATGCTAACAATTAAACATTGTTGAGATGCATTTTATAGCTCTCATCACAATCCCAAACTAGCTTATTGCTTGTCCCTAGCAATTCAAGAGAAAACAAGAGATGAATTCTATGGTGGGAATCAAAAACAAAGTGAAGCAATGCTAGTGTTAAACTAGGAGCAATTAATTTTTTATCTCAGAAATTGCACATAATACACAGCACATAGAATCATTAAATATCACTTAAGTCCAAAAGTAATCCAAACATCAATCTCAAAATCGTTATTGACTCTTAACATCCATCTTACCACAATCCATTAATCCGATCACCCGGATGATTTTATGCATGACATTCATGAATATAAGTCTTGGCTTCTAAAAACATAATAAATTGTGTGACATCAATCACATAAACAAGCTCCATAGGCTTATTTTTCAAATCACTCTCCACTACTGTAGAAAAATCACACTACATTAGATCAATAGGTCTTTAATAAGCTTGTAATGTTAGGCTAAGGTAAAGGTTAAGAAAGAACGTGAAGGATTTAACAAGTAAAAGAACTCAATCTTTTAGTTTTAAACACGACCACTTTAAGCACTGGATAAACTTACTTCAACACCCAACTCTTTCAAACATTTTAATAAGAGCTTTTCTCTCAATAAGTCACTACTTTATTCTCTCTTCTTCTTTCTTTGCCATATTTCATTCTTTTTCTTTTGTATTTTTAGCATAAGACCATTCACCTCCTCTTTTATTCTTTTCTTTTCTTTTTCTTTTCCACAACCCCCAACTTATCTCCTTTAATATACTTGGGTTATGGTAGTAATATATTTTTTCTCATGTTTCCATCCTTACTGCTCTTAAGTGTTTTTCAACAAATGTGTACAACTAAGTTCTTTTAAAAGAAGGGTAAGGATAAAAATTTTAAGCTCATAAGGATAAGTAAATGGGTTTTCGAAAGAAACAAGACTCAAATTCTTTTTCAAGAAAAAGGCTCAACAGGTGACTAGTGATAAATATAGCAAGGATAAGTTTGAAAGGCTCAAATGGTCCAAAAATGGCCTATATCATATCCTAAGTAATGTGCATTCTAGGAATTCGCCTTAAGTGATTATCAAATAAGTTCTAGAGCTTATTGAGATCGCAAAAGTATTCACAAAACAATCTCACATAAAATTTCTCTAAATGCTTTAGACTAATCATGCAATCTTACCACCAACTAGAGTCTCAAACCAAATGAAGATTGATATTTAAATTATTCTCAAACCGAAGCAAGATTTAACTACTTCTAAATGCTATATGCTATCTCAATTAGGTTCATATCATTGACATGTGAATTAACTCTAAGGCTAACACAAAGCATGCTAAAACCAAACAAAAAGGGAGAACGACACCAAGCAGTTCAATGGAAAAAGAAAAAAAAAAGGTATGGAAATAAAGAATATGGCAACAAAGAGATGCGTTTCCTCCACCCCCAACTTAAAAATTGCATTGACCTCAAGAAAGAGTAAAGGAAACTCCCTTTGTAGCCAAAAGTACGTAGAAGTTAAAAATTGTGCTTCACCATTTGAACTGCTTCGTATATTTGTCACTAAAAAAATACTAAGTTAATACTGGAAAACAGAAAAAAAAATACGAACAATAAACAAGAAAAAGAAATATAAAAACAATAAAAGTAAGAGGATATGCTGTAGGGTGCCTCCCATAAGCGCTAAGTTTTACGTCTTCAGCCAGATGCTTTTATTCTCTCCTAGACAAACATGAGCTGAATGCACTAGCAACTGCTTCACTATCAAATTAGGTGCATGTATACTTTGAAGAGGCCTCAAGGATGTCATCAGTAACATCTCCAGATTTTGGCTCAATATATGCTCTTGTGAAGCCATGGGTGTGGATTGACTCCAATAGATTAAGGTGATGGACATTTTCCATGGGTGAGTCAATCATATATACTTAGTGGCTCTCGTCCACAGCCTCTGATTTGTTTAGTGTTGAGATGTGTAATGACTTACCACTAAGTGTCACAATGGCATTCACCTCCTTCAAATTCTTTTGCGCCAGGTGTTGTCCATGGTGTGTGGACTGAGCTTGGGAAGGGAACTTACCTCGCTCATTCACACTCAAGGAGCTCATCAACTTGGACACTTGGCTCTTTAGATCCTTATGTTCTTCAATAACCTGCGTAATTAAATATTCAAGCCTTTGATTAGTCTTATCTTGTGCCTCAATAAAAGCATGCAAAGTTTCCTTTAAAGGACTCCTAGAAGGTGTAGGTGCATGATATTTTGCAGGATATGATCTAGGAGGTTGTGTAAGCGGCTAGTTTTCAGATTTCCAGCTAAGATTGGGGTGATTTCGCCACTTCGGACTATAAGTATCAGAGAAGGGTGAAAAAGGCTTCTTGTACATACCTAAGGCATTACATTATTCCTCATACATCCCTCTCATCTCCGCAAATGTGGGACACTCTTGGGCGAGATGATCTACCCCGCCACACACAAAACATGGTTCAAAAGACCTTGCATGATTAGCTACGTGTGTTTGTTGTAAGCCCTTTGTCTTTAACGCATCTAGTTCCCTAGTGAGCATCTCGACCTTAGCCTTTAGGTTATCCTCTTCCCTAAGATTGTAAATTCCACCACCATTTGGGTTCCCTGCAGGTCGTGACCTGTTTGTGCTTTCAGTAGCACTAGGTCCAGTCCAAGTGTGAGCTTTTTCAGCAAACTCATTGAGGTACTCTATGGCCTCATCAGAATCTTTTTCTAAAAACTCACCATTACCCATCATCTCTACAAATTGGCGCTCCCTATAGGTAAGTCCCTCATAAAAATAGCTCACTAAGCTCCAATTATCATACCCATGAGGGCAGATACTCAACAACTCTTTAAATCTCTCCCAAGACTGATATAAAGTCTCACTATCCTTTTAAGCAAAGGTGGAGATTTTCCTTTTTAAAGCATTGGTCTTATGTTGGGGGAAGTATTTATTAAAAAAAATTCGAGTCATCTCAGTCCACGACCCAATAGATCGTGGTCTCAGTGAGTATAGCCAACTCTTAGCTCTATCCTTCAAAGCGAAAAGAAAGAACTTAAGTTTCACAATGTCAGCAGTTGCATCTTGACTATGAAAAGTCGCAACTACTTCCTCAAACTCTCTAATGTGTACATATGGGTTTTCACTTTCCAAGCCATAAAATATAGGGAGTAATTGTATCATCCCTGTTTTGAAATCTGAATGGCGAGTATTGGCTGGAAACATGATGCATGATGGTGTGGCTATGCATGTAGGGTGGAGAAAATCCTGAAGGGTCCTAGGGGGTTGATCTTCGTGTTCACTCATCTTTTCGGAACTAGATGGGTTGTCAAATAAAGGATTTAGAAAATAATTTAATTCTGACTCTAACACAGGTCTACAAGCAAATCTACCCAAAGTATCTTTATATCTGGGCATGCAAGATCACAAAATAATAATAAAAAAACAACAAGAAAATAATGCAGCAAGCTAAAAGAGGGAACGAAGTTACCGCCTTTACAAACTGCTGAAAAGAAAAGCTATCTACAATTCTTCTACTATCTTGTCTCAAGGTTGACAATCTTCCTTGTACTTAAACGCGTCTCCCCGACAACGGCGCCAAAATTTGATTACACCCAAAACATAACACGGTTGTTGTAGCACAGCTTTGGGGTGTCGATTCCACAACGAAACAAGTTAACTACAAAAGAAGGTGTGAACCATAACACAAATTATAAAGATTTAAGTGAGAAAATATGAACTTTTGGTAATGAAGTAATTGTGTAAAATAGATTGTAAAATAGGGAAACAACAAGGATCCGGGAATCCTCCCTATGTTCGTTGTTCTATTCCTAACTTGATTCAGTTGTTTTTATCTCGATTGCGAGTTTAACATCCCAAACAGGTAATCGGTAAATATTCAATGAGCACATATATAAACCCTAATATGATTGTTATGAAATACTTTTTATTTTCGATTCGTGCACACATGATCTATCCTATAGGTTTATCAAGAAATTATAATATATCTTTGTTGATAATATTACAGTAATGGATAAACCTAAAGGCTAAATCTACTGGACTCAATTATACCCAAACAATCTTGACATAAGAAAAGCATGACTAAATTTATATCAAGGAGAAAGATACAATCACAGGAATAGATAAAATCTTATAATTAGCTTGAAAAGTAAATCATAACAATGTTTTGACAATAAATTCGTATTACAACTGAATCAAATAAGGGAAGATAGGAAGAACTACACCTAGGGATTCATCCCTTCGCCTTGCTTGGTGATTAGTTCGCCATGGGGCTCATGGTTGAACACTTTGATGGGGAAGAATTTGTTGCTTCCTTCAGTTTTCCAGGCTTCCAAAGGATCCTTCTCTTAAACCCTAAGTGGTCTATTTATAGTACAAAGGTCCAAGGGTGTTCTCGGGTTTAATCTATTGTTCAAAACCCTAATTAAGTTCTAACTTGGAGATATAACATCGTGTGCGTGCTGCGGTGCTCCTTTATAGGCGCTGTGGTGTTGCCTTTAGCTTTGGTTGGGTGTACTTCTGGGCACCGAGTTGCTGGCTGAAGAGCACCGCAGTGCACACTGATGGTTCAAGATGTGGAGGTTTCTGGGCACCGCGATGCACACTGATGACTTGATTTTTTTCTTTATGTTTGCTTCTCCGTAACCACTCCGATACTCCATTATGCATGGAATCTTGGTGCTTTAAGAAATGATCGCTTTTTCTTCTCTTTTGGATTCAAAGTACCTGAAAATGCAAAGAAATAAGTCAGTGGTCCAATAATATCACTTTAGAGTTATTAACATATAAAAGTGCAATAAAGATCGAGATCAATCCTAAAATTCTAACAATTAAACACTGTTGAGATGCATTTTATGGCTCTCATCAGGTGTTCCATGAGAGGACAAAGCACATGGATGTTTGGTAACATTTCATTCGGGAAAATGTTACGAAAGGATGCATTCATGTGGACAAGGTAGCCACGGAAGAAAATCCTACAGATTTAGGCGCCAAAGTTCTACCTCTAAGTAAGTTCAATCATTGCCTTGGACTTCTTACGATTGGAGTCGGTTGATATGGTGACTTGATTACGCCCAAAGTATAACACGGTTATTGTAGTACGGCTTTGGGGTGTCGATTCCACAGGGAAACAAGTTAAGTACAAAGGAAAATGTGTGAACCTTAAAACGAACGATAAAAGTTAAACTCAAGATTTTTAAGCTTTGATGGTGAAATAATGTAAAGGAAAATTGCGTAAATGTAAATGAAATATAAATGAGAAATAACAAGGTTCCGGGAATCCTCCTTAGGTTTGTTCCCTATTTCCACTCTTGATTCAATTGATTTTATCTCGATTGCAAGTTTCAACTCCCAAACAAGCAATCGGAATATATTCAATCAAGCACATTTACAATTCTTATATAATTGCTACGAATTAATCATTGATTTCGGTTCATGCACACATGACCGATCTTAAAGATTATCAAGAAATGACAATATATCTTAAAAGACAATATCGCAATAATGGACAATCAATAAGATAAATCTACCGGAATCAATCACATCCAAGCAACCTCAATGGAGGAGAATGATGCAATCACCGGATTAAGAGAGTCTAAAAGAAGAAGAATAAGAAGTACATCTATCACATGAACTCAAATCTTCTTACTTAATCAATGAATAATTCATAAACAATATTTAACAATAAATCCATACAACTGAATCAAGAACAAGAAATAAAGAACAAGAAATCCCTAAAGATTCATCTCTTTCCCTTGTAAAATGATTAGTTGGCCATGGAAATCAAGGTGGAAGAACAATAAGGATGCTTTCCCCTTGATTTGGCCATGGAGTTCAAGGTGGAAGAACAATATGGATGTTCTCCCCTTGATTTGCAACCAAAGAAAACTTAGAAATAAAATGGAAGAATGCTGGATTTGGATCCCTTGAATCCTCTCTTTTTTCTCTCTTCTTTGCTTTCTCTCTTCAATACCCAGCTGCACACTCCATAAAGATATATTTATAGAGCATGAGGGGGGTGTTTTGGTCTTGGAGAATGTCATTTGCTTGCCCTAATCCGGTCAAGAGGCGAGTGGGCCGTGCTGTGCGCCTGGGCCTGCTGTGCGTCTGGGCCTGCTGTGCTGGCCTGAACTGTTTCCACTAAAACTGCCATAACTTTCTCTAGAAAAATCCTTTTTACGAACCGTAAAATTCTCCAGAAAATAGACTTCCGGATCTTTCTAAGAATATATGGCTCATCATCTGGTTCTTCCTACATCAATACAGTTTAATCTGCAAAGATGATTGATCTGTACGGGAAATTCTGGCAATTCAGTGAAACTTCTTCAGCTTGTATGCAGAAGTGCACACACTAGTGTGCCTACCCTTAACTTGCTCCAAAGTGATGCACACACTTGTGTGCAGTCTTTTAACTTACTGTACTTTATTACTCCAGCCTTAGTTTAGAGTTTAACCATCTTTGAATCATGTTTGGACATGTCTAAACCTTAGACAAAAACGAGCACCGACACCCAAGATCTTTTGGTGCTTTAAACATGGATCGCTTTATTATCTCTTTTGTACTCAAAGCACCTGAAAATGCATCGAATTAAGTCAATGATTTATGAATATCACTTTAGAGTTATCAACATGTAAAAGTGCGATTACGACCAAGATCAACCCTAAAATGTTAACAATTAAGTATTGTTTAGATGCATTTTATGACTCTCATCACAACCCCCAACTAGCTTATTGCTAGTCCCTAGCAATTCAAGCGAAAGGCATGAAATGAATTCTTTATTTAGAAATCAAAACAAAATACAGCAATGCTGGCGTTAACCAAGAGTGATTCAAAAATCTATCTCAAAAATCATGCATAACATACAGCACATAGAATCATTAAATATCACTCAGGTCCAAGAATAATCCAAATGTCAACCTTAAAATCGTTATCGACTCTTACCATCCATCTTACCACAATACATTAGTCCGAACACCTAGATGATTTTATGCACAACATAGCATGAATACAAGTCTTGGCCTCTAAAAACATATTAATTTGCGTGACATCAATCACAAATCAAGCTCCATATGCTCACTTTTCAAATCACTCTCCACTATGTAGAAAAATCACACTTCATCGGATCAATAGGTCTTTAATAAGCTTGCAACATTAGGCTAGGGTAAAGGTCAAGAAAGAATGGGAAAGTTTAAACAAATAAAAGAACTAAGTCTCTTAATTTAAACACAACCACTTTAAGCACAAGATAACCTTACTTCAACACCCAACTCTTTCAACCATTTTTCGAGCATTTCTGGCAATAAATCACCATTTTTTTTTTCTTTCTTTGCCATAATTCATTTTTTTCTCATTTTTTTTATTTTTTGTTTTGGCATAAGACCATTCACCTCTTCTTTCATTCTTTTCTTTTCTTTTCCACAACCCCCAACTTATCTCTTTTAATGTACTTGGGTTATGATAGTAATATTTTCTCATATTTCCACCCTTACTCCTATTAAGTGCTTCTCACAACATGTGTATAACTAAGTTCTTTTAAAAGAGAGGTAAGGATAAAATATTTTTAGGCTCATAAAGGTAAGTAAATGGTTTATCGAAAGAAACAAGGCTCAATTTTTCTTTTCAAGAAAAAGGCTCAAATAGGTGACTAGCGATAAATATAACAAGGGTAAGTTTAAAAAGGCTCAAACGGTCCAAAAATGGCCTATATCATATCCTAAGTAGTGTGCATTCTATGATTTTCGCCTCAAGTGATTATTAAATAAGTTCTAGAGCTTGTAGAGACCGCAAAAGTATTCACAAAACAACCGCGCATAAAACTTTTCCAAATGCTTTAGACTAATCATGCAATCTTACCACAAACCAGAGTCTCAAACCAAAGAAAAATTGACACTTAATTTATTCTCAAAGCGAAGCAAGATTTAACTTCTTCTAAATGCTATATGCTATCTCGATTAAGCTCATATCATTGACATGTGAATTAACTCCAAGGCTAACACAAAACATGCTAAAAACAAACAAACAATTTT
Source organism: Bretschneidera sinensis (assembly GCA_023935145.1). Taxonomy (NCBI): domain Eukaryota; kingdom Viridiplantae; phylum Streptophyta; class Magnoliopsida; order Brassicales; family Akaniaceae; genus Bretschneidera; species Bretschneidera sinensis. Next base: position 76,682,403 of record CM043701.1, on the reverse strand, counting down.
TTTTTTTTTTTTTATCCTAACAACGAAAAGAAAGAAAGTGACACCAAGCAGTTCAAAAAAAAAAAAAAGAAATATGTTTCCTCCACCCCCAACCTAAACATTGCATTGACCTCAATGTAAAAGAAAAAGGAAAGGAAACTCCCTGTGCGGCCAAAAATGCACAAAAGCTGAAAATTGCGCACCACCAATTGAACTGCATACCGTTCTTTTCGCTGAAATCACTAGAAACTAAAAATTAAAATAGACTTAACACAACCAAAATTCAAAGTTAATAAAGACTTGACAACGAAATATTAATATATATATATATATATATATATTTTTTTGAAATTTGAAGTAAACTAAAAACTAATAATTAAGATTGAGTGAAAACAAACTAAAAACAAAACAAAAATTAAAAGGAATAACGTACCTTTGTTGTGTGGTCAAGGTGAATAGACCGGATCCATAAGCGGAATGTCTTCCATCTCCGGATCATGTCTATCAATTAAGATCTTAAGTCGTTGACCGTTTACTTTAAAGACCCGACCATCTCTAGTATCCTCAATTTCTACCGCCCCATTTTCAAAAACATTTTTTACTATAAAAGGGCCGGTCCATCTTGACCGAAGTTTTCCAGGATGCTTATGAAGTCTAGAGTCGTATAAGAATACCCGATCATTGGGTTTAAATGTTTTCCTCAAAATGTTTTTGTCGTGGAATACTTTCATCTTAGCCTTATAGATTCTAGAATTTTCATAAGCATCGTTTCTTAATTCTTCTAACTCGGTCAGCTGATATTTTCGAAGTTTACCCGCTTCGCCCATGTCAAAATTGAAAGACTTGATGGCCCAATAAGCTCGATGCTCGAGCTCCACGGGTAAGTGGCAAGGCTTTCCAAAAACAAGCCGATAGGGTGACATACCTAAGGGAGTTTTAAAGGCTGTACGGTAAGCCCAAAGCGCATCAGTTAGTCTCAAAGACCAATCTTTGCGATCGGGGTTAACCGTTTTTTCTAAAATTTGTTTAATCTCCCTATTAGCAAGCTCTACTTGTCCACTAGTCTGAGGATGATAGGCAGTAGAGATTTTATGTAATACCCCAAATTTTTTCATTAAAGCTTCAAAGGAACGGTTGCAAAAATGTGTACCTCGATCACTAATTATAGCACGTGGTGTACCAAATCGAGATAACACCTTTTCTTTAAGGAATTTAATCACCGTTCCATTATCATTGTTTCGACAAGCTGCTGCCTCTACCCACTTGGATACATAATCTATTGCTACAATGATATACTGGTACCCGAAGGAAGGAGGGAAGGGTCCCATGAAATCGATGCCCCAACAATCAAAGATTTCAATCACTAAAATAGGGTTCAGGGGCATCATATTTCGGCGAGACACAGCTCCTAACTTTTGACATCTTTCACAAGAGCGACAATAGGTGTTTGTATCTTTAAACAAAGTAGGCCAATAAAATCCACACTGCAAAATTTTTGCAGCGGTTTTTTTCATCGAAAAGTGGCCTCCACAAGCTTGGGAGTGACAAAATTCTAAGACACTCGAAATCTCTTCATTAGGGATGCAACGCCTTAGAATTTGGTCATGGCAGTACTTGAAAAGATAGGGGTCATCCCAATAAAAATTACGTACCTCATATAAGAATTTCCTCTTGTCTTGAGCGCTCCAATCCATAGGTATCTCACCTGTAGCCAAATAATTTACGATGTGAGCAAACCATGGTAGAGAAGTAATGGAAAGTAATTGCTCATCGGGAAAATCATCTTTGATTGGCATGTCATCACAAGTGTCCTCAAAAGTGAGTCTGGATAAATGGTCAGCTACTACGTTCTCCACTCCTTTTTTATCCTTGATGGTGATATCAAATTCTTGCAAGAGGAGGATCCATCGGATTAGTCGTGCCTTAGCATCCTTTTTCGTAAGAAGATACTTGAGGGCTGCATGATCTGTAAAAATAAGGATAGGAGAACCAATTAGATGAGCACGAAATTTATCTAAAGCAAATACTACAGCTAGCAACTCTTTTTCAGTTGTAGAGTAATTCATTTGAGCACTATTTAAAGTCTTACTAGCATAGTAAATGACAAAAGGTTTACCTTCCCTTCGCTGTCCAAGAACAGCACCTACAGCGTAGTCACTAGCATCGCACATGATTTCAAAAGGTAAAGTCCAATCTGGCGACTGCATTATAGGTGCGGAAGTAAGCTTGCCAATCAACGTTTTAAAGGCCTCTTGACAAGCTTGACTCCACTCAAAGGGGGTATCTTTAACTAGGAGGGCGCATAGTGGTCTAGATATTTTTGAAAAATTTTGTATGAACCTCCTATAAAAACCAGCATGACCAAGGAAAGATCTCACATCCTTTATTGTCTTAGGGGCAGACAACTTAGAGATTAACTCAATCTTAGATTGATCAACCTCTATTCCTTTAGAAGAGACAATATGCCCTAAGACAATACCGGATGGTACCATGAAATGGCACTTTTCCCAATTTAAAACCAATTCTTTTTCCTCACAGCGAATTAATACTCTTTCTAAATTCATTAAGCATGTTTCAAATGAAGATCCAAAAACAGTTAGGTCATCCATAAAAACCTCCATGCAATTTTCAACCATGTCACTAAAAATGCTCATCATGCAGCGTTGAAAAGTAGCAGGGGCGTTACATAATCCGAATGGCATTCTACGAAAAGCATAGGTGCCAAAGGGACAAGTAAAGGTGGTCTTTTCTTGGTCTTCTAATGCAATTTCTATTTGATAGTAACCAGAATAACCATCTAGAAAACAGTAGAAGGGATGACCAGCTACACGCTCAAGAATTTGATCAATAAAAGGGAGTGGGAAGTGGTCTTTCTTGGTGGCAGCATTTAATTTTCTGTAATCAATGCACACACGCCACCCGTTCACAAGTTTGGTAGGGACTAACTCTCCTAGATCATTTTTTATCACAGTGACTCCGGACTTTTTCGGGACGACTTGCGTAGGGCTTACCCACTTACTATCAGCTATAGGATATATAATACCCGCATCTAATAGTTTCAGTACTTCATTTTTCACTACTTCTTTCATAGTGGGGTTAAGCCTACGTTGAGGGTCTCTACGAGGACTGGTTCCTTCATCCAGATTTATTTTATGGGAGCAGATTAGGGGACTAATTCCCTTTAAATCAGCCATGCTCCATCCCAGGGCTGATTTGTGTTCATTTAAAGTTTGAATTAATCTCTTACCTTGGGTCTCAGTTAATTCAGAAGAAATTATAACAGGAAATGTATCACCTGGACCGAGAAAGACATGTTTTAGACCCTTAGGTAGTGGCTTCAATTCGACTTTAGGTGCTTCCACACTTGAGGGGACTTGAGTCTTGCTTCTTTCGGGCAGCTCCTCAAACCTTGGTTGCCATGCCCGATTTCCATAATCCTGAGATTTGTCAAAAACAACACATATATCAATTATATCAGTTTTATCATCAAATAAATCTATCTCAGAATTAACAAGAAAATTTTCAAGAGGGTCATAATCATGAGTTAAGAAAACTCCCTCATTGACGAGTGACTCGATCATGTAAAGCTGGTGGTTTTCGTCCTCATCTTCGGGCTGTTTTGCAACATTGAAAATATTTACTTCAAGGGTCATGTTGCCAAAGGACAGTTTCATGAGACCATTCCTACAATTTATTAGAGCATTTGCAGTAGCAAGAAAAGGTCTACCCAAAATCAAAGGAATTTTAGAGTTAGTGTCTACAGCAGAAGTAGTATCAAGAATTAAGAAATCAACAGGATAATAAAATTTATCAATTTGAATCAAAACATCCTCAACCACACCTCGGGGTACCTTGACTGAGCGATCAGCCAATTGTAATACCACGCCGGTTGGTTTGATTTCTCCTAACCCCAGCTGTAGGTAAATTGAAAATGGCATCAGGTTTACACTAGCTCCTAGATCTAGTAAGGCTTGTCCAACCTGATGATTTCCAATGCTGCAAGCAATGGTAGGACAGCCCGGATCTTTGTACTTCGGGGGAATTCTTTGCTCAATTAGTGCACTAACTTGCTCAGTTAGGAAAGCTGTTTTCTTGACATGATGTTTCCTCTTAATTGTGCATAAATCTTTGAGAACTTTTGCATAGGTGGGGACTTGTTTAATCACATGCAAAAGGGGAAGATTAAGTTTCACTTGCCTTAAGTTCTCAAGGATTTCATCATTCATTTCCAGATTTTTCTTGTTGGATTTTAAGGCTTGGGGGAATGGGGCCTTAACAGGACTTTGGGTCACTTCAGGGTCTTTAGGCAACTTGGTCTCACTACTGGTTTGACCCTTCACATTCTCGGGTTTATTCTCTGGTGGAATGTGTAGTGACTTACCTCTTCGGGTCACAATGGCATTTACATTTTTCACATTTTCTTGTGCCATATGTTGACCGTGAGGTATGGACTGAGCTTGAGCAGGGAACTTACCTCGCTCAGTCACACTCAAGGAGTTCATCAATTTAGACACTTGGCTCCTTATTTCTTTGTTTTCCTCAACCAACTGTGTAATTAATGCCTCACACTTTTGGTTTGTCTTGCCTTGTGCTTCTATAAAAGTATGTAAGGAGTCTTCTAAAGAGTTCCTAGAAGATGAAGGTGCATGATAAGGTGCTGGGTATGATCTAGGGGGCTGCACATGCTGCTGATTTTCAGATTTCCAACTGAAGTTGGGGTGATTTCGCCACCCCGGATTATAAGTGTTAGAGAAGGGTGCTGAGGGCTTCTTGTACATGCCTAAGGTATTGCATTGTTCCTCGTACAGCCCTCTCATGTCAACAAAAGTGGGACAATCTTGGGCGGGATGATCAACCCCGCCACACACAAAACATGATTCTAAAGGTTCGGCCTGATTAACTATGTGTGTTGGTTTTTTCATTTTTAATGCCTCCAACTCTCTAGTAAGCATTTCGACCTTGGCCTTGAGGTTATCCTCTTCCCTAAGATGGTAGATTCCTCCACCACTAGGTCGTGACCTATTTGTGCTCTCAGTAGCACTAGGTCCAGTCCATGTGTGAGCTTTCTCAGCAAGCTCATTGAGGTACTCAATAGCCTCATCAGGGTCTTTTTGCAGAAATTCTCCATTACACATCATCTCAACAAATTGACGTTCTCTATAGGTAAGACCCTCATAGAAATAGCTCACTAAACGCCAATTTTCGTACCCATGATGTGGACACATACTTAACAGCTCTTTAAATTTCTCCCAAGACTGATACAAAGTCTCGTTTTCCTTTTGTGCGAAGGTGGAGATTTGTCTTTTCAAAGCGTTAGTCTTATGTTGAGGGAAGTACTTGTTAAAAAAGACTTGGGTCATCTCATTCCATGACCCAATTGATCGTGGTCTCAGCGAGTATAACCAACTCTTAGCTTTATCCTTTAAGGAGAAAGGAAAAAACTTGAGTCTCACGATATCATCAGTTGCATCGTGACTATGGAAAGTCGCAACTACTTCCTCAAATTCTCTAATGTGCACATAGGGGTTCTCGTTTTCCATGCCATGAAAAGTAGGGAGAAGTTGTATCATCCCTGTTTTAAAATCTTGATGACGGGTATTGGCTGGAAACATAATGCACGATGGTGTGGCTGTCCGGCTAGGATGTAGGTAATCTTTAAGTGTCCTAGCACCATTCTCATTAGGATTTTCAGCCATGTTAACAAAATCCTCTAAATTCTCTGATGGGGGTGCACTATGGTTTGATCTAGGCGAGGTTTCACCAATGGAGGTGGAATGAGAGGGTAACTCTAATTCGGGTCCTCTAATGAATCTACCTCGCGAATCTCTCGGTCTAAGCATGCACCAATTAATTTAGAGGGGGAATAAATAAATAAAACAAATAAATAAACAAATAAATAAACAAATAAATAAATAAAACAGAATAATAAACAAATAAATAAAAACAAAATAATAAACAGATAAATAAAAACAGAATAATAAACAGATAAATAAAAACAGAATAATAAACAGATAAATAAAAACAGAATAATAAACAGATAAATAAAACAGAATAATAAACAAATAAATAAAAACAGAATAATAGACAGAATAATAAAACAGAATAATAAACAGGTAAATAAAAACAGAATAAAATAATAAACAGATAAATAAAAACAGAATAATAAAAGAAAATTAGAAAATCAAAACAAAAGTAAAGGAATAATATTGCCGCATTTACAAACTGCTGAAAAGAAAAATATTTACGATTTTTTTTTTTTGGTTTTTTTTTTTTTTTTTTTTTTTTACCGTCACACTAAAAGTTGACAAGTTTCCTTATACTTAAGAGCGTTTCCCCGGCAACGGCGCCAAAATTTGATTACGCCCAAAGTATAACACGGTTATTGTAGTACGGCTTTGGGGTGTCGATTCCACAGGGAAACAAGTTAAGTACAAAGGAAAATGTGTGAACCTTAAAACGAACGATAAAAGTTAAACTCAAGATTTTTAAGCTTTGATGGTGAAATAATGTAAAGGAAAATTGCGTAAATGTAAATGAAATATAAATGAGAAATAACAAGGTTCCGGGAATCCTCCTTAGGTTTGTTCCCTATTTCCACTCTTGATTCAATTGATTTTATCTCGATTGCAAGTTTCAACTCCCAAACAAGCAATCGGAATATATTCAATCAAGCACATTTACAATTCTTATATAATTGCTACGAATTAATCATTGATTTCGGTTCATGCACACATGACCGATCTTAAAGATTATCAAGAAATGACAATATATCTTAAAAGACAATATCGCAATAATGGACAATCAATAAGATAAATCTACCGGAATCAATCACATCCAAGCAACCTCAATGGAGGAGAATGATGCAATCACCGGATTAAGAGAGTCTAAAAGAAGAAGAATAAGAAGTACATCTATCACATGAACTCAAATCTTCTTACTTAATCAATGAATAATTCATAAACAATATTTAACAATAAATCCATACAACTGAATCAAGAACAAGAAATAAAGAACAAGAAATCCCTAAAGATTCATCTCTTTCCCTTGTAAAATGATTAGTTGGCCATGGAAATCAAGGTGGAAGAACAATAAGGATGCTTTCCCCTTGATTTGGCCATGGAGTTCAAGGTGGAAGAACAATATGGATGTTCTCCCCTTGATTTGCAACCAAAGAAAACTTAGAAATAAAATGGAAGAATGCTGGATTTGGATCCCTTGAATCCTCTCTTTTTTCTCTCTTCTTTGCTTTCTCTCTTCAATACCCAGCTGCACACTCCATAAAGATATATTTATAGAGCATGAGGGGGGTGTTTTGGTCTTGGAGAATGTCATTTGCTTGCCCTAATCCGGTCAAGAGGCGAGTGGGCCGTGCTGTGCGCCTGGGCCTGCTGTGCGTCTGGGCCTGCTGTGCTGGCCTGAACTGTTTCCACTAAAACTGCCATAACTTTCTCTAGAAAAATCCTTTTTACGAACCGTAAAATTCTCCAGAAAATAGACTTCCGGATCTTTCTAAGCATATATGGCTCATAATCTGGTTCTTCCTACATCAATACAGTTTAATCTGCAAAGATGATTGATCTGTACGGGAAATTCTGGCAATTCAGTGAAACTTCTTCAGCTTGTATGCAGAAGTGCACACACTAGTGTGCCTACCCTTAACTTGCTCCAAAGTGATGCACACACTTGTGTGCAGTCTTTTAACTTACTGTACTTTATTACTCCAGCCTTAGTTTAGAGTTTAACCATCTTTGAATCATGTTTGGACATGTCTAAACCTTAGACAAAAACGAGCACCGACACCCAAGATCTTTTGGTGCTTTAAACATGGATCGCTTTATTATCTCTTTTGTACTCAAAGCACCTGAAAATGCATCGAATTAAGTCAATGATTTATGAATATCACTTTAGAGTTATCAACATGTAAAAGTGCGATTACGACCAAGATCAACCCTAAAATGTTAACAATTAAGTATTGTTTAGATGCATTTTATGACTCTCATCATGACTCAAGTTAAGTTTGGATACTGAGTTCTCTGCACAATGGGTTCGGGTTTAATCGCTTAGACAAAGGTAGAGATTGTTGGTATTTATATAAGGTTTGAAAAGGTTCAGCATCAGGTCTTGGTGCCTCGGCTCAAGGTATGCGTGCCTCAGCTTCCGAGAAGTCCAGAAGATGGGAGAGGAGCTATGCACCGCGGCCCAAGGTGTGTGCGCCACGGCATAGCTCTATGCTCCATGGCTCAACCACCCCAAGCCGCGGCCTCCAGCATGATAGGAAACCTCCGTCCTCTTCAGGCCGTGGCATGCCCTGTTCTAGGCCGTAGCTTGAAGGCACACCTAATCCTTTTGTTTCAGCCTCTTGGATGGTACGTGAGGCATCATCAAAACGGACAGGATCACTTAAGATTGATGAAGGGCTATGATTGATTAATCCTCAAGATCTAAGGGTGGAGATTGACTTCAAATATTGGCTCAAGCAGTGGTGCACTATATAAAGGGTCACCTAGCTTCAATCTAAACAAGTGTGAAACAAGCTGTAAACATAAGTGATCATCATACAAGAGAATTCAAGTGCAAGTGTGAGAGTGCAAAGACACAAAAACACAAGAGAGGCACTAGAATAGATCTCAACAGTAGAGGCTAGTTGTAAAGAGAGAGTATTATAGATTGGGTAGAGGGCTTTGTAATAGTTCTTATCACTTTCTTTCTTTTCTTCTTTGGTTATTCAAGAACTTGTGGATTTTTGAAGAGGTGTTGCTATATCTGTAAAGAACCATTGATTTAGTGCAGAGAGTTCAGAGGAACTCACGGGGACGTAGGCTATTGCCGAACCTCGATAACAATTGCTGTGTTCTTTCTTTTCTTTGATTTTTGTTCCTGTTTTCGATTCATTACAAGTCACTCTAGACTTGGTGTTTGGAAGATCACCACCTGGGCATCTCGAGATGATTTCCCAACATAAAAGAATCTCAAATTTAGGTATACTTGTTGACATGGTGGCATAGATGCAATAAATAGCAGCAGCTTCAAAAAGATGACTAGGCTCTAATTCAACTTACTGGGATTTTACCCTTAAAATTCACCTACTCAAACTTATAATAATAAATAAGCAAATAAACAAACAAATATCATGCACAACAATTTAATGTTGTTCGGAAACCTCATTGCTTATGTCACCAAAAAACTCACAATTTTATTAATCCTTAACAACAGCTTTAGGAAAAACAAAATTATTACCCTCACAGCCTCACAACCCAAAATCTCCAATACACTCAAAGCTCTCCACCTAGCTCTAGTTATAATATTGAAATTATGAGTGTGCTTCAAACCTTCTCTAAGACCCCCTTTATATAGATGATATTTTCCTAATACTATTAGGAAAAGAACAACAACATCATAATAGACTACTACTACTACTACTACTACTACTTGTATATGGAACAATTACTACTACTACTAGAACAACCAACTATAAAATAGAAAACTACAATTTTCAAACCAATTAGAATTCTTCCTTGTGAGGATTTGAGCCAAAACCTAACAGTCTTCATATGAAATGATGAAATTGCACTTGTGCTAGCAAATACCACAACTTTGTCGGCTATCTTCATAAACGCACAAAAGTTAATACCCAATGATGAACAAAAATGCAAGGAATAAAAAAACTGCTAAACTTCCCTAATACACATGCTCATCAAAGAGAAGTAAAATATATAGTCATCTATAAGCATACTCATGAAATTCCAAGTTGTCATAAAAGATTGCTAAACTAAAATATGATTTCAGACATCTACAAAAACACATTAATACGAACAAGAGAAGAAAATAAATGCAAGAAACCAAAATTGAGCAATATTCTTATTCGAAACTAGAGTATAAATGTTCATGGAAACTTACAAAGACAGAAAAAAAGAAAAGATAATAACACGAATACAATTAAAATTTATAGAGAAATTTAATTGAATAAAGGATTAGATAGTTATGAGTAGAATTAGTCTGTTAGTATTCGGTTAGTAGTTGGTTAAGTTGTTAGGTAGTTAAGATTGGTAGTTGATTACTCCTTCCATTCATAGCGTAAAAACATTGTACACCCCATTAGTGGAATTAATGATAATCAAGAAACCTTTTAGTTTTGTAATTTCTCTCTTCTTTGTATCTTTCTTAGGGGTTTGGTCACTAGCCATTAGTTAGTGCCAATTATCTTCATCTTCCCTACAATTCACCATCAATCTATCTTCATCTTTCTTACCACCAAGAATAATCATCCATCAAAATTCTAGTTCAGAATAGATAATTACAACAAGAAGTTTTTAAATTTTTTTTGAAAACATGGCCATCAAAATTCCAAAGAATCATCTTGCAAATTGCAAAAATAACTAGCCTTTTTGCTTAATTTAAACAAGAAAGAGTAAGCACAAATCACACTTAGCCAGCATCAGAGTTGTTAATGCATTTAAAGTTGGAGGTGACGGTGCAGTGAGGAATTCGCGACTTGCCAGTGCGGAGGTAGCGGCACGGATGAATGATAGGATAGAGGAAGAGAGAGGTAGGAGGTGAGAGAGGTTGAGTGAGAGATTATGAATGGGCTTGTGGCTGAAGACGCTAGCAAAGGGCATTCGAGATTTTCCTTGGGTAGTGGCTATGATTAGCTGAGAGATGCGTAAAAGGTAAAATGGATGCTAGGTGTAAATTTATTTAGTTTTTGGATATATTATCTCTATAAATAAATTAATTTATATAAATTTAATCAATTTTTTAAATGAAAAAATGATATCATAAAACCAACAAAATTATATGTCCCATAAAAGAAGAGGCTTAAGAAAACCAACAAGCCACTTAACCATATTTGAGATTCAACATCAACAAAGCCTTGAACAAGAAAATGGACAACACAATTTGCAGACCTGGGCACAAAAGAAAAAAAAAATACATTGGTAAACTCAGCAGCTAAGGAGTGAATGTCATGGATCAATGCACTTATCGTCAAAGGGCACTCATCAAAAGATTTGCAAAGAGTAATGATAGGAAGACGGTTACTTTCAATGAAACATTGGTCCAGTTCAAACTTCTTGGCTAACAATAACCCTTCAAGTTCCCTGTTTTCAACTAGTAATGAGTCATTCGCATGTCCAAACAACTAAATCGAGAAGCCACTACAAAACCATCCCTATCACGGATAACCACCCTTGCATTTCCTTGTTGTCTCACAATTTGAATCCCCCATCAACATTTATTTTAAGTCATCTTTCATATGACACCTTCCACCTATGCAACTTCTTCGTTATGCTGCACCATCATCTTTTGTGTTCTATCATCTTTGTTTTGCTACACCATCATCCTTAACATGACAGCTTCCACCTATGTAGCTTACTTCCATGTTAGATTTCCTTGTAGCCCTAGTATGAATACTATTTCGAATATGTCAAATAACCCAACAAATCATAAAAAAATGGTGCCAATATCTCATAGTCAAGCCTCATTGTAGACATCTAATTTCGTTCCAAAATTTTGAACGAGCTACGTGTGGATTCCAATGATGAATCTTTGATCCCAATGCACTCAGATTTGGTAAATTCAGAGGTTTGAATTTAATTTTGAATTAGAACCAATTGCAAACTAGTTTTGTTCAATCTATTAAATCCACCTTAAGCTCAAATAAATATGGTCATATTTGATTCCACCAAATTCAAGCTTAAAGCCTTCAATTTATTTTTGGCCTAACCTAAAAAACACCAAAGCCTATTATTTTTGTTAACCAAAAACACTTTTGGCCCAAAATCCAAGCCCAAGAAGACCATCCAATTTTGTGAGTAAATTTATAATTTCACCTTCCATATGGCACCTTTTGATTGGTTTCATTTTTCAAGACAAGTTATCTTTTTTGCACCAAAATTTGTGTCTTTCTTTCCCTCCTCCATGATCGGCTATGTGAGTGCCAAAAGAAGAATTTTCCCCCCTTTTGCCTTGTTAATGCATACTTCCTCTTTAAGCCACTACTCTTTCCTATGTATCAAAGTTCACTTTCCCTCCATAAAAAAACTGCACTATTTTCCCCCACTTGACCAGCCATGTGAGTGTGAAAAATAAGAAATATTCTTTCTCCCTTTTGCCTTGTTAATGCACACTTCATCTTTAAACTCTCACCATTTCCTATGTGTCAAATTTCACTTTCTCTTTATAAAAACTCTACTATTTCTCCCATCTTGACCGGCCATGTGAGTGTGCAAAATAAGAAATATTCTTTCTCTCTTTTTTTTTCCTTGTTAGTGCATATTTCTTCTTTAAGCTATCACAATTTTTCATGTGTCAAAGTCCACATTTTTCACTTAAAAAACAACACTATATCCCTTCTTTGTGGTTGACCATGTGAGTGAAAAAAAAAATATTTTTCTCCCTTTTTGCCTTGTTAATTCACATTTCCTCATTAACCTTTTCCTATGTCTCAAAGTCCACATTTTTCATAATAAAAGTTACACTATTTCCTCTCCTTATGGCCAACCATGTAAGGAAATAAGTCTTTCTCTTTTCTTTTCCATTTTTGCTAAGACACTTCATCCATTTCAAGTTTTCTTCCCCTAAAAAATTGCTCCATATCTTCCTCCAAGAACCACTGAAGAGAGGAAGTGATTACGCCCAAAGTATAATGCGGGAATTGTAGTACAACTTTGGGGTGTCGATTCCACAGGGAAACAAGTTAATTACAAAAGAATGTGTAAACTTTAACTCAAACGATAAAAGATTAATTGACAGATTCTGAATTGTGTGAAAATGGTAACTGTGTAAATAATTGATGGATAAAGTAACAACAAGGTTCCGAGAATCCTCCCTAGGTTCGTTGCCCTAATCCTAACTTGATTCAGTCGTTTTTATCTCGATTGCAAGTTTCACATCCCAAACAGGCAATCGACAAATATTCAATTAAAGCACATGTATAAACCCTAATGTAATTGATATGAATTATTCTTTACTTTCAAACACACATGAGCTAACTTATAAATTATCAAAAGACGACGGTATATCTAAACAAAAATACCGCAGCAATGGAAAAATCTATAAAAGAGATCTACCAGACTCAATCACACCCAAACAGATACATATAAGAAGAGCATGACTAGACTTATATGGAAAAGAAGCATGCAATCACCAGACTAATAAAAAATCTACTAATTAAATTAAATAATAAAACATAACAATGTTTAATGAAAATAATTCCAAACTACAACTGAATCAAATAAAGGAAAATAAGAGCAATTATACCTAGGGATTCATCCCTTTGCCTTGCTTGGAGACTAGCTGGCCATGGAGCTCATGCTTCCTTGAGTTGCCTCCGGCCTCTCAACGATCATCTCCTCCTTGGTAGTGAAAGCTTCGATGATTCCTCAGCTTGACCTCCAAAATTGTAGTTCGGATTCGTCCTAAAGGCCCTCTGGATTGCTCCTAAAGGCTCTCTGGATTCACTCTCCGATGATTTCAGATGAGCTCCGATTGATGCCTCAAAGCTGAAGTGGAGTAGGCCTTTTATAGGGAAATACAACAAGTGCAATATGTTTCCAATCCGATGTGGGATGTGGGATTTAAGCCCAAAATCACGCTGAAATCCCGCACAGCCCGCACAGCCTGACCTTTGTCTACTAAAACTGCCATAACTTTCTCTAGAAAAATCATTTTTACAAGCCGTAAAATTCTCCAAAAAATAGACTTCTGGATCTTTCTAAGAATATATGGCTCATCTCCTAGTTATTCTAGCATCAATACAGTTTAATTTTCAAAGATGATTGATCTGTACGGGCAATTCTGGCAATTTAGTAAATTTCCTTTCTTAGTTTCTCTTCATCTTGGCTCTTCCGCGACCATTATCTCACTCAAGTATTCATTGAAGCTTCATGTTTAAAACGATAATAGCTTTTCTATCTCTTTTTTAAGCTCAAAGTACCTGAAAATGCACTGAAATAAGTCAATGATTCAAGAATAACACTTTAGAGTTATTAAGGTATAAAAGTGTAATTCCAACCTCGATCAACCCTAAAATTCTAACAATTAAGTATTGTTAGATGCATTTTATAACTCTCATCACAACCCCCAACTAGCTTATTGCTAGTCCCTAGCAATTGAAGCGAAAATAAGAGATGAATTCTATGGTAGGAGTTAAAAACAAAGTAAAGCAATGCTAGCGTTGAACCAAGAGTAAATGACTTTTTGTCTCAAAAATTGGCCATAACGTATGGCACATAGAATCATTAAATTTCACCTAAGTCCAAGAGTAATCCAAACATCAATCTTAAAATCGTTATTGACTCTTAACATCAATCTTACCACAAACCATTAATCCAAACACCCGGATGATTTTATGCATAATATTCATGAATACAAGTCTTGGCCTCTAAAAACATAATAAATTGTGTGACATAAATCACAAAAACAAGCTCCATAGGCTCACTTCTCAAATCACTCTCCACTATTATAGAAAAATCATGCTACATTGGATCAAAAGGTCTTTAATAAGCTTGTAATGTTAGGCTAAGGTAAAGGTTAAGAAATAACGGGAAGGATTCAACAAGTAGAAGAACTTAATCTCTTAGTTTTGAACACAACTCTTTAAGCACTGGATAACCTTACTTCAACACCCAACTCTTTCAACCATTTTTTGAGCATTTCTTTCAACAAATCACCATTTTTTTTTCTTTTTTCTTTGCCATAGTTTTTTTTATATTATTTTTGGCACATAACCATTCACCTTCTTTTTCATTTTTTTTTCTTTTCTTTTCCACAACCCCAAACTTATCTCCTTTAATGTACTTGGGTTGCGGTAGTGATATTTTTTCATATTTTCACCCTTACTCCTTTTAAGTGCTTCTCACAACATGTGTATAACTAAGTTCTTTTAAAAGAATGGTAAGGATAAAATATTTTTAGGCTCATAAAGGTAAGTAAATGGTTTATCGAAAGAAATAAGGCTCAAATTATCTTTTCAAGAAAAAGGCTCAAATAGGTGACTAGTGATAAATATAGCAATGGTAGGTTTGAAAGGCTCAAACGGTTCAAAAATGGCCTATATCATATCCTAAGTAGTGTGCATTCTAGGAATTCGCCTCAAGTGATTATCAAGTAAGTTCTAGAGCTTATCAAGACCGAAAAAGTATTCATAAAATAATCACACATAAAATTTCTCTAGATGTTATAGACTAATTATACAATCTTACCACAAACTAGAGTCTCAAACCAAATGAAGATTGATATTTAAATTAATTTAAAATCGAAACAAAATTTAACTTCTTCTAAATGCTATCTGCTATCTCAATTAAGTTTATATAATTGACATGTGAATTAACTCCAAGGCAACCACAAAGCATGCTTAAAACAAAAAGAGAGGGAAAATGACACCAAGCAGTTCAATGGAAAAAGAAAAATGTATGGAAATAAAGAAAATGGAAACAAAGAGATGCATTTCCTCCACCCCCAACTTAAAAATTACATCGACCTCAATGTAAAAGAAAGAGTAAAGGAAACTCCCCTTGTAGCCAAAAGTGCACAGAAGCTGAAAATTGTGCTCCACCATATGAACTGCTTCGTATTTTTTGTCCCTGAAAAAGAAATGCGAAAGTAAAACTCGAAAACAACAAGATAATAATAATAAACAAGAGAAAAAAGAAATATGAAAAATAATAAAAATAAAAGGATACATTGTGGGCTGCCTCCCATGAGTGCTAAGTTTTACATTTTCAGCCAGACACTCTTATTCCCTCCTTGAAAAATATAGGTTGAATGCATCCGCCACTACTTCATTGCCAAATTTGGTGCTTCTATGCTTTTGGGGGGCATCAAGGATGTCATCAGAAACATCCAAAAATTTTGGCTCGATGTATGCTTTGGTGAAGCCATGGATGAGGGTGGACTCAAATGGATTAAGGTGCTGGACCTTTTCTATGAATGAGTCAATCATGTATGCTTGTGCTTGATGGCTTTCATCCACATCCTCTGATTTTTCCGTTGTTGGGATATGTAATGACTTACCCCTCAGTGTCTCAATGGCATTCACCTCCTTCAAATTCTTTTATGCTAGGTGTTGACCATGGGGTGTGGACTGAGCTTGAGAAAGGAACTTAGCTCGCTCAGTCACACTCAAGTAGCTCATCAACATGGACACTTGGCTTTTTATCTCTTTATGTTCTGCAACAACCTGCACAATTAACGATTCAAGTCTTTTATTAGTCTTACCCTGTGCCTCAATAAAAGCATGTAAAGTGTCTTCTAAAGAACTCTTAGAAGACACAGGTGCATGATATGGTGCAGGGGTTTGTGCAAGCTGCTGGTTTTTAGACTTCCAGCTGAAATTGGGGTGATTTCACCATCCCGAATTATAAGTATCAGAGAAGGGTGTCAAAGGCTTCTTGTACATGCCTAAGGCATTACATTGTTCCTTATACATCCCTCTCATCTCAACAAATGTGGGACACTCTTGGGCGAGATAATCTATCCCACCACACACAAAACATGGTTCAAAAGATTTTGCATTATTAGTTACGTGTGTTGGCTTTAAGCTTTTAGTCTTTAACTCATCGAGCTCCCTAGTGAGTATCTCAACCTTGGCTCTAAGGTTATCCTCTTCCCTAAGATGGTAAATTCCACCACCATTTGGGTGCCCTATAAGTCATGACCTATTTGTGCTTTCAGTAGCACTAGGTCCAGTCTAAGTGTGAGCTTTTTCAGCAAGCTCATTGAGGTACTTTATGGCCTCATCAAGATCTTTCTCTAAAAACTCACCATTACACATCATCTCTACAAATTGACGCTCTCTATATGTAAGTCCCTCATAAAAATAGCTCACTAAGCGCCAACTCTCATACCCATGGTGAGAGCACATACTCAATAACTCTTTAAATATCTCCCAAGACTGATACAAAGTCTCGCTGTCCTTTTGTGCAAAGGTGGAGATTACCTTTTTAAAGCATTGGTCTTATGTTGGGGAAAGTATTTATTAAAAAAAATTCGAGTCATCTCAGTCCACGACCTAATAGATCATGGTCTAAGTGAGTATAGCCAACTCTTAGCTCTATCCTTCAAAGCGAAAGGAAATAACTTAGGCCTCACAATGTCATTGGTTTCGTCTTGACTATGAAAAGTCATGACTACTTCCTAAAACTCTCTAATATGCACATATGAGTTTTCATTATCCAAGCCATGAAATGTAGGGAGTAAATGTATCATCTTTGTTTTAAACTCTAATGGGTGAGTATTGGCTGGAAATATGATGCATCATGGTGTGGCTGTACGTGTAGGGTTGAGGTAATCCTGAAGGGTCCTAGGGGGTTGATATTCATGTTCACTCATTTCTTCGGGACTAGATGGACTGTCAAATAAAGGATTTAGAAATGAATTGAATTCTGACTCTAGTACCTACAAACATCTCTATGTCTTTGCATTCAAGGTAACAAAATAATGAAAAAAAAATACTATAAAAAGAAAGAATAAGATAAAATAAAATAAAATTAATGCAGCAAGTTAAAAGAGGGAACGAAGTTACTGCCTTTACAAACTGCTGAAAAGAAAAACTATTTACAGTTCTTCTACCGTCATGTCAAAAGTTGACAATCTTCTTTGTATTTAAGTGCATTTCCCCGGAAACGGTGCCAAAATTTGATTACGCCCAAAGTAAAACGCGGTAATTATAGTACAACTTTGGGGTGTGGATTATAGAGGGTTGAATACAGTCATTGTCAAGGATAGTTTTCCTATACCCACTATGGATGAATTGATTGATGAACTACATGGTGCTAAGATCTTCTCAAAGCTAGATTTGAGAGCTGGATATCACCAAATTAGAATGCATCTAGAAGACATTGAGAAAATAGCATTTAGGACTCTTCATGGACATTATAAGTTCCTAGTTATGCCCTTTGGTTTGAAAAATTCTTCCTATACTTTCTAAGCTGCAATGAACCAAATATTTGAAACCTATCTTAGAAAATTTGTCATAATCTTCTTTTATGACATTTTAGCATACAATCAGTCCATGGAAGCACACTTGGAATATTTCACACTTGTGTTAACTTGTTTACAAAAGATTACATGTATGCTAAACTGTCCAAGTGCAGCTTTGGAACCTCTTCAATTGATTACCTTGGACACATAATTTATGAGAATGGTGTGGCACCTGATCCCCGAAAGATCTAGGATATGTTAGAATGGTCCACTCTACTTACTATGAAAGATTTGAGAGGCTTCATAGGCATCACCAGTTAGTACAGGAAATTTGTGAGATGATATAATTCAATTTCTCTCCATTAACTTATCTCATAAAGAAAGATAGCTTTCAATGGACTGGTGCAACTGAGGCTTTTTAGAACTTGAAACTTGCAATGACCATAACTCTAGTCCTAACATTCCCAAGCTTCACTAAGACTTTTGTGCTTGAAACTGATGTCTCTGGTTATGGTATTGGAGTTATCCTTCTACAACAAGTTTATCCTATAGCAATCTTTAGTAAGAAGTTATTCCCTTTATTACAATTGGCCTTAGCATACATAAGATAAATGCTTTCCATCACTACAACTATGCAACACTGGAGGCAATACTTGCTTGGGTATGAATTCCTTATTCACACATACCAAAAAAGCTTAAGAGCACTTATAGATCAGATAATCTAAACATCTAAGCAGAAAATCTTTTTATGGAAGCTCCTAGGCTTCAAGTTCCAAATTATATATAAGTCAGGCAAAGACAATGTGGTTGTTGATGGCTTATCAAGGATACACATAGACAATGAGGACAAGGTATCTTATCTTGCCCTCTCACTGCCTTCCTTTGAATTCTTATAAACTTTAAAACTAGAAAACTCTAAACTTCCTGAGTTAGTAAAGGTAGCAGCTACCATTACAAGTAATCCTGCTCAATACCCTGAATGTGTAGTCAAAAATGAATTGATCTATTGGAGGGGAAAGATGTATCTCAAACCTCAATCTATAGTAAAGAGTAAGCTATTGCATAAATATCATTCCTCACTTATAGAAGAGCACCCTAGAATTCAAAGAACATATGCCATTCAATTTCTATTAGAAGCATGTGAGAAAAGAAATGGTGCACTTTATATAGAAATACTTGATGTGCCAACAGAGTAAGCCTGTGAACCATGCTCCTTATGGTCTCTTACAACCTCTGCCTATACCTGAGCGGATTTGAGAAGATATATCAATGGACTTCATCACACATCTACCTTCTGCCCAAGGATTCACAATAATTTTTGTAGTAGTTGATAGACTATCAAAATGTGCTCATTTTGGGTGCTTTTCAAAAAATTAGACAACTACTAAGGTGGCCAATCCCTTTGTCAACATGGTCTACAAGCTACATGGTTTTCCCAAGATAATTGTCTTAAACAAAGACTCAGTGTTTATAAGCTCATTATGGACAAAGCTATTTAAGTTACAATGCACTATTCTCCATATGAACAGTGCCTACCATCCTCAAACTGCTGACCACACTGAAGAAATTAATAAAACCCCAGAGCAATACTTAAGGTATTTTGTGAGTGATAGCCTTGGCAAATGGCTTAATTTCTTATGCTAAGTATAATTTCATTACAACAGTGCCTTTCATTCCTCTATTGGAATATCTCAATTTGAAGTGGCTTTTGGTATAAAACCCCTCAACGTTATAGTATACACTAAAGGGGAAAGTAGCCTAGCAAGTATTGATGAAGACTTGGGGGATAGAATTGAAATTCTTTAAGTAGTTAAACTTCATCCCCAAAAGGCTCAAGCACAAATGAAAGTTGTAGGTGATAAGCATAAGAAGGATCAGTCTTTTCAAGTTGGAGACTTGGTGTTAGTTAAGCTAAAACCTTATAGATAAATCTTAGTCGCTACTAGACAGTCTAATAAGCTAAAAATTCTTTGAACCATTTTCTATCATGAAACAAATTGGTAAGGTGGTTTACAAACTCTAGCTACCACAAGATGCCAAGATCCACCCTGTCTTTCATGTGTCCTTACTGAAGCTCTATAAAGGACTAGAGGAAAGAATTTCCCTATGTCTTTGACCTCACAGTATTGAGAAAAGAAAACCCATTATTAACCTCTAGTTATAATACAAGAGAGACAAGTGTGGAGGAAATAAATATGGACGTTATAATGGTTGATTCAATAGGAAGGGCTGCCAGTGGAAGAAGTTACCTGGAAAACTGTTTCAGACTTTTAAAAAAGCTTTCCATAATTCCACCTTGAGGACAAGGTGTCTTTCAATGGGGAGAAGTGTTGATACAACTACAAACAAAGAAATGGAGAAAAGGATATAAGACAGTAAGGATAATAAGGCAACAAGAAAAGGAAAAGATGTTGAAGCAGCTGTCCAAAATCCTATAAGGTCATTGAGGCTCCAAAGATTATAGCCACACAATATTGATAGGATAAAGGAAAAGTTGTTAAGAAGAAGACAAGTTAGTTGGAGTTAGTTACAAGGCTGTTATGGTTAGAACAAAATTATAACTAACTTTGTAACTATCAACTTAGCTAACTAATTAGTCCTAAACTAGTATAAATAAGACTGGTATTGAGAATACTCATTCATTGAATGAAAATATAGAGATTTATCTTCTTCTCTTTAGCTACATTCTTGGAGTTTAGGTTTGTCTCAAATCAAGTCATTTTTTTTTTCTGAGCTAGGGAAGGCATCACCTATACACAAGGCATCCATAGTGCCTCAAGTCAAAGGATCACTTATGAAATTTCAAGGTAAGTACTCATATTGATAGCCAGTAAAAGGTCCATTAAGAATTTCTTAGTTGAGTCAATTCGGTGCAGTTGTTCTCTAACAAGCACCTACATAACTTGTTCTAGTGTCTTATACACTAGTGATCGTGAGATCAATCACCCTCAACTCGTTGAGGATGGATTCATTAATACCTTTCTTAGTGATCCTATGATTAGGAACATTTAAGAATAAAGCTTGAGGAAATACATCTCACTAGTATGATCTCATCATAGTGCTTCTTTCCACTGCTATTATTATATGGGCTTTATCATGTAATGTACATTTAGTAATTTGTAATAAACATGATAAATATCATTAATTATTGTTTCTTAAATTAAATGAATAGGATTAATTATAAGTAATATTTTTATAACATGAAATGTTATTGGCTTGTAAGACACATTACTTTCACTTACCTCTCCTTGCATTTTGCTCCATTATTTCCCTGTTTGAATCATCTTAAGTTTCAAAGTAATTTTTTAAGCTTTGCACTGATTTTAACAAAACTTGTGCGATTCCATGCCAATAATTTCTATATTGTTTCCTTGATACTATCCAAAACACCACCACATCTCCTACCAAAACCACCATTTGCTATTTATTATAACACCATTGCAAAAATTCTACAGTAATGTCACTGGATATGTTAACATTGATTAACAAATATATTAGTTACTTATTATATTGATGTTATTATAAAAGGATTGTTAAGATAATAGTATACCCTACAAGACAATAACATTTGTTGTCTAGGCATATTACTTGTAATTGATCTTATTTATTTATTAATAATAAACATTTAATTATGGCATTATATCATTTATCGTGTTAATTAAAAATCATATTAAATATGTTTACATGATAAAGCTCATAGAATAAGAGCAATGGAAATAAGAACCATGATGAGATCATGTTAATGAGATGCATTTTCTTAAAATTTATTCTTAAATATTCCTAATCATAGGATCACTAAGAAGGACATTAGTAAATCCGGATAGATTAGTACATATTATGTTTCCTTAAGGAGTTTAGGGTGGCTAATCTCATGGTCACTAGTATATGAGACACTAAAATAAGTTATGTAGGTGCTTATTAGACAACATATATACTAAACTAACTTGACTAAGTAATTCCTAATGGACATTTTACTGGCTGTCAATAAGAGTCTTTACGTTGCATTTGTACAAGCGATCCTTAGACTTGAGGCACCATGGATGCCTTGTGTATAGATCATCATACTTTGATTATGCTTAAATGTGATTCTAATCATGGGTCACATAAAAATAGTAATTGGGTATAATCACTTATGCATGTATGTATGCATGATCATTCACTTTCAATAAAAGAGAGAGAATGTCTTATGAGATCTAATTAAGTCATAGTTTCGAAATTATTTGGCCAAGGTGTGGTGAAAATTAGAAAGGAGTTTCTATTTTCACCATTTATGTTATGGACTTGAGATCAAAATGCATGTGATTAAATAATTAAGGTTTGATAGTAATTTCATACCTTAAGTTTTATCAAGGACATTTCATGATGGAATGATTGAATTGTATGGTAACTAACAACGAAAAAGGCATACATTAAATTTATATTGTTTGGATAGCCATAAGATATTACTAGGTGTCAATCATGACTTGTAGAAGCTTCTAAGAATTAATTATAAGTAATTTTTAATTAAATAGTTGGACAGTGTCCAATTGTTACGAAAAAAGTTATAACATACTACTAGTGCAATATTGAACCTAACAGGTCACACACAATATGACAATTGGATGAATAGAGAAATTAAGGTACTAATTGAGAGATTTTTAGGAATTCAGTTAAACTGGGGGTTTAATTGTAATTCTAAAAATCTTAGATCCTTTAGGATGGTTTTATATAAATAGGGCTTCTATTTGATAGAAACCCTAATGGTCATTATTAGAGATTAGGATTAGATCTTAAGCTCTCTCTTCAAATGCCACTAGCCAAAAATCCTAAGGGGTTAGCACTATACTATTTTTGACCACCCTTGATTGGAGATCTCTAGTTCTTTTTTGCTCATGTGGATACACTTAGAGGTCGGACACTTGAACGACTCGTGAGCTCTCCACCAAATTTGCAACCAAAATCTTCACTAAGGTATAAACTCTAACCCTGTATGGAGATAATTGATTTATCATTCTAATACATTTATAGAGAATTCTTGGGATATGTTTGTTGGCATAATTGAAATTTTTTTAAAATTCCATTGTGTTTTCTATGCCGATAAACTTACATGTTTAACCTCGCTCTCCATAATTACTCTCTTGAACTCATCATCTCTATATATAAATTGACAAAAACCCTAAAAAGGGAGCAACAATTATAGCTATTGAGATGCTATCTACCATCTTGAAATCAAGCTAATTTGTATCAAATGAAGTAATAAATAACTACTACCATTTTGTTTAATCAGTACAAAAATATCAAAGCTACTGATGGTGCATTTAATTGTGGAAAACATTTTTTATTTTTTGTTTTCATTTTTCTTAACATTTTCCTCAAGAATTTTCCACGTTGTTAACATAATTGGGAGAACGATAATTCTCTTTCCAACATAATACTGGAAGGGACCAGCTCCTCTCCATTTTCATTTTCCCCACGTAATCCCAAGTACACAACTAGATTAATGACATGTGGCAATTGAGGTTTGAATGGTTGAGATTTAAAAGGTCTCTAAAACTCATTAACCCACCAATATTGTTAACAATTTGCAACTCTGTAAGTTTAACTTTGTAAGTTAACGGTGGCTTACAGTGATAAATGGAAAGTAATTTGTTAGCACCGAAATTTGCACCGCGCACAAATTAGCACCCAAAGTTTACAAATTCACAAAGTGTGTTCGTCAAGGAGTAGGTCTCCTTTGTTGCACTAGAAAAATAATAACAAAAACAAATGCCCTTGTTTCTTCATATAATCTTTCATTTGTTGCACCAGAAACAACAAGACAGTCATTCTGAAGCAGTCTTAGTAGCCTGTGAAGTAGAGAATCAATATGAGGTATTTCACTGTAGATTTTTTTGTTTGTTTTTTTTTTCTAATTGGATTTATTATTATAGGGTAGAAGAAATCAAATGAAAACACTACACATGCTCTTAGGCATATTTCTATGTTGTATACATCTGTATTAGCATTTGGTTTGTTGGATAAAGATCTAATATTTATGGCACTGTAATTGGGGTTTTTTTGCCATAAGAAAAAGTATATGTTTATATAGGCCATATAGAACTGTTACTATTATAGATAGATTCTTTTTTTAAAGATGCTAACGCTAATAGAGAAATAAAATATGTTAAAGCAAGAAACTAGAAACAACTCATCAGTGGCTCTACACCATACCTTGAAAATTCTTTGGAGTACTAGTTGTTCTACATATATCTAAATAAAAAATAATTTTTTTATTTTTATTTGGTTTAAGTTTGTATTTTTATCAAACTTTAAAGGTTATATAATATATATTATTTTGTTTATGTACTCAAATAGATATTCATTTATATCAAATTATATATTTATATCCCAAATTGTTGAGTTAGATTATTTTTTTTATGCCTAATCAACTCTACATATGAGTTCTTTGTTAAGTCAATTTGAATTTTTTTTTTTAAGTTAATAATTTGTAAGTAGTAGAATATGTATCCATAACACTTAATTTTAATTGTTGTTTTTCCTTTTCTACGTTAGGTTAATGGACATACATATCGATGGCATGCTAAATATTACACCTAATGAAGACACAGAGCTTGTAGCTAGTACTCTACCAATATCATTGTCCAAACCAATGAAACTTGGAATGGAATTCGATTCTGATGAACAACCATATGAATATTATAATGATTATGCTAAAGAAATGGGTTTCAGTATTAGGAAAGAATATTTAAATACAAGTAAACAACATGGCTATGTGACATCAAGGAAGATCACATGTTATAAGGAAGGTTATTGCGAGAACAATAAAAAAGATGCTTTGGTGAAGAAACATCACAAAGAGACTAGAACAGATTGCTAGGATCTTATAATTGTTCACCGTCAACGAGATTGAAAATACCAAGTCACTAAATTTGAGGCAGAGCAGAATCATCCTTTAGCTCCTAAATCATGTGTTCATATGTTACCATCACAAAAGAAAGTAAGGCAGGCTCAAGCACATGAGCTTGATTTAGGTGATGATTCTGGGATACCTCTTAGCTCAACTCATAAGTTTATGGCTCGACAAACTAGTGGTCTTGCTAACTTGGGTTATACCGTTAGAGATCATCAGGATTATCTTCGTACGAAATGACAAAGTGCCTTAAAGAATGGAGAAGCAGGTAGTTTGTTGAATTATTTTGAAAAAAGAAAAGTTGAAGATTCTTCATTCCTTTTTGCATTGCAGTTGGATGTTGATGATTTGATTACCAATATATTTTAGTTTGATGGAAAGATGATGATAGATAATGAGATTTTTGGTGATGTATTATCATTCGACACTACCAACAGAACAAATCAAAATTGTAGAACCTTGGCCTTATTTGTTGGTATGAATAATCATAGGAAAATGGTGGTTTTTGGGGCTGCATTATTGTTTGATGAAACTACTAAGTTGTTTGAATGGTTGTTTGAGACATTCCTTACAGTTATATTTGAAAACAATTTTAATAGATCAAGATCCAGCTATAAGTAAAGCAATCTCATTGGTGATGCTAGAATCATACCATTGTGTTGGTTTTTTGTCAAAGGTTTAAACATGGTTCAAACATGGTCAAGGTTTGAGCAGGTCCAAACATGGTTCAAAGTTTGGTTAATGTCCAAACCAATTGTGGGATATCAAATTTCAGCAAGTTATAAGTTTGCACACATATGTGTGCTTCAATTTTGAGCATGGGAAGGTCAGGCACACTGCTGTGGAATTTTCTGCCCACAGGCAGGAGGTGTGCGCACAGCATCAGGAGGCTGCAGCATCAGGTCACGCTGCAGCACACAGCACCACACCAAAATGCACAGCATCACTTGGAGAGTGATGAAGGGCTGAGATTAAAGGAAGAACATGATCAAAGGGTCAAGAATGATTCACAAGATTGTCCAAGAATTAAGAGGCTATAAAAAGGGTTTCCTAGCCTCATTTCAAGTGGTGGAAAAGGTGCGTGAGAGAACCACACAGGTTGTGACATTGTGAGATCATTGTAAACACAAGATAGAATTGTGTGAGAGACATAAACACAAGAGGGACTCTTGTAGTGAGACTGGTTGTAAAGAAGAGAGGTTAATAGAGAATTGATAGAAAGCATTGTAATAGGTCTATCACTTTCTCGTTCTCTTCTTGGTTCTTCAAGAACTTGGATTCTTGAAGGGGATTGCTGTAACTTTGTAAGAACCATTGAGATAGTCCAGAGAGTTCAGAGGAACTCACGGGGACGTAGGCACATTGCCGAGCCTCGACAACAAATTACTTGTCTTCTTTCTTTCTTTGATTTTCTGTTCTTGTGTTCGATTGCTGAAATTCTTTCTACAAGTCATTCAAGACTTGGGTGTTTGGAAGATCACCACCTGGGCATCTTGTCAAGGTGATTTCCAACAGTGGTATCAGAGCTTTGGACAGTGGTATCAGAGCACAGCAGCTGGTTATCGGAACAAGAAGTAGAAGGTACGGAGCCAAGACTCCAAGAATCAAAGATCAACTTCTTGGGTGATTCAAGAACGGAGTTAAGATCTATATATGATCGTGTTCTTGAGGTAAATCAAGAACGGTGTTAAGATCAATATCTGATCGTGTTCTTGAGGGTGATTCAAGAACGCTGTAAAGATCAAGATCTGGTCGTGTTCTTGAAAGTGATTCAAGAACGGTTAAGATCCATCTTCGATCTGTGTTCTTGAGGTTGAAGAAAGCATTTGTGGGTACTGCATAAGACAAGGGATCATCTCCACAAGATGGGTTCAAATTTCGGTATTAAGAAGTTTGATGGAAAGGGAGATTTTTCCCTATGGAAGCGGAAGATCAAGGAGGTTCTTGTGCAACAAAAAGTGGACTTGGCTATTGGAGAAGATGATGCTTTTTCAGCAAGTGTCACGGAGGACCAGCGGACCGAGATGAAGAAGATGGCTTACAGCACCATTTTCTTGCACATGTCGGATAATGACACAAGGGAGTGCGGAGACTTAGAAGATCCAGCTGCATTATGGAAGAAACTAGATGAATTGTTTCTTGCCAAGACTCTCCCACATAAGAGGTATCTTCGAAAACAAATATTTGCTTTTAAATTTGATCCTACGAAAGAGTTGCAAGATAATCTTGATGCCAAGAAAAGGAGTGCATCAAGTGGTAAAGGGCTGTTCTTTAAAAGAAGGCCAGCAACTTGGTATGGCAGCAACCATGGCTACTACCGGGACAGAGGTAGAGGAGAGAGCCATGGGAGAGTGCACAGCAGCATGCATGGCTACTACCAGGACAGAGGTAGAGGAGAGAGCCATGGGAGAGTGCACAGCAGCATGCATGGCTACTACCGGGACAGAGGTAGAGGAGAAAGCCATGGGAGAATGCATTCCAAACTGAGATTTGGAGGGAAGAGCTGCTACTACTGCCATAAGAAGGGTCATGTCAAGAAAGATTGCAAGAAGATGACAAGGGATAGAGGAGGAAGCCATACCAAGAATGGAGAGGCTTTGGTTGCCAAAACAGAACAGCAAGATGATGATGTTCTTGTTGTGTGCTCAAGTGTGAGCAAGGGGCAAGAAGACAGCGGGAAATGGATCTTGGATACCGGGTGCACTCATCATATGAGCCCTCACAAAGAATGGTTCAAGAATTTCAAGAAAATCAATTATGGAATGGTCTTCTTGGGGAATGATAATTCTTGCCAAGTGAGAGGGATTGGAGATATCCAATTGAGGATGTTTGATGGAGTCACAAGGCTGCTGGAAAATGTGAGGTATATTCCAGATTTGAAGATGAACTTGATCTCATTGGGGCAGCTAGATTCCATGGGCTATACATGCAAGATAGAGGGAGGAAAGATCAAGGTGGCCAAGGGATCATTGGTGGTGATCAAGGCATCAAGAAACGATGGACTCTATGAGATGATCGAAGAAATAGAAACCAATGATCAAGCAGCAAGCTTGATGGCTGAGCTGGACAAGGCAGCCCTTTGGCACACTTGCTTGGGACACATGAGAGAAAAGGGCCTGCAAGTGCTTAGCAAGGAAGGTCTACTTGGTGGTGACAAAGTAGGAGAACTGGATTTTTGTAAGAGCTGTGTTTTTGGGCAGCAACATCAGGTCAGCTTCAACACCGGAGTGCAGAAGTCTAAGGGCATTCTTGACTACATTCATGCGGACCTTTGGGGACCAGCAAGGACACCAACACAGGGAGGTAACATTTACTTTCTGTCTTTAATTGATGATTATTCAAGAAAAGTATGGGTTTATTTGGTTAAGAATAAATTAGATGCCTTGAATAAATTAATGGTGTGGAAAGGGCTGGTTGAGACTCAAATGGGTAGAGCAGTTAAGGGGATAAGAACTGATAATGGCTTAGAAATTTTTAACCAAGAACTTGATCAATTCTGTAGGTTAAATGGCATTCTAAGACATAGGACGGTTGTGGAAACTCCTCAGCAAAATGGAGTTGCTGAGTTGATGAATAAGACCCTTATGGAAAAGGTTAGATGCATGTTAGATGGATCCGGGTTACCAAAATATTTTTGGGGAGAAGCTGTAGCTACAGCTGCATATTTGATTAATAGATCACCCTCTAGGATTGTGTTCCAAAAGACTCCCATGGAGATGTGGAGTGGAAAACCCCCTGAGTTGGACAACCTTAGGACTTTTGTGTGTGCTGCGTATGCACTCCAAAAGGAAGATAAGCTTAGCCCAGGATCTAGAAAATATGTGCTTCTAGGATATGGGGAAGGGGCTAAGGGGTACAGGTTGTGGTCCTTAGAAAAAGAAGGATTTAAACTCATAATAAGTAGGGATGTTGTCTTTAATGAATTATTATTTCCTTACTTGGAGAAAACTAACCCTGCAGGGGCTAGTGAGCAAACCAATTCAGAAATTGTTGAGCATAGCATCAAGGGAGATTCTGTTCAGGTAGAGCAAAGGAGCCAAGAGGATTCCGACCAGGTAGAGCCCTTGGATGATTGCGAAGCTCAAGAAACTCAAGAAGAGGCTGAACAAGAAGAGGATGCTGCAGCAAGTCAGAAGGACTTTCAGCTCATAAGAGACCGGGAAAGAAGGCTGGTCGGACCACTTTCAAGATGTGGGTTTGCGGATGCTGCGGATGCAGCAGCTCCTTGGACAGAAGGAGAGATGAGTGAACAAGAAACTTACACGGATGCCATGGAGTGTAAGGATTCGTCAAAGTGGCAGCTAGTTATGGAGGAAGAAATGGATTCTTTGAGGAAGAACAACTTTTGGGAATTGGTGAAAATTCCAGGAAATCAGAAAGTTGTGGAATGTAAGTGCACTTACAAGATCAAAGAAGGGTGCCCTCCAAGAGATGAAGTCCGAAACAAGGCTAAGCTGGTGGCGAATGGGTTCACAAGAAGAGAAGACATAGGTTTCACTAAAACTTTCTCACCTGGACACAAGGTGGAGAAGATGGTGAGTATCCTCACCTATGTCATTGATGGGCTGTTAGTTTGGAACAGCAGGAAGAGGATGGAAAGGTTTACATCTCAACTCAATGAGGAGTTCGAGAGGAAGGATCTCAGCCTTACACAAAAGATCCTTGGGATGAGGAGAATCATCCGGGAAAGGAAGAGAAACAGGTCAAGTGTTTCTTGGGCAATGGATGTTTTCAGAAAATGTGTGAGTAATCCCAGAAAAGAGCATTGGCTTGGGATGAAGTGGTTGTTGAGGTACATGGAGGTTCAGTGGCAGCCAGTGGTAGCACTCATAACAACCAGAGCAGAATGCATAGCGGCTACGGAAGCCATAATGGAGGCTATGGGGTGCAAAGGGTTGTTGGACGAGTGGGAGGTCTTAAAAGAGCAGGTGGTGGTAACTTTGGATAACCAAAGTGTGGGGTACTTTTGGAGGAATTCGGTGTTCCATGAGGGGACAAAGCATATGGATGTTTGGTATCATTACATTCTGGAAAATGGTACGAAAGGATGCATTCATGTTGACAAGAAGACCACGGAGAAAAGTCCTGCAGATTTAGGCACCAAGTTTCTACCTCTAAGTAAGTTCAATCATTGCCTTGAATTACTTAGGATTGGAGTCAGTTGATTGATGACTCAAGATGAGTTTGGATCCCGAAGGTCTCTGCACAAATGGTTCGGGTTTAAACGCTTAGACAAAGGTAGAGATTGTTGGTTTTTTGTCAAAGGTTTAAACATGGTTCAAACATGGTCAAGGTTTGAGCAGGTCCAAACATGGTTCAAAGTTTGGTTAATGTCCAAACCAATTGTGAGATATCAAAGTTCAGCAAGTTATAAGGTTGCACACATGTGTGTGCTTCAATTTTGAGCATGGGAAGGTCAAGCACACTGCTGGCAGGAGGTGTGCGCACAGCATCAGGAGGCTGCAGCATCAGGTCACGCTGCAGCACACAGCACCACACCAAAATGCACAGCATCACTTGGAGAGTGATGAAGGGCTGAGATTAAAGGAAGAACATGATCAAAGGGTCAAGAATGATTCACAAGATTGTCCAAGAATTAAGAGGCTATAAAAAGGGTTTCCTAGCCTCATTTCAAGTGGTGGAAAAGGTGCGTGAGAGAACCACACAGGTTGTGACATTGTGAGATCATTGTAAACACAAGATAGAATTGTGTGAGAGACATAAACACAAGAGGGACTCTTGTAGTGAGACTGGTTGTAAAGAAGAGAGGTTAATAGAGAATTGATAGAAAGCATTGTAATAGGTCTATCACTTTCTCGTTCTCTTCTTGGTTCTTCAAGAACTTGGATTCTTGAAGGGGATTGCTGTAACTTTGTAAGAACCATTGAGATAGTCCAGAGAGTTCGGAGGAACTCACGGGGACGTAGGCACATTGCCGAGCCTCGACAACAAATTACTTATCTTCTTTCTTTCTTTGATTTTCTGTTCTTGTGTTCGATTGCTGAAATTCTTTCTACAAGTCATTCAAGACTTGGGTGTTTGGAAGATCACCACCTGGACATCTTGTCAAGGTGATTTCCAACACATTGGATTTGTGTGTGGCATATGGAACAGAATGCACTTAAGCCGCTCAATCAATTATTTAGGGGTCCAAGCTCTTTCAACATTGATTTAATTAAACTTATTTATGTATATGAAGATGAAGAAGAATTTATGGAAGCTTGGGAGAGTATTCTTGATACATATGGTGTCCAAGAAAATAATTGGTTGAAAAGTGTATTATAATAATGAATTGGAACTTAATGATGTAGTTTCCTTGTTTTCAGGTTTGTTCTCCAAGAGGAGAAAATGGTTAATGGCATACGAAAGAAATACGCTTTCAGCCAGTATGAAAAGTACACAATTGAGTGATAATTTTAATGGCACATTAAGAAATTACTTAAAGTCTAATATTGATCTTAAGTAGTTTTTTCACACACTTTGAAAGTGCAATTGCTAAAAACCGTTATAATGAGTTGAAAGAAATATATGACATGACACAAAGATTGCCTATAGTAAATGTTGATGTACGATTGTTGAGGCATATAAGGGATGTATATGCATCAGTCATATTTGAAATGTTTCAAGATGAGTGGGTGAAGTCTTTGCTCGTGGTCATTAATGATTCAGAAGGATGAGTCAGTTCGCTTATACAAGGTAACTTCACTTGGGCATGCTCGAAAATACGCTCTAGTTGCACAGGCAATTGCTAAAACGGTTTCATATAGTTG
Source organism: Bretschneidera sinensis (assembly GCA_023935145.1). Classification (NCBI taxonomy): domain Eukaryota; kingdom Viridiplantae; phylum Streptophyta; class Magnoliopsida; order Brassicales; family Akaniaceae; genus Bretschneidera; species Bretschneidera sinensis. The sequence continues at coordinate 76,650,846 of CM043701.1, read as the reverse complement.
TAAACTATTTGATTATCTTAAGATTCTGTGTAGTCATTCATTAAAAATTCTTGATTTGATGAATGTAAAGCAAATGATACCAAGTCAATATATTTTGGAGAGGTGGACAAAGGATATAGTAAACAATGAGGTGATAGATATTGATGAGAATAATGAAGAAGAAGAACCATCTTTAAAAGTCACCAAAAGGTACAAAATTTTATGTCCTTTTTTGTGAAGATAGCAGCTATAGCATCTGAATCTGAAGTTGGATCTAAATTTTCTGCAAAGTATGGTGAGAAGCTAATTGGAAAGTTTAAGGAAATCTCAAGGGCCCAAACTCTAGGTGAAGCTTCTTTAGCTGCTTTAAAGTGTGTGTAAAATAATGATGATAAAAATGAAGCTTTTGTAGAGAACACTGATATCGAAAAAGTAAAAGGTTTAAAGAAGAAAGATGCAACATATTGCGATAAAGGTCTACCCAAAGGGTGCTTCAAAAAAGATGCAAAGAAAAGAAAGGTTTCATCTTCATGCACTCCTCAAACTCTTGCTCGATGAGATCCAATGCTCACTAATATTTGTTTTACACATTTCTTCACAAGTAAGCCATATTACACAAGTGATTATATATTCTAATTACACAGAAAGTTTTTATGATATTGTAAACATATAGATAATTTGGTGTTAATAATTTTTTATACTTCAAACATGAAATTATAGGGTATGATAGAGATAAATTCTCTGTCTCACCATTCTTTTTCAAGTCACTTATGATACTAACCTCAATCAAACTTGAAGGGTTTCTCGATGTTGTTTTAACACAACTAAGCTCCTCACATTTGATATTTAAAATTTATAGGAAATATGTGTTGAAGAATATTTAAGGCATAATGACCTAAACACATGGTTTGGCTAAAGAATTTAAAGATAACTTGAGTTTGGAAAAGCTTTCAGTTTATAGATATTTTCCAATTTTATTTCTTGTCTCGATAAACTGCATGCTTTTTGGGATTTTTGAGTTCTTTAATCATAGAGAATCCCTCAATTACTTCCCAAAGGAATAAAATTCATGATTATTAATTTTTTTATTTCAGCTCTAGAATAAGTTGCATCAATGTGAAAATATTTTAGATGTTTATACTCCATATATATTATCATCAAATGCTCCATCACTCACTCAACAAACAGGATAATGAGATTCATGCATCTTGTATAGGCTAATTCCAATATAATCAAACGTAAAATTTTGCTGTAATATTGTATTTGCAGGTATTATTGTCAAATTTTTTTTTTTTTTTTCTGGAATCTAAGGTAGCCCTTTGTTTATGACCTTTTGTATTAGTTTGATGTTAAAAGTTATTAAGAATCCTAGATTTCATCTAATCTATTCTAAAGTTTTATATATTTTTTTGGAAATTGAATTCATCTTGAATTCTATTTATAGATAATGTAATGTCTTATGTTGTTTTTGTTGGAGTTATAATGTTACAACAAATTTTTTTTTTTTTGCCTTTTTTGTCATTCTGGATCGACCAGAATTTATCAATCCAATAAAATAAACTTTTCGTGGGCTATCTTATATTTCTCTGATACCATGTTGAAAATAAGAATTGAAAATAAATTTTGTATTCAGATCAATCAATCAATAATACAAAAGTTCTTTTCAATTCTTATTTTCAACATGGTATCAGAGAAATATGTTCCTTGGGAACCTATATAAAAAAAGTCATAGTTAGATGCTTCTCTTTCTTTGTCCGATCCCTCGTTGCAAATTTACTCTCGTCGTTCGCGCCCTTTTGCCTCTTCTGCTCCACCAATTGCTTCCTTGTTGATAGATCCTGATTTGTCTTCTGAGTATGATCGTCTTATTGATAGAGCTACTAGTATATTACATTGTGCATTAGACTTAAATGAATACAATAAAATATCAGCATGTGATTTATCAAAAGAAATATGGGACAAACTTCAAGTTACATATGAGAGCACTAGTGAAGTAAAGAAAACAAAAATCGATATGCTAGTGTCCAAGTATGAATCTTTTAAAATGTCTCATGCTGAAACCATATCTAAAATGTATTCTTGTTTCACTAACATTAGTAATGGTTTAAAAATTCTTGGTCGGAACATTGAGGAGCATGAGTTAACAAAGAAGATTCTTATATCATTGCCACCAAATTGGCAAGATAAAAAAACGGCGATTAAGAAAGCCAAAAACCTTGACTTACTTGAAGTTGAAACTCTTCTTGGCTCTCTATTGACCTAAAAAATGGAGGAAATGAGTGAAGAAGTTAGCAATGAAAAGTCAAAAAAAAAAAGTCATTGCTCTCAAAGCTACCACAAGAAAGAAAGTAGAAGAAAAAGAAGAGAATGAATTAGTGAAGAAGATTGTGAGATGGCTTTCCTCACTAAAAGATTTCACAAGTTCTTAAAAAAGAGCAAGAAGCCTTACACAAAGAACTTCACAAAAAGGGAACTAATGGTGTGCTTTGGTTGTAAGAAACCAAGACACATCAAGGTCAATTACCCTACAACAAAGAAGCCGTACAATAACTTTAAGAAGAAAAAAATAGTAGTCACTACATCAACTTGGAGTGATAATGATAAGGAAAACTCTAATAATGAGATCAACTATAAAGAGATTGTCAACCTTTGCTTGATGTTAATCGATGAAAAAAGTAAGGTAACTAGTTTTTCCCCCCACTAATGATATTGACAATAGTAATGAAGAATTGATTGAGGCAATAAATGAAATGCATATGGGATTAAAAAAATTTGATTATAGAAATGGAGCTCTTAAAAAGCAAGTCTTATGTCTCTCTAAAGAGACGAAAACTTTAAAAGAAGAAAAATAAAAACTTTCTTTAGAGCTTAATAACTCATCACTTGATTATTTGAAAAATGAAAATGGTGATTTGAAAAATAAAGTGATGTAGTTAAATAACATTATATCTAGGCTTGTTCTTGGAAAATAAAAACTAGATGAAGTGTTATCTAGCCAAAGAATAAGTGGAGAAAAATCCGGATTGAGTTATTCTCTATTAGGCAAGCAAAGAACTAATGAGACTATCTTTGTGAAAGCAGCTTGTGTAAATGAACCATCCACTTCTAAGGCTCTTAAAAATGTTTAAAATGTTCATTTGAAAAATTATAAGAATCCTAAAAACACAAATTTCAATTCCAATGCAAAGAATTCAAATAGCTATACAAGGAATAGAAATCCTAGAAATACTTATGCGTATGCTCTATAGAGACCATTATTTTATTTTAATGTTTTTATTTGAGTTACTATTTTTTAATTTAGAAATAATTAAATTTTATTTTTGTTAATTGTGAGGATTAATTATATTGGGAGATGAGGTAGTTCCTATAGGAAACTATGAAGAGAATTAAGAATTTTAGGATTTTTATGGAATTAGAGAAAGAATGAAAGAAGTTGGTAAAATTGTAATTAAAAGGGTATGGGAAGGATGGAGAAGGTTTTTCAATCTTTAGTATAAATAGATTGAAATAGAGAGAAAGGAAGACAACTCTCACTCACAGCTCTCTCTCAAACACTCTAGAATTTTCAAGAGTTTTCCAAGTTCTTAATTTCTCTTGACTGATTCGCAAGAAAGATTGAAGATTTAGTAGAAAAAGAACCAAGTAAGGATTTCTTGGCTCAATTCTTTGCTTTTTTGTGATAATTGTGTGGAAACTAAGTTTTTGTGAACCTAATAAGTTTTTATGAAGAATTTAAAAGAGAGAGACCTTAAGGGTTTCAAAATATGTTCTTATAAGTTGATTTCATGAGTTTGAGTTCAGAAATTTTGGATTTAAAAGTATCATGAAACTATTTGAAGAGAAAATGGGGTTTTAGGTTTCAAGAATGGTTTTTTTTTTTTTTTTTTTTTTTTGTGTATTGGGATTTATGGTTTGAAGTCTTTAAACTTGAAATTTTTTATGAGTATTGTGGGTTTTTTTCTTAAAACCTTAGGGGAACACTTATATGTCAAAGGATTTGGGAAAATTCTTGGTAAATCATGGTGATTTTGAAGAAAAAAGTTAAAAAAATTTTTTGGCTATTTTCGCTAAAATCGAGTTACGAGTTGACTGGTGGCTTCATCTAGTCGACTGTAAAATGAGTAGATAGTTTCTAGACATAATTGAGTTGATTGAAAACTCTATACAGTCGACTGAAAGAGCAATATAGTGGACTTAAAGAACAATACAGTCGACTGGATCAACTTTTTCTCAAAGAAAATCAAAGTTTTTCTTATATATTTCAAGGTTTTAACTCATTTTAAACTATTCCAAATGAATTATGGGTAGAAATAGAGTTATATTGTTGTAAGAATACTACGACCAAGAGAGTAAATACTTTGAGTTACGACATAGTTTTCCTTCTTTACTTTCTTACTTAGTGTAATTAAGTGTTATGATTATGTAAATCTTACTTTGATTAGTCAAGTAATATCTTCTATAGGTGGAATTGAAGAACGTAATAAGAGCAAGGAAATAATTTGAGATTAAGACTCAATTCTCAAGGTGAGATTACTTTATTTTTAGTAAATGTGAAGGTTAATAATGAAAAAGAGAAAGATTAATACTTATGAAAAATATAAGTTATCTCTTTGTATATAATGAGATAATGAGACTCCTTATGTTTTCATATAATAAATGGATGGGATTGGAATGAAGATTTTATTATGTTTGCATTCATTATATTATGTGTTGATTTGACGGTATGTTATTGGTAGGTCCCTTCCCATGAGGGGTGTAAAGGTACCAAAGAAACTTTGGATGTTTAGGATCCTACCTGAAAGATTGGTGTACGGGATCTGACATTGTGAAATTGTGAATGAATGATTGAGAATGATGTACCGGTACGTGGGGAGACATCCCCATTATCTTGATTTTTATTTTGAAATGATTGAATTATGCATCATTTCATATTACATTATACATTATGTGAAAATGATTTAATTAGCCCATGAAGGGCATATGAATTGATTAGCCCATGAAAGGCATGTGATTTGATTTACCCATGAAGGCTATATGTTTGATTTACCTATTAATAAGCTTGTAATACTTATGTTATGTTTAAATGAAAATTCTTAATATTGTAAGAACAATACTTGATTAAATAAGGATTTGAAAGTGATTACTTTAAGTAAAAGTGAGTACTTGTTGAGCTTTATAGCTCACTCACTCCCATTAATCTTTATAGGAAGTTTTTCAGAAGATCTTGGATCTTAGGTAGCGATTTGTTAAGAGATTGAAGTCTCTTCGGTTGGTCCACATGTGAGGCATCCTTGTCCAGTTCTTTTGTATAAGTTTGTATATGTACGTAGTTTGTTCATGTATAAAAATTAACCCTTGAAGGTTGTGTCCATTGAGACACTATGTAATCTTTAAGTGATATACTTAAAGCTTTTGATATAATTATATGAATATTGTATATAATATGATGTATGTCAGGAAACTTTTGTTATTATGTATGATTGTCCAAGTGCTCAGTTATGAAAAGTATTGGATACCGTTCCAAGTACGGCCCACTTGGGATGGGTCATTACATTTTTGGTATCAAAGCTTTAGGTTTAAAGATTTTGTAGACTATTTAAGTCTAGTATTATTGTTTCTAAATGAGTTCTTTAATATAGGGATCATGGATGCCACGTGGACAGAGTAGAGGTAGAGGTAAAGGTGTGGAACGTGCCCAAGAAAGGGGTAATGTTCCAACCTGGGGGAGGGGATGACCCCTACTGCGAAGGAATATAGAACCTGAAGTTCCTGAAGAGGAACATGTTAGTAGCATATCTTCTGCTACTAATAGGGCATAAGAGATATTGGTGAAAGAGATAAATTACGAGAAGTGTTGGCTCAAGTATTGGTTAGAATTGGAGAACTGGGAAGTAGATTCGGGGAGCAAGATAGACAAATTTCAAATTTACCAGAAGGTCAAGTAGATGTCCTTGGAAGACATGGTGTTCTTATGAGAGAAGATGAACTAAGAAAATAAATAGAAGGGGATATATTTAATAGATTCAATAAACTATCTCCACCCAATTTTAAGAGTGTTGAGAATCCTCTGGAAGCTAAGAAATAAATTAAGAAGATGGAACATATATTCGAAGTATTATTGATTTTAAATAGACAGAAAATTGCCTTCTCATCATTTAAGTTAGAGGAAGAGGCATCAAGCTGGTGGGATGATATTTTTCCAAGGTTGAGGAATGATTTTGATAAACAATTGATGTGGATAAAGTTTCAGGAAGTGTTTTATGATAAAAATTTCCTGAATTCTTTAAAGCACAATTAGAAAAATATTTTATTTATTTGAGACAAAATGCTATGATAGTAACCTAATATGATGGAAGGTTTATTGCACTATCCAGATTTGTTCCAGAATTTGTAGATACTAAAGAATAGAAATGTAAAAGGTTCCTTGCTGGTTTGAATTATGAGATTCATAATAACTTTCGTATCTAGATTTTTTCACCTATGCTAAATTAGTGGATAAAGCACTAGGAGTAGAAAATGATGTAATGGAGTTGAGGGGACATCGTGAATGGCAAAAGAGGAGTAAGTTAGAGGATACCAGAGAAGGAAACTATGGATTTGGAACTCAAGGAGATCGAACTTTCTAAAGAAGTAGATCGGTTTATCAAGATAAACAAGGTGTGGGGGGTAAATCATTTGTATTGAACCAAGGTCAGCAAAGTGAGTCTATAACATCAATTGTGCAAAGTTCAGTAGGAGGAGGGCAATCATTTCTAGTGGGAAGTCAGGGCAAAGGAAGAGGTAATTTAAGTAGTGGAGGTAGTAATATCCTGGGGTTAAATCCTAAAGAATGTTTTCGATGTGGACAGGTGGGCCACATATCACGAGATTGCATTGTTAAATTGTGTCATCATTGTGGTTCAATTGAACATCTTCAAAAGTATTGTCCTATGTTACATAGCAATGTATGCTTTGTATGTAGTCAGAGTGATCATGTAGGTTCAAACTGTTGGTCGAGACATAAGCCAACTGGTAGTATGAATACTACTAGAGGTTCTGGACGGGGGAAATTGGGTAGAAATAGTGGATTTGGAAGTGGAAGTGGGGGAGCACAAGGTCGAGGAAATATAATGGAGAAAGGGAATCCTAGTCAACGCCAACAAAGACAAATTTATGTTTATGCCATTACTCAGCAAGATGCACAGGCCGCGCCTGATGTGGTGATTGGTATGGCTTCTCTATTTGGTAGAAATGCTAGAATATTGATCGATCCCGAGGCAACACATTCCTTTGTTTCTACTTCTCTTATGTTGTGTGTTAATGTTCCTAGAATGCGTTTGAATGATAATGTAATTGTTGAGACTCCAACAGCAGAGAAAATGATAATTAAATGGGTATTTAGAGATTGTATATTGAGTATTGGGGATAGAGAACTTAAAGTGAATTCGATGCCTTTAGAAATGAAGGATTTTGATGTGAATTGAGTATTGGGGATAGAGAACTTAAGGTGAATTCGATGCCTTTAGAAATGAAGGATTTTGATGTGATTTTGGGTATAGACTAGTTAGCTACATATCATGCGTGGGTGGATTGCTTTAAGAAAATTGCGATTTTTCGAATTCCGAGAGAAAAATAATTTATTTTTCAGGGAGAACATAGAATACTCTCTCATTGCCGTATTTTTGCCATTACAGTTGCAAAATTTTTAAAGAAGGGATGTGATTTGGCGTATGTAATTAATTCTAATGAAGAGAGAATGAAGTTAGAAGGAGTGCCAATAGATAAAGATTACTTGGATGCCTTTCCTAAAGAATTATCTGGATTACCACCTAGTAGAAAAGAGTAATTTTCTATTGATCTAGTACCTGGTTCCACTCCTATTTTGATAGTCCTTATCGAATGGAACTAGCAGAATTGAAAGAACTTAATGTTCAACTTCAAGAACTACTAGATAAGCAGTTCATTCGTTATAGTACATCACCTTGGGGAGCACTGGTATTGTTTGTCAAGAAGAGAGACAGAACTATGAGGTTATGTATTGATTATTAAAAATTAAATAAGATAACAATCTATAACAAATATTCTTTGCCAAGATTTCATGATTTATTTGAATAGTTGCAGGGACCTCAAGTGTTCTCAAAGATATACTTGAGGTCGGGATACCATCAGTTGCAGATTAAGAAATCAGATGTTTTGAAAATTGTTTTTCGGACTTGATATGGTCATTATGAATTTCTGGTTATGCTGTTTGGTTTGACAAATGCCCTTGCTCATTTATGGGTATGATAAACAGGGTGTTCAGGCTATTTTTAGACAAGTTTTTAGTAGTCTTTATCGATGATATTTTGATGTATTCAAAGAGTGACGAGGAGTATGCTAGAAACTTAGAAACTATATTTGAAACTCTTATAAAAGAGAAAATTTATGCAAAGTTTAGTAAGTGTGAATTTTGGTTAAGTGAAGTAATATTCTTAGGGCATGTAGTGTCGAAAGAAGGTATAGTTGTAGATCTTCATAAGGTAGAAGCAATTTTGAATTAGGAGAAGCCTACAAATGTGACGAAAATTAGAAGTTTCTTGGGATTGACGAGGTATTATTGAAGATTTATCAAGAATTTCTCACTTATTGCAGTACCTTTAACAAAATTGACAAGAATGGGAGAAAAGTTTATATGGTCGGAAGATTGCGAGCGCAGCTTTCTATTACTTAAAGAGAAATTGACAACGACTCCAGTATTAAATCTTCCTTCAACAGATGAAGGGTTTTTGATTTATAGTGATGCATCATATCAAGGGTTAGGTTGTGTTTTTGATGCAGCATGGAAAGGTTGAAGCTTATGCTTCTCGACAGTTGAAGTGTCAAGAATGAAATTACCCTATCCATGATTTGGAGTTAGAAGTAATAGTTTTCACACTAAAGATTTGGAGATACCATCTTTATGGAGCTAGTTGTGAGATATTTACATATCACAAAAGCCTAAAGTATTTACCTACCCAGAGGAAGCTGAATATGAGACAAAGAAGATGGATGGAATTGATCAGTGATTATGATTGTGTTATACATTATCATCCTAGAAAGGCTAATATGGTGTTGGATGCCTTGAGTTGGAAATCTAAAATGGAAACATTGAACACTTATTGCCTGAGTCTAATAAAAGAGTTAAGAAGTTTAGATGTGAAACTTGAAATGGGTACCAGTGAAGGGTTAGTAGCTAATATGGTGGTGAAATCGTCGATTGTGAAACCTCTTCTAGTTGCGTAAGGTATAGATTAAGTATTAATGACGACTAAAATGGATGTCAGAGAACAAGCAAACAGATTTTGTAATAAGAGAAGATGGAGTGGTAATGATGGGGAATCAAATTTGTGTACCAAATGAAGTAGACTTAAAGAAGGAGATTCTAAAGGAAACTCATAACACTGTTTATTCTATGCACCCAGGAAATAACAAGATGTATAGATGACTTAGGCAAAATTACTAGTGGTCAGGTTTAAAAAAGGATGTGGTGGAATATGTATCTCGATGTTTAGTTTGCCAGCAAGTAAAAACTGAACATAAACACCCTGTAGGTATACTTCAACCTCTTTCCATACCAAAGTGGCCATGGGAGAGGGTAACTATGGATTTTGGCATTGATGCCATTTGGGTAATAATTGATCGACTGTCAAAGTCAACACACTTTATTCCTATTAAGATAACTCTGTCTTTGGAAAGATTGGCGAAATTATTTGTAATAGAGATAGAGAAGTTGCACGGAGTGCCTTTGAGTATCATATCAAATCATGATGCATGATTTCCTTGTTGATTTTGGAAGGGTTTTCAACAAGCTAGTGGTACACAATTACATTTCTACACTACTTTTCATCCCCAAATAGATGGCCAATTAGAGAGAATGATCCAAATCATGGAGGATATGTTGAGAGTATCCGGGTAGTTAGGATGCATATTTGTCTCTTATGGAATTTTCCTATAACAATAATTTTTAAGCCAGTATTGGAATGGTACATTTTGAAGCATTATATGGTAGACGGTGTCAAACTTCGATTTGTTGGGAAGAAGTAGGGGAAAAGAAAGTCTTTGGACCAGAATTAGTGGAGTTAACTTCAGAAAGAATTAAAAAGAAAGTATTGGAATGGTACCTTTTGAAGCATTCAAGAGTTTTCCAAGTTCTTCATTTCTCTTGACCGATTTGCAAGAAGGATTGAAGATTTAGTGGAAAAAGAACCAAGTAAGGATTTCTTGGCTTTTGTGTGATAATTGTGTGGAACCTAAGTTTTTGTTTACCTAATATAAGTTTTTATGAAGAATTTAAAAGAGAGAGACCTTAAGGGTTTCAAAATCTATTCTTGTAAGTTGATTTCATGAGTTTGAGTTCAAAAATTTTGGTTGAAAGCATTTTGAAACGATTTATTGAGAAAATTGGTTTTTAGGTTTCAAGAATGGGTTTTTTTGTATTGGGATTTAAGGTTTGACGTCTTTAAACTTGAAAAACAATTTATGGGTATTATGGGGTTTTGTTTTAAAACGTTATGGAAACACTTATATGTCAAAGGATTTGGGAAAATTTTGGGTAAATCATGGTGATTTTAAAGGAAAAAATTGAATTTTCTCGTGCATTTTTGCTGCATTCGAGTTACTTATCAACTGGTAGCTTCATCCAGTCGACTGGAGGACCTGCTGTAATACCCAATTCGTAAAGTATAGGTAAAAAAGTAATTTGATAAATATAACATAGAATTAAAATAAAATATATGTGAAAGGTTTATTATTATTTGAATAAAATAATTCTTAAAAAAATGGACGCTTGGAGGCATAGTTACAAAGAAAATGAAAAAAAAAATGTGAACAGTATGAAGGAAAAGGAAAAAGAAAAAAAAAGGTTTTGCTTTTTTACCAAAAAAAAAGATATATTTCGTGCAACACCTAAAAGTCTAGGTGTTGCAACTGTAGTTAAAATTTGCTGCATGTTATGCAGCTGGTAAAATTGAACAGTGGCACAATGGCAGCTGCCACTTAAAATGTTTTATAAATTGAATTTCTATTATTCATTTCCAAATCATGTTTGGTTTCTTCCTTTTATAGTTCAAACTACTCTATTTCTCAAAACACTTGGAGACCGAAAGAAAGGTTGAAAGAGCAAAATTTTGAAGAGATTTACGAGAGAATTTTATAGAGAACTACAGGGAGCTCTAAGAAAAACAGAAGGTAATAATGTGATGTTTATTTTTGAATTTTTAGCATACATGAAATTTTTCGGAATTCAAAGTGGGAATTTTCAAAGGGTGTAAATTATGGAAAAATTGAAGAAATAATTATAATTTTTAATATAAATATTATATCAGGTGTTAACGATCAGCAACCGAGGAAAATTTCTGAGAGGAACGGGAAAGGCAAAGAGATGATCCACGGGTAGCTCTAAATGTTACATGGTGAGTTAGATTTACTTTAAGTAATCTAGATAAAAATGAAATATCTAGTGATAATATTAAAATAAATTATTAACTTATGCTTTGATGGTAGATGAAAAATTGATTGATAGGTATGATAGGAATTTTAGATATGTAGAAAATTATTAAGTGAGAAATAATATTTTTGGAATAATAAGTTGATTTAATAATAAAAGTGATAAGTGAAATTCTTGATGAGCTATGGTTGATGTTTTGATGCGAATTATGAGGAGATGAAATTTAGTGGATCTTGACAAGCTATGATGGATGATTTGATGTGATTTATGATGAGAGAAATTTAGTGGAATTTTTTTAATAATAATGTTGGAAATCACCTCAAGATGCCCAGATGGTGATCTTCCAGACACCCAAGTCTAGAATGACTTGAAAGAACAGAAACAAAACAGGAATCAAACCAATCAAAGAAAGAACACAACAATTGTTATCGAGGTTCGACAATGTGCCTACGTCCCCATGAGCTCCTCCGAGCACTCCACACTAAATCAATGAGTTCTTACAAATTACAGCAACATCTCTTCAAGAAAACTCTAGTTTTTGAAGAATGAAAGAAGAGAAAAGAAAGTAATAAGGACTTGAGTTACTCTGGAATTTTCTCCCAAGAAAATTCCACTTACAAGGCCCTTGAATCCCCAATCTATACTACTCTCTCTCTAAACAACCAGCCTCTCTTGAATTAGTCTCTCCTGTGTGTTTTGTGTCTTTGCACTCTCACACACCCATGTGTTCTATTTCACACACATTCACATGTCATTCCCATCACACCTCTCTTGTTTAGATGATTATCACATTCTTGAATGGCTCCTAGATGACCCTTTATATTGGGCAATGACTTCCTTATCCAATCTTTTAGATCAATCTTCACCCTTAGATCTCAAGAACCAAAGACTCATGGATCTCTAAGAGTCTAAGTGATCCTGTACGTTTTAACCATGCTCAACGCACCATCTGAAGTTGCTGGAAAAACTTATCTCAGTGTGCCTAACGCCGCGGCCCAGAACAAGGCTGGCCGTGGTGCACAACAGGGCCACACTTCTCCAAGTTCTGGGCACCGTGGCACAGCCTCTTTGAGATGTGGCGTACACCTGGCTAGAAGACTTATCCTTACTGTAAGGTGAGGCACGGATCTCCTGAGGTGCGGCACACACCTAGTGACCTAATTCTGAACTCCTTTCCTGTTTGATCCTTAGACAAATACCAACAATCTCTACCTTTATCTAAGCGATTAAACCCGAACCTTTGTGCAGAGAACTTGGGATCCAAACTCAACTTGAGTCATCATATCAACCGACTCCAATCCTAAGAAGTCCAAAGCAATGATTGAACTTACTTAGAGGTAGAACTTTAGTACCTAAATCTGCTGGATTTTCTTCTGTTGCGACTTTGTCCACATGAATGAATCTTTCCGTAACATTTTCCTGAATGAAATGATACCAAACATCCATATGCTTAGTCCTCTCATGGAACACCTAGCTCCTACACAAGTGCCACGCACTTTGGCTATCCGAAGACACCACCACCTGCTCTTTTAAGACCTTCCACTCGTCCAACAACCCTTTGCACCACATAGCCTCCTTTATGGCTTTCGAAGCCGCTATATACCCTACCCCAGTTGTTGAGAGTGCTACCACCAGCTACCACTAAGCCTTCAAGTACCTTAGCAACCACTTCATCCCAAGCCAAAGCTCCTTTCCGGGATTACTCACAAATCTGCTGAGAACTCTAATTGCTTGAGAAATGTCGGGTCTAGTGCTTACCATCATGAACATGACTGATCCAACCGCACTAGAGTAAGGGACCTTTTTCTATTTCCTTTTTCTCCTCATCAATTCCAAGACATTGCTCACAGGAGAACTTGAAATGACCAGTAAGGGGAATCTTCACTGGTTTACCATCTTCTATAGAAAACTTGTACATCACATTTTCTATGTCAGAAGACTGAGAAACCTTCAACTCATTTCTCTCCCTTTCTTCTCATCCCAAGGATCTTTTGTGCAAGGCCAAGATCCTTCCTCTTGAACTCCTATATGAGTTGAGATGCCAACCTTTCTATCCTCTCCTTGCTGTTCCCAACCAACAGCATATCACCGATATAGATGAGGATAATCACCACTTCCTTTATCTTGCGTCCAGGTGAGAAGGTTTCTGTGAAATCTATGCCATCTCTTTGCATGAACCACTTCACCACGAGCCTAGCCTTGTTCTGAACTTCATCCCCTAGAGGGTTCCCTTCTTTGATATTGTAAGTCTACTTACAATCCACAACTTTCTGTTTTTTTGGAATGTTCACCAATTCCCATGAGTTGTTCTTCCTCAAAGAATCCATTTCTTCTTCCATAGCTAGCTTTCATCTTGACGAATCCTTACGTACTATGGCATCCATGTAAGTCTCTGGTTCACTTATCCCTCCTTCTGTCCAAGGAGCTGCTGCATTCACAACCGCAAAACCATATCTCAAGGGTGGTCTGACTAGCCTTCTTTCCCGGTCCCTTGTGAGCTTATAGTCAATCTGACTCCCTGTATTATCCCTTTCTAGTTCAGCCTTCTCTTGAGTGTCTTGAGCTTGGCATTCATCAATGGGCTCTACCTGGTCTGAACCCTCTTACCTTCCTTGCTCTACTTGAATTGAATTTTTCTTGATGCTATGCTCCACAAATACTGAACTGGTTTGCTCACTATCCCCTGCAGGGTTAGTTTTCTCCAAATAGGGAAATAAATGCTCATTAAAAATGACATCCCTACTTATTATGAGTTTATGTGCATACGCAGCACACCCAAAAGTCCTAAGGTTGTCCAACTCAGAGGGATTATCACTCCACATCTCCTCGGGAGTCTTGAGCTCTAAAGCTCTAGAGGGCGATCTATTAACCAAATATGCAGCAATAGATACCGCTTCCCCCCAAAAATATTTAGGTAATCCGGATCTATTTAACATGTACCTAATATTTTCCCTAAGGGTCTTATTTATCCTCTCAACAACTCCATTTTGCTTAGGGGTTTTCACAACCGTTCTATGTATTAGAATCTCATTTAACCTATATAATTGATCAAGTTCTTTGTTAAAAACTTCTAAGCCATTATCGGTTCTTACCCCCTTAACTACCCTACCCATTTGAGTTTCCTCCAGCTTTTTCCACACCACTAACTTATTCAAAGCATCTGATTTATTCTTAAGTAAATAAACCCAAACCTTTCTTAAATAATCATCAATTAAATACAGAAAGTAAAGATTACCTCCCTGTGTTGGTGTTCTTGCTGGCCCCTAAAGATCCGCATGAATGTAGTTAAGAATGCCTTTAGACTTGTGCACTCCAGTGTTGAAGCTGACCTGATGTTGCTTCCCAAGAACACAACATTCACAGAAATCAAGTTCCTCTACTCTGTCACCATTAAGTAGACTGTTCTTACTGAGAACTTGCAGGCCCTTTTCACTTATATGTCCCAGGCGAGTGTGCCAAAGGGCTGCCTTATCCATCTCAGCCATCAAGCCTGCTACTTGACCCTTGATCTCCATGTCTCCGATCATCTCATAGAGACCATCTTTCATTGCTGCTTTGATCACTATCAAAGATCCCTTGGTTACCTTAATCTTTCCTCCCTCTGCCTTGTATATGTACCCCATAGAATCTAGTTGCCCCAATGAGATCAAATTTCTTCTTAACTCTGAAAGATATCTCACATTCCTCAGCAGCCTTGTCATTCCATCAAACATCCTCAACTGGATGTCTCCCATGCCCCTCACTTGGTAAGAAGTATCATTCCCCTGGAAAACTTTTCCATCATCAGTTTCTTGAAATTCTTGAACCAATCCCTGTGATGACATATATGATGAGTGCACCTAGTATCCAAGATCCATTTCCCGCTACCTTCTTGCACCTTGCTCATGTTTGAGCACACAACAAGAACATTATCTTACTATTCTGCCTTGGCAACCGAAGCCTCTCCATTCTTGGTATGGCTTCCTCCCTCATCCCTCATCATCTTCTTGCAATCTTTCTTGAAATGACCCTTCTTATGGTAGTAAAAGCATATATTCCCTCCAAATCTTAGTTTGGAGTGTGTTCTCCCATAGCTTTCTCCTCTATCTCTATTCCGATAATAGCCATGTATGTTACTGTGCGCTCTCCCATGGCTTTCTCCTCTACCTCTGTCCCGGTAGTAGCCATGTATGTTACTGCCATATCAAGTTGCTGGCCTTCCTCTAACGAACAGCTCTTCTCTACTTGATGCACTCCTCATCTTGGCATTAAGATTATCTTGCAACTCTTTATTAGGATCCATTTTAAATGTAAAGATTCGTTTACAAATTACCTCTTATTAGGGAGAGTCTTGGTAAGAAACAACTCATCTAGTTTCTTCCAAATGACAGCTGGATCTTCCGAGTCTCTGCACTCCCTAGTGACACTATCCGACATATGTAGAAAGATGGTGTTGTACGCCATCTTCTTCATCTTATTCCACTGGACCTTCGTGATACTTGCTGGAAAAGCATCTTCTCCAATCGCCAAGTCCACTTTTTATTGCATAAGAACCGCTTTGATCTTCCGCTTCCAAAGGGAAAACTCTTCGTTTCCATGAAACTTCTCAACAATGAAATTTGAACTCATCTTGTGGAGAAAATCCCAGATTTATGCAGTACCCACAATTGCTTTCTAACTTCTTCTAAATCTCAAGAACACGATCTAAGATTGATCTCAATACCGTTCTTGAATCACCTTCAAGAACACAATCAGATTTTGATCTCTACTTCGATCTTGAATCACATCAAGAACATGATCAGATATTGATCTCTACTCCATTCTTGAATCACCTCAAGAACACGATCAGATATAGATCTCTACTCCATTCTTAAATCACCTCAGAAGTTGACCATTGATTCTTGGAGTCTTGCTCCGATAACCCCCTGTTCTTACTCTGATACTCGCCAATCTTGGCTCTGATACCACTGTTGGTGGTACCTCTTCTAGCTCTGATACCACTGTTGGAAAACACCTTAAGATGCCCAGGTAGTGATTGATAGGTGCTTAAAAATCGTATTTAAGCCCCCTTATTTACATTTGTTAAGTCCTTAGTTATGATAATTTAGTCCATTTTACTTCATTTCCGTGTTTCACATTATTTTATAGGGTCTTGGATAAAAAGAAGCATTTTCGGCACCTAAAGGAAGAAACCTGGAAATCTTGGAGCAGCTACTGGCAAAAGTGCGATCAATCGCACTATTGGATGCGATTAAGTGCATAAGCGTTCGTACGCACACAAGAAGGATCGAGCGCAGCCTTGTGATCGAGCGCACATGTACGGGTGTGAACAGTAAAACGGCAAAACCAATTTTGGAAAAAGAAGAGGTTTTACGTTTTAGGAAGTTTAGAGTTTCCTGAGTCTTCTAGGGTTATTCAACCCCTATAAATACACTTGTAAACACAAACAAAGGACATCACTTCTTTTATCCTTTGCCTAACTCGAAATTGTAAGCTTTGGAGAGTTTAACAACCCGTCTCCACAGTGTTCTTCAGGTTTTATAGTTTATGTTTAGTTTATGCTATGATGTTTATCTTAGACAGCATGTGAAACTAACTCTTTATAGGGCTCGATTGAAGCCCTAGTTACGCTTTCCCATATATATATATATATATTCATTGATTATCTTTGCAATAGCCTTGATTATGATGCTTAACTTGATTAATGCTTGTGTTTATTTACATTCCTCATATGTGTATGTCTGATCAATATGTGCATGCGGTATGGATTAGTTAGTTAGACCAATTTGGATGACCGAGTCCTGGGCCTAATAATAGTAACAAAAGATATCCACACCGGATTCTTGGATTAATTAACATAGGAAACCAGGAGTAGATACCATACCCTAGGTCTCACGTGGTTGTCGGTTTCCATAAATCTTATGCTTTCTTAAGGATCAACTCAGTAGATACCATGTTGAATCCCTTAAGAAAGAAAAGAGTTGATACCATGCCTAACTCGGTGCTTAGGGAAGTCAATAGCTTAAGGAGTAGATACCATGCCCTTAGGTTGACAACCATTAGGTATTCATAGGAAGGCTAGTGCATTGACCTATTACTCATTGGGAAAGTATGACTAGTGGTGGATATCAAAGCCCTATGTCTCATTACTATTAATTCACATTCAACAGTTATTTTGATCTTCTTTTATTAAGAAACTGATTCTAAAACGAAATTCACCAATCCCTGTGGAAATGATCTTGCACTTGCACACTATGCTACCATTGACCTTGTGCACTTGCAAGTATGGTTATTTACTTATTTATTTAGGTAGATAAACGCGCAACAAGTTTTTGGCATCGTTGCCGGGGATTGCGCTAAATTTCCTTTTAGAATTACTTTCGTTTACTTTAATCATCATTATTATATTTTTCTTTAAAATTTTCTAAAAAAAATTCAGTTTCTGTTTTTCACCTTTATTTTTATTTTCATCAAACCCTAATCGATTACCTTTCTATTTTAGGCACATCAAACCCTAATCACACTTTCTGTGATACTTGCGATCGATTAAACACTTCTGTGCGATCGAGTGCAATTAGGGCAGAAAGTCACCCGAGCAGCAGAGTTGAACTGCTGCACTGAAGCTGGTTTACCTGAATTATGCACGAACTTCGATCTCGACATCCAACATTCTTTCCTCTCGATCCTGAGCTTGAGTTGACCATCCGACAAAGGCTTAGGAAAAACTTCGAGGAAAACGAAGAAGAATTCGAAAATGAAGCCCCAATGGCGGAACAGCTTGAAAACCAGTAACCACCTGCACGAGTACCGATGAAGCATTCCTTCATCCCATGGAACATTGATCAGCCATCATATATTGCATATCAACCTAAGGCAGTAGGAAACTATTACAAATCTCCGCAAATATTGAATACTTTGACCCACTTTAGGGGTACTCCTAATGAGGATCCACACTTGTACCTTCGAGAATTTTTCGATCTTTGCAAGTTCCAGCACATCTAAGGCTCAAAACAAGAAGGAAAAAGGTTAATTCTTTTCCCTTTTTCCTTAAAAGATAATGCTAAATTATGGTATAATTTTTTGCCTACAGTTTCTATCCACACTTGGGAGGAGTTTGCTAGCAAATTCCTAAGGAAGTTTTTCCCAGCCCAAAAGATGAGGCAAATGAGGAAGAAGATTCAGTCCTTCCAACAAAAGGATGGGGACCTCTTCTTTGAAGCGTGGGGACACTTCAACGAGCTGCTACTCAAATTCCCACATCACAACCTACCTCAAGATGAACTGGTACAAGCCTTTTATGAAGATTTGAGTGATACTAACAAAAGTATTGTTAATTCAGGTTTTGGAGGAGTGCTGATGGAGAAAAGCAGCGAAGAAGCTATAGAGCTCTTCAAAACCCTAAGCAAACACACTCAGCAGTTCTCCTCTCGAGGTAGACATGTAACCAAGAGTAAGGGTATGTATGAGGTAAATTTAAATGGAGGATCTTTTCCTCAAATAGCTGCTGTGGAGAGGAAACTAGACCTGTTGGTTAAAGCTATGGCTGCTCAGAATGCCTCATCTAGCCTATCAGCTACACCACTCCAGGTATGTGCGATATGTTCCCAATTTGATCATAATACTGATACTTGTCCTTTGTATTCATCTGCAGATCCAGAACAAGCCAATTACGTAGGACCTAACAACTATCCACCGAAGAACAATCCTTATGCAAATACCTACAACCCTGGATGGTGGAATCACCCGAATTTCTCATGGAGCAATAATCAGAACAGTCAAGGCTAGCAAAGAAACTTCCAACCAGCAGCCCAATCTATTCCCGAACCAAAGAAGAGCGACTTAGAAAGTCTTGTGATGCAATTAGCAACTCAGCATCAATGATTAATGACCTCACAAGAACAGTTCATGGAAGAAATGAGGAAATTTCAGACTGAAATGAGACAAACCACAGCGAAACATGATCAAGCCATTCAAGGATTAGAGGTACAAATGGGGAAATTGGCCAAGGAGCTGAGCAGTAAAAAGCAAGGTGAGCTTCCAGCCCAACCAATACCTAATCCAAGATGACATCAGCAATTGAATGCCGTGACAACTCTAAGAAATGGTAAGATCATAGGAGCTGATGAGCCTGCAAATGCATCTCCAGATAAAGCATCCACACCCAAGGTAAGTACAATGGAGAAGTGGGATGCACCACCTTTTCCTTAAAGGTTAGTAAAGCCAAAGCAAGAAAATAAATTGCTTGATATTTTTGAAACTTTGAGAAATGTAGAGATTAATATTCCTTTGTTAGATGCCATTAAACAAATTCCTGCATATGCTAAATTTCTGAAAGATTATTGCACTAACAAAAGGAAGTTTCAGGAACATGAGACAGTAGCCTTAACCGAAGAAATAAGTGATGTACTATTAAGAAAACTACCACCAAAACTAACAGATCCGGGTAGTTTTACCATTCCATGCAGGCTAGGTGACCAGCTATTTGAGCATGCACTATTAGATCTAGGAGTAAGCATCAATCTGATGCCATACAGTGTATTCGAGATACTAGGTTTGGGGGAGCTCCAACCGACCTCCATCACTCTACAATTGGCTGATAGAAGCATCAAACGACCGAGAGGTATCCTCGAGGATGTATTGGTAAGAGTAGGTAAATTTATTTTACACGCTGATTTTATCGTCTTAGATATAGAAGAATGTCATATGCCATCACCTCTCCCTATCATTTTGGGAAGACCCTTTATGATAACTACTGATACCAAAATTAATGTAAAAAGGGGAATTGTCACTATGACAGTAAATGATGAGGAAATAGAATTCCAAATATTTAATACATTAAAATCAACCAAATGTGATGATGCATACTCTAACGTAAGCTTGATGCAAGGTGTTGTTAAGAAAGTTTCTCAGGTCCCTCACACTGTTCCATCGGAGACCATCCCCAACCATGAGAGCACAAGATTGGACATTAGGCCAGAGGATGACGATGTGATTAAAGACATCAATCGAACTATGCACCCCATCAAGAACACATCACAGCCTCCAAGTAAGTAAAATCCTCGAATTGAAGATCCTGAACTTACTAATATTGTTTTTCCTTATTTTATTAATCAGGCACCAAGATTAAAGATGCTGCAGCTGTCAAGGGCACTTGAACCACCTGATATGGGCTATAAGTGCCCCTTTCAACAGGACTAGCACTGTATCAAGAGAGTGCTTGAGACGTTTCACATTTGCCAATCATATAGCTCAAGCGCCTCTACTGAGGTTAGTGGTACTGAGGCCACTAACACACGGTAAGGTTGTATTGTTCTTGTTTTATCATTCCAGCCTTGGTGAGTTATTATTTTGTCCATGCATTCCACTTTACGATAGAGCGAATCATTTAGTGTGCTCGAGCGCAAGAGTGCGATTGAGCGCATTCCAAGTACGATCGAGCGCACTCGTTGCAAACAGTCACGTGATGGACTTAAAACACTTCACTCTTCATACTCTCACTCACACTCTCTTCATAACTCACTCACACTCACGCACTCGCACTCTCCATCCCGCAACACACCACTCTCACTCTCTTTAAATCATCACTCACTCATCACCAAATGACTCCTGCACTCCACCAACACCACCATCACCACCATCCAGCACCGCTACGTCCTCATCCCTATTACACATCCCCTCCAATACATAAGGTATCCATTTTGTTCAACCCACACGGATTTTTAATGATTTATTTACACTTTCAATATATATATGTGTTATCTTATGTATGATTGGGTGTTATTATGTTTACAGGAGGTTAGGAACAAATTCGAATCCACCAGACCATAGCTTTGTCTTTTGTCGCACATAACCTGTTCGAGGAAAAACCTGACCGTGTGCGATCGAGCGCACGACACTTGCGATCGAGTGCATAGTTCAGTGTGCGATCGAGCGCACATATTCGTGATCGATCACAAAGTTGACAGAAACTAAGATCAACATGTCGAAACAACCTACTTCCACCTCCCGTGCCTCGAGCAGCCGTGCCCAATCATCCCGGCCAAGCATCAAGCAGAGAGAACTTTTATTCGAGACCACTTTTACCATCGATGAAGTCTTCAAGCAAATGGATGCCACTCAATGGGCGGTCCAAGCTTTTAAACACTGGGGGTTGAAGAGGCTCTTTAAACTAGTCTGCTCGACTGCTTACACCCAGCTGGTATGAGAGCCTGTCTTTTGACTATAGCAGACCGGGAGTATTGACTTCTTCAGTCCAGGGCACATCCATCGAGGTGACTAGTGTCGACATAGCCGCTGCTCTTCATTGCTGTGATGAGTCCCCTCCGAAAGACATCGATATCGAGGAGTAGCCAGACTCTTTTGACCTGTCCACGATTATTGAGGACATATGCGATGGCCAGTACACCGATAGACACAACAACGCAGTGAGCTGGTCTAAGTTGCCTCCACGGCTTTGGCTAGTGGACACCAGCCTCCAGCGTAATGTGTGTCCATTGGGGCACAAGACACAGAGGAGAGACCAGTTTCTACAGATATTGTATGCCTTCCACAGAGGCCACTGGTACTCTCTCCCAACTGTTATATGGAGCCAGCTGCATAAATTTTGGGATCATGTCCATGGCCGTCAAACAACCACGGCCAATGCATGGGGGCTCCCATTTCCATTCCTACTCTCGTACATCTTTAAGAAGAAATGGATTAAGGGGACCACCAGTGACGGACCAGTGCGAGAGCATCCTTTTTTTGGGAAGGCTCAATGGACACATAGTCTCTCGTATATGCCTCGAGGACTACTAGTCCCTGTACCTGCAGCTGAGAGGGTAGATAAGGATCATATGGAGACAGAGACCCCTGCACTTAGCCTATTGCGAGAGGAGTACCATTCGGACATTGGACCCACAGAGTCCCAACACTTTCTCGCTGAGTTGTCCTCCTTCCGAGGTGAGGTCTTTGCAGCCACATCACTCGTGCACCAGCGCATAGATGGTTTTGAGGCATAGTTTGCATGATAGGAGGCGATGCTACAGGCCATTCTTGATCGCCTACCTCCGGCACCCGGTACCTCTTCGATTGCACTACCCGACGATCAACAGTGAGAGGATACCCCGTCTGGCTAAAGATGTTAAACTTAGCGCTCATGGGAGGCACCGCAAAGTATATCCTTTTTAGTATTTTATTTTATTTTATTGTTTGTATTTACTTTTCTATAACTGTTTATTATTACTTGTTTTTCATTTTTTGTTTGTTTGTCTTTCTTTTACAAGGACGGAATGAGTGCATCAGTTGAAGTTTAGGGGCGTGCTACAAGCCATGCCAGCCATATAGTTCTCCATCTCCCAGGTCAGCTCTTTCCATGCTATTCACACATTGGGAACAATGTGAAATTTAAGTTTGGGGGTATGGGGACACACTCACACATACTATGTCCCTTTTTTATTTTTTTTTTATAGATAAATGCATGTTCATTCTGTCCAAAAATGTTGGGTGATCCAAACAAACAATATGATTTGACTTCATAAATGAGCTTAAAACTTTGAACATATAGGCCAATAATTAAGTTTTGAAAATAGATCACTTACTTTTAGGCATTTAAGGATTCACAAGTTTGACCTAAACTAACACGAGCACATTAGCACATAGTTGTGCGGGGTACGACATGTAATTTTGATTTGTATGTTTCTTTTGCTCGACTATGAACCAGATGACTTGTTAGATTAACACTTTGGCATAATAATTGCAAAAAAAAAAACTTTCTACTGAGTAACTGGCCCTCTTACCTCAGTAAGCAGTGAGTGTCACGTCAAAAAGTGAAAATTCTGATTGGTTGCATTAAGACCTATTAAGTTCCGTAGCCTTTTTGACTCGAGTTAGAAAGTTCTTAGGGGTGTCTTTACACCTAATGCCCTAAAACCATCTTGTTTGGGAGTCATTGGCTAAACACTCGCTACATGAGTCAAATAGAAAGCGTAAGGGAACTAAGTATTAAGACCTATTAAGTTTTGTAGCCTTTTTTACTCGAGTTAGTAAGTCCTTAGGGGTGTCTTTACACCTAATGCCCTAAAACCATCTGGTTTGGGAGTCATTGGCTAAACACTCGTTACATGAGTCAAATAGAAAGCTTAAGGGAATTAACTTGGAAAAAATCTCACAAATAAAAAAACAAAAAAAAAACTATGCCATTTTTGTTGATTATAATAGGAAATTTAGTGAATCTTGAGTCATCGAAACACTACACATTAGAATTAGTTGGAAACCTAATCTTTTATGTGCTAGTTCACCACACACTAAAGTCAAACTTGTGATGTCTTAAGCTACCTCATGAAAGTGATTTGCATTCAAAACTCTTATTCATTGCAAAGATATGTTTATATTTGTTAAGCTTGCTCATGAGTACGCATCATAATTTTGTGTGAAGACCTAAACTTTTGTGGACACTATAGATATTGGATCTATCTATGTGTCATTATTTTTCATTTTAGTTTTTAGTTTTGTATTGCTAAGGGACTAGCAATATGTAAGTTTGGAGGTGTGATAGGTGCTTAAATATTCATATTTAAGCCCCCTTATTTACATTTTTTAAGTCCTTAGTTATGATAATTTAGTCCATTTTACTTCATTTCTGTGTTTCACATGTTTTTATAGGGTCTTGGATAAAAAGAAGCATTTTCGGCACCTAAAGGAAGAAACCTGAAAATCCTGGAGCAGCTACTGGCAAAAGTGCGATTAATCGCACTATTGGATGCGATCGAGCGCATAAGTGTTCGTGCGCACACAAGAAGGATCGAGCGCACAACGCATACGATCGAGCGCACATGTACGGGTGATTATGCCCAAAACATAACGCGGTTATTGTAGTACAGCTTTGGGGTGTCGATTCCACAGGAAACAAGTTAATTACAAAAAAAAGTGTGAATTTTAACACAGACAATAAAAGATTAATTGAAAGAATTTGAATTATGTGAAAATAGTGTGAAAGAAATAGTGTAAATAGATTTATGATGGAGAAACAACAAGGTTCCGGAAATCCTCCCTAGGTTCGTTGCCCTAATCCTAACTTGATTCAGTCGTTTTTATCTCGATTGCAAGTTTCATTCAATTAAAGCACATGTATAAACCCTAATGTAATTGATATGAATTATTCTTTACTTTCAAGCACACATGACCTAACTTATAAATTATCAAAAGAAGACAGTATATCTAAACGACAATACCGCAGCAATGGACAAGTCTATAAAAGAGATCTATCAGACTCAATCACACCCAAACAGATACACATAAGAAAAGCATGACTAGACTTATATGGAAAAGAAGCATGCAATCACCGAACTAATAAGAAATCTACTAATTAAATTAAAGAATAAAACATAACAATGTTTAATGAAAATAATACCAAACTACAACTGAATCAAATAAGGAAAATAAGAACAACTACACCTAGGGATTCATCTCTTCGCCTTGCTTGGAGATTAGCTAGCCATAGAGCTCATGGTTCCTTGAGTTTCCTCCGGCCTAAGCTTGCCCTCCAAAATTATACTTCAGATTCCTCCTAAAAACCATCTGGATTGCTCCTAAAGGCCCTCTGGATTCACTCTCTGATGGTTTTATATGAGCTCCGATTGATGCCTAAAGCTAAAGTGGAGTGGGTCTTATATAGGCAAACTCCTGAAGTGCTATGTGTTTTCTAACCGATGTGGGATACTGCTCGAGTGCGCTCGATCGCAGCCTTAGTGCGCTTGATCGCAGATTGGTGCGCTCGATCGCAGTTACACTGCATAGTACTTCTTAGTCGATGTGGGATGTGCACTAGATCGCATTGCTTATGCACTCGATTGCAGTACAGGCTGCAGTCCATCTTGTCCTTCCAGAAGCATGGGATCTTAGTCTTTTAAGCAACGATCACTTCTTTTTCTCTTTTAAACTCAAAGTACCTGAAAATTGCACCGAAATAAGTCAGTGGTCCAATAATATCACTTTAGAGTTATTAACACATAAAGGCGCAATAAAGACTGAGATCAATCCTAAAATGCCAACAATTAACCACTGTTGAGTTGCATTTAACGACTTTCATCACAACCCCTAACTAGCTTATTACTAGTCCCTAGTAATTCAAGAGAAAACAAAGGATGAATTCTACGGTAGGAATCAAAGTAAATGAAAAGAAATATTAGTGTTAAACCAAGCGTAATTCACTTTTGTCTCAAAAATCGCACATAGTACATGGCACATAGAATCATTAAATATCACTAAAGTCCAAATATAATCCAAACATCAATCTTTAAAATCGTTATTGACTCTAAACATCCATCTTACCACAATCCATTAATCCAAACACCCCGGATGATTTTATGCATAACATTCATGAATACAAGTCCTTGGCCTCTAAAAACATAATAAATTGCATGACATCAATCACAAAAACAAGCTCCATAGGCTCACTTTTCAAATCACTCTCCACTATTATAGAAAAATCACATTACATTGGATCGAAAGGTCTTTTATAAGCTTGTAACGTTAGGCTAAGGTAAAGGCTAAGGAAGAACGGGAAGGATTCACAAGTAAAAGAACTCAATCTCTTAGCTTTAAACACAATTACTTTAAGCACTTGATAACCTTTACTTCAACACCCAACTCTTTCAACCATTTTTCGAGCATTTATTTCAACAAATCACCATTTTTTTTTCTTTTTTTTTTCTTTTCTTTTGTATTTTGGCATAAGACCATTCACCTCTTTTTTCATTTTTTTTTGCTTCTACAACCCCCAACTTATCTCCTTTAATGTACTTGGGTTGTGGTAGTGATATTTTTTTTCATATTTCCACCCTTATTCCTTTTAAGTGCTTCACACGACATGTGTATAACTAAGTTCTTTTAAGAGAAAGATAAGGATAAAATATTCTCCTTAGGCTCATAAGGGTGAGTAAATGGGCTATTGAAAGAAACAAGGCTCAAATTTTTTTTCAAGAAAAGGCTCAAATAGGTGACTAGTGGTAAATATAGCAATGGTAGGTTTAACAGGCTCAAACGGTCCAAAAATGGCCTATATCATATCCTAAGTAATGTGTATTCTAGACATTCGCCTCAAGTGATTATCAAGTAAGTTCTAGAGCTTGTCAAGACCGCAAATGTATTCATAAAACAATCACACATAAAATTTCTTTAAATGTTTTAAATTAATCATACAATCTTACCACAAACTAGAGTCTCAAACCAAATGAAGATTGATATTTAAATTAAGTTCAAACCGAAGCAAGATTTAACTTCTTCTACATGCTATCTGCTATCTCAATTAAGCTTATATCATTGACATGTAAATTGAGTCTAAAGCTAACATAAAGCATGCTAAACAAAAACAAAGATGATACCAAGCAGTTCAATGAAAGAAAAAGAATATGTTTCCTCTACCCCCAACTGAAAAATTACATTGTTCTCAATGTTAAAGAAAAGGTAAAGGAAACTCCCTTTGTAAGCAAAAGTGCACGGAAGCTGAAATGTGTGCACCTCCATATGAACTGCATGCTAAACTTCTTGTTGAAAGTCTGATTTACAACCTAGAACAAACAAAAAGAAAGCAACTGCGATGTACCATTAAGACTCCCACCGTGTGTTAGCACACTAAAAATTAAAATTAAAATGCATTCTATAAAAAAAAAAAAAAACAAATAAGCAAACAAAAATAAAATAATTAAATGTTCCTCTGTTGTGTGGTCAAGGTAAGTAGACAGGATCCATAAGTGGGATGTCTTCCACTTCTGGATTTTGCCCATCCCTTAAGATCTTTAGGCGTTGACCATTGACTTTAAAGACCCGACCATCTCTAATATCCTCAATTTCTATCACCCCATTTTCAAAAACATTTTTCACCACAAAAGAGTCGGTCCACCTCGACCGAAGTTTTCCAAGACGCTTATGGAGTCTAGAGTCATATAAGAACACCCGATCATTAGGTTTAAATGTTTTCTTTAAAATATTTTTATCATGGAATACTTTCATCTTAGCCTTATAGATTATAGAGTTCTTATAAGCATCATTCCTTAACTCCTCTAACTCGGTCAACTGATATTTTTGAAGCTTACCGGCTTCTTCTATGTCAAAATTAAAAGATTTGATTGCCTAATACGCTCGATGCTCGAGCTCTACAGGTAAGTGGCAAGGCTTTCCAAAAACAAGCCGATAAGGTGACATACCTAAGGGAGTTTTAAAAGCTGTACGGTAAGCCCAAAGTGCATCAACTACTCTCAAAGACCAATCCTTGCGATCCAGGTTAACCGTTTTTTCTAAAATTTGTTTAATCTCCCGATTAGCAAGCTCTACTTACCAACTAGTCTGAGGACGGTAGGCAGTAGAAATTTTATGTAGCACCCCATATTTTCTTATCAAAGCTTCAAAATAACGGTTGCAAAAATGTGTACCTCGATCACTAATTATAGCACATGAGGTACCAAATCGAGATAACACATTTTATTTAAGAAATTTAATTACCGTTCTATTATCATTGCTTCGGTAAGCTGCTACCTCTACCCACTTAGATACATAATCTATTGCCACGATGATATATTGGTATCCAAAGGAAGGAGGAAAGGGTCCCATAAAATCGATGCCCCAACAATCAAAGATTTCAATTACCAAAATAGGGTTTAAAGGCATCATATTTTGATGAGACATAGCTCCTAACTTTTGACACCTTTCACATGAGTGACAATAGGAGTTTGCATCTTTGAACAAGGTAGGCCAATAAAATCCACACTGCAAAATTTTTGCAGTGGTTTTTTTCATTGAAAACTGGTCTCCACAAGCTTGGGAATGACAAAATTCTAAGACACTTACAATCTCTTCATTAGGGATGCAACGCCTTAGAATTTGGTTCGGGCAGTACTTGAAAAGATAGGGGTCATCGTAATAAAAATTACATACCTCATATAAAAATTTTCTCTTGTCTTGAGCTCTCCAATCTATTGGTATCTCACCTGTAGCCAAATAATTCACGATGTGAGCAAACCATGGTATGGAAGTAACAGAAAGTAAATGCTCATCGGGGAAGTCATCTTTGATTGGCATGTCATCAGATGTGTCCTCAAATGTGAGCCTTGAAAGATGGTCAGCCACTACATTCCCTACTCCTTTCTTGTCTTTGATGGTGATGTTGAATTCTTGTAGGAGTAGGATCTATCGTATTAAGCGTGCCTTAGCATCCTTCTTTGTAAGAAGGTATTTGAGAGCCGCATGATCTATAAAAATAAGGATAGGTGAACCAATTAAGTATGCATAAAATTTATCTAAAGCAAATACTATAGCTAGCAATTCTTTTTCAGTTGTGGAGTAATTCATCTGAGCACTATTTAAAGTCTTACTAGCATAGTAAATCACAAAAGGTTTTCCCTCTCTTCGTTGTCCAAGAACAGCACCTACAGCGTAGTCACTAGCATCACACATGATTTCAAAGGGCAAATTCCAATTAGGTGACTGCATTATAGGTGCTGAAGTAAGCTTACCAATCAACGTTTTAAAGGCCTCTTGACAAGCTTGAGTCCACTCAAATGGGACATCTTTAATTAGGAGGGCACATAGTGGTCTAGATATATTGAAAAAATTTTGTATAAACCTCCTATAAAAGCCAGCGTGACCAAGGAAAGATCTTACATCCTTTATTGTCTTAGGTGTAGGCAATTTAGAGATTAATTCAATCTTAGATTGATCATCCTCTATTCCTTTAGAAGAGACAATATGCCCTAAGACAATACCGGATGGTACCATGAAATGACATTTTTCCCAGTTTAAAACCAATTCTTTTTCCTCACATCGAATTAATACTCTTTCCAAATTCATTAAGCATGTATCAAATGAAGATCCAAAAACAGTTAGATCATCCATGAAAACTTCCATGTAATTTTCAACCATGTCACTAAAAACACTCATCATGCAACGTTGAAAAGTGGCAGGTGCATTACACAATCCAAATGGCATTCTACGAAAAGTGTAAGTACCAAAGGGACAAGTAAAAGTGGTTTTATTCTAATCTTCTAATGCAATTTCAATTTGATAATAGAAAAATAACCATCTAAGAAACAGTAAAAAGGATGACCAGCTACACGCTCAAGAATTTGATCAACAAAAATGAGTGGAAAATGGTCTTTCTGGGAGGCAGCATTTAATTTTTTGTAATCAATGCACATATGCCACCCGGTCACAAGTTTGTTAGGGACTAACTCTCCTAGGTCATTCATTACCACAGTGACTCCGGACTTTTTGGAAACGACTTGTGTAGGACTTACCCATTTACTATCAGCTATGGGATATATAATACCCGCATCTAATAGTTTCAGTACTTCATTTTTCACTACTTCTTTCATAGTGGGGTTAAGTCTACGTTGAGGGTCTCTACGAGGACTGGTTCCTTCATCCAAATTTATTTTATGGGAGCAGATCAGGGGACTAATTCCCTTCGAATCAACCATGCTCCATCCTAAGGCTGATTTATGTGCAATTAAGGTCTGAATTAATTTCTCACATTAGGTCTCAAATAATTCAGATGAAATAATAACAGGAAATGTATCACCTAGACCGAGAAAGGCATGCTTTAAACCCTTAGGTAGTGGCTTCAATTCTACTTTAGGTGTTTCCACACTTGAGGGGATTTGTTTTACGCTTCTTTCAAGCAACTCCTCAAACCTTGGGTGCCATGCCTGAGTGCCATAATCCTGAGATTTGTCAAAAACAGCACAAGTATCAATTATATCAGTTTTATCATTAAATAAATCAATCTCAGAATTAACAAGAAAACTCTTAAAAGGATCAAAATCATGAGCCATGGAAACTCCTTCATCGATGAGTGACTCGATCATATATAACTGGTGGTTTTCGTCCTCATCTTCGGGTTATTTTGCAACATTGAAAATGTTCACTTCTAAGGTCATGTTTCCAAAAGACAGCTTTATGAGGCCATTCCTGCAATTAATAAGAGCATTTACAGTAGCAAGGAAAGGTCTACCCAAAATCAAAGGAATTCTAGAGTTAGTGTCAACAACAGAAGTAGTATCAAGGATTAGAAAATCAACAGGATAGTAAAATTTATTAATATGAATCAACACATCCTCTACCACACCCCAAGGTACTTTGGCTGAACAGTCAGCCAGTTGTAGCACCACGCCGGTTGGTTTGATTTCCCCTAAACATAGCTGTAAATAAATGGAAAATGGCATCAGGTTTACACTAGCTCCTAAATCTAGCAAGGCTTGTCCAACCTCATGATTTCCAATGCTACAAGCAATGATAGGACAGCCCGAATCCTTGTATTTTGGGGGAATTCTTTCCTCAATTAAAGTACTAACTTGCTCAGTTAGGAATGCAGTTTTCTTGACATGGTGTTTCCTCTTAATTGTGTATAAATCTTTGAGAACTTTTGCATAAGTAGGAACTTGTTTAATCACATGCAAAAGAGGAAGATTAAGTTTTACTTGCCTCAAGTTCTCTAGAATTTCATTATTTAAGTCCAAATTTTTCTTGGTTGACTTTAAGGCTTGAGGGAATGGTTCCTTAACAGGACTTTTGGTCACTTCAGGGTCTTTGGACAGCTCGGTATTACTACTAGTTTGACCCTTTTCCACATCCTCGGATTCATTCATTGGTGAGATGTGCAGTGACTTACCACTTTGGGTCATAATGGCATGTACATCTTTCAAATTTTCTTGTGCCACATGTTGACCGCGAGGTATGGACTAAGCTTGGGAAGGGAACTTATTTCACTCAGTCACACTTAAGGAGCCCATTAATTTGGACACTTGGCTCCTAATTTCTTTATTCTCTTCAACCACTTGCGAAATTAATGCCTCAACCCTTTGGTTTGTCTTATCTTGTGCCTCTATAAAAGCCTGTAAGGTGTTTTCTAAGGAGTTCCTAGAGGATGAGGGTGCATGATAAGGTGTAGGGGATGATCTAGGGGGCTGTGCATGGTGCTGATTTTCAGATTTCCAGCTGAAGTTGGGGTGATTCCGCCACCCCGGATTATAAGTGTTAGAGAAAGGTGCAAGAGGCTTCTTGTACATGCCTAAGGCAATACATTGTTCCTTATATAGCCCTTTCATATCAACAAATATGGGGCATTCTTGGGCAAGATGATCTACCCCACCACACACAAAGCATGGCTCTAAGACTCGGCATGATTAGCCACGTGTGTTTGCTTTGAGCCTTTAGTTTTCAATGCCTCTAACTCCCTAGTGAGCAGTTCGACATTAGCTTTCAGGTTGTCTTTTTCCCTAAGATGGTATATTCCTCCACCATTGGGGTGTCCTATAGGTCGTGACCTATTCGTGCTTTTAGTAGCACTAGGTCCAGTCCATGTATGAGCTTTCTCAGTAAGCTCATTGAGGTATTCAATAGCCTCATCGGGGTTTTTTTTGTAGAAATTCCCCGTTGCACATTATCTCTACAAATTTGCGCTCTCTATAGGTAAGACCCCCATAGAAATAGCTCACTAAACACCAATTTTCATAATCATGGTGTGGACATAAACTTAACAGCTCTTTAAATTTCTCCTAAGACTAATATAAAGTCTCATTTTCCTTTTGTGCAAAGGTGGAGATTTGTCTTTTCAACGCATTAGTCTTATGCTGAGGGAAGTATTTGTTAAAGAAGGCCCGAGTCATCTCAGTCCACGATCCAATAAATCATGGTCTCAGTGAGTATAGCCAACTCTTGGTTCTACCCTTCAAAGCGAAAGGAATGAACTTAAGCTGCACAATGTCAGTAGTTGCACCTTGACTATGGAAAGTCGCAACTACTTCCTCACACTCTCTAATGTGCACATATGGGTTCTCATTTTCCATACCATAAAATATAGGAAGTAACTGTATCATCCCTATTTTAAGATCTAATTGGAGAATGTCGGCTGGAAACATGATGCAAGATGGTGTGGTTGTGCGTGTAGGGTGGAGGTAATCCTGAAGGGTCCTAGTAGGTTGATCTTCGTGTTCACTTATTTCCTCAGGACTAGATGGATTATCAAATAAAGGGTTTAAAAAGTTTAACCCTGACTCTAGCACAGGCTTATAAGCAAATCTGCCCAAAGTGTCTCTATATCTAGGCATGCAAGATCACACAATAAAAATTATTTTAAAACAAAAAGAATCAAATAAAATAAAATTTTAATGCAGCAAGCTAAAAGAAAGAACGAAGTTACCGCCTTTATAGCTACTGAAAAGAAAACTATTTACAACTCTTCTACCGTCATATCAAAAGTTGACAATCTTCTTTGTACTTAAGCGCGTTTCCCTGGCAACGGCACCAAAATTTGATTATGCTCAAAACATAACGCGGTTATTGTAGTACAATTTTGGGTTGTCGATTCCATAAGGAAACAAGTTAATTACAAAAGAATGTGTGAATTTTAACACAAACAATAAAAGATTGATTGAAAGAATTTGAATTATGTGAAAATAGTGTGAAGGAAATTGTGTAAATCGAGCATACAAACAGTGCGATCGAGCGCACATCCCACATCGACCAAGAAGTACTCTGCAGTGCAACTGCGATCGAGCGCACCAATCTGCGATCGAGCGCACTAGGGCTGCAATCGAGTGCACTCGAGCAGTATCCCACATCGGTTAGAAAACACATAGCACTCCGAGAGTTTGCTTATATAAGACCCACTTCACTTCAGCTTTAGGCATCAATCGGAGCTCATCTGAAATCATCAGAGAGTGAATCCAAAGGGCCTTTAGGAGCAATCCGAAGTATAATTTTGGAGGGCAAGCTGAGGAATCGCCGAAGCTTTCGCTACTAAGGAGGAGATGATCGTTGAGAGTCCGGAGGCAACTCAATGAAGCATGAGCTCCATGGCCAGCTAATCTCCAAGTAAGGCGAAGGGATGAATCCCTAGGTATAGTTGTTCCTATTTTTCTTTATTTGATTCAGTTGTAGTTTGGTATTATTTTCATTAAACATTGTTATGTTTTATTCTTTAATTTAATTAGTAGATTTCTTATTAGTCTGGTGATTGCATGCTTCTTTTCCATATAAATCTAGTCATGCTTTGCTTATGTGTATCTGTTTGGGTGTGATTGAGTCTGGTAGCAGTCCATCTTGTCCTTCCAAAATCATGGGATCTTGGCCTTTTCAGCAACGATCGTTTCTTTTTCTCTTTTAAACTCAAAGTACTTGAAAATTGCACTGAAATAAGTCAGTGGTCCTATAATATCACTTTAGAGTTATTAACACATAAAGGTGCAATAAAGACCGAGATCAATCCTAAAATGCTAACAATTAACCACTGTTGAGATGCATTTTATGACACTCATCAACGGGCGTGAACAGTAAGCAGAACCAATTTAGAAATAGAGGAGGTTTTATGTTTTAGGAAGTTTAGGGTTTCCTGAGTCTTCTAGGGTTATTAAACCCCTATAAATACACCTGTAAACACACACAAAGGACATCATTTCTTTTATCGTTTGCTTAACTAGGAATTGTAAGCTTTGGAGAGGATTGATAACCCGTCTCCACAGTATTCTTTGGGTTTTATAGTTTATGTTTAGTTTATGCTATGATGTTTATCTTAGACAGCATGTGTAACTAACTCTTTATAGGGCTCGATTGAAGCCCTAGTTATGCTTTCCCATATATATATTCATTGATTATCTTTGCAATAGCCTTGATTATGATGCTTAACTTGATTAATACCTGTGTTTATTTACATTCCTCATATGTGTATGTCTGATCAATATGTGCATGTGGTATGGATTAGTTAGTTAAACCAATTTGGATGACCGATTCCTGGGCCTAACAATAGTAACAAAAGATATCCACACTGGATTCTTGGATTAATTAACATGGGAAACCGGGAGTAGATACCATACCCTAGGTCTCATGTGGTTGTCAATTTTCATAAATCTTATGCTTTTTTAAGGAACAACTCAATAGATACCATGCTGAATCCCTTAAGAAAGAAAAGAGTTAGAGTAGATACCATGCCTAACTCGGTGCTTAGGGAAGTCAATAGCTTAAGGAGTACATACAATGCCCTTAGGTTGACAACCATTAGGTATTCATAGGAAGGCTAGTGCATTGACCTATTACTCATTGGGAAAGTATGACTAGTGGTGGATATCAAAGCCCTATGTCTCATTACTATTAATTCACATTCAACAGTCATTTTGATCGTCTTTTATTAAGAAACTGATTCTAAAACGAAATTCACCAATCCCTATGGAAATGATCTCGCACTTGCACACTATGCTACCATTGACCTTGTGCACTTGCAAGTAAAACTGTATGGTTATTTACTTATTTATTTAGGTAGATAAATGTGCAACAGTGATCTTCCAAACACCCAAGTCTAGAATGACTTGTAAAGAACAGAAACAAAACAGGAATCAAACCAATCAAAGAAAGAACACAACAATTGTTATCGAGGTTCGGCAATGTGCCTACGTCCCTGTGAGCTCCTCCGAGCCCTCTACACCAAATTAATGAGTTCTTACAAATTACAGCAACACCTCTTCAAGAAACCTCTTGTTTTTTAAGAACGAAAGAAGAGAAAAGAAAGTAATAAGGACTTAAGTTGTCCTGGAATTTTCTTGAAGAAAATTCCACTTACAAGGCCCTTGAATCCCCAATCTATATTACTATCTCTCTAAACAACTAGCCTCTCTTAAATGAGTCTCTCCTATGTGTTTTGTGTCTTTGCACTCTCACATACTGTTGCGCGATTATCTACCTAAATAAATGGGTAAATAATCGTACTCGTTTTACTTGCAAGTGCACAAGGTCAACAATGTAGTATAGTGTGCGAATGCAAGATCATCTCCACAGGGATTGGTAAAGTTCGATTTAGAATTATATTCGCAATATAAAATGATAGAAATAATAAAAG
The DNA here is from genome assembly GCA_023935145.1 of Bretschneidera sinensis. Lineage (NCBI taxonomy): Eukaryota > Viridiplantae > Streptophyta > Magnoliopsida > Brassicales > Akaniaceae > Bretschneidera > Bretschneidera sinensis. The sequence continues at coordinate 76,615,585 of CM043701.1, read as the reverse complement.
CGTTGAGAAATAATAAAAATAAAATACTAAGGATAAAGGCGTAGGGACTTGATATCTACCACTAATTATGCTACCACAATATAATAGTATGCCAATGCTTTATTCATGCCATGTATACCTACTGGTCGCCAACCTAAGGGCATGGTATCTACTCCTTAAGCTATTGATTTCCCTAAGCAATGAGTTAGGCATGGTATCTACTCTAACTCTTTTCTTCCTTAAGGGATTCAGCATGGTATCTGCTTGAGTTGTTCCTTAAGAAAACATAAGTACTATGGAAATCGACAACCACATGAGACCTAGGGCATGGTATCTACTCCCGGTTTCCCATGTTGATTAACCCGGGTATCCGGATAAGATATCCCTTGTTACTAATGTTAGACCCAGGACTCGATCATCCGAATTGATCTAACTAACAAGTCCATACCACATGCATATATTGATCAGACATATACATATGAAGAATTTAAATAAAAGCAGGTATTAATCAAGTTTAAGCAACACAACATAAATATCGCAAGGTGCCAATACTAAATTTATTGAGTAAACATAATTAGGGCTTCAACCAAGCCCTACTAAGAATTTAATTACACATACTAACTGAAGTAAACATAATTAAACTAAACATAAGGGAGAAGAATAAACCCGAGAGAAGAGGCGTCAATTCTCTCCCAAGCTCTCCACTCCAAGTAAAAGAAAAGAGAAAAGTGTTTTCTATCTAAGGTGTGTTTTCGTGTGTGAGTGTACAAGTGTATTTATAGGTCCTTGAGAAGTCCTAATAGACTCATGAGTTTCTAAACTTTCCTAAAACACAAAAATCCTTTATTTCCAAAAATAGAGTTATTTCCAAAATAGGGTTATTTCCAAAATAGGGTTCTGCAGTTTACTATTCATGCCTATACATTTGCGCTCGATCGTACGTGTCCTTGCACTCGATCGCAGTGTGCGCTCGATCCTACAAGTGTGCGCACGATCGTATGTGCGCTCGATCGCATTGCATGTGCGCTCGATCGCACTTTGTCCAGAAAGTGCTTCAGGGCTTCTAGATTTCTTCCTTAAAGTGCCAAAACTGCTTCTTTTTCTCCAAGACCCTATAAAAACATGTAAAACACGCAAATGGAGTAAAAGATACCAAATTAACGTAATAAAGGATCTAACAAGTGTAAATAAGGGGGCTTAAATATGTATATTTAAGCGTCTATCACATACCCATGTGTTCTATTTTACACACATTCACATGTCATTCCCATCACACCTCTCTTGTTGAGATGATTGTCACACTCTTGAATGGCTCTTAGATGACCCTTTATATAGGGCAATGACTTCCTCATCTAATCTTGAAGATTAATCTCCACCTTTAGATCTCAAGAACCAAAGACTCATGGCTCTCTAAGAGTCTAAGTGATCCTGTGTGTTTTAACCATGCTCCACGCACCATCTGAAGTTGCTAGAAAAACTTGTCTCAGTGTACCTAGCGCTGCGGCCCAGAACAGGGCTGGCCACGGCGCATAACAGGGCTATATTTCTCCACATTCTAGGCACTGCAGCGTAGCCTCTATAAGGTTCTGGGCACACCTGGCCAGAAGACTTCTCCTTGCTGCAAGGTGAAGCGTGGATCTCCTGAAGTGCGGCGCACACCTGTTGACTTGATGCTGAACTCCTTTCTTGTTTGATCCTTAGACAAATACCAACAAATAATTTGAGAATAATCAGGATAGCCAATTTAAATATTTGAATTCGTGTTTGTTTTTATGTTATTATTCATATGCTTATTTCATATCATTGTTCATATGTATATGCATTAAATAAAAGAACCGGAAGGGGGTCGGTCTAACTGAAAAATTGTGACAGCCGGTATATACTGGAAATAAATGCCGTGACAACCGGTATATGCTGGAAACAAAGAACCAGTACAAGGCCAATCCAAGATAAAAACATATCGACATGTGGGAAGACGTTTTCTAATAATAATTCATGTATTGTATCTGTTTTAAATATTGATTTGCACTACTGAAATGCTGATGTTTATGTGTTATTGTGAATTTATTTATAGATGAATGAGTCTCACAGAGAGACAGTTATGGTGAGAAAAAAACCTAGAAGTATGATATGATAAGAACCATCTAAATGGTAGACTTTATGTTGTGAACCTCATTACGAGGTAATTATGAGATAATTGATGGTCTTAAGGTGAATCAATATACAAGAAGAAGAGATTGATAGAGAATGAGACTTATGATATGTATAGTGATAGTAGAATGCTAGTATCAAGTTGTATAAGATATAAATGATTAAATAAAGAAAGGCCATTTATACAAATTGAGTACTTCTAGTAGATTTAATTCATTGAGCTTGTGAAGCTCACCCCACATTATACAATGATTTAAGGTAGCAGGCAAGACAAATAGTTTGGTGAGTTAAGGGTCAGACAAAATCATTATCTGTATGCCACGTACGTGTCCATATCCTTAGATTAATGAGAAAATAAAATAAAAAATTTATTTGTAAATATATATGCATTTTATGTTGTATATAATGTTTAAGTCAAGATCAGAATGATGTATCTCCCCTGTTGAGGGTAGAGGATTGATTTAAAAACTTTTATTGGTGTTATTTTTATTGTTGCATATATGTGTTGTGCTGGGATTTTCAAAATGTGATGAAACCGTCTCGGGGGTGGCCAACTTGGGATAGGACGTTACAATTTTGGTATCAGAGCATTAGGTTTGAAGATTCTGTAGACTGCATGAGAACTTAAAAAATGGAAGATCTAAATAAACTATATTTTAAATGCAGAGTCTGAGGATGACACGTGGTCGTACTAGAGGTAGATGTAGTGTTCTAAATCAGAGGAGACGTGGTTAGGCCCCCAATATTTTGACAAGTCGAGGTTGAGTCTGAATCTGTGGTTCCTAGAAGGGAATGTGATAACAGTATAATTGATATTAGTAAAGGTGTGAGAGAATCTGAAGTTGAAAGAGATGAGCCAAGATAAGCTCTTACACATGCTCTTGAGAAAATGAATGTAACAGATGATAGAATTGATAGCCTATAGCATAGACTTGATGAACAGGCTAGGACAGTGCCTGAGGTTGTTATAAATCCAGTAATAGTAAATGCTCAAAAGGAGGTAAAGTGATTTTATGCATGAGATGCAGAGAGACTGTTTTGTTAGATATATTAAATCGAACGCCTTGTTGTTTAAAGGATCTATGAATCCTTTTAAGCCTAAGTTTTGAGAGAAATATGTAGAGAGATTATTTTGTATTTTACCAGTAACTGACAGGCAGATGGTTTCCTTGCTTTGTTTGAGTTAGAATGAGAAGTTTTAGAATGATGAGAGGATACTCTTCCCAGGGTAAGTAGAGATGTTGATAGACCCTTAACCTAGAATAGACTTAAGGACGTTTTTCTTGATAAATACTTTCCTTAGACCTTTAGAGCCCAACAAGATAGAGTTTTAATTTATTTGGGGTAAATGTATTGACTATGACTCAGTATGATAGGAGATTTGTGGCTTTGTCAAGGTTTGTACCGAAAATGGTAGACCTAGAGGAGAAGAAGTGTAAGAGGTTCATAGATGAACTATGTTTTAAGATTTGATCAAAACTATCTTACATGAGGCATATGAATTGTGTTATGTTGGCAAATATAACACTTTAGATTAAAAAGGATGTGATGGAATTTAGAGGAATGAGGAATTGATGGAAGAAGTCTAGATTTGAGGAACCCATAAGTGATACCAGTATGAGTGTGCATGGTGGGAGACCACCCAGAGGAGGCGTTCCTTGTCACAAGGAATTGAAGTACAATGTCAGAGGTAAGCAAGATCTGTTACTTCTGTAGCTCATAATACTATCGGTAGGACCTGTAGATTTGGGGGACATGTTATGGAAACTAGGAGTCATGGTAGAGGAAGTAAGTATGCCACCACGGGGAAGTGGTAATTTGATGTATGATTGAGGGACAAATGTTCATTATAGATATAAACATATAAGATATTTATCCCATAATTGTTCTAATTTGAGGTGTTTTATATATAGAAAATGTGGACATATCAATGTTGGTTGATATTGGTGCAACCCATTCTTTTGCATCCAATATTCATGTGAAGTTGATTTATTATCTTTGAATATAATATAATTTTGAAAATGAATTGGTTGTCGACGTATTACGCTTAGGTTGATTATTCTAGAAAAAATATAGTGTTCAAGATATGGACATGAGGAGTTTAATTTCATAGAGAACATAAAATACTCTTGAACTATCTTATTTTACTCTGACTGCCAGTAAATGGTTAAAGAATGGTTGTGAGGGGTATTTGGCATGTGTGGTGGATTATAGCAAGAAAAGTAGAATGTTAGAAGAAATCTTGGTAGAAAAAGATTTTTCTGATGTATTCCCTAAAGAGTTGTCTGGTTTGCCTCCCAATAGGGAGATTGAGTTTTCTATTGAGTTGATTCCAGGATCATCACATATATTTAATAGTACCCTACAGAATGACAGCAGCTGAATTAAGAGAGTTGAATGTACCATTTTAAGAATTTTTGGATAAACAATTTATCGGACCTAATGTATTTGGGGAGCCCCTCTGTTGTTCGTGAAGAAGAAAGATGGAACGATAAGAATGTGTATAGACTACAGATAGTTGATAAGAACAAATACTTTTTTCCTAGGATAAATGAATTGTTTGAGAGTTGCAAGGAGTGAGAGTGTTTTCTAAGATAAACCTGAGAACATGTTATCACCAGTTAAGGATAAAGGAGAGAGATGTGCCTAAGACTGCTTTTAGGACACGTTATGGTCATAAGTTTCTTGTGATGTCATTTGGATTGACTAACGTTCTAGAAACATTAATGGACTTGATCAATAAAATGTTTAAACCATTTCTTGATAATCTTATGATTGTATTCATCGATAACATCTTGGTGTATTCTAAGACTATGGAAGAACATGCAAAACATTTAAAAATTGTGTTGGAGATTTTGACGAGAGAGAGAATATATGCTATAAATTTCCTAAATGCGAATTTTGGCTGAATAAAATAACTTTCTTGGGGCATGTAATATCTGGAGATGGCATAACAGTTGATCCACAAAAATGTAGAGACAATGTTAAGTTAGGAGAGACCAACTAATGTGACTGAGATTAGAATCTTCTTGGGGTTAGTTGGTTATTATAGAAGATTCTTTCAGAAATTTTTTTTTATTATTGAAATACTGTTGATTAGACTGACCAGGAAAAATGTGAGATTTGTATGGTGAGGGAAGTGTGAGAAAAATTTCCAATTACTAAAGGAGAAATTGACTACAGCTCCAGTATTGGTGTTTCCTTATGGTGATAAAGGATTTATGGTGTATAGTGACGCGTCACATCAATGATTGGGATATGTGTAACATAGGAAAACTGTGGCCAATACTTATAGGCAAGTGAAGATTCATGATAGAAATTACCCTTCTCATGACTTAGAGTTGGTTGCTATAGTGTTTACTTTAAAGATTGGAGACATCATCTGTATGGAGCCATTTGTGAGATATTCATGGTTTATAAAGTTTGACATACCTACCTACCCAAAGAGAGTTGAATTTGAGGCAAAGATGGTAAATGAGGTTAATTAGTAATGATGATTGTATAATTCACTATCATCTAAAAAAATGCGAAGGTGATAGCTGATGCATTGAGTAGAAAGTCTATTTTAATTGTTATTGGGAGTCCTGATGTGAAATTGATGATAGATTTAAGAGAGATAAGAATGAAGTTGAATATCAGTGATAGAGGATCATGGTTAATGAATATAGTTGTATAGTCATCCATAGTAAAATGTTTTAGAGATGCAAGGTAGAGATGAAGAGATAGAAAAGATTAAGGATTAAGTGCTTACTAGAAAGCAATATGAGTTCAAAAATTTGAAATGCGGGTATTTTGGTATTGGAACATGAATTTGTATTCCTAATGATGTGGAGTTGAGAAAGAAGATATTGAGAAAGGTACATGATGATGTATATTTGATGCACCCAAGTAACAATAAGATATATAGAGGATTGAGACAGAATTTCTGGTTGTCAGGATTGAAAAGGGATGTGGTTGAGATTGTGAGGTTGTATGGAGCACCATTAAGCATAGTGTCAAATAGAGATGCTAGATTTACATCTTGGTTTGGAAAGGCTTTCAGAAGGCCACGGGTACACAGTTATAATTTAATATAATTTTTCATGCTCAAACAGGAAGGATTTTTATAGTACTAGAAGATATGTTAAGGGCAAATGTGATGAGTTTCACAGTAAGTCGGGATGCTTACATGCCATCGATTGAAATTGCTTATAATAATCAGTATCATACTAGTATTGGGATGGCACCAATTGAGACATTGTATGGTAGGAGGTGTAGAACTCCTATATGTCGGGAAGAAGTGGGAGAGAGAAATATATCTGGTCCATCAATTATTGACTTAACAACTGAGAAGATCAAACTGGTTAGAGAGAACCGTAAAATAGCACATAGTAAACCTAATAGCTATGCTAATAATAGGAGAAGACCTCTTGAATTTCAAGTAGGTGATTGGGTGTAATTAAAAATATCTCAATGAAAAGGTGTATTGAGATTTAAACAGGAAAGGGAAGCTGAATCCGAGATATGTGGGACCCTATGAGGTTGTTGAAAAAGTTGGACTAGTTGTGAGTAGCCTAGATTTGCCTCCAGAATTAAAACATTTATATAATGTATTTTATGTTTCACTTTTAAGAAAGTGTTTACATGATGAATATTATAATATTTCGAGCTAAGCTATAGAAATTCAGAAAGATTGGGCTTATATACAAGTACCAGTGAGAATTTTAGACAAAAAGAACAAATCTTGTGTAATAAAATAATTTCATTAGTTCAAGTTGTATGGCGGAATAAGGATGTTGAAGAGATTACATGAAAGTGTGAGATAATTATAAAGAAATATTATTCACAATTGTTTCTTGAGTTAGGTAAGGAAATTTCGGGGACAAAATTTTTATAAGGTGGGTAGATTTGTAATACCCGTATTCGTAAAGTAAGGGTAAAGAAGTAATTTAATAAATATGACATGGAATTAAAATAAAATATATGTGAAAGGTATATTATTATTTGAATAAAAAATTCTTAAAAAAAAAATTGGACGCGTGGAGGCATAGTTACAAAGAAAGTGAAAAAAAAAATCGTGAACAGTATAAAGGAAAAGGAAAAAGAAGAAAAAGATTTTGTTTTTTTACAAAAAAAATAACAAATTTTGTGCAACACTTGGAAGTCCAGGTGTTGCAACTGTAGTTAAAATTTGCTACATGTTACGTAGCTAGTAAAATTTAAAAGTGGCAAAGCGGCAGCTGCCGCTTAAAATGTTTTATAAATTGAATTTCTATTATTCATTTCCAAATTCTGTTTGGTTTCTTCCTTTTACAATTCAAACTACTCTATTTCTCAAAACACTTGGGGATAGAAAGAAAGGTTGAAAGAGAAAAAATTTGAAGAAGTTTACCGGAGAATTTTATAGAGAACTATGGGGAGCTCTAAGAAAAACATAAGGTAATAATATGATGTTTATTTTTGAATTTTTAGCATACATGAAATTTCCAAAAATTCAAAGTGAGAATTTTCAAAGCATGTAAATTATGGAAGAATTGAAGAAATAATTAGAATTTTTAATATAAATATTATATCAGGTGTTGACGATCAGCAACCAAGGGAAATTTCTAAGAGAAATGGAAAAAGTAAGGAAGTGATCCACGGGTACCTCTAAGTGCTACGTGGTGAGTGAGATTTACTTTAAGTAATCTAGATAAAAATGAAATATCTAGTGATAATATTAAAAATAAATTATTAACTTATGCTTTGATGGTAGATGAAAAATTGATTGATAGGTATGATAGCAATTTTGGACATGTAGAAAATTATAAGGTGAGAAATAATATTTTTGGAATAATAAGTTGATTTAATAATAAAAGTGATAAAGTGAAATTCTTGATGAGCTATGGTTGATGTTTTGATGCGAATTTTGTGGAGATAAAATTTAGTGGATCTTGACAAGCTATGCTGGATGATTTGATATGATTTATGATGAGAGGAATTTAATCGAATTTTTTTAATAATAATTTGAGAATAATCAGGATAGCCAATTTAAATATTTGAATTCGTGTTTGTTTTTATGTTATTATTCATATGCATATTTCATATCATTTTTCATATGCATATGCATTAAATAAAAGAATCGGGAGGGGACTGGTCTAATTGAAAAACCATGACAGCCGATATATGCTTAAAATAAATACCGTGACAGCTGGAATATGCTGGAAATAAAGAACCGGTAGGGGGCCAGTCTAAGATAAAAACATGTCAACATGTGGGAAGACGTTCCTTAATAATAATTCATGCATTGTATCTGTTTTAATTATTGATTTGCATTACTGAAATGCTGATGTGCTGTGTGGTATTGTGAATTTATTTATAGATGAATGAGTCTTACAGAGACAGTTATGGTGAGAAAGAAACCTAGAAGTATGATATGATAAAAACCGTCTAAATGATAGACTTTATGCTGTGAACCTCATTACGAGGTAATTATGAGATAATTGATGGTCTTAAGGTGAACTAATATATAAGAAGAAAAGATTGATAGAGAATGAGACTTATGATATGTGTAGTGATAGTAGAATGCCAGTATCAAGTTGTATGAGATATAAATGATTAAATATTGAAAAACCATTTATACAAATTGAGTATTTCTAGTAAATTTAATTCACTGAGCTTGTGAAGCTCACCCCTCATTGTACAATGATTTCAGGTAGCAGGCAGGACAAATAGTTTGGTGAGTTGAGGTTCAGAAAAAATCATTATCTGTAAGCCACGTACATGTCCACATCCTCAGATTAATGAGAAAATAAAATAAAAAATTTATTTGTAAATATTCATGCATTTTACGTTGTACATAATGTTTAAGTCAAGATCATAATGATGTAACAATTTCTGTTGGTGATATTTTTATTGTTGCATATATGTGTCGTGCTGAGATTTTCAAAATGTGATGACACCGTCTCGGGGGTGGTCAACCCGGGATGAGTTGTTACACATGCACATGGGTATCAATCGACTGGTATAAGTACCAAGTCGAGTTGGACTTAATTGAGTCGATTGAAAGAGCAATATAGTTGATTGAAAGAATAATACAATCGACTGGATTAGCTTATTCTCAAAGAAAATCAAATTTTTTTCTTATATATTTCAAGGTTTTAACTCCTTTTAAACTACTCAAAATGAATTATGAGTTAGAAATAGAGTTAAATTGTTGTAAGAACACTCAAACCAAGAGAGTAAATACTTTGAGTTAGGACATAGTTTTCCTTCTTTACGTTCTTTCTTAGTGTAATCAAGTGCTATGATTATATAAATCTTATTTTGATTAGTTAAGTAATATCTTCTATAGATGGAATTGAAGAATATAATAAGAGCAAGAAAATAATTTGAGATTAAGACTCAATTCTCAAGGTGAGATTACTTTATTTTTAGTAAATGTGAAGGTTAATAATGAAAAAGAGAAAGATTAATACTTATGAAAAGTATAAGGTATGTCTTTGTATATAATGAGATAATGAGACTCCTTATGTTTGCATATAAGTTAATGGATGGAATTGGAATGAAGATTTTATTATGTTTGCATTCATTATATCATGTGTTGATTTGTCGGTATGTTATTGAGGAGAGAGTGATGGGAGAAATTACAGTAGGTTCCTTCCCACAAGGGGTGTAAGGGTACTGAAGAAACTGTGGATGTTTAAGACCCTATATGAAAGCTTGATGTATGGGATCCGAAATTGTGAAATTGTGAATGAATGATTGAGAATGTCGTACCGGTACGTGGGGAGACATCCCCGTTATATTGATTTTTTTTAAATGATTGAATTATGCATCATTTAATATTGCATTATACATTATGCGAGAATGATTTGATTGGACTATGAAAAGCAAATGAATTGATAGACCCATGAAGGGCCTGTGATTTGATTTACCCATGAAGGATATATTTTGAATTTCCTATTGAGATGCTTGTAATGCTTAAGTTTTGGATAAATGAAAATTTTAAATATTATAAGAATAATACTTGATTAAATAAGGATTTGAAAGTGATTACTTTAAGTAAAAGTGAGTACTTGCTGAGCTTTATAGCTCACCTACTCCCATTAATCTTTATCAGAAATTTTTTAGAAGATCTTGGATCTTAGGCAGCAATTTATGAAGAGATTGAAGTCTCTTAGGTTGGTCCACGTGTAAGGCATCCTTGTCCAGTTCTTTTGTATAAGTTTGTATATATATGTAGTTTGTTCATGTATAAAAATCAACCCTCGAAGGTTGTGTCCCTTAAGACACTGTAATCTTTATGTGATATACTTAAAGCTTTTGATATAATTATATGAATATTATATATAATATGATGTATGTCAGGAAACTTTTGTTATTATGTATGATTGTCCAGGTGCTCAGTTCTGAAAAGTATTGGATATCATTTCAAGTAGGGCCCACTTGCGATGGGTCATTACATCCTCATCTTAGAAATACAAATGCTAAGAATACTTATTCAAGAAATGCACATTCTAGGAATGCATATCCTAGATATAACTATATTGCATACCCTAGAGATAACATGTATGTTTATAATTCCTATGCTAGAAACATGTATCTTAGGAATGCTCATCCAAGGAATGATACATATGCATATTCAAGATATCCTAGAAACTTCTATGACTATCATCCTAGGATCATGCATCATCAAAATATCTACAATTATGAGCACCTTATAATATTAAGAAAATATGGGTCCCTAAAGGATCCATATTTTCTAGGACTAAGCCCAAAAGACCCAAGAATATTTGGGTACCAAAGAGTGTCATTGTATATCCATGTGTAATGTAGATATGTCTCCACACGAAGGAAAAAGGTGACCATTGGAACCTTAATATTGGGTGCTCGAAGCACATGACTGGTGTTGAAAGTGCATTCAAAGAGTTGACTCTAAGGGATGGAGGACACGTCACCAGTGGAGATCACATCAAGTTGAAAATCATCGGACATGGTAAAATGGGTAAAAATTTCTCAATCTTTGATCATATATTATTGGTGCAAGGCCTTAAGCCAAATTAACTTAATATTAGTCAACTTTGTCATAAAGGGAATACAGTTGTATTTTAGTCCTCTTATTGTCTTATAATAGACATTAAGAGTAGCAAGATTAAGTTTATTGGCCAAAAACATGAAAATGTTTATATAGTTAATTTAAAATCTTTACCTTTGGAAAATGAAAAATGACTTTCAACTTTTACTGAAAACTTATAGCTATGGCATAGAAGGCCTGACCATGTGAACATGGATTTGATTAAAATCCTTTTAAGAAAAGATTTTCTTGTAGGAAAAAGTATGTGATGCTTGTCAAATGGAAAAACAAACTAGAGTTTCTTTTAAACCCAAAAGTATGATTTCAACAACTAGACATTTAGAGCTTTTGCATATGGACTTGTTTGGTCCAATAAGCACTATAAGTCTAGGTGGCTATCAATATGCTCTTGTTATTGTTGATGACTATTCAAGATATACCTTTGTTATTGTTGACCCTGAATGATTTTGATAGTAACAAAAATCTTAATTAAGCACTAATGAGTATTACTTAAGTAATATAGATTGTTAATAGTGCTTATACATCAAAAGAGATCAAGATTGTAGAAATTGGTGAATCAATGTTGATGATCTCAAAAGTTAATAAGTTCTCCAAAACATCAAATTCAAGGAGAATAATTTAAATGCATCTTCAAAGTCAATAGGGATAAATTATAGATTTTAATCCTAAGATATACTTTGTAAGCATTTCAATTGTTAGGAGCTAATTATATTTGTATTGCATTTTATTATATAGTCTTAATAAATTGAAGATATAAAATCTCCAAGTGATTTTATTAAATGCAAATAAATTCTTTAGGCTCAATTCTTAACATTCTCTAATTGAATTTAAGAAGAATTTATGTTGACATAGAAAATTACTTGAGCATTTGTAATATATCATTCTTCATATATCTAGCACACACATTATGCTTGAATTTGTAATATGTTTTGTCATCATCAAAAATGCCTCAATCAAGAAATTGATTAGATTAATTTTGATGATAACAAAACACTTTTGAAGTGTTTAACTCGTGTGTTTAATGTGCAAGAAAGTTTGATTGAATTAGGAGATTTTTTGGAACCTAAAAATCCAAAAAGAATAAAGAGATATGAAGAAAATTATGCTGAAAACACTGTTCATCCAGAAATCACTGTAGCAGCGCTCCAACAGTGACCCAGTCGACTGGTTGAATAGTGCAGTCGACTGGTAAAAGTGGCAGAAGGTTCCCAGTCGACTGGGATGACTTACCAGTCGACTGGTAACACTGCAGCAGCAAAAATGTGAATTTTTAAGAGGACCCAGTCGACTGGTATCACGACCCAGTCGACTGGTAGTTCAAAAATATGACCGTTGGGATTCGAAATCTGAGATTTTAAAGGCACAATCAATTCAAATTGAAGTCTAACGGCCATATTAATTGATGGCTATATAAACCCACTCAATTCAGCATTCAACAAGAAGGAGAAGACATTCAAAAAGAGAAGAACACACACACTCAAGTCATTCATTCTTTGAAACTCAAAAAAGCTTTGAAATACTCATGTTGAGCTATTCTTCAATCTTTTCTTTGAAAGAGAGACATTATTCAGTTGTATAAGCTTTCATTTGTTGTCTCTCTACCATTTACTTTACAGCTTTTATTGTAAAGGGATTACTTCCAAGAGGAAGGGGATACTTCCGAGAGGAAGGGGATTACTTCCGAGAGGAAGGGGATTGTACGGTTTGAGCAACACCCGTAAGTTGCTTGTGTTTCGGTTTGAGCAACACCCGTAAGTTGCTTGGTTTAGTGAAAGACTTCAAGGAGGATCCTTGAAGAGAGTGGACGTAGGGTCGGAAGGATTCCGATATTGCCGAACCACTATAAATCGAGTTTGCATCTCTCTAACTCTATCTCCTTAATTACTTTCATAATTACTTGCTTATAATTATTTATTATTCAAGTAAATGAGATTGATTGCTTAATTATTTTATAATTCAATTATCATTTCTATATTAAGCAATAAACTCTCTCATCTTTGTGCTAGTAATTTAGAAAGATTTAATTCCGCATATATTTTGTTATTTGAGATTGCAAAAAGTATTTAATTTTTTTAATACCCAATTCAGCCCCCTCTTGGGTATTGCCATAGTATATTTTGGACCTACAATTGGTATCAGAGCCTCGTTCTCTATTTTAGGCTTAACATCCTATAGTTGATCCTATGACAACTATATTTTTAGAAGGAAGAGATCTTTCTAGTCCTCCTTTTCTCCATGGAACAAATTTCACCCATTGGAAAGCTCAGATGAAGATTTTTATTCAAGCACATGATTATTTTGCTTGGTATTTCATTCTTGAAAATGAAAATGACTTTGATGTAAATGATAGTAAATTCATTCAACTAAATGCTAAAGTTATGAACATGTTTTATAGTTCTCTTGATCAAAACGAAGTTGATCAAATTTCCTTATGTAAGACTGCAAAAGAAATTTGGGATTTATTGGAAGTCATACATGGAGGAAATGAGCAAGAAAAGAATTTCAAATTAAAAAACTTTGTTCATGACTTAGAACATTTTAAAATGAATGAAAATGAATCAATTTTTGATTCGCAAACTCGTTTTACCATACTTGTTAAAACTTTATCTTTCATGGGTAAAATTTATTCTAACCTTGAACTTGTGAGAATATTTCTTAGGTCTTTGTCAAATCAATGGAAAATTATTTTGACAAAGCATTCTACAAGTGAAAGTTTAAAAGAGCTTGTGGAATCCCTCAAGAAGCATGAAAGCTACTTGGATTACAAAATTGATGGTTCCACCACATCCTTACCTTTTATGGAAATTGAAGATCTTAATCGTGATGGTGATGAAGAAGAAGAAGACTCCTCGAATAAAGAGATCGAATGCGAGGAAATTGCCAACTTATGTCTTATGGCAATCGACGACGAAAATGAGGTATCAACTTCTTCCTCTTCAAAAAATAACATTGTTAGCAGTAGTGAAGAATTGATAGAAGTCATAAATGAAATGTATGAAGAATTGAAGAAATTCGATTCTAGGAACACCATTCTTAAAAAAGAGGTGTTATCTCTTTCTAAAGAGATGGTAGGTTTAAGAAAAGAAAAAGATAAACTATCTTCATCACTTTATGATTCTTCTCAAGATCTTCTTAAAGATGAAAATGAATTAAAGAAGAAGATAATAGAATTAAATGATACTATATCTAGACTTATGCTTGGAAAAGAAAAGTTAGATGAAGTGTTATCTTGCCAAAGATTAAATGGAGGAAAATCCGGGTTAGGTTATTCTCCATTAGGCAAGCAAAAAGCACAAGAGAGCTTATTCATGAAAGTATCATGTGTAAATGAAGCCTCTACTTCAAAGACCTCTAGCAAGGTTAAAAGCACTCCCTCTATAAATGCTAGGAAGTCTAGAAACTCTAATGCATATCCTAGAAATACTCATGCCTATATGTATGCTCACACACATTCTAGGAATAATCATCATGTACATTCTAGGAATAATCATTATGTGCATTCTAGGAACAAATTGTATAATCAGAATTTGCACACTGCACATGCTCATCCTAGGAATTACCATCATGGTTATCCTAGAAATAATGTGCATACTCATAATAATGCAAGCATGTATCCTAGAAATCATCATCATACATTTTCTGGAAATGGTATGCACATTCATATTCCTCACAATAGAAACATGTATCTTAGGAACTCATATCCTAAGCATAATAGGCATGCACATCTAAGGGATCTTAGAAATTTCAATAACTACTATCCTAGGATTGTGCATCATCATCATGTCTATAGAACTCCATATGTTGTTAAGAAAGTATGGGTCCCAAAAGGAACCATATTTTCAAGGACTAACCCTAAAGGACCCAAGAAATTTTGGGTACCCAAAAGTGCAATCGTGTATCCTTGTGTGATGTAGATATGTCTCCACACCAAAGAAAAAGGTAACTATTGGTACCTTGATAGTGGATGCTCGAAGCACATGACCGGTGATAAAAGTGTATTCAAGGAGCTAACTCTAAGAGATGGTGGATATGTCACCATTGGAGACAACACCAAAATAAAGATCATCGGGCATGGAAAAGTTGGTAATGATTTTTCTACCATAGATAATGTATTGCTAGTACAAGGCCTTAAGCCAAATTTATTTAGCATTAGTCAACTATGTGATAAAGGCAACAAAGTCACATTTGAGACCTCTCATTGTCTAGTTATAGACATCAAGAGAAATAAGATCAGATTTGTTGGCCATAGACATGAAAATGTCTATATAGTTGATTTGAAATCTTTGCATTTCGAAAATGAAAAATGCTTTCCTGCTTTTAGTGAAAATCCATGGCTATGGCATAGAAGGCTTGGTCATGTAAACATGAACTTGCTGAAAATTGTTTCAAGAAAAGATTTAGTCATTGGTCTTCCTAAAATCAATTTTGAAAAAGACAAAGTATGTGATGCTTGTCAAATGGGAAAACAAACCAGGATTTCTTTTAAATCAAAGAATGTAGTCACAACTACTAGACCTTTGAAACTTTTGCATATGGACTTATTTGGTCCAATAAGTACCATTAGTCTAGGTGGCCACCAATATGCTCTTGTTATTGTTGATGACTATTTCAAGATATACCTTTGTTATTTTTATTTCTTACAAGGATGAAGCTTTCAAAGGATTTGAAAACTTTTGCAAAAAGGTTCAAAATGAAAAAGGAATTTGTATTCCAAGCATAAGAAGTGATCATGGAAAAGAATTTGAAAACCAAAGCTTTTCAAAATTTTGTAATGAAAATAGAATTGATCACAACTTTTCGGCTCCTAGAACTCCTCAACAAAATGGAGTTGTTGAGAGGAAAAACAGAGTTCTAGAAGAATTTTCAAGAACAATGCTTTGTGAAAATAGTTTATCAAAATATTTTTGGGCTGAAACCGTGAACACTTCTTGCTATATCTTAAATTGAATTTTAATTAGGTCTATACTTGATAAAACTCCATATGAACTATGGAAAGGAAGAAAGCCTAATATTTCCTATTTTCGTACATTTGGTTGCAAATGCTTCATCCTGAATAACAATAAAACTAACTTGGGTAAATTTGATTCTAAGACCGATGAAGGGATATTTTTAGGATATTCTACATCGAGTAAGGCTTATAGAATTTTCAATAAGAGAACTCTAGTGGTAGAAAAATCTGTGCATGTAACTCTTGATGAGTCTAACCCTATTAGTAGTAGAGAAGTTTCTATTAATGATAATGTAGATTTCTTTCCAAAAATGGAAACTCCTACTCCTATTGTTGACCCAAAGATTAATCCAACTCAAGCAAATGAAGAGCTGGAAGCTCATAATTTGGACCAACCATCTACAAGCCAACAAGTGGATGGACTTCCTAAAGATTGGAGGTATGTGAACTATCACCCAATTGATCAAGTGATTGGTGATCCTTCACAAGGGGTAAGAACTCGCTCTTCTATTAGAAATATTTGCAATTATGTAGCTTATCTATCTCAGGTAGAACCTAAGTCCTTTATAGAAGCTGAAAAGGACAATGAGTGGATTATTGCTATGCAAGAAGAGATTAATCAATTTGAGAGAAACTAGGTTTGGAATCTAGTTCCAAGACCTAAGAATCATTCCATCATTGGAACAAAATGGGTCTATAGGATTAAGATGGATGAAAATGGAATAGTAACTAGAAATAAGGCTAGACTAGTTGCTAAGGGATATAATTAAGAAGAAAGAATAGACTTTGATGAGACCTATGCTCCCGTAGCTAGATTAGAAGCTATTTGAATGTTGTTAGCCTTTGCATGCTTTAATAAATTCAAGCTATTTCAAATGGATGTAAAAAGTGCTTTTTTAAATGGCTTTATAGAAGAAGAGGTTTATGTTGAGCAACCTCTTGGTTTTGAAAACTCTAGTCTTCCAAATCATGTCTACAAGCTTTCTAAGGCTCTATATGGGTTGAAGCAAGCTCCAAGGGCACGGTATGAAAGACTAAGTAAATTTTTGATTGATAATGATTTTGTAAGAGGTAGAATAGATACAACTCTCTTCACAAAAACTCACAAAAATGACACTTTGATAGTTCAAATATATGTTGATGATATTATATTTGGTGCTACTAATGAATCTATGTGTCAAGAGTTTGCAAAGTGCATGCAAGGTGAATTTGAAATGAGCATGATGGGAGAACTTACCTACTTCCTTGGACTGCAAGTTAAGCAACTAAAAGGAGGTATCTTCATCAATCAACAAAAGTATATCAAAAACCTACTAAAGAGGTTCGGGATGGAAAGCTCAAAGCCATTTGGAACGCCTATGAGCACAACTACTAAACTTGATCTTGATGAAGGAGGTAAAACTGTAGATTCTAAATATTATAGAAGCATGATAGGTGCTTTACTTTATTTGACTGCAAGTAGACCTGATATAATGTTCAGTGTATGCATGTGTGCTAGATTTCAGTCTAATCCTAAGGAATCACATGTAGTTGCAGTAAAAAGAACCCTTAGATATCTACAAGGGACCCAGACCATAGGATTATGGTACTCTAGAGAATCATCTTTTGAGCTAGTAGGATATTCAGATGCTATCAACCTAACCAAAAATCCTATTCAACACTCTAGAACCAAGCATATAGAGATTAGACATCATTTCCTAAGAGACCATTCTCAAAAAAGTGATATAAGACTAGAATTCATACCTTCAGAAGATCAAATAGCTGATAGTCTTACAAAACCCTTAGATGAATCTAGTTTTTGTAAGATTAGAATGTTGATGGGAATGCTGGATCTTGATAACCTGAATATTTGATTGCTTCACTCATCATATGCATGTTTGACATTGAGTGAAAGAGTATTAATCATTGTTTAATTATTTCCCCCACTCAAAAATGTCATAGATAAACAAATTCGTGCTAAAAATTCAAGACTGGAAATTTTACTAAGGGTCCAGTCGACTGGTACATGTGACCCAGTCGACTGGTAACTCTCTGCTAATTCTTCCAAACGACTGTAAGTCTTCTCCAGTTGTCTATTAGATCAAATCCTTGTTTGGAGCAATTTAATACTCAAATATTAATTGTTCTTTGATAAATTCTCTTTGATTTGGCATTGGATAAATCAAGTGATGAGCTTGAATTTAGATTTGAGAATTACTTTTGAGTTATTTATCTATCAAGCATGAGCTTAATATGAAACTTTCTATTATATATGCTTGAGTTTGAAATTAATGATTATCTTTGCATTGAATTGATAATCATCTAATTATTGAATCTAACATACCCTAAAAATGATATTTGATTGATAATTGAAAATTATATTTCGGTGCATATATGCAGGGGAAGTAATTTTTTTTCAAGTACTTATAGATATTTCCAATCTGTTCATCTTTTTGAGTAGTTGATGAGCTCTTTGTCTTGATTATTCAATCAATCAACTACTGATAAGGCTTGTTAAGTTTTATCCAATTTTATTTCTCTTAAGAGTTAAAAATAATTACTTTAGACCTTTTGAAAGGGGGAGAAAATCTGATTTATTGATAAAAGAGAAAACCTTTGGTAAAATCGTTTTACTCAAACGAGTTTTAAATACTTGATAAACTCTTTTGGATTTATTTTAAATTTGATTATTATATCTTGAGAATTTTATCTCTATGTTCTAAAGGAACTCTTTCAAAAGCTTTATATTTCTTGATGTCTTGTAAAACGATTCTTTTCTCAATATGTTTCATCAAAATATTTTCAATAGCATATTTTGAGGGGGAGCTCTTTTTTTTTTTTAAATCCACCCTTTTTTATTATGACAAAAAGGGGGAGAAAAATAAGAATATTAGAGATCTTGTTAGACCTTATT
The DNA here is from genome assembly GCA_023935145.1 of Bretschneidera sinensis. Taxonomy (NCBI): domain Eukaryota; kingdom Viridiplantae; phylum Streptophyta; class Magnoliopsida; order Brassicales; family Akaniaceae; genus Bretschneidera; species Bretschneidera sinensis. Next base: position 76,596,559 of record CM043701.1, on the reverse strand, counting down.
CTTAAGATTTTTGTCACCATCAAAAAGGGGGAGATTGTTGACCCTGAATGATTTTGATAGTAACAAAAATCTTAATTAAGCACTAATGAGTATTACTTAAGTAATATAGATTGTTAATAGTGCTTATACATCAAAAGAGATCAAGATTGTAGAAATTGGTGAATCAATGTTGATGATCTCAAAAGTTAATAAGTTCTCCAAAAGATCAAATTCAAGGAGAATAATTTAAATGCATCTTCAAAGTCAATAGGGATAAATTATAGATTTTAATCCTAAGATATACTTTGTAAGCATTTCAATTGTTAGGAGCTAATTATATTTGTATTGCATTTTATTATATAGTCTTGATAAATTGAAGATATAAAATCTCCAAGTGATTTTATTAAATGCAAATAAATTCTTTAGGCTCAATTCTTAACATTCTCTAATTGAATTTAAGAAGAATTTATGTTGACATAGAAAATTACTTGAGCATTTGTAATATATCATTCTTCATATATCTAGCACACACATTATGCTTGAATTTGTAATATGTTTTGTCATCATCAAAAATGCCTCAATCAAGAAATTGATTAGATTAATTTTGATGATAACAAAACACTTTTGAAGTGTTTAACTCGTGTGTTTAATGTGCAAGAAAGTTTGATTGAATTAGGAGATTTTTTGGAACCTAAAAATCCAAAAAGAATAAAGAGATATGAAGAAAATTATGCTGAAAACACTGTTCATCCAGAAATCACTGTAGCAGCGCTCCAACAGTGACCCAGTCGACTGGTTGAATAGTGCAGTCGACTGGTAAAAGTGGCAGAAGGTTCCCAGTCGACTGGGATGACTTACCAGTCGACTGGTAACACTGCAGCAGCAAAAATGTGAATTTTTAAGAGGACCCAGTCGACTGGTAGTTCAAAAATATGACCGTTGGGATTCGAAATCTGAGATTTTAAAGGCACAATCAATTCAAATTGAAGTCTAACGGCCATATTAATTGATGGCTATATAAACCCACTCAATTCAACATTCAACAAGAAGGAGAAGACATTCAAAAAGAGAAGAACACACACACTCAAGTCATTCATTCTTTGAAACTCAAAAAAGCTTTGAAATACTCATGTTGAGCTATTCTTCAAGCTTTTCTTTGAAAGAGAGACATTATTCAGTTGTATAAGCTTTCATTTGTTGTCTCTCTACCATTTACTTTACAGCTTTTATTGTAAAGGGATTACTTCCAAGAGGAAGGGGATACTTCCGAGAGGAAGGGGATTGTACGGTTTGAGCAACACCCGTAAGTTGCTTGTGTTTCGGTTTGAGCAACACCCGTAAGTTGCTTGGTTTAGTGAAAGACTTCAAGGAGGATCCTTAAAGAGAGTGGACGTAGGGTCGGAAGGATTCCGATATTGCCGAACCACTATAAATCGAGTTTGCATCTCTCTAACTCTATCTCCTTAATTACTATCATAATTACTTGCTTATAATTATTTATTATTCAAGTAAATGAGATTGATTGCTTAATTATTTTATAATTCAATTATCATTTCTATATTAAGCAATAAACTCTCTCATCTTTGTGCTAGTAATTTAGAAAGATTTAATTCCGCATATATTTTGTTATTTGAGATTGCAAAAAGTATTTAATTTTTTTAATACCCAATTCAGCCCCCTCTTGGGTATTGCCATAGTATATTTTGGACCTACAGTTATTTTTATTGCATATAAGGATGAAGCTTATAAAGGTTTTGTGAACTTTTACAAGAATGTTCAAAATAAAAAAGGCATTTCTATTTCAAATATTAGTAGTGATCATGGAAAATAATTTGAAAATCAAAGCTTTTCAAAATTTTGTAATGAAAATAGAATTGGTCATAACTTTTCAGCCCCTAAAACTTCTCAACAAAATGATGTTGTTGAAAGAAAAATAGAGTTCTAGATGAATTTATAAAAAAATATGCTTTATGAAATAGTTTACCAAAATACTTATGGATGGAAGCCATAAACATTTCTTGCTATGTTTTAACTAGAGTATTGATTAGGCCTATGCTTAAAAAACTCCATATGAACTATGGAAAAGTAGGAAGCCTAATATCTCTTACTTTCAAGCTTTTGGTTGCAAATGTTTCATCCTAAATAACAATATAACTAATTTAGTTAAATTTGACTCTAAGACCGATGAAGGGATATTCTTAGGATATTCAACCTTTAGTAAAGCTTATAGAGTTTTTAACAAAAGAACTCTAGTGGTTGAAGAATTCGCACATGTAGCTTTTGATGAGTCTAACTCCATTAGTAGTAGAATAGTATCTCTTGATGAAGATGCAAATTATATTCCACGAATAGATGCTTCTACTCCTATTGTTGACCCCAAAGAAAGTCAACCTCAAGTGGATTAAGAGATAGATACTTCCAAAATTGATCAACCATCTACAAATCAACAAGGAAATAGGCTTCTCAAAGATTGAAGGCATATGAATTATTACCCAATCGATCAAGTGATTGGTGATCCTTCACATGGGGTAAGAGCTCGTTCTTCTATTAGAAATGTATGCAACTTTATAGCTTACTTATCCCAAGTTGAACCTAAGTCCTTTGTTGAAGCTGAAACTGATGAAAACTGGATTTTCGCTATGCAAGAGGAGTTAAATAAGTTTGAGAGAATCAAAGTTTGGTCTTTAGTTCCAAGACCAAGGGATCAATCAATGATTAGAACTAAATGGATGTTTAGAAACAAAATAGATGAAAATGGAGTTTTAACAAGGAGCAAGGCTAGACTTGTTACTAAAGGTTACAATCAGGAAGAAGGAATAGACTTTGATGAGACCTATGAACTTGTAGCTAGATTAGAAGCTATTCGGATGTTGCTAGCTTTTGCATACTTTAAAAATAAAATTTTAAACCTTTTTCAAATGGATGTGAAAAGTGCATTTTAAAATGGTTTTATAAAAGTAGAGGTTTATTTTTATCAACCTCCTAGTTTTGAAGATCCTAATCTTCCAATTCATGTTTATAAGCTTTATAAAGCTCTTTGTGGGTTGAAACAAGCTCCAAGAGTATAGTATGAAAGGTTAAGTAAGTTTTTACTTGAAAATGGTTTTACAAGAGGAAAAATAGATACAACTCTTTTTATAAAAACTCATAAGCATGATACAATATTAGTACAAATTTATTTAGATAATATTATATTTGGTGCCTCTAATGAATCTATGTGTCAAGAATTTTCTAAGTGTTTGCAAGGTAAATTTGAGATGACTATGATGGAAGAGCTTACCTACTTCCTTGGACTTCAAATCAAATAATCAAAGGGAGATGTCTTCATCAATCAATCCAAATACACCAAGGACTTGCTGATAAGGTTTGGGATGGAGAATTCAAAGTCAATTGGAACTCCCATGGGCACCTTAATAAAGCTTAACCTAAAAGAGGTAAATCTGTTGAAACTAAAAAGATTAAAAGCATGATAGGAACTTTATTATGTTTGACAGTTGGTAAGCCTGATATAATGTTTAGTGTATATATGAGTGCAAGATTCCAAGCTAATCCTAAGGAATCTCACTTAGTGGCCATTAAAAGAATTTTACAATATTTGCATGGTACTCAAAATCTAGGATTATAGTATTCAAGAAAATCTCTTTTCTACTTAGTTGGGTACTCGGATGCTGACTTTGCTAGATATAGGTTAGATAGAAAAAATAATAGTGGAACATGCCAATTTCTAGGTTGCATGTTAACTTCTTGATTTTCAAATAAACAAAATTTGGTTGCACTATCACCCACCGAAGCAGAATATGTAGCCGCCGGTAGTTGTTGTGCACAAGTTTTATGGATAAAACAACAACTAGAAGATTATGGCATGAGTTTTAAAAATATACCAATATTTTGTGATAACACTAGTGCCATCAATCTAACCAAGAACCCCATTCAGCATTCAAGAACCAAATATATTGAGATTAGACTTTAATTTTTAAAAGATTATGCTAAAAAAAATGTGATTACATACTTACAGAAGATCAAATTGTTGATATTCTTACTAAACCTTTGAATGAAAAGAGCTTTTGTAAAATTAGAATGTTAATGGGCTTGAAAAACTTTGAATATTCCTGTGTTTGATTGCATTTCATTCATCATATGAAAAAATATCATTGAGTAAATGAACATTAACTCTCATTTGATGTTTCCGTCATTCAATGATGGTATAGAGTAAATCAAACTTGCAAAAAAATTTCAAACTGGATTTCATATTTTTCTTTGAAAATCCTGATATAGTCGACTGAATAGTGTCATTTAGTCGATTGGATGAAGAAAAATCTTCATTAAGTTGATTGAACCAACTCTTCGATCGACCGAACCCTCATTGAATTCAGACCCTAACTCTCTACCTTTCATTGAGTCGACTGAATGCTTATCCAGCCAATTGAATGACCTCATACAATTGACTAAATGAAGCATACAGCCGACTAAACGCTTGTGATTTTAGAAAATTCAATTTTTATAATAACCTTCTAGTTGACTAAAGAAGAACCTAGTCGACTGAACATGAGATTTTATAAACTCCTTCTAAGATATTTTTTTGTCATTTCACTTCTCATTTTCAAAAGATTCAACCGTTTCATCTTCCTTCTCTCAAAATCTTTTCAATTTCTCTTAAAAGCCAACTTGTAACTACTATTTGAGCGTTACCCATCAGTTATGATCTCTTCATTTTCAGTTCTTCTCCATATCTCCTCAATTTTTCGAAAATCCATCTCTCTTTATCCTTCAAATCGTGAGCTCTCCCTCTCTCTCTCTCTTTCAAAATTTACAGTTTTTCCTCTTAAATACGACTAAATCTATCAAGATTTCTCTCCAATTCATTCTAAAAACACTTACCCACTACTTAAATTCCATCTTTTTGTGATTTTGATCGCTCTAATTCGCGTTCTTGATCTCATTCTCACACAATGTCAAACGAGGGGAAGTGTTTGAAAAAAGGTCTATTATAGAAAAGATAACTCTACAAGAAAGAAGCACGAAGCTTCTCCATCAGAAAAGGGAAAAGTTGCAGAGGGGAAAGTGAGCAATCCAAACAGTGAGGATTTGGACGTGTCACATTTATGAAATGAGTACACCAAGGAGAGATATGATTCATGGATAAGAGTTAAAGAAATAATGCTTGGTAGACTTGTAGATTTTGGCTCTATTAGGTTTGGAAATTTCGACATGGAACCCTTGTTTCATAGATTAGGATGGAAACCTTTAATGAAAACCAATAAAAAAAAATACTATCCTAGACTTATCAACCAGTTTTATGCTAACATGGTTCAACCAATCCTAACATCCCTAGGTTGGAAGGGAGTTTACTGTGTCAGTAAGTCTTTTACTAAAAATCCTGAAATTACCTACTAAAGGTATCAAATAGGTAGAAGATGGTTGGCCTTTCAACTTTGACTATGAAAACGCTTGTAGAGTTGTCAATGGAGACCCAAACTATGTTTATGGCATCCAAACCTACAACACCTATCTAAACCTACCGTTAGACTCTTGGATTCTAAATCTTATAGTCAATTTGACTATTAATCCAAGGCTAGATAGTAGGAACTGTCCATCTAAATTAGACATTATCCTGATTTACTATCTTAAGATAGACACTTCCTACAACCTATATCCTCTCCTTATGAGTAATTTGGTGGTAAGTGGTGGGAACAACACTGGGTGTCTACCATATGGCATGTTCATAACTCTTATCCTGAAACATTTTGAGATTTCACTTCTTGAAAAATGAATCTAAGTATATTGACATGTCCGATGTTATCAATGTATCTTATGCCAAGAAAATGGGTTGTACTATCAAGGACAACTTTATAGTTTTCAAGCCCAGCTAAAACATTCGCATTTCAAATAAGGATGAGCTAGATGAGGAGGTAGAAAAGGAACTAGGATATTCCTAGGGGTCTTTGGAAACCTATTAGAGTTTAGGAAAGCACAGCTGGTGCTGGTTCACAAGCTGACATGCTTTAGGCATTGACTGATCTCCAAGTCACCCTGAACAACACGCCAGAAGCTACTGACATAAAGCTTGACGACTTGCTAGTGGGGATGACTTCGATTTATGATGATTTCACAAACTTCTGTGCTGAAGCCCAAGGACAGCATGCTCAGCTTCAAGATTAGATGACTCAAATTCAAGATCAACTTCGTCACTTTGGTCCTCCTCCTCCTCATCCTTCTTCTCCTCATTATGATTGGGAGCATTGATTTCTTTCTTCTATCCTTTTATATCTATGAATCTTCACAACTATTTGCAAGTTATATTTCATTTACCTTCATGCATTTTTATTTTTTCATAATTTTATGGGATATTTAGCTTTATGAGAGCCTTGATTTTTTAGGTATCTTTTGCTATGCTCATGGGAGCCTTAGCTTTTATGTATGGATGCTTACTTTTAGATCATAGGGGCATTATCTTTATATGATGGATGTTTGCTTATTATTTTCTCTATGCTTTCATTTGAACGTAAATAACCATATTTTTTATTTTTCTCAGGATACCTTAAACTCTCTGTTTTGAGCTAAATTTTCATATACAGCTTTCTATTATCCTTATCTTTCTATCCATGGATATAGAATTTTATTTTCCTGTGTTTTGGACACCTTTTTCTACTGTTGACAAAAAATGGAAGAAAAATGAGAAAATATGAAAAAATATGTTGTATTCATAGATTAAGGGGAGCCTTGCTCCTTTAAGTATTTTAAGTGATTTAAAATGACTTATAACTGCCTATATTGCTAGCTAGGTTGCTTTTTGAAAAATGCATGAGTTTTTAATCATAAAAACCAAGGAGACTATGTCCATTTTTTAATAAAAACCAAACACTTAGATTTTAAAATTGTTTCTCCTTATGGTTTTATCATTATCAAAATAGGGGAGATTGTTGACTCTTATTTGATTTTAATGATGACAAAAATATATTAAATTGTGCTAATCAATTTATCTAAATGCTCAAAACTACAAAGATGGTTCCTCAAAAGATAATTAATTACTCAACCTTGGAAGAAGTTGAAGATGAAGATTAAGTACTAAGATAGTAATTTAAATGATGTAATTTTCTTACTCAAGTACATAGCTTATTATATGGCTCATTTTGATTTTAAAGTGTTTTCAACAAAATGATTTTGATTGGATTTGTTTTTCATAAAACAAAATTAAAACAGAGAAAACTTTGTTTAAGGTGTTTCAGTCGATTGAATGAATGATAGAAAGTCTGCCCTTCTTCATCCAATCGATTGAACATTCATCCGGTCGACTAAATAAAATACCTGACACAGAAGTTTGAATTTCAAGTAGCATCCAATCGACTAAACAAGCATCTAATCGACTGGATACTCGAAATAACGGAAAATTTTCAAAATCTGAAGTGTCATTTAGAGCATTAAATGTTCTAAACCACTCGCAAACGAGATTTTGGTATGAGTAACGGCTAGTAGAAATTTAAACTATAAAAGCTCATCATAAATAAGAGGAGATAACAACTTTTGAGCATTAAATCTTCTTCTTCTCATTTATTTCTCTCAAAGCTTTCCAAAAATCTTTATGAGCAAATCTTAAAAGCTTTGAACTTCTAAGAGATATAATTTCTTCTTTATAAGAGCATTAAATGCAAAGTCTTTCTTATTATTGAATCATAAATTTTCAATCATTGTAAAGAAAAATAGTTGGTGTAACTCTTAGAGTGTTTAGATGTTAAACACTTATTGTAAAGATTTCCTTAATCGGAAGAGATTGTGTACGGTTTGGGCAAAATTTGTGAAGTTACTCGAGTTATTAATGGATTACTTTAAAGAGGTTCATTGAAGAAAATAGTTGGTGTACCTCCTAGAGTGTTTAGATGTTAAACACTTATTGTAAAGATTTCCTTAATCGGAAGAGATTGTGTACGGTTTGGGCAACACCTGTGAAATTACTCGAGTTATTAATGAATTACTTTAAAGAGGTTCATTGAAGGGAATAGACGTAGGGTCAGAAAAATCTGATATTGTCCAACCACTATAAATAGTGTTTGCACAGTCTCTTAATTATCTCTTTACTTTCATCTCTATTATACTTATTGCTTTTGATTGTGCTTGAAAAGTATTTAAAACTTATTTATTATGCCAAAAGTTTTAAAAACTCAATTCATATCTTTTTGGATTTGCACCTTAGTCTACAGGATACTATTTGGGTAAAATATTTGATTAGATTTTGAAATAATTAAAGGAAAAGTCAGGTTTTCAATAAGTTTTGATGAATTAAAATAAAGTTTAACTATTTTTTGAACAATTGACTAATAAAAAGTTAATGAAAAGCAAACAACAAGTAGGTAAGTGTATATTCTAAAAATTAGGTGATGTAAATATAATCATAGACTAACTTCAAGTAGTTAATGTAATTTACCCTATTTTATTTTATTTAACAACAAAACAACTGTTACCAAATTATTATTTATTTTTAATAAATCCAAAAAATCTGTCATTCAAAATTAAGATAAATTCAAATTTCCAATTGTTGAAATCAAATTCGGCTCAATTTAAATTTGAGTTATTTATCACTCGTGTTGGGGTTGAGTTGGTATCATATTTTTTAATTCGAGTCGGGTTTTTGGGTTCCGTCAAATTTTGCCAAGAAAACGACACGGGACTAACAACCCATCTTCTTCTTCTGCCATACCCGACGTACCTCTCGGCTCTCTCTCTGTGGAGCAAGATTTTCGGGTATGAAAACATTTTTTTGTTTCTTTTAAATGCCAATGTTGGAATGAGATATTAATTGTGGGATTATTGGGTGGATTAGTTTAAAATTTTGAATAATCAAAGAAATATGGAGGCACAGATTATACAAGCAGAGTTAGTGTTGCCAACACACCTTAGTTTCAAGAAGATACAGATGTATGAGAAGTACCCAAAAGGTCAATCAAGAGGCAGGCACTGGAAACATCTCAAGCAGATCCTGCAAGCTGAGAATTACCAGAATTACCCTCCTGATGAACCCAATTGTAAGTTAAGCCAAAATAATTCGTATTTCTTGTAATGTAAGAATTTTATTACTCTTAGAAATATTTTTTTGTGTTTCTAAGATTGGGTTGAAATTGATTTCTGATTATGCTTCATGTCCTTGTAAATGTCTTACGTTTTTGTTATGTTTATCCTGCCATAGCAAAACTAAAATAAAAATAATTGTTTTTATATGCTTTGGTTATACTAATATGCTAGTCATCTTAAGTGAAATGATAGCAAAATTCTTATAGATCCTAAATTAGCAGTAATGAAAAGCTGAACCTCTTACTGAGAGTATCAAAATTTGTATAAGCGGGAAAAAGGGCATTTATAGGGAAGGGAAAACAATGGGAAGAACATGATTCATGGCATCATCAAGAAAAGAGAAGAAAAATATAGTATATATGATCAATGGACTTATATTGCTTTGAAATTGGCTAGTCCATGCTTGGGGAAGATGTAACTGGCACGAAGGACAGAGTTTCTTAATATCTTTACATCAAGTATTTACTTCATGTTCATAGCCCTTTTTTGGTCAATTTTGAATCAGTTAAAGACTTGGGTTGAGATGGGTTGCCATAACTAACGTTATTTGGATGAAGTGGCTAAAAAGCAGAACTGGTTTTATATATGGATGTTTATCATACCTGACAGAACTGGAGCTGGACTTATGGCCTTAAATGATCAGATTCCTGTAGACTGCCTTTTCTTTTGGCCTTAACAAGTTTGGTTTTTGCAGCTTGCATTCAACAAATTATAAATAGGTTGAGTTTGCAATGAGGACCAACCATAACTGTCTAACTCTTGCATTTTCTCCAATACATCATATATATGTGTATGTGTATGTATGTGCATTATTTACACGTGTTTGCGTGTACACATATGTATGTATGTCTTATACGAGTAGGTACTTTGATGGCTTTCTAGATTTTTTTGGTCTCCTTTTATCTTTTAAAATATAGTTGTGTTGACAGGTGGTTATGGATCACACCTTTAGTAGAGTGTTTAGGATAGTAGATGTGATTACAGCCTTGAATGTGCCTGAACCCGCTTACTGGAGTGAGATTAAACACTTAAATGTAAAGATGGTAGCAACATTTAAGATTAGAGGAACAAGAGTTTTGGTTTTTGAAAATTTTAGTTGTAGATAATTGAAGAATAAAAGTGAACTTGTTTGCTCTTCAGTTGATTGTCTTGCTATGGAAATTAATGTCAAGTCTAACTTGATAAGGATTGATCCCCCATGGATCTTGTTTTGCAGATGTTAATATTGAGTCACCACCTTCAATGCATCCATGCAAGAGAATATGTGATATAACAGGATTTGAGGTATGCAACCGTATTTACAGGAAGGGGTTAATTGCTTTACTGAAAATCAGAGAATGTTTTAGATTATTTTCCTAACATATGATCCAGCTGAGCACGTGCACATTGACACCCACCGCTCTTCGCATTTCTGTTTTATAAAAGCCAGTCATGACAAAATGATAGTGAACTTGGTAATGTGGGTTTTCAACTCAAGAAAATGTAACATTCGTAGAGATTTTTTTCCCTCTTTTGGGTGTCATTGCAAGTATTTACCATTTGGTAATGGCAAAAGGAAGCTTGTTGTTCTTCAAGACCTTACTTTTTTAAGGTGTCTGTAGGTTGAGTAGAGTGCTGGACTGGTGAAGCTTGGCCTGACATATCTCAAATACTCTATTCGTATTCAGTTTGCCTAAAACTCCAGCTACCAAAGAAAAAAAAAACTACAGCTACAATCTCTATGCTTGCCTCTTGTGTAGCTTAAAGTTCCTATACCTATTTAGATGAAATTAAAGGCCCTAAAACTCATTAATTTCTGACTTCACGGATAATGAAATTTTAAACATAAAGCTAAGTGGAGTCATTTTGATTTGTCAATATGGTGTGTAACTCAATCACAAACACTAAGTTCATTAGTCGGAAAGAAAGGGAAAATAGACTAATCGTTATATGATTACATTGTACCTCTTTTCCATCTCTTGTAGGAGTATAACAATAGAAATCCTCAGTTTGTGGTTTGAAGCACCCATACGCATCGTCTAACTTAGCATTATCCAGGGCTCATGTTTGACCCTGAGATACAGGACTGGGCTGGGGAGCCACCGAATTTTACTCCAGTTCACGATTTCAGTGCTTCCAGTGCAGATTCGTGGCGAATTGCACCGAATGTCAGTTAAAATGTAGCAAATGATATTATGGAGAGTTGAACGTGCGACTCTTCCCTGTTATGTTGGTGCTTTAGCACCTGAGCTGGCATACATCTTTGGTTATCAGTCTACTTCATTTATATTTATTGCATGCTACATTGAGTAATAATAAATTCCTAATCCCTAACACCAGTATAATACTAGAACATCATCTATATATAATTATATAATTTTTTATAATATAAATTTATATATGCTCTCGGTCTTAACATTTTATGAAATTTGACGCTCTCCCGCTCCCGCTCAGCGATCTTGTATCCTAGGGTTGACCTTAAATAGTTCATAATCGAGCTTGGTATGTCAGCTTGTGCTTGGCTTGTTTAGGATGCTGATCGAACTGGAACAAACAATGAGTTAAGCTTTAGCTATTCATCTCTAACTCATTATTTACATGACCTGCTTACCTTCAGAAAAAGTTATTCATTGTCCTGCTTAAAATCAACCTTGCTCATGTCATCAAATAGACATTTTTCATGTGCTATGAAGAGCTAAGTAGATCTTCAAATGTCAACAGGTTACAAAGATTAATCACTGGTTCATGAGTTCTCTACACGTTTGGTGTACTTGTTCTGTGTATGGCGGGTAATTTGCTACTGTATTATGCAGGCACCCTATTATGATCCAAGGACCAATCTCCGCTATGCAAATGCAGATATTTTCAAGCTTGTAAGGTCCCTTCCAAATGAGTGTGTGCAAAGATATCTGGCTCTAAGGAATGCAGCAGTTGTTCTGAAGTGACTTTTTGTAGTTCGTATGACTATGTAAGGCTTACTCGGTAATTATCCATGTATGTTTTTTTTTTTTTTCAATTTCTATATCTATGATGACTCATTGGATAAGGTGATTTTTAAAGAGAACAAGAAACTGCATAACCCTCCAAAAGTTACTTATAGAATAACATCATATTAGTCTTTAACCAATGGGTAAAGTACCAATTCAAGCTATTAATTTATTTAGTGAAATGCTTATTTGTTCTACTTTTCACAAATGTGATAAGGCAGTTATTTAAGTGTGTGTCTACACATAGACACACACACACACACAAAATTGGCTAGTGCCCTTAATTTGAACCAACACAAGAACCATTTTGTGATTCCCTTGTCGTCTCCTAGCAGTGACATCTTTCGTGAGCTCCTGAAAATGTCGGAAGAGGAGCTTGGACTACCAAGTGAAGGACCCATCACATTGCCATGTGATTCTATGTTCATGAATCACTTTGTCTTGCTCATAGGACGAGGTTTAACTAGAGATTTAGATAAAGCTTTGATTAATTCTGTTATTAGCAGTCGCTGCTTATTAGCTGTTTCTTCTCATCAAGCATATACAGGCCTACAATGCTTGTTAATGCCTACTGAATATATTAGACTAGGAATTTGTAAATGATCAAAACTCTCGTGGTGTTCATATCATAACATTCTTGTTCTATTGTCTTTGCAATAGAATGTTAAGGAATCGCAATAGAAAATTCTCATTGCAAAACAAAAAAATAAAAATAAAAAAGCTAAAAATATTTGACCGGTTAATTATTTTTTATTGGCAACAGGCTTTCGCAACGATTTGCTTATCTTGTTGTAAGATGTTACACATTTCGTAAAAAAAAAGGCAATTAGTTGCTGCAAAATCTCATTGCTAAAAACTGTTTTCTTGTAGTGATGCTTGAGGCATCTAGTCTTGTCTTCCTGCTTTTGTGGATAGTAACAGAGTTTTGAAACCGTTGAGACCGTTAGTGCTGAAGAAGAAGAAATCTATACTATAATAAAAAAAGAGAGCTATCTTATGTGACACTCATATTTTTCATGGTTAATTAATTCTTTAATATTTTTCTATTTTTTAAAATGTTTACAACTGAGGAGGGGTTATCATGACGGAGAAGGAGAAGGAGAAGGTGGCAAGAGTGGCTATTTTTTTTTTTTTTTTTTTTAAAATAAGGTGGCTGTTGATTATTTTGAAAAAGAAAAAAAAATTCACTTCATTCGGACCTCAAATTTTGCATGAGACCCTAAGAGTAATAGATAGCCGAGTGACAAATAATTGAATGAGTCTCTTCTGCAAGAATTCAAAGCTGATGAGGTGGAGAGAGCTCTTCGGCAAATGCATCCAACTAAATCACCGGACCCGATGATATGTCAGCAATTTTTTTTTTCAAAATTTTTAGCATATTATTGGCTTTGATATTACCACAGTTTGTTTCTTTTCTTAACCATGGTCAATTTTATATAAGATTAATTTCACACGAATTGTTTTGATCCGGAAAATTCCGAACCCCGACTCCATGGCCCATTTAAGGCCTATTAAACTGTGCAGTGTTTTGTATAAAATTGTTGCAAAGTCTTAGTTAATAGGTTTAAAATGGTGCTCCCCCATGTTATTTCGGAAACACAGAGTGCTTTTGTTCCTGAAAGACAAATTACTGATAATATTCTCATAGTCTACGAAATCATTCATTCGTTAAAAAATAGGAGAGGAGTGAGAACAGTTTTTGTGCTTTGAAGCTTGATATAAGTAAGGCTTATGATATGGCTGAGTGAAAATATATTGAAGAAGTTATGTTAAGGATGAGTTTTTCCACTAAATGGGTGAATCTTATTATAAAACGAGTGTCTTCGGTTACTTACTCTATCATGATCAATGGAGAACAATATAGATATATAAAACCTTCTAGGATTCTTTGTCAAGGTGATCTCTTATCTCTATATTTATTTCTTTTGCATGATGAAGGTCTTTTAGGTTTGTTGAATGAAGCTGAACGAGAAAGGAGAATTAGTGGAGTGGCAACTAATAGAGGGAGGGCCTAGAGCTTTTTATCTTTTCTTCTTCGACGATAATATTCTTTTTGCAGAGGCTACTAGGCGTGAGAGTATGGGATTGAGAAGGATAATGGCAGCGACTTCTAGCCAAAAAATGAACATGGAGAAATTTGTTGTGTTGTTTAGGTCCAATTTGAGAAATGAAAGGAAGGATGGAGTTCAAAGGATTTTGAGGGTTCCAACGATTGCAAGACACGAGCGGTATCTTGGTTTGCCAACGATGGTCGGAAGGCAAAATAATAAAGAATTTCAAGCTATTAAAGACCAAGTTTGAAAACAACTTCATCGGTGGAAAGGTAAGTTGTTGTCCAAGGCAAGGAAGAAGGTGTTGATAAAGGAAATGGTGTTATCTATCCCATCTTATGCAATGAGTGCGTTCTAATTGCTTTCGACTTTATGTGATGAGATGAAAAATATGATGAATAAGTTTTGGTGGGGTAATGGTAGCGATAAGAAGATTCATTGGATGCAGTGAAAAATATTGTACAAATCTAAAAGTCATGGAAGAATGGGGTTTTGTGATTTAAGAGTGTTCAACAATGCTTTGCTTGCCAAACGGGGCTGGAAGCAGTTAAAAAAATTAACTAGCAAGGAAGAGAGAATTTTGCTCAAGACTCGAGGGAAAAATGTTTCCCTTTTTAATTCCTTAAATAGCAAAACAATATATCAGTAGATCCAGAAAAATAGAAAAACTAAAATAACAAAAGTAGACTAATTCAAATAGAAAATAAGGCACTAACTCCACAAACAAACTAATCGCCACAAACTTAGCTTTGTATGTGACTCGCTCATGAACATGGGTTGTGGGTTGTTGAATAAAGAGCTCTCCATCAGTTGAGAGATTCCAGCCACCAAAAGTGCAAGATGAGTAACTAGACAATTTGCTGAACTGGAAAGTTAGACTATGAAGGCCTTGATTCAACTATTGGGCTTAGACATTGAGATGGGCCTAGTGGGCCTGAGCTTGTGTCTTAACATCCCCCCGCAAACGAGAGGGTAGCTCAACTACACCAAGTTTGTCTTTGAGAAATTGAAAACGAGAATGAGACATTGGCTTGGTGAGAAGATCAGCCACTTGATCATGCGTTAGAACATATCGAACCTCAATCTCTTTATTAAGAACTTTGTCATGAAAAGAAATGCACATCAATCTCTATGTGCTTGGTGCGAGCATGATAGACCGGGTTGGATGCAAGTGCACTCGCACTTATATTGTCACACCAAACAATAGGTGTAGATGCAAAAGATAAACCAAGCTCAGAAAATAATGAGTGAATCTTAGAAATTTCAGCAACCACTTGAGCTAGTGCACGATACTCTGACTCTATGCTTGAATGTGCAACTACGTGTTGTTTCTTTGAAGACCAAGAGATGAGATTATCTCCAATGTACACGCAATAACCAGCAACAGAATGTCTATCATCTGGACATGATGCCCAATCAGCATCTGAAAAACTTGTCAAAGTGAGTTTTTCATTGTTTTGGATGTGCAGCCCATTGTAGATAGTTCCCTTTAGATACCTAAAGACTATTTTGAGAGATTGCCAATGAGTATTAGTAGGTTCTTGAAGGAACTGACTCAGCTTATTCACCACAAAAGGTATGTTAGGCCTCGTATGTGTAAGATACTGTAATGCTCCAATAGCATTCCGATAAAGAGAAGGATTTTTCATGGGTGTACCCGTCTTAGCACTAATAGTTTGAGTAGTTTTCATAGGAGTAGGGCACGGTTTGACATTGTACATGTCAAAACGATGCAAAACTTCAGTGGCATACCTTCCTTGATGAAGAAACATACCTGATGCATCTCGGGGGACTTCAAAACCAAGGAAGAAGTGTAAGTCTCCAAGGTCTTTTAGTGCAAAGCAGCTATGAAGTCTGTCAATGAAAATTTGCAGCAACTTTGAATTGTTTCCTGTCAACACAATGTCATCAACATATACCAGAGCAAAAATAATGTTAGTATCAGTCTTGTAGAAGAAGAATGAGTTATCAGCCTTTGATTGATTGAAATTCCAGTTGATGAGAGTAGTTTTGAACTTGTCATACCAGGCTCTTGGAGCCTGTTTCAAACCATAGAGTGCTTTGTCAAGTTTGCACACAAAATGAGGTTTAATAGCATCAATATACCCTTCAGGCTGCTCCATATACACGGACTCTTGTAATTTTCCATTGAGGAAGGCATTGTTTATGTCTAACTGACGAATATTCCACCCCTTGGAAATTGCAAGAGTGAGTATGATGCGGATGGTGGAAGTCTTAACAACTGGGCTGAAAGTCTCAAAGTAATCAACACCAGGGGTTTGATGAAACCCCTTGGCAACAAGGCGAACTTTATAACGGTGAATCATCCCATCAGAATTTCTTTTGAGTTTGTAGACCCATTCGTTGCCGACAATGTTGTAGGTGGAGGAATAAGGAACCAATGTCTAGCTCTTGTTGAGTAAGAGAGCTTTGTATTCATCATCCATTGCTTGCTTCCAAGAGGGATGAGTGAGAGCTTCTTGTGGGCTAGAAGGCTCGACAATGGTGAGATCTTTGGCATGAAAGAAAGCTTTAGGCTTAAGGATGCCAGATTTGGCTCGGGTGGTCATGGGATGGGGTTCAGAAACTGAAGATGGCTTTGTGCTGGTTCTTCTTCGGATTGTTTGGGATGGTGAGATATTTGGAGAGGACACTGCAATATCTGGTAGGTCAATGTTGGTTGTTTCAGGAGTGGTGGTCTCATTTGTAGGTGTTGTGTCTGCTGTGTTCTTAGGTTCAAGGTCAGAAGTGAGGTTTGGTGTGGTCTCGGGCTGAGGTCGAAGTTTTGGTGAAGCTAAAGAATGAAAAACCTCAAAATTCAAGTCAGTTCTGTAATGGTTACCTTGATTGGACAAGTTGACAGAAGTAGTTGATGCACCAAAAGCTTGAAGAGGTGTTTTATCACCTAGTAACCAAGCTGGAATGACAATGGAAGGTGAGGTAGAAGACCACTGCAGAATAGTATCCTCTGTGATAGAATTAGAAGAAATTTGACGAAGGAAACCATTCAAAAAGGGAAAATCATACTCATTAAAGACAACATTCCTGAAAATAATTATTTTACCACTAGGACTTAAACATTAAAAACCTTTATGAGACTCACTATAGCCAAGAAACACACACTTGAGAGAACGAAACTGGAATTTATGTTTTTGGTAGGGTCGAATACATGGAAAATAGGCACATCCGAAAACTTTAAACATTTTGTGATTAAGAGGAGCATTTAGCAAAACCTGAAATGGTGATTTATGGCTCAATACTGAGGTTGGCATGCGATTGATGAGAATGACAGCTGTGTTGAAAGCATCGACCCAGTAGGTGAGTGGAAGATAAGCCTGTGCAAGAAGGGTTAGACCTGTTTCAAAAATATGATGATGTTTTCGTTCGGCTCTCCTATTTTGGGCTAAAAGTATGGGGACAAGGATGACGAAATTTGATACCTTACTGAATTAGAAATTTGGTGAATGATCTATACTCTCTTCCCCAATCAGATTGAATTGTTTTGATTTTTCTTTCAAATTTGTTTTCAACCATTTTTTGAAATTGAATAAAGGTAGAAAGGGCTTCATCTTTGTGTTTGAGAGGATAAAGCCATGTATATCGGCTAAAATCATCAATGAAGTGAATGTAATACTTAAAGTCATAGGAAGAGGTAACAGGTGCTGGACCCCATAAATCTGTGTGAATCAATTCTAAAGGTTTTGTGGCATGTTTTTCAGATAATTGGAACGGTAAAGAATGTGATTTACCAAATTGACAAGCATCACAAAAAGGAAATTTTTTATTAATAGAAGAATTTTCATTACACTATTTCAGAAACTAGGACATGACTCGATGTGAAGGGTGGCCAAGTCTCTTATGCCACAACTCACTTTGGGAATTGAAAGGTGCAGACATACTAAAAACAGACTGATATACCATGTTGTTATCATTATTGATGACTCCTAAGTACTGACTATGACTTTTATTGACTGGATGAGACAAGCACGAGACATTTTGCGGTGAGAGTGATGGTTCCAGTTGATATAACCCCTCTTTAAGCTTCCCTTACAGTAGAACCAAACCTGTCTCCTTGTCCTTCACAAAGTAACAGTTAGAATAGAATTGAATAAAGATGTTGTTATCTAAAGCAAGTTGAGACACACTCAAAAGATTTTTGGTTATTGAAGGCACAAGGAGTATATTTTTCAGATTTATTTGTTTTGGAGTACGAGTGGGCAAAGTGGTATGTCCTATGTGTGAAATACCTAATTTCGTGCCATTTCCAACAATAAGTTGATCCTTACCAATGTATTCAGCAGCTTGATTCAAATTGTTCATGTCTCCAGTGACGTGATTGCTTGCTCCACTATCAATAAACCAGGCAGGATCCGCTACCATTCCAGGGGATGCAGTGTAGGCCGAGCGTGAGGCCTGAGCTTTATCTGATTTATTCTTGGCTTGTTCTGGTGTGGTACCCGTATAGTTTTCATCATACCGGTTCCAGCAGATTGCTGCAGTGTGGCCCATCTTCCCACAGACTTGACATATTGGTTTTTAAGACGAGTTTTGTCCACCTCTTCCTCTTGCTTGATATCCCCCTTTATTGTTGTTCGATGATCTTGTTGGCCCTGAGTATTGTCTGTTCTGTGTGTAGTATTGACTCCTGTTGCCTGTTGAAGGAGAAGATGACCTGTTGACAAAGTTGGTCGAGGCTTGACTTATGTTGGCAGCAGCTTGACTTAATCTTGCTGCATTGAGTTGCTCCATTCGACTTTCATAGGTCATCAATGTTGACTGAAGCTCTTCCCAAGTAATAGGATCTTTGCTTGTAAGTTGAACTACGATGGGGGTGTATTCTTCGTCCAAACCAGCAAGCACTTGAGTGATTAAGTCGCTGCTCTCAACTGGTTTGCCTGCAAGAAAAAGGTTGTCAGCTATTAACTTGACATTATTAAAGTATTCTTCAATTTTGAGACCTCTTTTCCTTGCATTCTACCACCACCAACAAATTCCCATAGTTTTTCCATGACCATATATAGTGGCATTCTTTCTCAAACACCTTCAATTAAGCTTGATAGTGAGAATTATCTCTTGTGGCAATTAGGATTTTGGTCAGCGTTGGCCTCTGCCCGTGGAAGTAGGCTTTAAGCCGAACCACATAAATTTGTTGTCTTCATATTTATCTTACTTTATTGTTTTGTGATTATTACTCGATCAAATTACGATCCTGTCACGATCTATTTCTAACAAACTGGTATCAGAGCTTGCAGGTGGTAAATTTCTGTATGTTTTTCTGCGAGTTTACTGTTCACGTGAATAGTAAATTTTGTGAATAGTAAAATTTTGTTCAGGATCATTTTGTTCGATCGAGATGCCAACAATGAAGTTTGATATTGAGAAGTTTGATGGAAACAGCAGTTTCAGTCTATGGCAAGTTCGTATGTTAGCCATTCTAACCCAAAATGGCTTGAAGAAAACACTACTGGGGAAAGCCAAGATGCCTACCGGCATGAGTGATGAAGATTGGGATGACCTGGATGACAAGGCTCTATCCGCAATCCAACTGAGTCTTTCAAATGATGTCTTACAACAAGTTCTGTCAGAGAAGATTTCTGCAGACTTAAAGGCCAAGCTAGAAGAGTTGTACTTGACTAAATCCTTGGCCAATAGGTTGGTTTTGAAGCAACGCCTTTATGGTCTCCACATGACGGAAGGTTCCTCTCTCAAGTCCCATATCAGTGAGTTTATCTCAATTATTAATGATTTGAAAAATCTTGAAGTTATTATTGGGTCTGAAGATCAAGCTCTCTTATTATTATGTTCATTACCACTCTCATATAAAAATTTTAGAGACACTATAATTTATGGTAGGGAAGAATTAAATTTTGATGATGTAATATCTTCCCTTATGAGTAAGGAGAAATTAGATAATGAACTTTTGTCTAGTAAGTCTGATGATCAGGGCTCTAGTCTTGTTGCAAGAGGCAGATCCAATGACAGAGGCTTTGATGGTGGCAAGAATAGAAGAAGATCAAAGTCAAGAGGAAAGCACAAAAATTTGACTTGCAATTATTGCAAGAAGAAGGGACACATCGTAGCGGAATGCTACAAACTGCAGAACAAAAAGAAGAATGAATGCCAAAATGACAAGGGCAAGCAGAAGGAAGAAACAGCTGATGCTGATATAGCAGAAGAAAAAGGTGATGATGTTCTATTTGCAACCAACAAGTCCAGATCCAATGACGAGTGGATTCTTGATTCTGGATGATCTTATCATATGTGCGCCAACAGAGATTGGTTCTCCACATATGATTCTGGTGAAGGTGGAGTTGTTCTAATGGGCAATAATCCCACTTGCAAAACTGTTGGTGTAGGCACAGTAAAAATCAAGATGTATGATGGAGTTGTCAAGACATTGACTGATGTCAGACATGTACCTGATTTGAAGAAAAATCTCATTTCTTTGGGCATTCTGGATGCTAATGGCTACAAATTTGTGATTAAGTCTGGGAACATAAAGATTTCCCGTGGTGCACTTGTTCTCATGAAAGGAAAGAAGTCTGACAATCTATAAACCTTATTGGGTTCAACAGTTATCGGCTCTGCAGCAGTTTCCTCATCCATGTCAGATTCAGACTTTACCAAGTTGTGACATATGCGTCTAGGGCATATGAGTGAGCAAGGATTAGCTGTACTTAGTAAAAGGGGTCTTCTGCCTGAAAGAAAGATTGGGAAGCTAGATTTTTGTGAGCATTGTGTCTTTGGAAAGCAGAAAAGAGTCAGCTTCAACACTGTAATTCACAGAACCAAAGGTACTCTTGATTACATTCATTCTGATCTATGGGGGCCTTCTCGTGAAATTTCCAAAGGAGGAGCCAGATACTTGCTAACGATTATTGATGATTTTTCTAGAAAGACTTGGGTCTATTTTCTCAGGCACAAGAATGAGGTATTTGGCATTTTCAAGCAATGGAAGACCTTATTGGAGAAGCAGACCGGGAAGCTAGTCAAGAGACTCAGAACAGATAATGGTCTTGAGTTTTGTGATTCAGATTTTAATCAATTCTGCAAAGATGAAGGCATTGTCAAACATCGGACGGCGAGAAAGACACCACAGCAGAATGGTGTCACAGAGAGGATGAATCGAACACTATTAGAAAGAGCTCGATGTATGCTTTCTAACGCAGGTCTTGGCAAGGAATTTTGGGCAGAAGCAGTCAATTTGGCATGTCATTTGGTGAACCGCTCTCCTCACAGATCACTCGAACTTAAGACACCTGAAGAGGTTTGGTCAGGTAGCCCTCCTGATTACTCTAACTTAAGAATATTTGGTTGCCCTGCATATGCTCATGTGAATGAAGGAAAATTGAAGCCTAGGGCGAAGAAATGTATTTTTCTTGGTTATGCTTATGGTGTTAAGGGTTTTCGCTTATGGTGTCATGATACTCATAAGTTTATGATTAGCAGAGATGTTATTTTTGATGAATCTGTTATGCTTCACCCTAGAAAAGAATTGCCTGTTCAGTGTGATACAGGAAAGAAGAATGCACAAGAGAAGGTGGAACTTGAGGTTGATACCTCATCATCTGCAAATCCTAATCCTATTCAGCCAGGAAGTTCGTCTCCAGGTGGAGAGACACACCATGAAGCTGAGCATCACACTCTAGCTGGTGGAAGACAAAGGAGACAGATAAAACCACCCCAACGGTATGGTTTTGAAGATATGTTGGCTTATGCATTAAATGTTGCAGAAACCGTTGATGTCGCCGATCCAACCTCATACTCTGAGGCCATCAGTTCATCTGATTCAGACAAATGGCTCATTGCGATGCATGAAGAGATGGAATCTCTAAAGAAAAATAACACCTGAAAATTGATCGAACCACCTAATGGTAAGAAAATTATCGGGTGTAAATGGATATTTAGGAAGAAGGAAGGAGTCACTGGTGTTGAAGACACCAAGTATAAGGCACGATTAGTAGCGAAAGGCTACAGTCAGGTGGAGAGAGTTGATTTTAATGATGTTTTATCTCCAGTTGTTAGACATACTTCTATTCGTGTCTTACTTGCTTTAGTTGCAATGCATAATTTGGAGTTGGAGCAACTTGATGTGAAAACAGTCTTTCTTCATGGTGAT
Source organism: Bretschneidera sinensis (assembly GCA_023935145.1). Taxonomy (NCBI): domain Eukaryota; kingdom Viridiplantae; phylum Streptophyta; class Magnoliopsida; order Brassicales; family Akaniaceae; genus Bretschneidera; species Bretschneidera sinensis. Next base: position 76,574,381 of record CM043701.1, on the reverse strand, counting down.
CTTGATGAACAAATCTATATACAGCAACCAGAAGGTTTTGAAGTTGAAGGCAAGGAAAATAATATTTGTCTTCTAAAGAAATCCTTGTATGGACTCAAGCAGTCTCCACGCTTGTGGTATCGAAGGTTTGACTCTTTTATGCTGAGTATTGGATTTTCTAGATGCAAGTATGATAGTCGTGTCTACTATCAAAGACTTGATGATGGTACTTTCATATATTTGTTGCTATATGTTGATGACATGTTGATTGCAGCAAAGAACATATATGAAATTAATAGATTGAAATCTCAGCTAAATGATGAATTTGAGATGAAAGACTTAGGTGCAGCAAATAAAATTTTGGAAATGGAGATCAATAGAGACAGAGGTGCAGATAGATTATTTCTGTCACAACAGAAATATATTGAGAAAGTCCTGAAACGTTTTGGTATGCATGATGCTAAACCTGTGAGGACTCCTTTAGCTTCTCACTATAGATTATCAGCATCCATGTCACCATAGTCAGAAGAAGAGATAATGAATATGTCTAGAGTTCCTTATTCTAGTGCAGTGGGAAGTATTATGTATGCAATGGTTTGCAATCGACTAGATATCTCACATGCTGTCAGTGTAGTTAAAAGATATTTGTCCTGTCCAGGAAAAACTCATTGGCAAGCTGTCAAGTGGATTTTGAGATATTTGAAGGGTACTTCTACTGCTTGTTTGGAATTTGGTAAAACTTCTGACAATCTAGCTGGATATGTGGATTTAGATTTTGCAGGTGATTTGGACAAGAGAAGATCAATTACAGTTTATGTATTTACTATTGGGACTTATGCTGTCAGTTGGAAAGCTACCTTGCAGCCGACAGTTGTATTGTCTACTATAGAGGCAGAATTTATGGCTGTTACAGAAGCTACCAAAGAAGCTATTTGGTTAAGAGGTATACTTAATGAACTCAGTTTGGAAACAAATAAAACTGTAGTTTATTGTGACAGTCAGAGTGCTATACATTTGATGAAGGATCAGATGCATCATGAGAGAACTAAACACATTGATGCGAAATATCACTTTATTCGGGATATTGTGGCTCAAGGTGATGTTATTATAAGAAAGATTGGCACTCTGAATAATCCAGCTGATATGCTGACAAAATCTCTTCCCATTACCAAGTTCACACACTGCATGGACTTGGTTGGTGTTGCACAGCATTTGCATTAGACCCTTCGGGGTTGTTTGGCAGAGGTTGAAGCTTTTATTTTCACTATTGTCAAATTCAAGTCAAGGTAGAGATTTGTTGAATAATTATGCCTTGAATTAGTGGTGGACCAAAAATTGTCTAAAGTTGAGTCAACTTCTTGCATAATTTGTGGCTTTTGTTTGTGGGTCAAAAGCATATTCTACTTTAAGCCATGGTGGAAGACAAAGTGAAAGACAAAGTTTACTTTGGTATAATTGGAGAACAAAATGATGAGCAACAAAATGATGAGCATTCATTGTTGTTTGTCCTTTGGAACTTTTGTGAGCCTATAAAGGGCATTCCAATTTAAAGCATTTCATCATCAAGTAACATCAAGAATCATCAAGTGAATGAGAAGTTAAGAGAAATTGTGAAATTGTGTGTATTGGCTAAAGCCAATTTTGTAAACACTCTTTGTATATTTTCTCACTATAGTGAAATTTGTCTGTTGGCCTCTGCCCATGGACGTAGGCTTTAAGCCAAACCACGTAAATTTTTTGTCTCCATATTTATCTTACTTTATTGTTTTGTGATTATTACTCGATCAAATTACGATCCTGTCACGATCCATTTCTAACAAGTCTCAACTTTTGTTTCCTTAAATCCAATTATATATATTAAACGGAGGTTTCAACTTCAAATCAAAGCTTCATTAAAATCAAAGGAATTCAACTCTCACCACTTGTGTACAATTCAAGAAAAAAAGTATGCGTAAGTTGACCTAATCAAAAGTTAAAAAAAAAAAAAAAAAAAAAGAAGATAAAACCTTAAATTAAATCAGGTCATGATAATTAACATTACTCGGTCAATTTATAATAAAAGACTTGGAGGTATACATTAACAATAGAAGTATATATATCAAACTAACACTGGAACTAAGAGTAACAATTGCTCCTGTACTCAACAGGATAGAACTCCTCATCATGATCATTTTGAAGAGGTTCACATGGAAAGGAAGCATGGCGCAGAGACTCCTTGGGTATCATATCTCCACTTTTAAGAGTTCTCTAGCCGAGAATATGTAGAGATATCTCCCCTGCAAATTATTGAGAGGAAACAAATTTGAGGTATTAAACACAAATCAGAATATAATTTTTTTTATCACAACTTAGATCAATTGTAGATATTTAATAACAATTTTTCAATCTAACATTCATTAGTAAAAATGATCAACGGGCACCAAAAGTTATTTCAACACCAGTATTATATTTATATACTTTAAGAGAATAATCAAGAATAAAACATTACCTCTTCACCATTAATATATAATCTGAATTCTGCATTCTAGCATGCCCTAGGGTGTATGAAACTGGAAACTGTGGTTCAAGGGTCGAATCTAGCAACCAGGTTGCAACTTTGAACATCTAAACCTTCCTCAAGAATTGATGTTGCGACAATGATATTCACCTGAAAACAAATTGTTCAAATTCAGACATGGCAGTTGGCAACAAACCAATAAGTGTAAATCTAAACTTCTTTAAGATTTCATTTTTTTTTTCCTTGTTTGGAATTGCAAGCCAGAGTTATTTCCTTCTATGTACTTATTCTTCTAGCTATTGTGTTTCGGAAGAAGCTCAGCCAACAGGGATTGCAGCACAATATCTGTAATAACCCTTTGCACAAAAACTATACATCTTATGTCTTTCAAAACACTGTATCCAAGTAACAAAAAAGAAACTCAACAACATCTAATAATGTAAAATTACACAGAAAATGATAAAATATCTATTTTCAACAATCAAACATCATACCAACCTGTATTCGAGAAGAGACTTGTCCCGAATTCACGTTAGCTTTCAAATCATCCACAATGGTCCACCCTGGATCTGAATGCGCTGATGACAAAGAAAATAAGGAAGAAAAGATATTGTAAGCAAAAGAAATAGAAATTGCAATCTCAACCAGTTCTCTCACAAAGGAAAACATACGAGATGGTATGGAAGCTGCAAATGCTTAATGCCTCACCAAATGGATCCAATTTCCTCCATGAAATTTTTTCACATTCATTACATAACATTACTGAACCAAATGATAAAGACTTTTCAGCCTGTTACAAAAACACACAATAGATGATATCTCTTATACCCATATTGTTTCCAATAGAAAATATAGCAAATCCATAATCATACACTGAACCAGTACCTTTAGGGCTAGCCAAACACCAAGTTCATCCAAACAATATATTAAAGTGGAATTTATCTCTGATATTCTCTTTCCTGCAGATTTGCTGAGATCCAAATTCTTCAGTGAACATTCATGCTGAAAAGCAGTGCATCCATTGTCAGCAATGTGTGAATATATATTTATTTATGTATGTGCATATTACTTATCAGAATAAACTCTTTAACTTCAAGTTGCAGAGGCCACAACTCACAAGCGAACAAAGCTATCTACACATCTAGGTATTTAGCATTGTTAATACGCCTCTACTTTTCTGACCCTTTACTATTTCTACTTTAAAGGGATTTCTTTTAATGGCAAAAAGAAAATATTAGTAATAATCATTGAAAATATGTGAAATCACAGAGCGATCTCTGCATTGGCAAATCAACAAATGTCAAAGATGAAAAATGTGCGAATATTGCACCAAAAAAACGTCACATAAGGACTCGCGCCCTCATATACCTAAATTTGCATCCTTAGGAGTTAAGAACATAAACGAATATATAAAGCAGAAAAGAATATAATACAGATAGATTTCCGAAATATAAATAATTCCTGCCAATTACTTTTTTGTTTTCAAATTAATAAGGGAAAAACATAATTTTACACAAGTAAAATAACTATCAAGTAGTAAAGGGGAACAATGAGAAATTTTGAAGTCAAAATTTTGAAGAATGTTAAAGGTTTTAATTGCCATTATTTGTCAGAACTGTTAGCTTTCTAAGTGTTATGGAAGTACATTACTAAATTGAAAAATCAAAGCAAACCTTTGAAATTTGAAGAGATGATTCTGAATGGGGGCAAGCAACTTTCTGGTAAATGGTTGATCCAATGTTTTGTATGGCTGCTTTATTTTCAACTTCTTCTTCACCTTCCAATTCCCTAAAAAATGTATAGGACAACATTCCAATACTGATCTCTGCAATCCCATCACCAGACCACCAAGAAGTCATCAACACCATATTTCTGGAGTGAAATACAAAAGGCTTTGTATTGTATCTAGCTGCACTAATAAGGTATTTATAGCTTTTTCTAGGGTTAAGTATTATGGGCTTGACTAGATCCCTACAGGTAACCCTAGCCAATTTGCTACAGTACCATACATTGTTTACTTTTTAGTTATCCACATTTGGATTTTTTTTTCCAAAATAGTGTATTTTTTTCTTTCTAAAAGAACAATCTTTTCCATATAAGGATAAAATCATCTTCTCTCTTAATTTTGCAAGGATCGGTGCCGTTTGTGCCACCGATCACTTTATATTGAGTAGTGTCTAATAGAAATCAGCTTTCTTAAGAATATTCTTCAGCCATTATTTCATTTCCGTATGTTCTAATTGATTTCAATCCTTTAACAAACCGTTTAACAAACCATAGTATATTTTTCAGTGTTGTGTCTTCAAATTTTCTTAGATGAATTTAAAGTCACTAATCTAATTAAAGAGATTCATAATCTTATGAGCTGATCAAAAAGCTAGAATTAAATATGCACAACATATATGGACAAATCTTTTCGTTTTTACAAAATTAGGATTGGTAAAATTAAAATTTTAATGTGTAATATTTAAGGCATGGTTTAATGTACAAAAATATATTATCTATGATTTTTCAATTATTCTTAGAAAGTCTTGACCTTTCTTCTATGCTAATCCTTTTTAATCTATGCTCTTTAAGAGAAAGTATGTTAAATTAAATATGAGAACTTATGGATTAGAGTTTAATTTATACTCAATTGAAATTTTTTCATAAATTGTAATCTTGATTTTAATGAAGTTATCGATAACATTAGAGATAGAATGGTTAAAAAGGAAATAAATATAAAAGGTTAGTTCGGAAAGAATTAAACATCCAAGTTGTAGAGAAATACTACATATGAATTGAAATGTTATGTGTACGAAAGAATAGAAGGTTGAGAATTTGGGAATTTTGTTCGTTAAGAAGTTGTAATGAAAGATAATTAATGTAGAACTGAGATAGCTACAAAGATAATGTATATGTAGAAGATCAAGTGATTTCATCTGAAATCACTGTTGCAAATTAAGAGAATCATTCCAATAAAGATCCTGCCGAAGACTAGGAAATCATGTCTGCTATACCTACATGTAACCGAAGATAATGCAGCAATTATTCCACGAGATTCTTGCTGAAATTTAGAGATAATTGTATAGCTGTATAGACATTTAAACTATGTTCACATGTTGCAAATATTTAGGAAATCGGTCACAATTGTTTTTATATATACTGCTGTAAACCGCAAGCCTGGAATATCAGAAAATAGAATTCATTCAAAAATTTTGTATTTTGTATTCTTTTACATGGTATCAGATAAGCCATCAAAAGACCAACGTCTACAAGCCATGTCTTCCTCTTCTTCTGATTCCTTTACCACCGTTAATATTCAACCCTCTCAATCTCCTTCTGTTCTTACTATGTCTAACATAGTAACTGTCAAACTTTGCCCTGATAATTACATTCTTTGGAAGGCACAAATGGTGCCATATTTTCTTGGCCAATACCTCTTTGGATATCTTGATGGTACCATTCCCAAACCTCCTAAATCTATCTCTGTTTCCCATCCAGAAACTCATGTCATCTTTGAAACACCCAATCCTACCTACTCTTATTGGATATGCCTGGATAATCTTATCCTTAGTACCCTCATGTCTTCTCTCACTGAAGGAGTGCTTGCTCAAGTAGTAAATCATATTACTTCGTCTGCTGTGTGGCATGCTCTGGATGAAAATTTTTCATCCCGATCTCGTGCACGAACTATGCAAATCCGAACACAACTAGCAACAGCAACGAAAGGCAGCAAGTCTGCCACAGAATATTTTCTCTTTATTAAGAAACTCACTGATGAATTAGCTGTTGCAAGACAACCTATGAGTTGTGAAGATGTCATCACCTATGTTCTTGCAGGATTAGGCCACGAATATGACAGCTTTGTGGCAGCCATCTCGGCTCGCACTGACAAGGTAACACTGGAGGAAATTTACTCGCTTTTGCTCACCACAGAAGCCAGACTTTCTCGCCACCAGATGTCATCTCCCGCTCAACCTACCTCTGTCAATGTTGCCCAAAGACAATACAATCCCTCTCAAAATCGTGGCAGAGGCGGCTCTAGGGGACGGGGTCGTTTTAATCGTGCTGGTTACAACAATACCACACGTCATACTGATCACAATTCAGTAATCTGTCAGGTTTGTAATAAACCAGGACACTCAGCTCGGAAATACTATTTTCGGTTTGATTTGTCTTACTAGGATCCAAAACCAGAAAATAAACAAGCTATGGTCGCTGCTCCTACTAGCACTTGGGATACCGAATGGCATGCTGACACTGGTGCCACGCATCACGTCACTAATGACCTCAACAATCTGAACCTTCAGAATGATGACTATCAAGGTACAGATCAGGATCAAGTAGGCAATGGCCAAGGTTTGCAAATCTCGAAAACTGGTTCCTCTAAAATTTCTACATCCAATTCTACCTTTGTTCTTAATCAAGTACTTCTAGTTCCTGAAATTCATAAGAACTTGTTATCTGTCCAAAAGTTTTGTATTGATAATCATGTCTATTTTGAATTTCATGACAAATTATTTCTTGTGAAGGATTACTCGGGGCAGGTCCATCATCAAGGCCATCTCATTAATGGACTCTACCAATTCACATCTCAGTCTCGCCGTCCACAAGCTTTCTCTACCGTTTGTGTTTCTCATCGTGATTGGCATCATCGTCTTGGACATGCATCAACACCAGTTGTCAATAAAGTCCTCTCATTCATCAATGTTCCAGTCGAGTCTAATAAAAAGCACTCAGTCTGCCCCGAATGTCAAATGGCAAAAAGTCATGACTTGCCATTTAAGTCCTCTTCCAACGTTTCTTCTTATCCTCTTGATTTAATTTTTACCGATGTATGGGGACCAGCATCAGTTGTTTCTACTAACGGTGCTAAATATTATGTTAGTTTTCTTGATGATTATTCCAAGTTTGTGTGGTTATTTCCAATGAAACTCAAATCCGACGTTGAATCAATATTTCTTCAATTTCAAGTGTATGCTGAAAAATACTTCGAACGCAAAATTAAATCTGTCCAATCTGATTGGAGAGGTGAGTTTCGACGTTTGCACAATTATTTTCAACAAACCGGAATAAATCATAGACTAGCATGCCCTTACACTCATCAGCAAAATGGTTCTATAGAGCGCAAAGACCGTCATATTGTCGAGGTTGGCCTAAGCATGTTAGCCCACTCAAATATACCCATGCTTTACTGGGAAGAAGCCTTCCAAACTGCAACCTTCATTATAAACCGGCTACCAACACCTGTTTTAAAGCAAAAATCTCCATTTGAAATTCTTTATAATCGCATGCTAGATTTTTCCTTTATGCGTGTTTTTGGTTGCACATGTTGGCCTAATCTACGCTCTTATAATTCAAACAAGCTGAACTTTCGCTCCAAAACATGTCTCTTCATTGGCTATAGTCTTGGTCATCAAGGTTACAAATGCCTTGATTTATCTACTGGTAAAATCTATGTCTCAAGGCATGTAATTTTTGATGAGAATCTCTTCCCTTATACCAAAGAAAATGTTTCTCCACCCTCTCAACACCATTCTGTTCCAATGCCTCATAACATCAATATCTCCCCTTCTCTTAGTTCCAGTGATTTGCAATCTAACCATTATCCTATTAGAACTGTCTCTACACCTTGTTTGTCTCTTCCTACAGGTCCAGCTGAAGCAATCACCAATCAGGATGCCACTGTTGCACTGCAACATACAGACTTGCTCTCGGATCTGCCACAAAACAGAACATCTTCACCATCCGATGTGCCTGCTATCTCCAATCACCATTCGAAGACAACAAGATCTAAGAACAATATTCACAAACCTCACAAGCACTCTGATGACTATATTCGACATCCTCTACCTCGAGCATTGCTGGCCGAAAGCTCTACTGCCAAAGAACCAACCTGCTTTACAGAAGCATCCAAATCAAATTGTTGGAGAGAAGCCATGAACAAAGAATTCAATGCATTGCTTCAAAATGGAACTTGGTCCTTGGTTCCAAAATCACCAAATGCAAATATTGTTGGCTGTCGGTGGGTTTACCGAGTCAAAAGGAAAGCTGATGGAACTATAGAGCGCCACAAAGCTCGACTAGTCGCCAAAGGTTTTCACCAACAAGAAGGTATTGATTTTTCAGAAACCTTTAGTCCGGTTATCAAGCATGCTACAATTAGATTGGTTCTTTCAATTGCGGTCACTCAAGATTGGCCTATACAACAAATTGATGTGCAAAATGCATTTTTGCATGGTGATCTACATGAGGAAGTCTTCATGACACAACCACAAGGTTTTATTCATCCTCAATTTCCAAATCATGTCTGTAAGTTGCATAAATCATTGTATGGATTACGGCAAGCTCCAAGAGGTTGGTTTTCTAAACTCTCAGACAAGCTCAAATCACTACATTTTCATAAAAGCAAAGCTGATACATCATTCTTCATTTTTAAAACAAAAACTGCCACTGTTTATGTTTTAATTTATATCGATGATATATTAATAACCGGATCGAGTTCAGCTGTCATCAACTGAGTCATTCAAAGCTTGAAGACAGACTTTGCTGTCAAAGAATTGGGGCTGCTTAATTACTTTCTTGGTGTCGAAGCTCTCAGATGCCAAGAAGGTGTTTATCTCACACAAAGGAAATACATAGTTGATTTGCAAGTTTATGCATAATCCTCTTGACACACACTGGCAAGCCGTCAAGCGAATACTTCGCTATCTCAAATATACTGTTTCAACAGGCTTGTTAATTGCAAAAGCTGCAAATCTTGATCTTCATGCTTTCTCTGATTCGGACTGGGCAGCAGACCGCGATGACAGAAGATCAGTAGGAGCTCATTGCATTTTTCAAGGACCAAACTTGATCTCATGGAGCTGTAAGCAACAACCAACAGTGGCATGTAGCAGCACTGAGGCTGAATACAAAGCTTTATCAAACACGGCAGCTGAGCTAATGTGGATAAAATCAATTTTACATGAGCTGGGAATTCCACTTCGGCAACCACCTACTCTTTGGTGCGACAATATTGGTGTTACATATCTTACATCAAATCCGGTATTCCATGCCAGAACAAAACACATAGAGATTGACTTCCACTTTGTTCGAGATCAAGTTAATCAAAAACAATTAAAAGTCCAATTCATTTCAAGCTGTGACCAACTTGCAGATGCACTCACAAAGCCCCTATCACCAAAGAAATTCACAGATGCCAAGAACAATCTGAATGTCCGTGATCTCCCCTTCAAATTGAGGGGGCGTGTGGAAGATCAAGTGATTTGAAATCACTGCTGCAAATCAGGAGAATCATTCCAATAAAGATCCTGTCGAAGACTAGGAAATCATGTCTGCTATACCTACATTAACCGAAGATAATGCAGCAATTATTCCACGAGATTCCTGCTGAAATTTAGAGATAATTGTATAGCTGTATAGACATTTAAACTATGTTCACATGTTGCAAATATTTAGGAAATCAGTCACAATTGTTTTTATATATACTGCTGTAAACCGCAAGCCTAGAATATCAGAAAATAGAATTCATTCAAAAATTTTGTATTTTGTATTCTTTTACAGTATAGAAGTACTCATACAAATTTTTGGGATGGAGAGTTATCTAAGATGTATCTTTTAGATTTTTCTACATAAGGGAAATACTGATTAGGTGCAAAGCACAGAGTATATAACATGGGAAATGAGTGGAAAATTCGATCTAGGAAGGTATGTAAAGGAATGGAATGATTCGGGAAGAATGAAAAGAATAATAATTTTGAAGTACAATCAACGTCAAAAGAAAAGTTTATATGGGTAAAGTCATTGAGAAGTTCAAGTAGAGGTTAAAGACAAATAAAATAAGTTATATTTGAAGTTATATTTGAAGACAACCTAGTGACGAAGTTGGAAAAGAGACTTGTAGAATGGAGTTTGTTAACTATAAATGAGAATAACTTGTAACACCAAGTGGATCTTACTCGGAATGACTCCATTACTTTTCAGCACTGAGCACCTTGACTCAAGATGCAACCATACAAAATTTACAAATCAAACAACAATCTTTCAATCATTGCAAAACTGTACAAATACATATTTTTACATGTATGAAGTTTTTCACTATTACAAACTGACTCTAAAAGTTTTACAAAGGGCATCGATAAAAAGAAAAGTTTTGCTAAAATACATCTAAATTGAATAATTTTACAAATAGTAGGCTACAACAAAAACTTAGACTTTCAAAAGGGATTAAGAGATGAAGATACCGTGGACGAGAACTACTACCGACTTCAACCAGAAAATTTCCGATGCTTTCCTAAAAATATTAGTAAAAAAAAAAGATGAGTTAAAAAGCTCAGTAAGAAACACATTATATATTAGGAGTAATCGTTTTGAAAAGTATTCAATAATTATCGATCTTATTATGTAGGCCCTTATTTTAATCATAATTGCAATATAACTTTTATATAAAAACTTTTGATTTACTTTTCTTGATTCTTATTACCAAAGGAATTATTCATAATTTCAAACGATACTAGTATTTTTAACTTATCACGTAACTCATTATCCAAATCTTAATTCACACATACAACATAAAATCAAACATTCATGATCCACATTCATTCCGAAAATTTCCAATCCACAACAATTGATATCTCAACACCCTTTCACCAGTTCATTCTCATCATATGCCCCTCATGAGCCAATTACAACTCATGCCCTTCATGGGCCAATCTCAACACATGTCCAATATGTTTGAAATGAATGTAATGAGATGCAATGCAATGAATAATAATTTCTTTACTTCTTTTATTTCATATTTCTTTACTTATTTCATTTCATTGCCTCTCATTGGGCTCATCATATAATAACAGGGATGTCTCTCCATGTACCAATACATTTCTCACCTCATATCATCGGATCCCCTTCACTTAGGTATCTACCTATCGCAAGCAGGGTCCTATCATTTCCAATATCATCCTCGAATCTCCTCCACCTAGGTATAAATCTATCCCAAGCAGGGTCTTATCGTTTCTTTTTAATCCATTCATTTCCATAATACCATTATAATTCATGTCCATGCAATGCATTCACAATATCACTACTTTCAAGCATAAAATTTACAACATTTCATATTACAACCATTTCATCCACAACAATTATAAAAACATCAAGAAATTCCTATCATTATTTCCTTATACAACCATAGATCAACACAAATTATTGTATTATTATCATTGCATTTTCATAATCATTTATTATACTACGCTTACTAAGAGTAAGGTGAAACTCACCTTTATAGCACCAAGTACTATTCTTGGGCTTTTTCCTTGCCTTTTCTACGTTCTTCCACCACACCTAAAGCATATGTCATTTAGTATAACAATCCAAGAAGTATATATAAAATTCATATCCATACTTAACCAACAAAATAAGAACCATGTCTCAAGTTGTTCTCCTTAGTTTACCTTTCCTTACCTTTTCTTTTTTCTTTCCTATCAAATCTAGATTAAATTCTCTTTAAAATGATACTTTTACATTTTCCGAAGTAAAATTCAAGTTAAGCTACAAGAAAGTTTAAACTCCTCAAGAGTGAAGACTAATTAACAAGCTTCACCTCATTTATTCTTAACCTTGCTTATTTCCAAACCTTATTATTTAACAAGTTTCTATGTACTATTTAATAACTCCTACAACCAAAGAATCCACACCAATCTAGTAGTCCTTACACCCCAAGATTCTAAATTCATAAAATGAATAATTCCCGAACACTAACTTATGTATGTATATATATATTACCCATATCATTATTACTTATAACTTTGACAATCAATCATATTTTCATATTTTTGTTTCTATTTGTACGCTTATTAAAAGTAAGGTGAAACTCACATTGCTACGCGATTCTACTACTTCCTTCATCTCTCAAGGATTTTCCCCTTAGTACCTAAGAATGAATAACACTTAATCTTGTTACTTTAACTCATTTAAAAGAATATCTAGTAACCCCAAGGTGTTTTGCACACTTCAAATATTATGTGGACACTTCGCACAAAACCAAAAATAAAATAAATAAAAGTGTTAGCCCTTTTTCAAATCATTTACTTTGAATATCAACAAAACCTTAATTTTTATGTATAATAACACTTTTAAAGGTTTTTAGTCTTACTTCAAATGTATATAAATATTAAAATCATTTTGAAAAGGTTTCACACTCAAAAACTGAAAAAGAAAGCCAAATTTTAAAAAATCGTCATGACCTAGTGATAAGTGCTTAAATATTCATATTTAAGCCCCTTAATTTACATTTGTTAAGCTTTTTGTTTACATATTTTATTCTATTTTACTTCATTTTTGTGTTTTCTGTGTTTTTATAGGTACTTGGAGAAAAACAATGGCATTTTGGAAGTCAAAGGAAGAAATCTGGAAGACCTGGAAGCAGCTAAGTGCGATCGAGCACAAAAGAGTGCGATCGAGCACAAAAGAGTGTGATCGAGCGCACAAGCACTCTTACGCACACATAGAAGGCTCGAGCATAACCTTGTGCTCGAGCACACACGTGCATTAAACGGCAGACCCTGTTTTGGAAAGTAGGGTTAGGGTCTTGTTTTGGAAATTAGGGTTTCGAGGTGTCCTTAGAACCTTATAAATAGGCCTGTAAAATACAGAAACAGGAGCTTCATCTTCCTTTTAGGAGGTCAGAGGCCAGAGAAAGATCTTGGAGACGTATTGATGACTCTTCTCTCGGGTTTCTTCTTTCCTTTATTTTTCTTTATAATGTTTTTTATAATCACAACTATGTGTAACTAATTTTCTAGTAGGCTTGGTTGAAGTCCTAATTATGTTTACTCAATAATTCAGTATTGGTGCCTTTGCAATATTTATGTTGTGATGCTTAACTTGATTAATGCCTATTTTTATTTAAATTCCTCATATGTGTTTATCTGATCAACGTATGCATGTGGTATGGATTAGTTAGTTGAATCAATTTGAATGACCGAGTCCTGGGTTTAACAATAGTAACAAAAGATATCCACGCCGGGTTCTTGGGTTAATCAACATGGGAAACCGGGAGTATACACCATACCCTAGGTCTCGTGTGGTTGTCAATTTCCACAAATCTTATGCTCTCTTAAGAAACAACTCAGTATACACCATGCTGAATTCCTTAAGAAAGAGAAGAGTTAGAGTATACACCATGCCTAATTCGTTGCTTTGGGAAATCAATAGCTCAAGGAGCGGACCAAGCCCTTAAGCTGACAAACATTAGGTAATCATGACATATTTAAAGCATTGGCATATTCTTTTGTTGTGGTAGCATGATTAGTGGTGGATATCAAGTCCCTACACCTTTATCAATTCAAACTCAGTACTAATTTCTCTTTTTATATTGCGAAACTAATTCTAAAGCGAAATTCACCAATCCCTGTGGAAATGATCTCACATTTGCACACTATATTACTGTTGACCTTGTGCACTTGCAAGTAAAACAAGTTGGATTATTTGACTATTAATTTAGGTAGATTTTTGCACGACAAGTTTTTGGCGCCGTTGCTGGGGATTGCACCAAATTTCTTTTTAGGATTATTTTTCATTCATTTTTATTTTTTCTATTCTGTTTTATTCTGTTTCATCATAAACCTAATTTATTTTCGTTTTCTGTTCTGTTTCAGGTACTCCAGCTATTTCATCTGTGGCACTGCGATCGAGCGCACTCCTTAGTGCGATCGAGCGCATTTGAGGCAGAGGCTACCCGAGCAGCAGCACTGAAGCTGCTGCACCAAAGTATTTTAGTTGATTCATGCAAGGGCTTCGATCCAGGAACCCAACCTTCTTTCCACTTGATAAAGAGCTTGAGCTTACCATTTGACAAGGGCTTAGAGGCAACATTGAGGAGGAAGAAGAAGAATTTGAGGGAGATACACAAATGGTGGAACAGTTTGATAACCAATCGACACCAGAGCGAAGACCCATGAAGCAATTATTTATCCCACAGAACCTCAACCAACCTTCATGCATTGCATATCAACCTGAGGCAGAGGGAAATTATTATGTATCTCTGTAGATACGCAGTGCATTGACTCACTTTAGGGGTACACCTGTTGAAGATCCACACTTGCATCTTCGAGAGTTCTTTGATCTCTGCAAGTTCTAGCACATCCAGGGCCTAAATCAAGAGGGAATCAGGTTAATTTTTTCCCTTTTACATTAAAAGATAAAGCTAAATTGTGGTATAATTCATTGCCTGTAGTATCCATCCATACTTGGGAAAAGCTATCCAGTAGGTTTCTAAGAAATTTTTTCCCAGCATAAAAGACAAGGCAAATGAGGAAGGAGATTCAATCTTTCCAACATAGGGATGGAAACCTTTTCTTTGAAGCATGGGGACACTTTAATGAGCTACTTCTCAAGTGCCCACTTCACAATCTACCTCAGGATAAGCTGGTACAAGCTTTCTATGAAGGTCTGAGTGACATAAATCAAGGTATTGTGGATTTAGGTTGTGGAGGTGTGTTGATGGAGAAGAGCAATAAAGAAGTCATGGATCTTTTTGAGACCTTAAGTGAGCACACCCAACAATTCCCTTCCAGAGGGAGACCAAGAGTAAAGAGCAAGGGTATGTATGAAATGAACTTAAATGGTGGATCTTCAAATCAGATGGCCGCAGTGGAGAGGAAACTAGATATGCTTGTAAAAGCCATAACCACCCAGAACATCTCACCTCGACCACAAGCTACACAACTCTAGGTATATGCTATATGTTCTCATTTTGATCACACTACTGAAACTTGCTCTTTGTATTCATCTGCAGATCCAGAGTAAGCACACTATGTGGGACCAAACAACTATGCTTCCAAGAACAATGCATATGCAAATACCTACAATCCTGGATGGCAAAACCACCCCAACTTCACATGGAGCAACGATCAAAATGCCTTGAACTTTCAAGGGCAGCAAAGAAACTCCCAACAAGCAGCCCAATCAGTTCCAAAATCAAAGCAGAGTGACCTAGAGAGCATTGTGAGGCAATTGGCAACTCAGCCACAACAACTGATGACTTCACAAGAACAGTTCATGGCAGAGGAAAGACAATTTCGGACTGAGCAAAGTCAAATCAATGCCAAGCATGAGCAAGTTATTCAAAGACTAGAAGTACAAGTGGGGCAATTAGCTAAAGGGCTGAGTGAAAGAAAGCGAGGTGAACTTCGAGCCCAAACACCACCTAATCTAAGAGGATATCAGCAACTGAATGCCGTGACCACTATTAGAAATGGTAAGATCATAGGAGCTGATGAGCCTGCACAAGCATCCACATTAAAGGTAAGTGAGATGGAAAAGGTAAATGCACTACCCTTCCCTCAAAGGTTAGTAAAGTCAAAGAAAGAATCTAAATTGCTCGATATTTTTGAAATTCTGAGAAAAGTAAAGATAAACATTCCCTTATTAGATGCAATTCGACAAATTCCTGCTTATGCTAAATTTTTGAAAGATTGTTGCACTAATAAAAGGAAGTTCCAGGAGCATGAAACGATGGCTTTAATTGAAGAGGCAAGTGCAGTGTTATTAAGAAAACTACCACCTAAGCTAAAAGATCCAGGTAGTTTTACCATTCCTTGCAGGATAGGTAACTAGATTTTCAACCGTGCATTACTAGACCTAGGGGCTGGTGTCAACTTGCTGCCATACACGGTATTTGAGACACTGGGTTTGGGGGAACTTCAACCAACTTCCATCACCTTGCAATTGGCAGACAGAAGCATCAAAACACCAAGAGGTATAATTGAGGATATCTTGGTAAAGGTAGGTCCATTTATTTTACCAGCTGATTTTATTGTATTAGATATAGAATAATCTCCTATGCCATTGCCTTTGCCCATCATCTTAGGAAAACTCTTTATGAGAACTGCTGATACAAAAATTTTTGTGAAAAAGTGTATTGTAAGTATGAAGGTAAATGGTGAGAAGGCTGAATTCAAAATATTTGATGCATTAAAATTACCCTAAGATGATATGAAATGTTATAATGTATGCATGACGCAAAGTGTTGTTGAGGAAGTTTTTCAGGTCTATCACCTTAATCCATTGGAGTCCACTCTCACCCATGGTTTCATAAGAGCAACTATTGAGCCAGAATCTGCAGATGTTTCTGATAACATCATTGAAGCTGTGCACATCCTTGAGGTCTCTCCAAAGCATCCAAGCACCAAATTTGGTGTTGAAGCAGTTGCGGGTGCACTCAACTCATGTTTTTCTTGGAGGGAATAAAAGCATCTGGCTGAAGACATAAAACTTAGTGCTCATGGGAGGCAACCCACAGCATATCCTTTTATTTTTATATTTCTCATTACTGTTTATTTTTAGTATTTTTTGTTTTTCGGTATTACCTTAGTTTTTGTTTTTCAGGGACAAAGTGTGCATCAGTTCAAGTTTGGGGGTGTGCTATGAGCCATGTCAATCCAGCTAGTTCTCCATCTCGCAAGTCAGCTCTTTCCATGATATTCACACACTGGGGACAATGTGTAATTTAAGTTTCTTGTTTATGTTTTGCAAGCTCTGTTGAGGTGCTGGTGTCTTGAAGTTTCTGGTTTATGGTTCTAGTGTTCTTTATGTTGTGCTCTTCCTGTTTCTTATGATGAGGTTGTTTTTTCAAGTTAATTAGAGAGTCTTGGAGACTCTTTGTTTGGTGCAGTATTCTCACATTTTTCATCTTTGACGTTTGTTGGTTTGCCAATGCAGATGCCTATGTAATTTCACATCTTTTCAATGCTTATTACTAAAATTTGCTTTTTGCCTTATAAAAAAATTACACTTACAGTAGAAATACTATGCAATTAAATTCTTCAAATTACAGGCTCATTATTTTAAAAGTTATTATTCTTCCATTTGTTGAAAAAACAATCTAATTTTATCGATTCAGCACATTGGTCATTCTTGTATTGAGGTTTACTCAACTTTTGGTACCACGCAAAGTCATTGAAAAGCACTAGTATGAATTCGTAAGGGTGTCTAGTTTAAAACAAAGTTTTCTTAATTCATAAATATAAGTAATTCACTAGTTTGTGTGCCATATCTGACAGGAGAATTTCCAAAAATAAAATACATTTTTTTTAAAAAAAAAATTGTATAAATTTATGTTAAAAACTTAAAGTATAATATAGTACTAGAATAGAAATAGTTCTATTTTATATGAAAACTTGTTGAAAATCTTACAAAACGTATGAAGATATTGTTGACAAATAAATTTAGGAGAAAATAATTTCATTCCAAAAAATTGCTCTTAGTTGCTTAGATATGCCTTGTAGTATCCTCATTTTAGTGTTAAGGGTAATTTAATAATTTTAAAAATTTTCCGTTGAATTATTCTGGTCATTTAGTATACATGTCACATAATATATATCTTAGTAAATAAAAGGGATTAAAGTTTGGAGAATTTTCTCCTAATATATATATTATTATAATATTAGGAAATTAAGTCACTTATAGCATACTATACTATGTTTGGTAGAGATTAGGAAAAATAAAAAGGGACTTCCTAATATTTTGTACCTAGCCAAACTAGGCCTTAGCTTAATTTAAAAACTCTCAACTATCTGTCTCCCTAGAAAAATTCTTTTATAGCATAATTCTTGAATAAAAATAAAATATATATATTTTTCTTTTCTCGTACCATTTAACAGTGATATGAAACATTGTGTCACGTATATCTCATGATACTGTGCTAAACAAGAATTTTTTTCTCTAGAACTCTCGAAGTTTCTCGACATTTTCTCTCTCTCTTCTCTCTTCACCTGTGTTCTCTCTCCTACATTCACACAGCACCTGGCGATAACGGCAGCGGTTCGCTCCTCCACCACAAACTTACTTTTTGTCGACCAAATTCATACCAAAAACCGCGAATCCATGTTTTCTCCCTAGAATTTTTTTTTCGATCTACTTTCTTTCTCTTCCAGAGATCGACAATTTTGGACACCAACGGTTGTTACTTGTGGCTATGGTCGGCATGGGAAGGAGGTAAACACTTTCCTCCTCTCTATTATATTTTCTGTCCGTAGTTTCTTTTATTTTTCCGTTTGTCTCACTTACTTTGTTTCTATCTCTCTGTTTTGTTTACTCTCAAGAACATGAACTGATATTACCCAAAACTATATGTTTTGAGCTACCCGCGATCCCTACACAACTTCAATTTCGATTAGGTGAGTTTCAAAGGAAAAGCCGTATTCCAATTTTATTCCAAATACATGTATACCTCCAAGTCTTTTATTATAAATTGACCTAGTAATGTTAATTATCATGACCTGATTTAGTTTAAAATTTTATCCACTTTTTTTTAAAAAAATTTGATTAGGTCCACTTATGCATAATTTTTTTCATGAATGTACATCAGTGGTGAGAGTTGAATTCCTTTGATTTTAATGAAGCTTTGGTTCGAAGTTGAAACCTCTGTTGAGTATATAATTGGATTTAAGGAAATTAAAGTTGAGACTAAATACTATTTAGTGAATTTGATTTACCTAGGAGTACCCAAAATCATGAAATAAAAGATTTGTTAATTTAGTTATTGGTGAGTTAATAATTAAGTGGAAGAGATAAATTATGTTATTTTACATTGAGATTAGGATCGTTACACTTGAGATCTTGTTTTACTTAAGTAATATATATGAATTTGTAAGTAATTTCCAAATAATTTCTTTAATCATAGTTTCGTTTTGGACATCGCATATAATCTGTGACTAGAAGCTAACTTGGAGAAATCATATACAAAATTAAATTTTTGCTGATTTATAATTTTGATTAATTAGTTTCTCTTTATACCTAAACTAGTTTAGTGGTTTAGGGAAATAAAGTCAAGGAAGTTCTTGGAATTGGAAAGGTATTGTATTTATATATAAACAAAGCAAAATATAATGGCCATAACTAGATTTGATTAAGTTTCATTTATTGATGTCATGTTAACAAATTAAATCTTGCCATGTAAGGTTATTTTGGTTTAGTAAACCTGCAAATATAAAATTTTCGTGACATTGAAATGTGCTTATAGGATTAAGATATTAATAGGATGAATGATGAGATAGACATATAGACTTAGGTATCAAATTTAACATTTGATGAACTTAATTTAGAGTATAAATTCATGAAATAAGATTTGATCTGACGCTTTAAATGTGGTTTAGAAAATGCCATGCTTATTTAGAATAGTTAATGATTGAGAAAACAAGATTTGAGGTTAATTTTGCTTATGACTAAATGAATTCGATGCTTTAAAATGAAGAAGTGAATACGATATATTTAAGAAATTGTAAGAAAAATGAAGTAAGCTTAGTGTTTGAATTCTTGGTGGATTGGCTATTTTGGAATGTGATTATGTAAACAATGTGGATTCTTGATTTATGGAGGACGGGTTGTAGTTTGTTTAAATGTGTATATATGTGATGAGGCGAATGGGCTGAGTGTGATTTGGAATATGTTGAAAATTCCTTGTATATTATTATGCAGGTGTTGTGGCTATTGAAAAATTTGGGAAAGTCCAAAAAAGAGGGGAGACTTTGACAAAATTTCTGTAGAACTCCCCTTAGTGTTTTGCATAAAGTTTCTTGACCTTAAAAGAGTGAGATGATTATTGGGAGAAGAATGAAGGGTATATATTAGAAAACCAAGAATGAGTTAGCAGTGTCGGAAAGGATTTGATAGCACAAATTTTTATCTCTTAAGTGAAAAATTAAATGCGTGTTAGATTGATAATTGTTTTTTTTATGTTAAATTGGTGGATAGATATATGTTCATAGTTTAAAAAAGATTTAAATTTTAGAGTTAATCTTGCGAAGAATTATAGATTTCATGGTTCTTGGTAGACTTAAATTTTTAGTGAGGACTATGGAAACGGGAATCAAAAATCTTTCTACTATAAGTTTCATTATAACATTTTCTTTCAAAATATCATAAGTTTTACTATCCCCTATGAATTTCTAGAAGAGTTCAAAGGATAAGGCACGTAAAGCATGCATCATAACATGGTATAATTATCATAAAATCAAAAAGGCATAGTCACTTATAATTACCTACCTTGTATCATGATTAGGAATGCAAACAAGTAAGGGTATGAGTGTCCAAGAGGTGCTATTAGTTGATTCATGGATTACGGCATGGTCTCAAGGTGAGTTTCGCCTTACTTTTAGTAAGTGTGGTAAATTATAAAATAAAAACGAAAGTTAAAAATGTATGTAAGTATGAAATATAAACTATATAAAAGTATGAATGAATAAGAGATAAATATTGATATGTCTTGATGTGTTTTGTAGTGAAGTTGTGATATGATTAAGTTGATGAATTTTATGTTTGAGAATTTGTTTGTGATGTAAATGTGCTTTATGAGATTTGAGGTTCTTGATGATTATGTGGAAACGATTGGAGTGAACATGTAAGGGTGGAAACTAGTTGAGTAATATTGTTGAGAAACGTACTGACATATGGAGAGACATCCCCTTTGTGATATGTGCACTGATGAGAATATGAGACTGAGACGATTTCACGTGAGACGTGAATATTTTGAGATGATGATGCTTATGGTTGTTTCATCTTTGTGTTATTTAATGTATGACATGACTTCGTATATATTTTGCGAATACTTAATGTTTTTAAATACTCTCTTGTGCTGATTGTATCTCTCTCATGTTAAGAAATGAGGAAAATAACAACAATATTTGTAGAAATCATAATTATAAAAATTGGCTATGAAATAAGGTTTTATCATATGAAACAAATGCTCGAAGGCAATTAATTCGAGTTATATGACTACTCACTGAGCGTTTTAGTTCACTCCCCTCCCTTTTTAACATTTCAGGAAAGTCTGCGGAAGTCCTTGTAAGGAGATCGAAGAAGAAATGTGTCCTTAGGTGGGTTTTTGCCATGACATCCTTACACATTTTGTTTTGGGAGCTCAATATCAAGGAAGAGAGAATTTTGCTCAAGACTCCAGGGAAAAATGTTTCCCTTTTTAATTCCTTAAATAGCAAAACAATACATCAGTAGATCCAGAAAAATAGAAAAACTAAAATAACTAAAGTAGACTAATTCAAATAGAAAATAAGGCACTAACTCCACAAACAAAATAATCTCCACAAACTTAGCTTTATGTGTGACTCGCTCATGAACATGGGTTGTGGGTTGTTGAATAAAGAGCTCTCCATCAGTTGAGAGATTCCAGCCACCAAAAGTGCAAGACGAGTAACTAGACAGTTTGCTGAACTGGAGAGTTAGACTATGAAGGCCTTGATTCAACTATTGGGCTTGGACACTAAGATGGGCCTAGTGGGCCTGAGCTTGTGTCTTAACAGAAGCTTTTAACTAAAGCCAACACTTAGTGTCATCGAATTATTAAAAGCAAGTTCTTCCTTCATTCAACGGTGTTGCAGGATTGTTTAGGTAGGGCTCCTTCGCTGATTTGGAGGAGCATATAGGAAGCTCTCCCCACAGTTCAAAAAGGTCTGAGGTGGAGAGTGGGTTCTAGTCATAGTATCTAAATCTGGTGTGATAGTTGTGTAAGTTTACTAGTATAGATAATGCAACAAAATTATAAATTTTTTTAACTATGCCAATAAAATTTCACTAAGATTTCTTTATGAATAAATTAGAACGATAAATCAATTCTCTATAAAAGGTTTGGAGTTTATACCTTAGTGAAGATTCATGTTGATCCTTTGAAGACGAGTCCATAAGCCATTCAAGTGTTCTACCTTAAGTGTATCCACATCAGAGCAACCAAGGATGTGGATCTCCTTCTTTCAGACGTCGAACAACACGTGAGGAAGAGGACTAGGGCTAGTTGAAAATTTAAAGTGCTAGCTCTTAGGGTTTTCGACTTTTTAAGAGAGAGAAAGAGAAACAATTTCAGTATTAGGGTTTCTATCAAATAGAACCTTTATATAGAGCGTTTACTCCTAAAATCTCTAGGATTAAACCCTTGATTTAATTAATTCTTAGAAATCTCTCTATTAGCCCATTAGTTCTTCTTATTCTTGCAATTGCTCAATTTGTGTGTGATCCCTTAGGTTTAATATCACATTGGAAGTAGGAAGTAACTTTTACGTAAGAGTTAGATCTCATCCAGCTAATTATGACTCCTTTTTATTTTAAATCTAATTAAAACTATATTTAATCCCCCATTTGATTAAGAATTAATTACAATTAATTCTTAAGGGTTTCTACAAGCCATGATTGAAACCTAGCAGTATATCGTGACTACCTAAGCAATATGAATTAATGTGAACTTTTTCTTTGTCAGTTACCATATAATTTAATCATTCCATCATGTAATGTCTCTGATTAAACCTAAGGCATAGATTTACTATTAAGCCTTAATTATTTAATCATATATATCTTGATCTCAAGTCCATAACTTAAATGGTGAAATTAGAAACTCATTTCTACTTTTCACCCCACTGTGGCCAAGGCATGATGACCTATACATAAGGTGTTAATGGAAGTCCACGAATCACTTGTACAATTGCAACATAAGAACTCCTATTGATAGCCAATAAAATGTCCATTAGGAGTTTCTTAGTCGAGTTAGTTTGGCGTACCTGTTCTCTAACAAGCTCCTAAACAACTTGTTTTAGTGTCTCATACACCAGTGACAGTGAGATCAATCACTCTCAACTCTTTGAGGAAACATAGTATGTATTAATTTATCCGGATTCACTAATTCTCTTCTTAGGGGTCCTATGATTAGGAACATTTAAAAATAAAGCCTAAGAAAATATATATGACTAGCATGATCTCATCATGGTGCTTATTTCCATTGTTCTTATTCTATGGGTTTTATCATATAACGCACATACAGTGATTTGTAATGAACATAATAAATAAGATAATTTCCATTAATAAATATTTATTGTCAATAAATGAATAAGATTAATTATAGGTAACATACCCATAACATCAAATGTTATTGGCTTGTAGGGCACACTACTATCAAGTTGACTGCCAGTGCTTTGGGACTTCCAAGTTTCTTCTCCAATTCGAGAGTTGCAAGAGGATGCCAAAACCAGTGCCCTTATCAACCTAGTGACTTGGTCTTGGAACGAGTATCTAATTTGATATGTTTTCCTTCCTCACGAAGTCGATATTATATGTGGAATACCCCTTAGCGATATGGGTGGAGAAGATTGTGTTGCCATTATAATAATGGTCATTTCTCGGTGAAAAGTGCGTACTTTATTGAATTGGAGTGTTAAGAAAGAATTAGTATTGAAGTTGGAGATGTAGGGGCTACCACAAGCAAAGTTAATTTGTAGGGAGTTTGGAAACAAATATGGAAGACGCGAGTTCTTCAAAAAGTCAAGCACTTCACTTTAAGAGAGAGTCGAAATATATTGCCTACTAAATCAAGGTGATATCGAGAGGAATAGAGTTTGATCTGACTTATTCAATATGTTTGTGTTGATGCTGAAAATAGGTCAAGCTCGAATTCATCAACCCAAGTCAAGTCGGGCTAGATTTGTCCAATTCGGGTCTAAGATCTGGTACAGTTTAGCCGAGTTCGAGGTGTTTGAAACGGAATCCATCCGCAGTTTTTATCTCTGGGGAGGGCCTTCCGATGCTTAAGTCAATAGCTGGCCCAAGAGAGAAGAAGTGATGAGAGAAAATAATAATTTGGATAGAGTATAATAATAAATCTACAGGTGGAAAATAGTACCATTTATATAAGGTTGGAAATCTTACCCTAATGGGAAAAATAGTGGGGTTTCTCGGGGGTGAGTTTACTTTTTTGTCCTTAAGAAGGGTGTATGAGATTTGGTCTTTCTTGGGGGACAAGTAGTCTCTTCTCCTCAGTAGCAAAATTACTCTAGTACCCTTTAAGGTGTCCATGTGTTGATTTTCTATTGGAGGGATATATTTTATCTACATCATATGCCACCCACTCCTTTAGAGGTAGATTTTCAATTATGAGAAAGCAGATTGGAATATTCATCTCAGGGCTTAGGACGTACAAAGTAAAGGGCTATTTTTGGGTCTTCACCTCGGTTCTTAGGACCTAAGACTTATACAAGGTAAAGGGTCATTTTAGGGCCTTCACCTCAATCATCGGAACCTAGGACTTGTACGGGGTGAAGGTCAATTTTTGGGCATTCACATTGGTCCTTAGGGCCTAGGATTCATACAAAATGAAGGACCATATTTAGACCTTCATGTCAATCCTCGAGACCTAGGACTTGTATGAGGTGATGCACCATTTTTAGGCCTTTACCTCGGTCCTCGAGGACTAAGACTTGTACGAGATGAAGGGCCATTTTGGGACCTTCACCTTGGTTATAAAGGAAATCTATTTAGAAATTGCAACAGTAATGCAATTTTTTTATCGATAACTTTAAACCCTAATCACCTTATGATTTGTATAGAACATCTGACAATCAAGAACATTCAAGGTTTAGACTAGTTACCTTTGATTCGCTATGTTTTTAACTCACTGGATATGTTGTAGTCGAATTCTCCACAACGCCCGAATCCAAATTCCTTTGTGTTTTTGAATTCAAAACAATCACAAATGTATGTGATTTCCAAGGTTGATCCACATAGGGCAAATCACGAATTATGATTTCTCTCAAAATTCACTCTCTCTTTTAGGAAGTAGAAGAATTCAATCTCTAGTATAAACTTGTGTATAGATTATGGCTTCACTTAGGAACCCTCTTATAGAGGGATTAAGAAAAAGGTTTCTTTAATCCATTTTAAGATGGTTCCCAAATAACGCCTATGTGCCATTAAAATTCTGCACACTAATAAATTATTTATAGTGAAGAAGAACCGAATCTATAGTAGAACTTGTGTGTAGATTATGGCATCGTTTGGGAACCCTCTTAAAGAGCGATTAAGAAAATGTTGCTTTAATCCCTTTTAAAATGGTTCCCAAATAGCTCCTATGTACCAGAGTAATTCTGCACACAAATAAACTATTTATAGTGTTAGTGTTAAGTGTAACTAACCATTAATTGCAAACTAAAACCATGCAGTTATTTTTTAATTACACATTGCTTCTTTTTTGTGTGGCCCCTTAGGGTCAAACTAATCTGGTTGTATGCCATAATTTTTATATAATTGCAATTGAAACCTTTTTCTAATTAATTAAAGCTCCTAATTTATTTGAATCAAAACTCTATTTGATTTTCTTTTTTGTAAGAATTAATTAATTGTCCACTAAATTAAGGCTAAATTTCATGAAATACCTTGTGGTTTGCCCGATTTTCATTTTATACCTTGAGGTTTTTTTCTTGGAAAAATAAATCTTGTGGTAGTATGCGTTAGTATAAGGGGTTAACAGACATTAAATTGCAAAAATTAAAGATCATTTTATTTTACATTTTTAATTCACCAGTAGACATTTTATACAAACTTTTGTAAGATATTTTTAATACTTATTTGTTGATATTAGGAGTAATTTTTACATATTTGAGGTGTGATTTTTTCCACATTTGAAACACTCTGGACAAGGGTAATTTTTTTTTTTTTTTACTTTTGGAATTTAACGATTGTCAACCCTTTATGGTAACGGAGATAACCATTTTGCCAGAAAAAAGAACCTCAGGGTATAAAATAAAAGTCAGACAAATCATAAGATATTTCATAAAATTTAGCCTTAAGTTAATTCTTAGGGATTTTACAATCATGAGAGACACCTAGCAGCATATCATGACTACGCAAAACAATGTAAATTTGGTTGTGAAACCTTGAACCTTTCTGTTATCAATTACCTTGCAATTCAATCATTCCATCATGCAATATCTCTATTAAGTTAATTAAGGTATGGAATTATTGTCAAACCCTTAACATTAATTCTATGTGCCTATATCTCAATAATAGTTCTAATGGTGAAATTAGAAATTTATTTCTAATTCTCACATTGCCTTGGCCAAGGAACTTCCTAGATATCTTAGTAGGTCACATAGAGCATTCTCTCTTTTTACTTAAGAGTGATAAATTCCATACAAGATAATCAAGTGCCTCAGATGTAAGGATCACATGTACAACTTTACATAAGAACTACATATTAACACATAAGTACAACTCCATGTAGGTTTTCTTAAGTTGAGTAATATTCAGTGAACTCATTCTCCAATGAGCACCCACATACTTGTTTTATTGTCTACCGTACAATTGAAACATAGGTTAGTCACCCTCCTAATTGAGCAAATATAGTATATAACAGTCTAACCGAATTACTAACATCTAATTTGTATTCTATGACGATGAACATTTAAGAGAAAAGCTTTCGAGAAGATTGGGTCTCAAAATTATGATCTCATCATAATCCTATCTCCATTGCTATTACTCTATGGACTTAATCATGATAATATAATTAAATAGATATTCATGATAAATAAAACTTACTATTAATTATGATAATAATTTGAATAAGGTTGTTTTACAAATAATAAGCATAGACATCAAATGTCATTGGCTTTGAAGGCATACTACTAATAATCTTCCACTTATACTAAAGCCAATTGCTCATGTATCTTATGCCCATTTTCTTAAGTTGACAATTAAAATGCTATCATGTTAATGCTTTAGTTAATGGATCTGTTGTATTCTTTGCTAACGCAACCTTTTGTATGCTCATATCTTTCAATGATTTCTTTAATCAAGTGGAAGCGACGCTCAATATGTTTAGATTTCTAATGAGACCTTGGTTCATTGGCTTGAGCTATTGCTGCATTGTTGTCACAGTAAAAAGGTATTGGGGGTTTAATGCTAGGAACCACTTAAAGCTTGGTGATGAATTTCTTCATCCAAGCTGCACCCTTTGTAGCTTCAGACGTAACAATGTATTCAGTCTCAGTGGTGGAATCTACAGTTGTATCTTGCTTATAACCCTTCCACCTCATTGCTCCACCATTCAAGGTGAACATAAATCCAGAAGTGGATTTTCTATCATCCAAATCAGACTGGAAGTCTAAATCAGTATACCCTTCCAATTTCAAGTCACTTTCTCCATATGTGATTAAATTTTTTTAGTCCTCTTAAGTACTTAAGAATGTTCTTCACAGCAATCAGTGTTCCAAACTTGGATTAGACTGATATCTGCTAGTAAAACTTATAGCATGACTGAAATCAGGTCTAGTACATAACATAGAATACATGAAACTTCTTATTGCTGAAGTAGAGAGGATTTGACTCGTGTTCTCTATATTTTTAAGTGTCTATAGAGACATTTACATAGAAAGATGCACTCCATACTGGAAAGGTAACAATCCTCTTTAACATTATATCATGTATGTAGATTGGGATAAGCCAAAGATCCTTCTAGATCTATCTATACAAACTTTTATTCCCAAAACATAGGATGCTAATATGTAGATTAATCCTAATATGTCTGTAGCTCTTTCTCCATGTCCACTAAATGGAGTTTTAATTGTATTTCCCATGAGATAAAATTCACATGTTAGGTATGACTCGAAATTCAATGAATCAAAGTATCCATCTTTAGCAACCTTGCTATTCTTATTCTCATTGATATGATAAAGTTTGAGATGTCATACACAAGAATGACTAATTTCACCATTTTTCATTTTATTAACTTATTGATCAATATGTAATATATCATCATTCAATTCTAGAATATAAAGATCATATATAAGTGTGCCAATACCAAATAACTCATTATTTAAAGAAAATGAACATAAACTATTTTTAAAAGATAGTTCACAACCTTTTTTATCCAAAACAGAAACTGAAATAAAATTCCTAATCAAAACAGGCATATAAAATAATCATTTAATTTCAAAACCTTTCCAAATGGTAAAGCAAAGTAATAAGTCTTTACGGCTAATGAAACAACACTTGCTCCATTTCCATAGCGAAGGGTGACTTCTCTTTTACTCAACTTCTTGTTTCTTCTTAGTCCCTGCAGATTATTGCAAATGTGAGAGCCACATCCAGTATCTAATACCTAAGTAGAAGCATTTTTAATTGACAAATTGATCTCAACAAGAAACGAACTGGACATACCTTTTTAAGGCTTGCTCTTTAAACTCGTAAGGTACTCCTTGCTATTCATTTTCTAATGTCCATCTTTGCTTTAATGGAAGCCCTTGTTCTTTTTCTTTTTGGAATTTGAATAACTGGCCTTGTTGACACCCCTCTTTTGCTTTCAATGTTTTCTTCTTCTTTTTTGAAACATTCTTTCCCTTAGGCTTGGAAGAAGAAACCCCATAGACAAGCATAATGGGTGTCTTACCTTTTTTGATTGTTGTCTCTATAGTCTTTAATATGTTAACAAGCTATAGAAGCGTAGCTTCTATTTTGTTCATGTTATACTTTATAACAAACTGCGAGAATGAATCCGAAAGGAACTACAAGATCAACTCATTACATAATTCAACGTCCATACTAACACTATGTCTGTCAAATTGCTCGATATAGTTGATCAATTTCAATCCATTCTCATGGACTGATGATCATTTGGGAATCCTAGCCCGAAAGAGGTCATTTGAGATATGAAACATTGCAGTGCGACTATGCTCACCATACGACTATTGTAGGTGAAGCAACATCGCATAAGCACTTACCATATTCTCATGTTGCTTCTAAAGCTCATTAGATATCGATGCTAGTATGTAGCATCTAGCCTTCAACTCATCTTCCTACCACTTCTCAAAAGTAGTGACTTTTTCTTCCTGAGCATTCTTGCAACACACACTCAAAGCATTTTATCAAGAACATAGCCAAATTTAATTGAAACTGAAAATGATTCTCAAATTCTTTAGCCATTCCATAAAATTGGGCCCAATTAGTTTTCTGGGATCAAGAATTCTGAATGGTGGGTTGAGGTTGATAAATGTGATCAATAAGTCAACAACAATAGAAAATTAGCATCTATTCATTTTTATTATCCAACAATAGATTCGGTCTTTAATCATATTGGTACCTCTCAATTTTCTTTTCGAATTCATAATCCCTCGGTATGAAATTCGGGAGACCTCATTGAAAGGTCTCTTAGTGGGGATTAAGATCCCATTACTCATTTAAAATAGTTTGACTTAATAGTTTCTTTGCTAGGATAAACCTTTAACGAGTAGATAGTACTTATCATTTATATCTCATGTAATTCCCAATTATTCATCCGGTCTCTAAAATATATTATCCTCACATGATAATTTATTGGACAATATATTTTACTTATGTAAAACCCACCATTTTCACAAATGTAGGTGATTAAACCAATGAGTCCTAACATAAAAGTTCTTGGACCCATTAGTTTTTTACTTATTAAGTACCACATGTTTGTGGCAAAACTTACTTAAAACATAAGATTCCATGTATCATGTAGAACTCAATATTTTAATTAGAATATTTAAAATTTTGAGCTTATGCTTCGAAGCATAAAAGTGTTTATTTGTTCAATTTTGATTAGTAAATAATTCGTACTTGGTTGTGGAGATCTTGGAAACAAGTAAACAAAGAAAATTTGATATTAAAAACTTGCAATTGGGGAGTTTTTGGAGTTTTAAGAAGTATTTGGGTAGGTTGAGAAAAGAGTTATAAAGTGGAAGGATAGTTTTATGATTTAGAAAGTTTTATGGTGAAAAATAGGAAGAAGTGTAAAGTGAAGGATAATTTTGTAATAAGAAAGAAAATTTTTCTATAAATATATGAGAGGAGAGAGGAGGACCAACATGTGCTAGATCCTTCTAGAAAAATAGAGGGAAATCGGGAGAGAGAAGAGAAATGGAAGAAGATTGAAGTTTTTGCAAGAGTTTCAAGGTAAAAGTTTGTACTTTTTTCTCCTTAATTATAAACCATGTTTATTAGATTATGGATTTATGCTTTAAATCTTGAAATTTGAAGAAAACTCTATGTAAAAGCTTGAGAAAAATATTTGTTTTAAGAAAAATGGCTTTTTGTGCTAAGCTTGGAGATTTGAGAGTTCTAGCATGAAATTTTGGCTATGGGTAATGTAAAATCTTTGATTTAAAACCCTTGAGAACTTGTGTTTGATTTGATTTGGAAGTCTCATGAGAGGTAAGAGGTTTGATTTAAATAAAATGGTGTTTCTGCTCTAAAATTTTCAAATTTCGAAATCAGAAAGTCGACTGTCTCGAGTACACAATCGACTGTAAAACTCTTTGGTCATTGGACAGTGGACAGTCGACTATCCGAGCCCCTGAACCTCTTTTTTAGCCATGTTTTCAAAAAATAAGTCATTTTTGTTAAAATATTTTAATCCTAGACCTCTTCCAAAGTATGATGGGTTTGATTACATGATAAAGTTTAAAAATTTAGATCTTGTGAAGATTACTTTCGTTTTAAACAAAATAAAAACTATTTATCTAAAAATTTTAAGTGAAGTGAGGAGGATTTGTGACTTAAGCCTTAGTTATATGTGTATATGAAATTCTATGATAGGATTTGGGTGTGAATTGCTTGATTGCTCTTTATATATATATATATAAACATTAGGTGTAATCGGAGGAAAATATCAAAGGCTTTGAAGTAATCCAAGGTTGGAGCTTGATACAGTAAATGTGAGTACACCATACTTTTAGTAAGCGTATTAAATTATATAATAGAAATAAAAATGTGAAAACATGATTGGTTATATATATATTTGTTAGGTGTAATCGGAGGAAAACACCAAAGGCTTGGAAGTAATCCAAGGTTGGAGCTTGATACAGTAAAGATGAGTACACCTTACATTTAGTAAGCGTATTAAATTATATAATAGAAATAAAAATGTGAAAACATGATTGGTTGTGGAATCATAATTAAAGACTTATAAGAATAGTTTATATATATGATAAGGGATGTGGATGTTCAAATTTAGTATGAAAACGACTTGATGAAGTTATGTTGTGAGAATTTGTGATATGTGTAGATAAAATAAAAACAGTTGTTGTATTCCTATTAATATTTTTGTGAATGATTAAAGTGAGTATGATCCTAATACGTTTACTTGTGAATGAATTATTGTGGTGCGCATAATTATAACGGAAACTGAATGATAGATTGTTATGAAATTGTGATGTGAATGATTGATGGATGATTGACTTTGAGATTTATTGCATCACGAATTACACTTCATACTACATGAATCATTTCATGATTCGTCTAACGAGAGGGACTGTTGTGTAACACCAAAAACATCCGTCTACCAAGGGGGAGTATTGGATGAGGCCGAGAATGAAGTTGATGCTGATGTTGTGATGATGATGTGGTTGAAACGTACTGGTACGTGGAGAGACGTCCTCGTGGTTTTATGATTTGCCCAATGATGGGGCATTATGTTGAAAATCTTGTGGATTTGCCTAATGGCGGGGCATTATGATGAAAAATGAATTGAAATGTGAAATGAAATAAATAAAGAAAGATTATGCATTACATTTTATTTGTGTTGCATATCATGGATAATGGATGTTGTAATGGAAATCACCCATAAAGGGCATATGGATGATTGTTGTGATTGTCTTATGAGAGATATGTGATGTGAAATTGCCTAATAAGGGGTGTTGAATATATTTGGCTCGGTAAAGGGCGTGAATATTGTTGTGGAAATAGAAAACAAAAAATAATGAAGTGGAAATCCCTTAGAATTTTGTTGGTTTTATGATGTTTGCATGTGTGTTATGAAATTGTATGTCTGGATTTAAATTAAGGAAAAAAAATTGATGACTTTCTTGTGATATTGGTATTTTCTTCTTGTTATGACTTTAATAAAAGTGATTGGAGGAAACTCAAGAATATCTTTACTTATGCTAGGAAATTAAATAATTTACTTGTTATAGTTGCAATCAAAATAATAATTTCCTCCATTAGGATTGCTTCTCCTAAAGTGTTTTTGATTAGGCTTTTTAGCTCATTCTTTTATTTTACTAACATTTCAGGAAAACACCAAAAGTTTCATAGTCAAAGTAAAGGGATCTCTTTTAAGGCATTTTGATCACGACATCCTCATCTTGTGGGTTTGTTGGGAATTAAATTTGTGGTCGTGGTTTGATTGTTATAAAGGAAATGCAAAAGTTAGCTGTAGCGGGGACGTGTTCCTTCATTTGTGTCTTTTGTAAAGTTTATAAAATTTGAACATTTTTGTATTTGTAAGATTATTCGGGTTTGTAAGTTGAATGTGAAATTTGACCTAGTATTTGACAAGTTTGTTGTTATAAAATGTAAATTTATATGATTTCATCATAAAGTGAGTCGCTTAGTGCTGAAAGGTAATGGAGTCGTTCCGAGTAGGGCTCACTCGGAATGGGTTGTTACATATCCCTACAATGGTGAAAGGCCACGATAAAACATTCATAATGTCTCTTCATTACAAAGTAATAGTCATTACTTTCATGATGGAGTTTAATTGGTCTTTAGTCTCATCATTTTAATTAAACATGCATCACATATATATCATGCATCATATAATATCAAATAAAATATGACTTTAGGTGATTATGGACTTTTTTGTGTGATTCAGTTGAGATACCAAGTGAATCATTGGTCTTAATTTAGAGTTTAATAACATCTTTCACCAATTCCCACATAATAGGCCTTGCAATCTTCAAATGGGCCTAATTTCCTTGCGCACTCAATCATCCTCCAGCTTTTCATGTAAAATTCTCATCTATTCCTATTCGACTATTCTAACTAATTACATTACATAATAAATAAGAAACCTTGATTCAAAATCAAGGGGGGGGGGGGGGAGAGTTACAATAAGAGGGAGATAAAATTTTAGAACCAAAGATAAAAGAGAGGCGACATATACAAACTCCTATTTAAAATTAATCATATCCCAAAAATAAAGAATTAATATTACAACCACGAAAATTACAATCATATATTCAATCAAATTGAATAATGACCAATCACATAGCTCAATTATTTGGGCTTGATAACATGATCACCCATCCTTGATCATACATACAATCATATTGCATATATAATTTAAATAATTTATTCTAATTATTAATTTAATTCTTAAATTTCTTATCCTAACCAAATCAAGTTTTCAAAGACTTTTCTTAATCCTATTCCAAATATGATTTAAATTTTTTATTTACTAGAATTCATAATTCTATTGCAATAAGGATTTTAGAGTTTTAATTCCAAATCAAACTTCAATTTCTTCAAACTTTTGATTTTAAAATTAAGAAAAATTCTTAGCTAATTAAATCAATTCAATTTAAATTTTTGAAGGTAAAAAATTAAATAATTCATTTCAATAAAATTGGGTTTCAATTTAGAAGAAAATTGAAACAATTTCAAAAACTTTCGAAAAACGCTGAAAACCAATTTTCATGTTACGTTGTCGACTACACTGGGAGGTAGTCAACTATCCTAGGTCTTTGTCTCAAAAAATTTCAAGGTCAAGAGGGTATAGTCGACTATCTCCCCGTAGTAGTCGACTAGTACTAGATGCTGTAGAAAAATTTACGCAATTTTTCATGTTTTTTTCTTCTTAAATGTAATTCAATTCGATCTAAAATCATATTTAGCAATCTAAATTGAATCCAAAAATCTCTATTGATTTTATATTGTTTCTAAAATAATCTACAATATATTTATCATCATCACGTGATAATTTTATATTGTTTTTAAAACAATCTACAAAATCCCTCACGTTCTTAAATTCACAACAGTCATAAACATATGTGATCTCCAAGGTTGATCCACACATGGAAAATCTCGAATTATAATTTCTCTCTAAATTATTTCTCTCTTTTGGGAAGAAGAATAACTCAATCTCTAGAAGAAACTTGTGTGTATATTATGTGCTAGCAAAATTCTGCAAACTAATAAACAATTTATAGAGTTAGGGTTAAGTGTAACTAAACATTAATTGTAAACTAAACCCATTTAGTTATTTCATAATTACACATTGCCCTTTTTGTGTGTAACCCCTTAGGTTCAAATTAATTTGGTTGTATGCTATAACTTTTATATAGTTTCAATTGGAACCCTTTTCTAATTAATTAACTCCGTCTAATTTATTTTGAATAAAAAATCTTTTTAATTCTTCTTTTTGTAAAAATTAATTAATTGTCTATTAAATTAATTCTTAGGGTTTTTTACAATTAGGAGTGACACCTAGTAGCATGTCATGATTACCCGTGTTATTGCTACTATTAAGTTATTTTTTGCTTTTGGTTGTTTCCCTGGGTCTATTAGTCACACTCGCATTGTGTTGATCCCAAAAGTGAAAAATCTTGAATATGTTTCTCATTATCGCCCTATTAGTTTATGTAATTTGGTCTATAATATAATTTCTAAAGTGTTAAAAAATGGGATAAAATGTTTTTTTACCAAATATTGTTTCTCTTAATCAAAGTGTCTTTGTGCCAAGGAGACTCATATCGAACAATGTTCTTATGGCGTTTGAATTTGTTCATTTTCTGAAGAACAAACATAAAGGTAAGGAGGGTCATGTGGATCTCAAGCTTGATATGAGCAATGGTTATGACCGTGTTGAATGGAAGTTTGTTTAGGAAATAATGATTAAGGTGGGGTTTTCAGGAGAATTTTGTGAATTTAATTATGACTTGTGCCTCATCGGCCACTTACTCAGTGCTCATCCATCAGTTTTGGAGGAATCATAAGAGGTATGATCATAAAATCCATTGGCTAAAGTGGGATGAATTGTGTAAATCCAAAGATGATGGTGATTTGGATTTTAGGAACATTAGTGTTTCAATTTGGCAATGTTGGCCAAGCAAGGTTGGCGAGTTATAACAAATTGTGATTCTTTGCTTTTCAAGGTGTTAAGCACTAAGTGTTTCCATAGGGTATTCTTGAATTCTAATTTGGTTAGTCCCCCTCTTTTCACTTGGAGGAGTATTTAGGAGGTTAAATGGGTTTTGAATTTAGTTTACAGTTGCGCATTGGTAATGGGAGATCGGTGAGTATTTGGGAAGACAGCTGGTTACCAATGTCTTCCACGTTTTAAAGTGTTTCGCCAAGAGGTGTGACTTGTGAGATTAGTACCGTAGATGAGCTTATTGATGATGAGTTGGGGTGGTGGCGAAAGGAGGTGATTCAAAGTTTATTCCTTGATCATGAGGCAAAAATGATTTGGAAAATCTCAGTTACTTCACATATTGATCGTTTTATTTGGCATTATAACAAGTGGGGGGATTTTTTCAGTTAAGAGTGCATATATGCTTGAAGTTTGGATAGCAATCGGGCTAGTCCTAGTTCTTGTTCCATGTTAGCGGTGAGGAAAAAGATTCAGAAAATTGAATGTCCAGATAAATTAAAAAATTTGCTTTGGAGGGCTTTAAAAAATGGTCTCACAACTATTGAAAATTTGAAGCATAGACACATTATTCCTATTGGCATGTGAAAACTCTGTTTGAATGGTAGAGAGACAAGCTTTCACGTCTTGTGTGAGTGTAATATCGTGGCAGAGGCATGGTTTCTTAGTTCACTGGGGTCGTTGGTGGCTAAGTAAAAAGGTGATAATATTTGTCACCTACTGGTAGAGATGTTGGCGAGATTGGATGTAGATTCCCTAGTTTTCTTTGCAATACTGGTGTGGCATATCTGGCAAAATCACAACACTTGGGGCAGAGCCAAGAATTTTTTTTGAGTTAGGGTTGAAATATATTACCAGCGGCAACTTGATCACAAAAAAAATTTCTTAGTTCCTAGTAATTAGTCTAAATCCACAAACATTAAAGTTTTATCATATAATATTAGTTTTATATATATATCTTCAATAGAAATTACCTCACACAAACAAGAACAAATAATAACTAAGATAATATATTTTTGAGAAGCATTAAATTTTGTACGGATGTTGTAGGAAAACAATAAAATAATAAAACTCATACCAATGTAGATTCTATAAATGGTGATTGCTTCTTGACCAAAAGTAAATAAGCTTCAATAAAAAAGGTAACTCGAAAATTAAGAAGTAAAATTTTATTTACAATACAAAACTAAGAAATATAATGCATATAATCAGATAAAACTTTGATAATAATATGTATTTTATTTAAAAATATATATATAAAACTAAAAATTATAATAATACATTTTATCTAAAGTGAACTCGACATCTACTCACAAAAGTAAAATTATCTATTATTTCATCAGTAAAAAATTGCATTGCAACCTCGATATACATAATCATGCAATCTCTGAGAAAATCATCGTCCATTTTATTACGAAGCCGAGTATTGATAATTTTCATGACTGAAAATGCTCACCTAAAAATGTAATTGTTGCTGTTGGTACTTGGTGAAGAAATCGCGAGATGAAGTCGAAAGGAGAAGAAAGGGGAAATCAGGGGAGAGAATGAGATACATAACCTAAATCATTTTCAATATTAATAAATGGTTCAAAGGAAATTAATTTTTGAACAAAATATTGAAAGTAACCTAGAGAGAGAAATACCTTCAATTTTTCTTTCTTCAAATGCACAGATGCTGCCTTGCTGCTGCACCACCCAGGCATGAGACAGAGGCACCCAACTGTTTATTGTGTCTGTTACATGCTCACAGGCCGCAGCGCTTGAGAGAGGAAGAGAAACGCTAGAGACAAGAGAGAGTGAGAGACTGAGACTCTGAGGGGATGGTTGTAAGTGCCTGTATGCTAGAGAGTAGAAAGACTTAAAAGACTGATGAAGAATAGAAGAAAATGTTAGTAGGTTGGATATTTTTAGTTATTGGGTTGGGGTTTAGAAGTTTAAGAGAGTTGGCTTAGATTAGAATTGGGTTTTGGCCTAAATAAATTACTAATTGTGTTTTTTTTTTCTTAAAAAATTGAACTCGAGCTACTGCCCAGGCCTGCTTGGAGTGTCCCTCCACCACTGGCAACACTATCATTCAAAGCGGTAAAAGTACGGGTGAGAATTCTGTGGTGGAGGGTGTAACTGGGTGGTTGCATGAGTTTCGTGTAGCAAATTTAGGGATGCAGTGTGGGGTGCAGGTGGAATTTGAGATGGCTCCTTCCAAACCTAGGTTGGGTGAAACTAAATATAGATGGGGCTATATTTGAAGCTTAGTCCCTTATAGGTGTTGGAGTAGTGTTGCGCGATGAGACTGGACAGGTTTTGGGATCCATGTCTGCTAAGTTCCCTCTTCTCCATGAAGTTCCTATGGTGGAAGCCAAAGCGGTGGTGGAAGCTTTGCATTTTGCGTGGGAGGCCAGTTTTCGCAATGTAGTGATCGAGTGTGATTCGATAATTGTTGTTTCACCTTTAAATTCGAAGGATATCTCGATGGCTTCATTTGGTAATTTAATTCATGATGCTCAACAATGGATGAAGCGTTTTCATAAATGTTGGTGTAGGCATACTAGAAGGGCTGCCAACAAGGTGGCTCACGAATCAGCTTGTCTATCTTGTAATTTCACTGAGGCTAGACTTTTGATGGAGGAGGTCCTAAATACTGAAAAACCTTTTGTTATCGCATGTATTTCTACTCTTTCTTATTCTCTTTGAATGAAATTTCTTTGGCTATGAAAAATACAACAATTTAAATGCCAGCAATATTATTAGGGCATAATCAACCTAATTTATAAAAGGAATATTACACCAAATCCTTAATTGTCCTGGCTTTCAAATGTGACATTTTTACACCCCCACACCCCCCCCCCCCCCCCACAAACACCCTTCTTCCTTCCGTTACCAAATTTTCAAAATTATATCAATTAAAATCGAAGACCTTAACTGCCAAAATCTATTACATATATACCTCCCCAACTCAGATAATTTTAATTCTTTGTTAGAGATGAGTTGGCCAAAATGAAAATGGCATATCCTAAATTTTTTCTGTCACAGCCTCAATCTTACGGTTTTATTAGTACTTCTTTTTCCTTTTTTTAATATAGTGATTTTAGTACTTCAATTTTTAAGAGCAAAATACTTTTTAGTACAATAAAAGTCTGTCTCTCTTTCTCTTTCCTTCTAGTACTCTAGAGAGGAGAGGACTAAGAATCCATGGCAGAATTTAGCTGCGACTTTCGTTTTTTACTGTTACCAGCTCTACTTTTGCTCTCCCTTCTCTTCTACTTGTCTCTTGTGAATCAAAACGACCTCGTAAACTTTTTATCTCCTTCCACACCTCACAGTGCCCTCATTAAAACCGACCATAAAACACCACAAATCTCCCTAATCTCACCATCTCCTGCCCCATTACCAGAACCTACTGCTAATACTATCCGTGGTAGCAACATCACAAAAATTACGCGGCGTAAGAAAGTGCGCAAAATTAATAGTTTTGATAATTTGAACTTGTTTGTTTTAGAGCTTCATTAATTATATATATGTTTTTTATCATTAAATTTCTTTTCGTGGCAGAAAAAAGGTAGTTTGGAGAGAATCGAAGATGGTTTGGTGAAAGCACGAGAAGCTATACACAAAGCAATTAGGTCACATAATTATACATCAAACAAGGAAGAGACTTACATTCCCAGAGGATCCATTTACAGAAATCCATATGCATTTCATCAGTTGAGTTTTTGACACTTAATTCTTATGTTTTTTTTTTTATTAATTTGTTTACCGTTTCATTTCCTTGGTCAGAGTATAAACTATAATTATATCTCTCTTTTTAAAAGAAAATCTTTTGTTCAAATCTTTTATCTCTAATCATCGTAATTGCTTAAAACAAGTCATCTATAAAATGAAATAGAAAGTTTCACATTTTTGTGAGGGATTTTTATATCATAACTTATCTATAATATTGAAAAAAGTATATCTGTAACTTGTTTGAAAAATAGGAATAAATTTTCTGTAGAAAAAATTATGAAGTAAAACGTATAAAATACTGTTTTCGCATATAGATTTGAGTTCCTTAAATTTTGGGATTTGGTGGAGATTATTTTATAAACAAAATTTATGTGTGCCGTAAGCTTTGCTTCACAATTTTTTTTACAGCAGATGAGTTAATCTCTTAGATACGCAAATTAATGAAATTTATTTTCTTAGTAATAGTGAATCTCATGCCTTGATTTCATGATAAAATTTTGAAAATTACACATTTGCAGTGCATGTATGTTAATTAAAGCTGCGATTCTATATAATCTCTCTGAGATTTCTTGCCATATTGTATAATAATAATAATAATGGACAAGAAATAGGGTGTAATTCTGTCCAATTAATTTTGTTATGTCAATTTGATTTAGGAAATTACCTTTGTTTAGAATGGAAGAGTATATTATTATTTATATAAAAAAAATGGCAACATAATTTGATATCAATTTAGTTACATGCAAAGCTTTTTTAGATGTGTCATTGAAGGAAAAATCTTCTCAATTAGAATACATTTTTCCTTTGTAAAGAAAACAGTTAGGATAGTTGTCTTTTTTCTTCTTTTCTTTCTTACTTCTTTTGGAAGGTCAATGTTTAGGGTTGAGGAAATTAATTTGAGTTTAGAGATTTAAGTGCATTTAGTTATGAAAAAATTTATCTCTATTTTTCTTTAAAATATTCAATAATTTGAAAATTTTTTGAAAAATAATATTTTTCTTTTTAACATAATATTGAAAAAATTGATTTTTTTTTTAAATATCCAAATTATTGAAAAAAAATAAATATAATATTTTTACAACTAAAGGTATCCAAAGCCCAAACCGCACCAGCCTTTGATCCTTTGATCCCATAGGATGACCCATGAGGAAACAAGTGGCGAAGCTAAGATTTTAGTTAATTAGGAGAATAAGGTTATTACACGGAAGAAAAATATTCTAACTCAACAACTATCATTAAATTAATTTAAATAATCAAAATTTCAATCAATAAGTTTACAAACTATCTAAAAAAATTTAAAGGATCAGAATACTCTCTATTTTGATTTGTCACCATTTGTTGATGATCAAAATATTCATACAAATTCATTTTTTTTTCAAAACAAAACAAGAAATATAGTGGTAATTTAATAGAGTCAATGATTTAATTTTTTTTGCTCTTGTGAGTTTTTGGTGATATTGAGATAACAAATAATCGAAAAAATACACTCTCAACATTGTTGAAAAACTCTCGTCGAGAGCTATAAAATGAGATTCAAAAGCAATCGTCTTTCAATAGCCAGCCACCCTTTCACTGCCTGCTTCTCTACCACAAATAGTGTTATTTTTTCAAATCTAGCACCTTCTAGTGAGTATTATAAGAAAGTGACACCACTAGTTGATCGGCATTTGAAGCGCCAATCCATCCCATTTTTTGGTCATTGTTAGCCACTGCATGTGCCGGTGCGTGTATGTGTGGCAGTGAACAATTCTTATGAGAAGTTTTTATTTTTATTTTTTAATTTTCAAAAAAATGTGATTTTCAAAAATACTTTCATTTTACTGATATGGTATAGGGTGATTTTGATTCCAAAAAAAATCAATGTTTTAATACTAACTCTTGGTTTAATTTATAGATGACTTGGAAATCTATCTCATGAGACAATTCCGAAAGGAGAATATTCTGATCCATTTCTAAAATGTAAAAAAAAAAAATTATTTTTGCACTTATTGATCAATTGTCTTCGACAATCTTTCATAGTATTACGTGACCGCTTAATTTTATTGTCTTCTTCTTTTTAATTAATCTTTTTGTTTGTATTTGAAAACATAGTTTTTATCCAAAAAAAATTGTATTTAGAAGTTTGGAACTGTCGTAGGAATAATCCAGCAGTTACACATCTTTTCTTGTAAGAGCAATTAATATCTCAAATTTGATTTCGGTTACATAGTTTGTAATAAGGAAAAGCAAAAATAAAATAAAATGGAACTCACACTCATGAATGCTTAGAATAGGAAAAAAATCACCAAAAACAAATTCCTTTCAAAACTAAAATTGAGAACATAAATTTAATTTGGAATTAGATACCCAAACCAATAAATGGAAACAAAAGAAACATTGTATTATGTACATAATACACATTTATAAAATACACGATGAAACTACAAATTTAAGTTAAATAGTAAAGAGATCAAGAGGAACATGGGAGTATTAGAACACATGCATCTCCCTTAACATAAATAATCTCGAATGATGAATGGTGTGTCGTCCATATATAGTGTTGATATTACACCCATTAATCGAATTATTGATTCCTCGAATACTGAATACATTATCTACAGCTTGGATACCCTTTTTTTTTCTTCTGTTTTTGTTTTATAATCCGAACAAACTGAACAACCTTTAAAGATAATTCTATCAATTATCATTGTTGGCTATGTCAATTACCTTCTCTTTTATTTTATTTTAATTAAAGTAGTAGGAGTAGTATACCTTATAAGAACAAATAAGGAAGTTGTAATTTGGCCTCACCAACTCTGAAATTTTCAAGACTTCGTATTAATCAATGTTATATTTGTTATGATAGGAGTCATATAGAGATGGAGAAGAGATTGAAGGTGTGGGTTTACAGAGAAGGAGAGCTACCCTTAGTCCACGGTGGTCCAGTGAATGACATCTATGGCATCGAAGGACAAATCATGGATGAGATGGAGAATGGGAAGAGCCATTTCATGGCTCGACATCCTGACGAGGCAAATGTATTCTTGGTACCCATTAGCGTGGCCTATATCATCCACTATATTTACCGGCCTCTGGTGACTTATGATCGTGATCAGCTTCAAAGATTGGTTATGGATTACATTGGTGTAATAGCTGACAAGCACCCATATTGGAATAGAAGCGATGGAGCTGACCATTTCTTGGTTTCTTGCCATGATTGGGTATGTACATGCTAAACACGCATCTTCTTCTCTAGTTGTAGATATTCATTTAAATGGTAATAACGATAACATGTGATCACTGTCTACTGTGGGGACGATAAAAATGGACATGTAATTGGTAGAAAGCTGACTAGTAACTAAATGATGTAAACTAATCAGTTTTTCGAATTTTTTTTGGTAAAAAACATTGTAGCGAATAAGATATAAAGAACCTTTGTAAATTATTAATCAACTATGAGTCTATTCTTAATTTAGTTTCGATCAATTATCAAAAGAGCTTTGAGAGTATCCTAATTAATACCCAAGAAGGGGTGTATGCATATCACTACTCGAGCTGAAAATTTATGTTGACAAAGTTTCATGATATAATGTCAATCTATGCAATTATGTTGTTATCATTATCACCATTGTAATAATTTTTATAATCTAAATTTCAGGAAGAATTATATTAAAGGTCCATAAACTTTGGATCCATGTGTTAATAACTATTTTTTTTTTCACTTTGAAATGATTGAATGCACCGAAACAAAATTTCAATAAAAACTT
Source organism: Bretschneidera sinensis (assembly GCA_023935145.1). Taxonomy (NCBI): domain Eukaryota; kingdom Viridiplantae; phylum Streptophyta; class Magnoliopsida; order Brassicales; family Akaniaceae; genus Bretschneidera; species Bretschneidera sinensis. The sequence continues at coordinate 76,531,744 of CM043701.1, read as the reverse complement.
TTGCAACCATTTAAAGGTCATCTAATCATTTTTGTGAATATCTTACTTAATTACAATTTTTTTTGTGATTTTTCGAATTTTCAATAACAAAAAATAAAGAAAAATATTTCTAGTACTCGAGAAATCCTTAGAATTTTTTTTATCATGGTGTATTACATTTACTTTAGCATTTGTAAAAATTTTGTAATCAAATTCTTTATATCATAAAGCTTTTAAGATAATCTGGTTGATAAATAATACTTTAAAAGGTTACGTTACAATTAATTAAACTTTAAACTGGGTACTCTTGAGGCCAAATTCCTAATTTAGGTATTTAAAGTGTTAGGCATCCATAATTGAAGGATGGCTAGAGCAATTTTATGATCATCAATGATCATGGCCATTTCCTAATGTTTCTATCTGAATATTTGAAATTTTTTCAGGCACCAGACATCTCGGATATCAATCCTGAGCTCTACAAGAATTTCATAAGAGTCCTTTGCAATGCCAATACATCAGAAGGGTTCCAACCGCAAAGAGATGTCTCAATACCAGAAATCAACATACCCGTTGGCAAACTTGGCCCTCCTCATGAACACCTAGGTCGTCCCCCCAAAAAGCGTTCGATATTAGCATTTTTCGCTGGCGGATCCCATGGTCACATAAGAGAGGTCTTACTAGAGCACTGGAAAGACAAAGACAATGAAGTTCAAGTCCATGAGTACCTAAAACGTGAGAAAGACTACTTCAAGTTAATGGGTAGAAGCAAGTTTTGCCTGTGCCCAAGTGGGTTCGAAGTTGCAAGCCCTAGAGTTGTCACAGCGCTTAATGTAGGGTGTGTTCCTGTTCTGATTTCTGATTATTATGCATTGCCATTTAGTGATGTTCTTGATTGGGCCGAGTTTTCAATATACATTCCGTCGAAGAGGATACCAGAGATCAAGACGATATTGAAAGGGATACCATATGAAAAGTATTTGAAAATGCAGAAGAAGGTTATGCAGGTTCAAAGGCATTTTGTGTTAAACAGACCAGCTCAGCCATTTGGTTTGATTCATATGGTACTTCACTCAGTTTGGTTAAGGAGGCTTAATTTTAGGCTGCCATTTTGATCAATTTCATGTATGTATATCTAGCTCCTTGATTGTTGTAGCACAGGTTAAATATTTTTTAGTTGTTGGATGATTTATTATTGACACAGAATTAATGAGGAATCTTTTAGTACACAGTGGAAGAAGTGAAACTCTAATGAAGACGCATTCAACAATGATTCAGCAACTAGAGAGTAAGAGAAAAGAAATCAGAAGATTGAGGATTGGACATTATAAACTAAATTGAGTTTTTCTTCTGTTTTTTTGCTCTTCACTTGTCTATCCTTATTTTTTTTAAAGAATTTTTGTGCTCTTAATTTTTTTATTGATGTATGCCCTTTATTAAATAAACACGGGACGGGAAGATCAACATTTTTTCTCATTTTTCTTCCTCATTCTCTTGTTTTTCTCTTACTTTTTTAATCTGTCAATTATAACCTTTTGTGAAGGATCTGGATCCTATGTGGTTTGATCTCTTTAGAGTTTTGTGTTGTTGACGGTGATATGAGTTGTTGCATGTCATTTAATTCTAAAAGAGTGATCATGATTTTGCCATCTCATAGTAAATTTCATTTTTAGTTTTTTTTTGTTTGTCTCATGTCCTTGTTAGGTTCTTGGAGTTTAAGACGTTCCTATTGAGTCCTTTAAGTTTGGTACATGTTTCAACGAAGTCTTTCACTTAAATGATTTTGTTTTATTAACTAGTTATTCAAATGTATACACCATGTGTATGAAAGTTCCCAAGTCAATAGTCATTGAAATTTATTTGAAACATAAAGTTGTGGTAGATGTAATTGAGGATCAATTAAATGAAATTGATGAAGATGCTTGCTATGAATGAACCTATGGTAAATGAGCTATGTCATTTGGGTGAAGGATTTGATTAGAATGGGTACCAAACTTAAATGACCCAATATGAATGTTTTAAACTTCAGAGGCCCAATAAAGACACTAAACAAACTAAAATGACTAAAAATAAAATTTATTCTATAATTAAAACTTTACAGCCAAACACTCTCAAACGTCTCTTTCTTTCCATTTCTCTCTCTTAGACAAGGAATTAGTGGTTAGATCGGGTCAAAAACCAATGTTTTAAAGTTGTCTGAAACTTCTTGGTTGGGGAACTTCACTAGTAACATTATTTTTTGGATCTCACGCAAAGTTGTGAATTTTTATGTTTTAGTTTCAATACTAAACCGAAACAAATCACCACAATACTTTTTTTCGCTTTCTGTTTCGACCTATTTCGATCTGTTTCGGTCCTTTTTAGCCGAAATATTTTAATTTTAATTTTTTGTATTTTTAAAAATTTTAAGAGGGTATTTGGATTTTGGATAATGTGGATGATAGATACATTATATTTATCATTTGATGTTTTAATAATAATTATTTTATTATGATATATATATATATAGTATGTAATTTGATAGTAGGACAAACTCCAAAATTAGATTTATGCCAAAAAAATTATAATTGATTTTAAAGCAAAAATTTGGGTATGATTAATTTATATATTTTAATAGTGATTGTTTTCTTATGATTTATATTTATAATTATGTATTTTTTAAATATATTTAATTTGATAAGTACATATTTAAAAATACCGTCAAATCTGAAACGGTGCACCAAAACCGAAACATTCTATTTTAATAGCTAAACCAAATGTCCGACGTAAAATTTACAACTTTGGTCTCACACCTATATAAATATTACTAATAAAATTCTCCAAAATTACTAATAAAATATCAGATGGGTCTAAAATATTATCTAGCCAAGAATTTTTGCTCTCAAACTTTCACTAATACTCCAACAAACTTTTTTTTTATTTTAAACTCGTACTCCAGCAAACTAGACTCACCACCAACAATTAATTTTCTCTCCAAAATTCGTACTCTCTATTCTTCTCTATCTAACTCGTATTCTAGTAATTTTTCTTCTTTGTGTAAGAAAGACAAATTGATGGTCAATGTTTGCTCAAACAAATTTAGAGATTTAAAGGTTTATTTTTCTGGGTAGCTTTGAATGAGGAAAGAGCTGAGGAATGTTTTTAGCTTGTTGGTGGTGATCAATAACAGATCAGGAAGAGAGGACGACCCCAAGCCGCCATTGACTACTTGTCCTTGAGGTATGGGCTCCAAAATCGGTTTCCTAGTAGCTTCCAAAGTCACCAATCTGTGAAACATTAAATTGTTGGCTAGTGGGAAAATCAAAGAAAAGAAAGGAGACCGTGTTGTTTGGCTTGGTTGACGAGAAAAGCAAAGAAAAGAATTGAGAGAAAAGAGAAACTCATTGAGGAAGGAGAACATTTTATTTTTAGTTACATATTTGTTATTCTTTATAATAGATGATATGGCACAATTCTGATTATCCCTCCAATTTTAAATGACATGACATTTCATCTCACCAACACATAACTACAACGAACCAATCCACAAAAGATCCAGATTTTTTTTTGTGAAAATATTAATTGAATTAAACTGTACAAAAACAATATAACTCAAGATTTAGTAATGTCATAGCGGTCATAAGCTTACTTGAGTAGTTACACCTCCCTCGTCGTTAGAGTAAAGCCGCACTTTCAATACAAGTTAAGATAAAAAAAAAAAAATTTAAATATATATATAAATATACAAAAAAATGTTAATTTAATTGGATTATGCGAAATCAATATAACTTAATATTTCATAATCCCACAACAATCATGAGCTTATTTGAACAGTTACACCTCCCTTTTCATGAGAGTAAAGTCTCGGTTTCGATACAATTTATTATCAATTTTTGAATAAAAAAATTTATTAAATTAACTATTATAAAAGCTTTGTTACATAAACTTTCAATTTCCCATTTTATGGCCTCTTTTTTTTTTTTTTTTTCTCAATAGTTTTGTTATTATGGAATCATGATATTTTGGTGGAGTTCACTACAAGATAATTGACAATTGCCGGCGCTTTATTTCTGGCGCTTCTTCAAAACACCATAATATAATAACCGCTGGTGCTTTATTTGTAGCACTTTCTTGAAGTACCGCAATATTCAAAGAATATATAACGGTGCTTCAAAGCGCCGTTATATGTTAATATTAATATATATAGCGGCGCTTTAAGTGCCACAATATGCTCCTCTGATTATTACGGCGCTTCAAAGCACCGGTAAATGTTTCATTCATATTTCAGTGCTTAAAAGCGCTGGAATATGAAATGGGTTTCGAGCATATAGCGGCACTTAGAAGCGCCGGAATATGCTCGAAATCCATTTCATATTCCAGCACTTTGAAGCACCGAAATATGAAAGTTAAATATGTCGGCGCTTACAAGTGCCAGTATATTTAACTTTCATATTTCGGCGCTTCAAAGCGTCGGAATACGATGTAAAGTTTCACATATTCCTGCCGTTCCTTGTCGCGCCGTGATTTGCCTAAAATTTTCTCTCCCTCTTTCTGTCCATTACCGCGCTGTGCTTTGCCTCAAATTTTCTCTCCCTCTCTCTGTCCATTGCAGCGCCGTGCTTTGCCTAAAATTTTCTCTCCCTCTCTCTGTCCATTGCCACGCCGTGCTTTGCCTCAAATTTTCTCTCCCTCTGTCCATTGTCACGCCTTGCTTTGCCTCAAATTTTCTCTCCCTCTCTCTGTCCATTGCCGCGCCATGCTTGAGAAGATGGTGTGCAACACTGCTTAAAACAAACGCTGCGATTCAACCCATAATTTTTCCAGCTTCGCTTGAGGTAAGTAGACTTAGGTTTAATAGCAGTACTGTTGGGAATTTAATTGAAGCTAGGTAAGTCAGTTGATTATTTACCTATAGCTTATAGGGAGTTTACTGGTGGTTAAATCTGGTATTAATTTTAGCTCCTCATGGATGATGGTGAAAATTTTGTGAAATCGGGTCATCAAGATAAATGATGTTATTCAGTATTCAATGTATTTTTTAGTTTTAAGTATCGTTTTTCATTCTTCTTTGGTGTGTTTGATTTTTTTTTTTCTCTTTTTTTTTTGTGAGGTTGTTTGGCCTCTATCTATAGGTAGGTGTGGCATGGCCAGTTTTTGAGTTAAAATTTGTAGCACTTGTGTTGGGATGTAAAACTTTATTAGTCCTCCTATTATAGGCAATCAAATTTTAAAGGAAAAAAAGGACTTCATGTTCAACAGCTCTGCTCTTTGTTTCAGGTACGAAAGGTGTTTTTTGATCTCTTTCTCTGTTACTGTACTCAAGTATTTTTGTTTTAATTCATCTGGTATTGGTACTATGTTTTGCTTCATTTTTCGTTAACATAGGTTCCATGAGGCATGTTGAGCATCTCACATATTTTAGGAGGGGAATTTGCTTGGTGTTTTTTAAGTAATGATTTCTCAGGGTGTTAAGAAAGAAATAATTGGGGGTTAAATATTTTATTCGAAGGTATTCCTATTGTTCACTTTTTATGGTGCTTTCGATATTTATTGTAGGCCCTTCTTTACAATGTAATTATGAAGTGGTTTATTCATATGGTGTTGTGATAGATGGTAAACTGAAGCTTTTTTTGTATGATGCTTTTCAATTTTAAATTTATGAACTTCATGCAGGTGGTCTGGTTGAAGGTTGAATTGTGCAAATTGCTGGAGGAGAAAAGATCAGCTATCCTTAGGTAACCTTTCTCAACGTGCATACAGTTTTTGGACAATATTCTTTTGCTTTGTTGGTTGCTAACATTTCATGTCCTGACTACATCACATTTTGATATGGCATAGCTACCCGATAATGCTTAAAGACTTGGGTATATGCAAATAAATTCATGTGCTTCTCAATTCATTTGGACATTTGTTATGCATACAAGTCTATGATTTTCTTTCCTTCTTAGAGTCTTTTTCATTACAACTTGGTTAATTTCTAACTGATGTAAGAATGATAATCTATAGTCATTAGAACTTTAGTGCATAATAGATTTTCTTCCCTTTTTTCCTTAGTTCAATTTGCCAGACTTGCAGAATCCATCAATAACAGTGTTGTACGCATGGGTGTCCAAAACACAGCCTTGCTTCTTCATTGCATAAAACAACTCATAGGTTTCATGTTCAAAACCAGCTTTCACAGGGCCATGAATTAGGATTGAATAACTTCTCACATCTGGGATGAATCCGTGAACCATAATTTCCTCAAACAAAGCCCTGCCTATCTTAGTTTCTCCAGACACAATCCATGTAGGTATTAAAAAGCATCAGATCAGGAGAACAGCCCCTCTTGAGCATTTCCTTGTAAACTTGTGACCATTATACTTCCAGCCACAGTTGAAGAAGTTCCTAATCAGGGATCAATAGCATTTGGATTATGATCAGAATTCAGAATATTTTCATAAAGCCCATAGGCATCATCCACCCTACTATGCTTGCCTAAGCCATTTATAAGTGAGCAAAATGTAATCTCGTCTGGGGTGCAAACTTGGTGAACCATCCCTATATAGAACAAGCTTCATCAAGTTTTTGAGCTTTACAAAGTCGATCAACCATTACATTTACAATCACAACATTAGGAAACAAGCCAGCTTCTTTCATGGCATCCTGAACCTTCAGAGCAACATCAAGATTTCCAGCTTTGCAGAGCATGTCAATAAGAATATTATAGGTTGAAAAATTAGGCACTGCATCTTACTTCATCTCCTTGAAGATTCTTAATGCCTCCCCCACTCTCCGCTTCTTCCCAAGGCATGTAAAAATGCAATTATATGCAATCATACTTGGAATGCACCCCTTTGCCTTTTGTCTCTCTAATAAATTGTATGCTTCATCAAACTTTCCAACTGAGCCATAACCTATAATCACAGTGTTATAACCATACGCACAGGGAACCTTCCTGCTGTGCTCCATCTGCTCAAATATTTCCACAGCTTCATCCACTCTATCTGCTGGATGGACTTTTACTTTGTCAAAAGTTCATTTAAATTGCTTTGCCAAAAACTTTAAAAGTTTAAAAGGGCTTATAGTGCCAGGAAATCCATCTAGACTAAACACCAAACATACGCTTGATCTTTCATGTCTTGTAATTGGACTTACTACTGTCTTGTTCTGTCACATGAGGTAGTCACATGAAGTGTTTAAAAGCTTCCCTGAAGTTCTCTTGTCACGTCATGTGTATGCAAATATGAGTAGCTGCTAGTACCATTCTGTCAACCAAGTAGCTGCAAATTATATCAAAATTTCGCAACTTTTTACCATCATTTGTGAAGGTGAAAAAAAAATTGTGGTGAAATAAAATTCATGATGTTCAGCATTAAGGTCGAGCAAAATTGATATATTAGTCAGGCATTGCTTTTCAATTTTTTTAAGATTAAAATACATACATAACCGTGTAATTTGACCTATTTTCATAATAACTCATAAATTTTCTTTTGTTATTAAATTAATCTTACATTTTGGGTAGTGTTAATTTTATGAGAACTTGTGGATGGTAAAATAATTGTTTTGGTTATGGTGATGGTGATGGGGAAAATGACAATGAAGAATTTAGTTGTTTTCCCAAGCAACACTATATTTATGGACAGATTTGATATTCGTTCTTTGAACCTACTTATTTTTATCAGATCTTGAATCATCGATGATAGATCCTTGTGATTTCTTTGATATAACTGATTCCAACTTATTTGATAGAACCGATTCCAACGTAAACATTAAATTTATTATCAAAAGTTTGAGACAGGGATTACAAGATCCCTGTAGGTTCGATCCTCACAACTTGGGCTATTTGTTCGATTTCATATATATATATATAAGTTATTTCTCTTTGTTTAAAGAGAAGTTAATAGAAGAAATAAAGACTCACGTTCGAATGGGACCAATTGTAATATATGGAGTACTAACATGTGATTATCAATTTGTGATTATGCCTTCCTTTGTCAAAAATATTTTAATAAGAGTTCTAAACTTTTTTGCGTATAGTTTGTGGAATGCTACTTTAGAATGTCGTAAATTTCTGTTTTAGTTGTATCATTGAGTATTGCTTGTTCTTTAAATTCTATTTGAATCACTTATTTGTTCATTTGTTCTCAGGTACTCTGAAGTTATTGATTGCTACATTTGCTGCGATCCCTTGACCATTCCTATCTTTCAGGTGTGGTTCTTCTAATTCTTGTTAACTTTTAATGCATTCTTGATAGTGTGAGATATAATCATTTTAATGTTTTTATGTATACAGATTGCAAGATGTATAGGTCAAAAAATATCCCTCCATCAATTAGAGATAACATGTCAAACCAGTATACTGCTGAGTCTTCACACCAGCAAGAAGATATTCACGATGAGCATGAGTATCACCTTGATGATGATCATGACTCACAAAATGATTCTGGGATCGATCCAATAACAACGGGAAGTGATCACAATGATAGTGAACAATAAGAGATAATTGGTAATTTTTGTATTAGAATACATTCTCTCTATAACTAGTTTGATACCACATTGTTATACTAATTATAAAATTTATATTTTCAATGTATAGATTCTGAAGGGAGGGTGAGGAATCAAACACATGTCCTGAGAACCTCACAAGTGTGGTCCATTGAACTTGGGGAAAAAATTATGGTCCACTTCAATGCACATCATCAACCTATTAAAAAAGGTGGCCAAATGTTAAGTAGCTGGTTGGGCAACGTTGCGAAGAGAGGGAACCTTTGTCCGCTTAATTACATGGATTGGAAGAAGGTCCCTTCTAGCTACAAGAAGGACCTTGTTATATTGATTCGGGTAAGTAACAACTTAATAACCATTGATTGAATAACAACTTAATAACCATTGATTGCCTCCAATATATATATATATATATATATATATATATATATTTTGTTTTATTGTATTCATGGTGTTGTACATGCATAATCCCTAACACCAATAATGCTTATTTGACATCAATTTCCTTTCTTTGTGGTAGAGGAAGTTCCATTACCCTACGATTGAGGCGATAGACAACATTTTGTTGAGGATGATAGGGAAAAAATAGAGGTACTACTGATATGTGCTGAAAAGGGACTATGTGAGAAACAAAACAAAACAACAAGTTTTGAGCAATGATGTTCTAAAAGGCGTAGATCAAGACCAGTGGAAGAAACTGGTGAACTACTGGTTCTCTAACCAGAGTGAGGTTGTTTTAAGATAATTATGTTCATTTGGATTCTCATTGTTTCTATTTTTCTAATAATGACTGATTATTCAATTGGTTTATTATTGGTGTAGAAATATTCTACTATAGGGACAGTGGCACGTTAAAGACAACAATGTCCTCACACGTCTGGTTCAAAGAGTTTTGCTAGAAGACGGGATGAATATGTGAGTTAATTTGCTTCATTCATCAAATCTTTCATTTGAGATGTAGTGTATTGAGTCACAATTTGAACTCTTTTTTCATACATAGTAGGAGATGACACATGGGAATGAGCCCGGGTGCGTAGAGTTTTTTGCTGAAACTCATAAACGCATGGATGAGACTTTTATTGATGATGCATCACGACAATTTATGGTAAGTTCACTGTACATTTGTTGGTTGATCAAAGATGAAAATTGTATTTATTTATCATGGTTGCCAAATGTTAAGCTGAGTTTATCTTTTACTATCCATTTCGAAGATAAATTATCAAACCCAAACTAATTTTTGCCTTGTAGATTTTCTTAAATAATTCCCAACTTGTTGAATCTCCCAATTCCCTTGACATGACATTGCATTTTCCATATTTACCAACTCAAAATTAAACTTAAAATTAGATTTAAAACTAAAACTTCTAAATTAAAACTTAATTTGGGCACCACCGCCTCCATAAGGCAGCGGCTCATAGGGCTGCTCCCTGCTCAGGGCAGCAGTGGTGCCTAGGCGAGCCACTTGCTGCAGCAGCAGTGCCCAGGTCAGCTTCATGTGGACCTACATAGGATGGCATTCAGCACTGCCATATGAGGCAGAACTGTTGAATGGAAAAGAAATTAAAAAAATGACCTATCTATCATGGCTAACACTAAATAAATCATGTTGTATGAAGGCGTTTAAGGTGGGTTTTGAATCTCCGAGTAAAATTAAAGTTGATGTTGTTTTCTTGATTGTTTTAATTAATATTTGACTTCTATTGGGTGAGTAAGGTTTATGACCATTCCATGGAGACCTTTGCTCAACCACCATTGTAGGGTGGTAATAGAAGAGGAAAACACCACGAATTATGGAGAAATTGTGGTGTTGTGTGGTTATAATTGTGGTTCCTTGAAGGAATGTATCATTATCTTCTTGTTTTAAGAATTACAGTTATCATATTTGCAGAACCTCTGATATATCTCTCTTTTTCATTGTTGAATAAATAGGTACTTTATGGTTATTTTGATGTTAAGGACTGAAATGACACCCACCTCCTTTGTTTTCCTCTTATAATGAACACTTGAACTTGGAATATCTCTCCTGACTAATTTTTGAGTTCATTCTATAGCTCTTGAGGGCCCAAGTCATAGAGGATAATAATAACACCTGGAAGCTTGAAACATCCAAACAATGCCCCATTACCCTTTTCTAAGTGGTAGGTGCAGGATTGGATGAGCATATTATGGTCTACTGTATCTCTTCTGTGTTTCCAGAGTTTGATTTTAAAATTCAAACAAATGAGCTGATAATAGTGCTTCAAGCTTTTGAGGTCATGCCTTTTGGTGGCATTATAGGATTATGCCTTGAAACATGATGTTGAGATTTCATTTATCCAATCCCCACATGTTTGGAGATTAGAAGGGTGGTCAAAGAGCTTTGGCAGCTCATTAGTGATAAAGGAAATGAAAAGGATAGTATTGGACTATTATTATAAGTTATGCTTAAATGGATATTGGGCTTAAGTTTATGGATTTGATACATTCAACTTTAAATTTGGCCTCTTCTATTGATAGTTATATCCTTGTTTGAATGTGCCTAAAGTAAATCTCTTTTTCTTCTTTTTTTTTGGTTAAAAATCATTTATTACTTATCAAGAATAGGCTCCCCAGTCAATTGGGTTAGTGTCAAAATTTGACAATTTGGCATCACTTTTATGTTATTTTGCAATAATGCCAATTGATCTCATCCAGTCATTAAATAATCAAATGATAAAGTCATATAGATGCCACTGAGTTGAGACTTTTTTTAATCACAGTTTAGTTTGATATATTCTCTTCTTATTCTTAAGCCATACATACATGGTGATGTCCTTTAAAGTTTGTCTCTTAATTTTGATATATATAATCTGATGTGATGCACGCTCATATCTCTAGGTCACTTCTTGGCTTTTTGACTATGATGTCACGTTCTTTTTTGATAAACTTTGGAAACTATGATGTCCTATACTCACGTTCTTGCATCATATGTAGATCTAGATGAATTTTTTTTTAAATAAAAAAGGATTATATAGATCAATATGGCCTTGATTCTTTAAGATAATTATAAAAATTAACCAAACATATCCACTATTTTCTGATTTAGAGTTAACACCAGTCCCGTATGAAGTTCTTTGTTATGTTATTTAAACATAGAAATGGTCTGCGGTATATATAATACACATTGAATGTGTATATAATCAGATTGGTGGGATATAGTTCTAGACTGTGATATTTCAGAGTTTTAATAACAAGATTATATGGGCATGTGTCATACTGCGAAGCTGATTTCCTAGCATATTAAGAAAACTCCTAAGTTTTCAGCACTGTGTTTGAAGTTAGTGCTATAGGAGGTGCAAGACATGTTGCATCTGGTTTGAAACATTTATCACCATGTTCACCACTTGAAACTTCTTTTGAAAACCATTATAGTTAGAAGACCATAGTTTTGAAACATTTCCCTTTTTTCATCCCCTTGTATTTCTGGTTGACTACTGATTGAATGAAATCAGTTAAAATTGGTTGTGAATTGGCTACATTGTTTGGATTGTATATTTGTTTTTCTTACAGGAGGTTTTATGGAAAAATAGGGAAAATTTTGCCCTTTTTTCTATAAAATATGATAAGCACCTTTTGTTTTGTGTATATTTCGCTGTAATTAACTACTAAATATTCGGAGGAGTTTAATCTTTATTGTTTCCTAATTGTAGGTGACAGCTGAAGCTCGTGTTGCTTAACTTGTTGCAGCTTCAGGATCCTTTTATGCTAGCAATAATTTAGTAATACAAAATGAAGTCTTCACCGAGCTTATGGGTGAAGAGAGTTTCGGTCATGACTGAGGTCAGGGTTTCGGAGTTATACCCTCTGCTTTGTTTGGACTTTCAGCTCAAATGAGGAATGAAATGGGATACCATGGGGCTTATGCTGAAGAGATAAATAGTCTGAGAGCACAAATGGAAGAAACCAATCAACAGCATGCGCATCAGATTGAACAACAGTTGCATTAGATTGAACAACTGTCGCATCAGATTCAAGAAATTTCAGCTAAACACAATGATCAAATGAACAGTATACAATCCCAAATGGATGAGCTGAAGTCTTTACTAAAACAATTGGTTCGTAAAGGACCTCAAAATTGATGTCAAGTGTGATGCCCTATGATTTTTTTTTTTTTGTACATGAGATGACTTTTGTACTGAGTAAAAGAATTTTTATGGATGATGGTATATTTTATATATTGAAGAACATTTTGAAATTTTATACATTTTATATATTGAAGAACATTTTAAATTTTATAGTACATTCTATTTATTGAATGGTTCATTTTATTGTACAATATTAAACCAAAATAATGTGAAAAAAAAATAAAACAGATATATCGGCGCTTAGAAGCGCCGGTATATTTTGAAAGAACCGAAATATACCGGCGCTTACAAGCGCCGAAAAAATAGCCACATTGCGGTGCTTTCTCTAAGCGTCGGTATTTGCGCTTCGACACCACACAAAGCGTCGGCGATAACCTTTTATCTTGTAGTGGTTAATGCAGATAACTAATCAATCTATTTCGGTTAAGATAAATTTTTTGGCCAATACTACTTTTGTTTTGGGTCTTTAGTTTATGCTAAGTGCACGAGAAATGATTGAAGGGATTTATGGTCAGATCTCACTCAATTTGGCATTGCTCTAAATGGCCTTTGGTTTGTGGGGGGTGATTTTAATGTGGTGGCTAATTCAGGTGAGAAGTGTGGTTTGGTTCCTATTGATGTCAAATCGATGCACAAGTGTATTGATTTTATAGGCAAGAATTGTTTATTAGATCCGGGTTTTGATGGTAACGTTTTTATTTGGTCCAATGATCATCTTGGTGCTTCTTGATGTTGGTGTCAATTGGATCGATTTTTATTGAATAGTAAGTTCTTAGCTTCTTTTCCCCCTCCTAAGGTGAAGCACTTGGTTAGAATGTATTCAGATCATGTGCCTATTATGCTTTCGGTTGTGAATTTGGTTCTTCATCCTAAACCCTTCCAGTTTTTCAAAGTGGGGTTTGAGCATGATCAGTTTAAAGACTTTATTAAAAGTTTGTGGGAGCAAACAATTATTGGGTTGCTTATGGTTCGGTTACAGCAGAAATTAAAGTATGTGCAATAACAACTTAAACATTGGAATTGGGAGGTTTTTGGGGATGTCAATAAGCAAATCATTTGGCTCAATATGAGGTGATGAGGGCTGAATGTAATTTGAAGAATGTATTTTCGACGGATCATGTGACTAATTTATGTGAGGCTAAGTAGAATTTGAACAAGGTAATGAGGATTGAAGAATCTATGGTAAGAGATAAGGTCCGAGTTAAATGGTTAACAAAAGCATATCGTAAAACAAAGTTTTTTTAAGCTTTCATAAAGGAAATAACTCTTCACCCTAAGTTTAAAATGCAGTTGAAGTCACGTGGAGCATTCTCAAAAGTTGTTCACAACCCAAAGGCTTCCTTGATTTATTTGTTGCATTATGTTCCACCTTTGGTGACTAAAGTACAAAATGGTCAATTATGTGCTATTCCGAATAGGGAGGAAATTTTTGGAGCAGTTATGGATCTGGATCCTAATAGTGTCCTGGGGGTTGATGGTTTTATTGGACATTTTTTCAAGCTTGTTGGGACATTATTGGTGCAGGTGTGGTTGATGTTACTCAAGATTTCTTCCACAGGGAAGCCCTTCTAAAATCATTCACCTCCACAAACTTGATATTACTTCTAAAAGTGAATAATCCTAAGTCTTTATTTGAATTGTGGCCTATCAGTTTATGTACATTCATGTACAAAATTATCTCGAGGATCTTGGCAACTAGATTAGTCTTTTGCTTCCAAACTTGATTTATGCAAAACAAGTTAGGTTTTTTGTGGGGCATGGTATTCATGAACAAATTGTTATAGCCCATGAAATGATCAAATATATTAATAAGAATACTCAGGGTCAAATGTGGTGTTCAAGATAGACATGTCTAAAACTTATGATAAACTGGAGTGGGGTTTTCTTTTGCACTCTTAGGCAGTTTAGGTTTTTTAAAACTTGATGTGACTTTATTTTTCACTATATATTGAATGTGTGGTATTCAATTATGTTAAATGATTCTTAGTGTGGGTTTTTTTACGTCTTCTAAGGGTTTGAGACAAGATGATCCGTTTTCTCCTCGGTAGCTTATTCTAGTTGAGGGTGCTTTTTACTAGGAATCTGAATCACTAAATGGACCAAAGGTTGATCAGTCGGTATAGTGTTTTGGAGGTTGCTACAAGTATTTTTCATCTTTTTTTTGTTGGTGATGTGCTAATTTTTCTAAAAGGTACCAAGAGATCTTGTTGGAAATCACCTTAACAAGATGCCCAGGTGGTGATCTTCCAAACACCCAAGTCTAGAATGACTTGTAAAGAGAAATACAGCAATCGAAAGCAAGAAAGAAAAGAAGACAAGCAATTTGTTATTGAGGTTCGGCAATGTGCCTACGTCCCCATGAGTTCCTCCAAACTCTCTGCACTAAATCAATGGTTCTTTACAATTACAACAACCCTCTTCAAGAAGCTTAAGTTCTTGAAGAAACTAAGAAGAGAAGAAAGGAAGAAGATAAGAACTAACAATGCTCTCTATCTAATCTAGACTTCTCTCTCTTTACAACCAGCCTCACTACAATGAGTCCTTCTTGTATTTGATCTTTCTTACTCTCACACAATTCTCTCTTGTATTAAAATTGATCTAACACAATGTCACAATGTAATTCTTTTACTTGTTACATGAGAGTGAAGCTAGGTAACCCCTTATATAGTGCACCCACTTCTTGTCCATTCTTGTGAGTCAATCTCCACCCTTAGATCTTGATTGCCACTTAACCATGGTCCTCCATCAATCCTAAGTGGTGCTGTGCATTTTAACCTTGCATCCACGCACCCAAGAGGAGGTTAAAGCATGCTGTCCATGTGTGCTTTGGTGTGCCTAGCACCTAGGCGCTCAACAGGGGGCGGCATGGGGCTGAGCAGGGCACACTTGCAGCCCATTCTGGAAGGCACGACACTGGTGGGGAGTGGCATGGAACTAGCATGGGTCAGGGGGTCTTCATTCTGGATGCCTAGGCACTGGTGAAAGGGCGACGTGGCGCACACTGATGCTGCCCCTTCACACACCAGTGCGCACACTTTTCCTACTTGTTTGTTGAAGTGTGCACACTAGTGCACCTACCCTTAACTTGCTCCAAAGTGATGCACACACATGTGTGCAGTCTTTTAACTTGCTTTATTTTAATAATCCAACCTTGGTTTATACTTTAACCATCTTTGAGCCATGTTTAGAAATGTTTAAACCTTAGAAAAATACCAACAATCTCTACCTTTGTCTAAGTGTTTAAACCCAAACCATTTTTCCCGAGAGCTTTGGGATCCAAACTCATCTTGAGTCATCAATTAACCAAATCCAATCCTAAGTAATCCAAGGCAATGATTGAACTTACTTAGAGGTAGAACTTTAGTACCCAAATCCGCAGGATTTTCTTCCGTGGCTACTTTGTCCACATGGATGCATCGTTTCGTAACATTTTCCCGAATGAAATGATACCGAACATCCATGTACTTTGTCCTCTCATGGAACACCGGATTCTTACACAAGTGCAATGCACTTTGACTATCCAAAAACATGACAACCTGCTCCTCCAGTACCTTCAACTCTTCTAGTAACCCTTTGCACCACATAACTTCCTTAATGACCTCTGTAGCCGTTATGTACTCAGCCTCGGTTATTGAGAGTGCTACCACTGGCTGCAACTAAGCTTTCCAACTTACACAACATCCATTTAAGTTGAAGAAGTAGGAGGTAATTAATCTCCTTTTATCCCGGTCTGCTCCATAGTCCAAATCCAAAAAATCCTCAAGGCAGATGGACTTACCCCTCTTCTCATAAACTAGCCTTACTTCTGGGCTTCCCTTCAAGTACCTTAGCAACCACTTCATCCCAAGCCAATGCTCCTTTTCGGGATTACTCATAAACCTACTAAGAACACTCATTGCATGAGCAATGTCAGGTTTAGTGCTAACCATGGTGAACATAACAGAACCAACCACACTAGAGTAGGGGACTTTTTCCATTTCCTTCTTCTCCACTTCCGATCTCGGACTCCGATCGCTGGAGAACTTGAAATGACCAGCAAGGGGAACCTTCACTGGTTTGCTATCTTCCATAAAGAATTTAGATACCATCTTCTCTATGTAGGATGTTTGAGAGATCTTCAATCTATTTCTCTCCCTTTCCCGGATGATACACATCCCAATGATCTTTTGTGCATGGCTAAGATCCTTCATCTCAAACTCCTCACTGAGTTGAGCCTTCAATTTCTTTATCCTCTCCATGTTGCTCCTAACCAGCAACATGTCATCAAAATAGATGAGGATGATCACCACTTCCTCAACCTTCTGCCCCTTATAGTACAAGCATGAATCATAGTAGCTCCTCATGAAACCCAAGCTGATTACAAAGGAATCAAACCTCTTATTCCATTGTCGAGGTGATTGCTTCAGGCCATAGAGAGATTTCTTTAATTTGCACACAAACTCTCCCTGCCTTCCTTCCCCATAGCCTTCGGGTTGCCTCATGAAAATGGTCTCATCGAGCTCTCCATGTAAGAAGGCTGTCTTCACATCCATTTGCTCAATTTCCCAATCAAATTGGACCACTAATGCCAATACTATCCATATCGTCTTATACTTCACAACCGGTGAGAAGATTTTGGTAACATCTATGCCTTCTTTTTGTGTGAACCCCTTCACCACCAGCCTAGCTTTATACTGGACTTCATCCTCTGGAGTATTCCCTTCTTTGATCTTGTAGAGCCATCTACAATCCACAACTCTCTGCTTTTCAAGTTTGGGCACCAACTCCCAAGAGTTATTGTTCATCAAAGAATCTATTTCTTCCTCCATAGCTAGCTTCCATCTTGGCGAATCCTTACACTCCATGGCATCCCTGTAAGTTTCTTGTTCAACCTCTCCTTCTTTTCAAGGAGCTGCTACATTAGCATCCGTAAACCCATATCTCAAAGGTGGTCTAACCACCCACCTTCCCCGGTCTCTTGTGAGCTGATAGTCATTCTAACTTGTTGCATCAACCTCTTCTTATTCAGCCTCTTCTTGAGTTTCTTGAGCTTGGCCTTCATCCAAGGGCTCTACTTGGTCTGAACCCTCTTGCCTCCTTTGCTCTATCTGAACCGAGTTCTTCTTGATGCGATGCTCCACAACTTCCAGACTGGTTTGCTCACTAGCCCCTGCAGGGTTAGTTTTCTCCAAGTAGGGAAATATCATTTCATTAAAAATAACATCCCTACTTATAATCAGTTTCATGCCCTTCTTTTCCAGAGACCACAACCTATATCCCTTAACCCCATCACCATATCCTAGAAATACACATTTTCTAGATCTAGGGCTAAGTTTATCCTCCTTTTGATGTGCATATGCAGCACATCCAAAAGTTCTAAGGTTGTTTAATTCAGGGGGTTTTTCACTCCACATCTCAATGCGAGTCTTGAGCTCTAAAGCTCTAGAGGGTGATCTATTTACTAAGTATGTAGCTATAGCCATAGCTTCTCCCTCAAGAACATGATCAGATCTTGATCTTTACACCGTTCTTGAATCACCCAAGAAGTTGATCTTTGATTCTTGGAGTCTTAGCTCCGTCACCTTCTTGTTCTTGCTCCGATACCTAGCTGTGCTTGCTCTGATACCACTGTCCAAAGCTTTGATACCACTATTGGAAATCACTTTGACAAGATGCCCAGGTGGTGATCTTCCAAACATCAAAGTCTAGAATGACTTGTAAAGAGAAATACAGCAATCGAAAGCAAGAAAGAAAAGAAGACAAGCAATTTGTTATCGAGGTTCGGCAATATGCCTACGTCCCCGTGAGTTCCTCCGAACTCTCTGCACTAAATTAATGGTTCTTTATAATTACAGCAACCCTCTTCAAGAAGCTCAAGTTCTTGAAGAAACCAAGAAGAGAAGAAAGGAAGAAGATAAGAACTAACAATGCTCTCTATCAAATCTAGACTTCTCTCTTTTTACAACCAGCCTCACTACAATGAATCCCTCTTGTGTTTGATCTTTCTCACTCTCACACAATTCTCTCTTGTATTACAATTGATGTCACACAATGTTATAATGTAATTCTTGTACTTGTTACATGAGAGTGAAGCTAGGTAACCCCTTATATAGTGCACCCACTTCTTGTCCATTCTTGTGAGTCAATCTCCACCCTTAGATCTTGATTGCCACTTAACCATGGCCCTACATCAATCCTAAAGTGGTGCTATGCATTTTAACCTTGCACCCACACACCCAAGAGGAGGTTAAAGCATGTTGTCCATGTGTGCTTTGGTGTGCCTAGCGCCTAGGCGCTCAACAGGGGGCGGTATGGCGCTGAGCAGGGCACACTTGCAGCCCATTCTGGAAGGCGTGGCACTGGTGGGGAGCGGCATGGCACTGGCGCAAGTTAGGGGGTCTTCATTCTGGATTCCTAGGAACTGGTGAAGGGGCAGCATGGCGCACACTGATGCTGCCCCTTCATACAGCAGTGCGCACACTTTTCCTGCTTGTGTGCTGAAGTGCGCACACTAGTGCGCCTACCCTTACCTTGCTCCAAAGTGATGCACACACATGTGTGTAGTCTTTTAACTTACTTTATTTTAATACTCCAACCTTAGTTTAAACTTTAACTATCTCTGAACCATGTTTAGACGTGTTTAAACCTTAGACAAATATCAACTTGCTTAATATTTTTTTTTTTTTTTTTTTGCGATGTAAGATGCAATAATGAATAGATTAGTGGTAATAACTTACCCTTTCCTAGCAATTCCGTTTCAGATATTTTGGGTAATTTGGATCAACTTCAAGGAGTTAAACATCAGTTTCCTAGGTTGTCAAGTGCCTCTGATGCTATCAGGTTAGCGGATGTGTTAGATAGGTTAGTTTAGGATCATTCGGACTCAGGCAAATTCTCTTCAAAAGACTAATGGGACTTATGTAGAATTAAAGAGCCAAAGTTTAAATAGTATTGGTCCTTTACAGGCATTGCTAGAGACTTGGTTATATAAATCTAGTTTTTCTATGCCAACTGGTTTTCTAAAAGTGCTCGCTTTTTGTCTAATATGTTGGGAAATATGGCTAGTAAGAAATTGGGTTGTGTTTGATGGTGTCCCTTTGGTAATGTGATTTATTGGTTATCTGTTATACAAAAATTATTTTTGCCTAAATATTCTCTAAATTACATTGATCTGCTATGTGTATCTTCCTTATGCTTAACGGTGCCCTATTCGGGGAAAATGGATGTGTTAAAGTACTCTTTATAATGGGGTTATTAAATTAAAGTGTGACAGTTCTGTCATGAATTCAAAAGGTGCAGTAGGGGGTATTTTTTTTGTCTTCTAATTCCTCCATGGTGTTAGGCTTATCCAAATTTTTTGGTAGTATTACTAACATGCAGGCTGAAACATAAGCGGTATTATATGGCTTGCACTTGGCGAGAGAGCATCATATTGTTGTTACCTGTATTGAATGTGATTCCAAGGAGCTGGTAGACATTTTAAATAAATGTGTGGAGGCTCCTTGGGATTTAGTTTATTGTGTTCGAGATATTTTGGTAATTCTTCCTGCAAGTGTTTCTGTTTAGTACATTTACAGGGAAGGTAATCAGGTGGTGGATGGCTTGGCCAAGCATGGTCACACTCATCACCAGGTAGAGCTCTATTGGTCATAGAATTCTCTTTCTAAAAGTTATAAACTAGCTTTTAGGAGAGATTTACATAGCCTTGCAATTTATAGAAAAATGAAACTGATTTTCTTTGGGTTAGGCCTAGGAACGTCTGAGGTAAGGTTTATGTCTCCCTCAGGTATGGATTCCTTTTTGTCCCCCCTTATTTGTATTTTTATTTATTTATTAATAAATAGATAAGGGTCTTGCCAAACCCCCATCCACAATAAGGAGGTGTTTCTTAAAAAAAAAACGTAGTTTTGGTTCTCTAGTTATTATTTGGGCTATATAAATTAAGTTCAGCCTATAAACCTCATAAAGATATAAAATAATATTGCTCAATTAATAAAATATATAAGATAAAGAATCTAACAAATTTAAGTAGTAATTTAACTTAAAGATCTTCAACAATTTAAATCATAATATTATTTTTGAGGAGGAAACATCGAATTAATATAAAACTTTTCTCAAATACAACATAAGTTTGATCTTTGTAATTATGTAAGTTGTATAAAGCCTAATATATAAACTTTTTAAAGGTATAAACTAATAAAAAAAAGCACAATTCAAAGACATATTAAAGTAAAATACAATTACTTGAGTATTAAACTATCTTAAATTAGATATTAAAAATTGAATTTATAATATCATATTGAAAAAATATAATTTATGTGATTGTTTTTTTTCTTTTCAAAATGGCGTAGCTTTAGTGTTTGTAGTCCTGTGAGCTATGCCATGCAAAACCTCAAAAAATTATAAGGTTATTATATTAAAAATAAGTAAAATACAAACATAAAGCCTAATCTTTTTCAATGATATGATCACATACCAGTTTCTTCCCTTTAAGGGGTCACCCAGGGTGATTCGTTTTCCCCTTATATTTTTATGCTCTGCATGGAATATCTTTCTCACTAGACCATGATATTCTCTTCTTTTGTGGTGACTGTTAGTAATATGCCCTAAAAGCCAATAACATTTTATATTTAGACATATTATTTGTAAAACAATTTTAGTCAAACTATTATAACATTTAATGGAAAGTTTTATTTATCATGAATATTTGTTTAATTACGTTGTCATAATTAAGTTCATAGAATAATAGCAATTAAGATAAGATTATGATGAGATCATAAATTTTAGACTTAGTCTTCTCGAAAGCTTTTCTCTTAAACGTTCTTGGTCGTAGAATACTAATTATATGTTAGTAATCCGGTTAGAATGGCACATACTATATTTGCTCAATTGGGAGGGTAACCGATTTCAATATCACTTCTGTGGTACACACTAAAACAAGTACGTGGATACTCATTAGAGAATGAGTTCACTGAACATGACTCGACTTTAGAACACCTATATTTGTGTTCTTAATGTACAGTTGTGCATGTGATCCTTAGACCTAAGGCACGATAGTTATTTTGTATGCGACTTATTACACTTTGATTCTATTTAATATTATTTTATTCATGGGTCATTAATTAATAATAATTAGATATAATGGGTTTCATATGGATGTATGTGAGTGTACAATAAGAGATCTATCACTCCAAACTAAAATGAGAAAATGTATTATATAATCTAATAAAATATGATTCGGGAAGTTCCCTGGCTAAGGTAGTGTGAGAATTAGAAAGAAGTTTATAATTTCACCATTACAATTATATTCATGAGATCTAGACACATAGTATTAATGCTAAGTGTTTGACAGTATTCCATACCCTAATTAGCTTAATCGAGACATTGCATGATGGAATGATTGAATTCCATGGTAACTGATAATAAAAAGGCTTAGGTTTTCACAACTAAATTCGCACTATTTGAGTAGTCATGATATGTTGCTAGGTGTCACTCATGACTATAAAAACCCTAAGATTTAATTTAATTGACAATTAATTAATTCTTATAAATGGGAGAATCAAGATTCAAAATAAATTAGAAGAAATTCTAATTAATTAGAAAGAGTTTCAATTGTAATTACATAAAAGTTATGGCCTACCACTATAAGAAAAACTTATATTTGCGACGGATTTTCAATGAAGGATCAAATTCCCTCGCAGAAAATATGTATTTGCAACGGATTTACTATTCCATCTTAGATGGCATCTGTGACGGAATGTTTTGTCATAGATACCTATAATTTTGTCGTAATTAATTTTAAATTTCAATTTTTTTACTTTTCCAATTATTTTTTAAAATTTTAAAATTTTATGACTTTTTAAATATATATATATATATATATACACACACACACACACACACACACAACTTAAACAGATATGTTTTTTTTATATTATTTTTTGACATTTTTAAAGAAAATTAAAAAAAATGCAATTGCAACATATTTTAATCCCATTTGTGACGGACTAGTCCGTTGCATATGGAATTAAAATCCCTAGATCGCACAGCACCATCCATTTCTTCTTTCTTCTTCTATTCTATTCTCTTTTCTTTTTCCTTCTTTCTTTTTCTCTGCCTTCGATCAGCGCTGCACCACTTTCCCACCTTCTTTTTTCCCCCTCTCTCTCTCTGTTCTTCTTCTTCTTCCTTTATCCTTCATTTTCTTTCTTTTTTCTTCCTTCTTCTTTCTTCTTCTTCCTCTTCCTTTTCCTCTTCCTCCTATCTCATTCCTTCTCCACGTGAAACCTGTGCACGAGTGCTTGTGTGGCTCTCTCACTAGTATATCTCTCTCACATCCTATTTTTTGTTATTTAGTTAAATATTTATATTTTATTTTTTGCAAAAGTATATATGTGTAGATATTTAATCCAATTTGTTGGTATATATTTTTAGAATTTTTTATTATTCTAAATTTAATTGTTATTTTTATAAAAAAAAAATAATTAAAAAATTTATGAGGCTTCAATTTAAACAATAATTTGTAAAGGAAAAAAACTATGCATATTAGGTTAGCATATATGTTTCCTATATTAATTTAAATTTTGGGATAATTTTGATATGTTATTATAGATTTTGTTATGTTAGTTTACATTTAAGCATTAATTTGTATAAAAAAAATTAGGTTAGTTTGCATTTAATTTTGCTATGTTTGTTTAAATTTAGGCATTATTTTGATATGTTAGTTTAGATTTTGTTATGTTAGTTTACATTTAAGCATTATTTTGTATAAAAAAATATTAGATTAGCACTAGATTTTGCTAAATTTAATTTTAAGCATTACTTTGCTATGTTAGTCTAGGTTTTACTATGTTTCTTAGTTTAATACTATCAAGTTAGATAAATATTAAGCTAATTTCTGAGTTATAATTATAAGACAAATAATTTTTTAAATTAATTGTAGTTCTTTAATTTCAATAATAAATCATGATTTATTTAGTGGATTGATTGGATTTGATTGGATTGAGATTGAATTGAATTTTACATGTTCTTTTGACATTTTAAAATTTTGGAAAAGTCCGATAAATAGGAAAAACTACGTCGAATTTTATGTAAAATATTCTCTTAATATCCACTGATTTCTCATATATTCTTTATTTGTATATATCATGCATTGCATCTTACCTTAGATCGCTTGTCCAAGGATTATTGAGCGACACAAATGTGATGTTGCTTATTAATTCATATGTTTGCAATGAGAGTATTTGTGTTCAAATAATCCTTGGATTATCTAGTGTGGATAATTTAGGAATGCATAATCCATATTGCTGTTAATAATTCCTTGTTTTGTTTTGATAAGTTTTGACAATATCTCTCCTTATTCTCTGAGTACATATTAAATTTGGGTCTATCTTCTTCGGGAGATAGCACTGAATTTAAGTCATGTGCTTAGAGAACTAAGGGGAGATGTTGTCGAAATTATTTCGAAATGTTGGAAATCACCTTGACAAGATTCCCAGGTGGTGATCTTCCAAACACCCAAGTGTAGAATGACTTGTAGAAATAATTTTAGCAATCGAACACAAGAACAGAAAATCAAAGAAAGAAAGAAGACAATCAATTTGTTATCGAGGTTCGACAATGTGCTTATGTCCCCATGAGTTCCTCCGAACTCTCTGCACTATCTCAATTGGTTCTTACAAGTTACAGCAATCCCCTTCAAGAAACTAAGTTCTTGAAGACACCAAGAAGAGAAGAAAGAAGATTACAATGCTCTCTCTCTTCTTTACAACCAGCCTCACTACAAAGAGTCCCTCTTGTGTTTATGTCTCTCATACAATTCTCTCTTGTATTTACAATTGATCTCACAATGTCACAACTTTCTCTTGTTCTATATATATGTGTATATTATGTATATAGAATGAGGCTAAGGAACCCCTTTTATAGCCATTCACTTCTTGGACATTCTTGTGAATCAATCTCCACCCTTTGATTATGATCTCCTTTTAATCTTAGCCCTTCAACATCCTCCAAGTGGTGCTGTGTGTTTTGGTATTATGCACACACACTTTGGAGAGCCCTAAGTCATTATGCCCATGTGTGCCTTGGTGTGCCTGGTGCCTTGGTGCTCAACAGGACATGCCTTGGCGCTGGGGTAGAGTGAGCTTGTGAAGTCTCTAGGAGGCACGGCACTGGCTGCTGGGCGCCTAGGCACTGGTGCGCACCTGATGTGCCACACGCTAGAGGGTACGGCACTGGCTTCTGGGCACCTAGGCACTGGTGTTGTCTTGGAGCACACCATTCTGGAGGGTGTTGCACTGGTTCTGAGAGGTGCGGCGCGCACCTGATGTTGCTCCTTCTGCTGCTGTGCGCACACCCTTCTGCCTGTGTGCAGAAGTGCGAACACTAGTGCGCATGGCCTTCCCTTGCTCCAAATTGATGCGTGCAGCCTTTTAACTTGCTGAACTTTAATCTTCCATCCTTGGTTTAGATTTTAACCATCTTTGAACCATGGTTGGACCTGTGCAAACTTTAGACAAATACCAACACGAAATGAAACGACATAGGAGTTATTAAATGCAATAAGGATTTCGCATTCTTGAATAGGTTAGGACCCCTACCTTTTAATGAATGGAATGATGTGGCTAGAAAGTATAAACATGCGTATTGATAATCTACTTTTTTTATTTTTTATTCACAAATACTTTATCTTTTTTTCTCTCTCAAGGTTACACAATATATCGGTGGTACTCACTACTTTTGTTACTCCACTAGTACTCCCACTGATTAGGTAACTACATTTAAATCTATGTAAACTTTTTAATTAGTTTACAATCATTTGAGTATGAATTGATTGTTTCTATAAATTATCAACATAATTTGGGATTTAAATCTTAACTTCCACTCTTGAATGACAAAAGATGAGAGATCATACAAATATGGACATGCTTTATGCATAGGTTGTAAAATAATGCTCTTAAAAAAGAATTTCACCAAAAATAAAGGTTTTAATTGGGATTGTCTCATAAATCTTAAATTATTTTATTTATTTTTAGAAAATTTATTTTAATTATAAATTGAAATGACTTTAAGAGTCAACAATATTTTAGTAGTTGGAACGATGTTAGTTGATCAAAGTTGTGCGTAATGTTTTATTAAAAGAATTTAAGAATGGAGTTGAACAATTTCTTAACCTCTCGTATAGTAACAAATGTTTTATGTATAAGGGAATTAGTAGGTGTCCTTGCTCTGTTTATAGCAATGGTAAATTTCTAAAGCGATATGTGGTTACCGTGCACCTATACAAAAAGGGCTTTGTTAGGAATCACAAGACATGGACTCGACATAGGGAGGTTAGTTTGTTTGGGGGATGTTCGACGAGATGAATTGACGATGTGGTGGAAGGTTTCGGAGAAATTAATAAGATGAGGAACATAATAATGGATGTTTTTGGGCTCAAATTTATTTGGGATGTTGAAGAGCTCCAAAATCGTGATGCTGTAAAGTTTTATGATTTGTTAAGAGATGTTGATGAGCCATTGTGGAAAAGTTTCAAGAAAAATACTAAGTTATCGACGGTCTCTCAACTATTGAACTGTAAGCCAGATTTAACATGACTGAGAACTATTACAACCGGTTGATGTCAATATAAGTTGCAGGAGGGTGAGAAGTTTCCTAAAAAAATTTACTAGCGCACGAAGATGGTGAAGGAGTTAGGACTTGGGTGTCAGAAGATACATGCATACTCGAACGATTATACGTTGTACTCTCAGTAAGACACGCAAAATAAAAACTGTGACGTCTATAGCTATGCTCGATTTTAACCTAAACAAGTGGGAAATAAGAACTAAAAGGATATGTCATACGAAGTGCTACATTATGTTCTAATCATACCAAGACTTCAAAGACTTTTTATGTCGAAAAATATTGTTGAACACATGAGATAGAACAAGGAGGGAAAATATAATAAGCTTGATTTTGTCATCCACTTGGAGGATGGTAAGGCGTGGAAACTTTTTGATGATAAGAACCCGTTGTTTGCCCTCGAACCACGGAATGTTAGGCTGGGACTCTCGAAGGACAGGTTCACTCTTTTTGGTCATTCAAGTTCCTCTTACTCTTGTTGCCCGGTCATTATCACTCCATACAATCTACCTCTTGGTATGTGCATGAAGGAGCATAATTTGTTCTTATCCTTGGTAATTTCAGGTCCAAACTACCTCTTGTTCCCCGATAAGAACTCTATGCAATTAACAAACAAAATTTTAATATGAAGGTTGCACTTCTGTGGACGATTAGTGACTTCCCTGCATATGGCGTGGTCCATTGGCTTGTCCTTACTCTATGGAGCATACCAAATCATTCTGAATACCTCATGGTAGGAAGCCTTGCTAGTTTGATTGTCATTGTTAGTTATTGTCTCACAATCATACATTTTGGAAGTAGAGAGACAATTTCAAGAAAGACACAATCGAGAGAAGTTTGCCTCCACCGAAAATTTCTAGGGAATAAGTGTTGGCCAGAGTTTTGTCTTTCGATCAGATAACATTAGGTAACACAACCAATAAAGAAGATATTCTAGGATATGGTTAGGAGCATAACTAGTTAAAAAATGAGTATCTTTTGGGAATTACTATATTGAAAAACAAATCTCATTGGACATAATTTAGATGTCATGCATATTGAGAAAAATGTGTTTGATAACGTCTTCAACACAGTCATTGATGTCAAGGGTAAAACAAAGAAAATTTATATGCTCGTGAGGATTGAATAAGTCTCAGATAAATGATGTGGGCAAATAGGTGAAGAAATTGAAGTTCCCAAATGGGTATGCCTCAAATATAGCTTGGTGTGTCAATGTGAAGGAATGCAAGTTCTATGAGATGAAGAGTCATGATTTTCACGTGTTCATGGAAAGATTAATATCACTAGCGTTCTGTGACTTTGTGCCAGATTCTATATGAGATCCATTAATAGAACTCAGTAACTTTTTTAAAGACATGCTCAACAGAGCTGTGGGTTGAGTATATGGAGTTGCTCGAGAAAAACATTATGGTGGCCTTATACAAGCTGGAAAAGATATTTCCCTCATGATTCTTTGACTCTATTGAGCATTTTACAATAAAGTTTGGGTCCTCTATGGTACTAATTGATGTAACCCTTCAAGAGATGATATATCTTATTAATCTAGGTTTATATTAAAGCATTTTGTGATGATAATTGTATAATTGCTTTATAATATGTATGTGATGAACGCATATTTGTCCTAGTATTTTATATGTTTTGCAAGTATTTATTTATATGTTTAGATTAGGAATTTGTTACTTTTAGTTGTTTTTCGTTGTTTTACAGGTTCACAAGAATTTGGAAAGGAGTTTCACTAAATTGCCAGAATTGCCCGTATAAATCAATCATTTTTGCGGATTAAACTGTGTTGATTCAGGAAGAACCAGGAAATGAGCCATATATGCTTGGAAAGATCCGGATGTCTATTTTCTGGAGAATTTATGGCTCATAAAATGATTTTTCTAGAGAAAGTTATGGTAGTTTTAGTAGACAAAGGTCAAGCTGTGCGTGATTTCAGTGTGGCAGAAGTGTCATTTTTGTGGATTAAACTGTACTGATTCATGAAGAACCAGGAGATGAGCCAAATATTTTTGGAAAGATCCGGATGTCTATTTTCTGGAGAATTTTATGGCTCATAAATGTAATTTTTCTAGAGAAAGTTATGACAATTTTAGTAGACAAAAGTCAGACAGAACCGGGCCTGGACAGTAATAGAAGCACACGGCCTAAACAGAAACCCTAGGGTGACTTTTCTGTCTACAAATCTGTCTCCATACAACTATATATAGGAATTTTTAGATTCAGAAAATGGTAGTTCTGGGGAGATGATGGCAGTTCTTGGAGAGATATTATCAAGAGAAGTTTTGGGAGATTGAAGGAGGAGACGGTTTCTTTCATCAAAATGGCTTATCAAGAGATTGAAGACGACGATCAATCACTTCACGACTTTGAGGATTCATCTTATAATCTGGGAAGAAATTCTATCTTTGCTCCTTTTGTCCTTCAATATGCTTGTAACCTTAGTATTTGAATTCTGTGATTAGGATTTAAACATGAGCGGTTGAACGCATTGTTAGGTGTTTGGCTTAGCTGCCTTAATTGTTTTGGATATTTTGGTGGATTTAGTTTTATGAAATTTTCCAGAATATTTCTTATTCAATATTCTTCATACCTTTGATTATTGCTTGTGGATTGAACATCTATTATTGATAGTCAAGGTTAATATTTGAGATTAGGTTAAGGACAAATCATCTAGACCTAATTAAGCTTTCTTGAATAGGAATTTAAATTAGGATTGAAATCAAATTGTGATTTAGGTGGTTGCGTTTTCCTTATATTTAATTTAACTAATTAATTTATGAACACGATCCATGTGATTTAATTAATTAGTTATAAATTGATAATAAACACGATCAATGGCATTCTCTAGTCTTAGCGGAAATACCAATAATTTTGGATGTTGATTAATTCTTTATAATCACTAAATGTTCCAATTCATGATTGGATAGCAAGTTAAACTACCTATTTTTCTCATTGATTACACTCATCTCTTCATAATTCATTTTGTTTAATTTACATAATTGCTTTTATTTCAATATTCTCTTCACCAATCTTTTAATTATAGTGTTTAGGATTTAATTTCAGAGTTTGTTTTTGTAATTTTAAGAAAGTAATTTAGGATTTAAACCACTGCAATTCCTTGAGAGATCGACCTCGAGAGCAAACTCATTGCAATACTATTTTTGATTCATGCACTTGCGAGCATTTAAAATTTGCACATCAAGTTTTTGGCACCGTTTCCGGGGAATTGGCGTTTAATTCTTTAGTTATTTTCTTTGATTTTATTTTTTATTTTTTATTTCTTTTCTTTTCTTTCTTTTAGGTGTAACTTTTATTTCTTTTATTTCATCAAATTTTCTTTATTTGCTTCTTGATTTTCTTGATTTAAATTGGCATTAATTTGTTTCTTGATTTTCGCTCTCTTGATTCCTGGTAGCTTAATTTTTCTTTTGTTTTCTTCAAGTATATGCACGGTAGAAGATCCCAAGGGAGAAATCTAGTGCCAGCAATAGACAACATCCATAGGCTAAGGGAGATGTTACTGCCCATAGAAGAAGAAGAAAAGGTTGAGGGAATAGAAAAAGAAGAGCTTGAAAGAATAGAAGGAGCTGAAAGACAAATTATGATGAAGGAGTATGCAAGCCGATCATCGGCACTTCCACATCTTTCATCCAATTGTGGGAAGCTGCACAAAATTATGAGATAAAAAATATCCACTTTAGCATGCTCCCTTCATTCTACAGAATTCCAAATGAAGACCCATTAACCTTCATAAGGGATTTCTATGCAATAGTGCAGACTTTTCCTCTACAAGGGCTGAATGAGGATCAACTCAAGATGAGATGCTTCCCCTACACATTAAAAGATAGAGTAAAAGTGTGGTTGATGACTCTTCCACCCGGTTCTTTGACTACATGGGAAGCGGTCTACAATCGGTTCATGAACAAATTCTACTGCCATCAGAAGACCACTGAGTTGAGAATTAAGATTGCCACGTTCTCACAAATGGAGGGAGAACCCTTCCATGAAGCATGGGACAGGTTCAAGATGATTCTAAACCAGTGTCCCCACCATCATTACCCATTGCAGCTACAAAATCAATTATTCTATGATGGATTGACACAACAGTGTCACTACACGGTTGATAACGCTACCGGTGGAGCCATGGGAGAAAAGACTACTGAAGAGACATGCGAGCTATATGAGATGTTGGGTGCTAATTCCCAATAAAAGAGTGTAAGAGGAAGGAGAGTTAGGGTTAATGAATTGAGCTCCAACAATGATATGGCAATGCAACATACAGAGTTGACCAAACAAGTCAAACTTCTCACTACCACAAACACGCCCAATCATGAGGTATGTGGAGTTTGTGGGGTTTTTGGTCACAGTGCTAACACTTTTTCTTTGTCTTATGAATCTTATGCAGGAAATGAACAAAAACAAGTTAATGCATTGGAGTCTTACCAACCTAGGCCGAGGAATGATCCATATTCTAACACCGATAACCCTGGGTGGAGAAATCATCCCAATTTCTCTTAGAAGACTAACAACGCTCTGGCATATGCTCCAAGTTCAAGACCGGTTCAATATCAAAACCAAGTTGCACCACCCAATCAGCCTAGTAATCCAACTTTGGAAGAGAACTTGAGTGCTTTTATTCAAGTTAGCAAAGAGACCCATGAGAGACACAGCCAAAGGTTGGATTCCATAGAGGCATCAATGAAGAGGGTGGAAGTACAAGTTGGGCAACTTGCGGAACAATTACATATACATCAAAAAGGGAAGTTGCCTAGCCAACATAAGCAAGCAAAGGCTATCACAGTGCTGCGAAGTGGTAAAATTCTTAACAACAATTCTAATGATAAAATTTCTTATGACTTGCCACGTGATGCAGGAAAATCGATTGAGAAGCAAAAGGAGCATGACGCTCCTAAAGGAAATCCAGTTGAAGATCCACAATCTTCTCAAACATCTAAGGAGAGCAAGGAGAATGAGCCATCTTCCTTCACGACACTGCACAAGGCGACCGAGCCTTACAGGCCTCCTATTCCTTATCCAAGCCGTCTAAAGGATGTTAAACAGGATAAGCAATTTTATGATATTTTGACATGCTTTCTAAAGTGAATATTAATTTGCCTCTTTTGGATGTTATTAGGAATGTGCCATCACACGCGAAATTCCTTAAGGAACTTAACACCAAAAAGAGAAAATATGAGAAGAACGAGAAAGTGATGGTGTTAGAAGTTGCTAGTGCGGTGCTCCAACAAAGCTTGCCACCTAAGCTGAAAGTTTCATCATCAACATCACAATGGGAAACAAGAAGGTCGCCAAAGCAATGCTAGACTTATGACCAAATATAAATCTCATGCCATATTTGATATAATTGCAACTAGGTTTGAGGGAGCTTAAGTCAACAACTATGTCCCTTCAACTCGCTGACAGGTCAGTTAAATATCCTAAGGGAATAGTTGAGGATATATTGGTGCAGGTAGACAAAGTGATTGTGCCTGTGGATTTCGTGGTATTGGAGATGGAAGGAACCCCATCTAAAGACAAGGAGCACACAATTCTTCTTGGTAGACCATTTACGGCCACAACCAAGACTATTATTGATGTCTATAATGGGAGGTTAACGATGACAGTCTTGGAAGAGACTATACAATTTAAAGTGTTTGATTATCTAACCACTCCTTCTTCTATTTCTACTAACGATGAGTGTTCTTTTGTTGATTATGTGGACTCACTTGTTTATGACACTTATTTGCAGACAGAAATAGAGGACAAGCTTGAAGTTGCTCTTCTAACTGAGCGAGTAGAGGAAACACTAGAAGATGAGATTAAAGGGTATCATGAGATGTTAGATAGTGCAATACCAGTGTCACCCCAAGAAGAGTCTAGCAAACCTTTAGAATTGTCAAGTTCCCTACCTAAAGAAGATGCTACTTGATTACGCCCAAAGTATAACACGGTTATTGTAGTACGGCTTTGGGGTGTCGATTCCACAGGGAAACAAGTTAAGTACAAAGGAAAATGTGTGAACCTTAAAACGAACGATAAAAGTTAAACTCAAGATTTTTAAGCTTTGATGGTGAAATAATGTAAAGGAAAATTGCGTAAATGTAAATGAAATATAAATGAGAAATAACAAGGTTCCGGGAATCCTCCTTAGGTTTGTTCCCTATTTCCACTCTTGATTCAATTGATTTTATCTCGATTGCAAGTTTCAACTCCCAAACAAGCAATCGGAATATATTCAATCAAGCACATTTACAATTCTTATATAATTGCTACGAATTAATCATTGATTTCGGTTCATGCACACATGACCGATCTTAAAGATTATCAAAAAATGACAATATATCTTAAAAGACAATATCGCAATAATGGACAATCAATAAGATAAATCTACCGGAATCAATCACATCCAAGCAACCTCAATGGAGGAGAAGGATGTAATCACCGGATTAAGAGAGTCTAAAAGAAGAAGAATAAGAAGTACATCTATCACATGAACTCAAATCTTCTTACTTAATCAATGAATAATTCATAAACAATATTTAACAATAAATCCATACAACTGAATCAAGAACAAGAAATAAAGAACAAGAAATCCCTAAAGATTCATCCCTTTCCCTTGTAAAATGATTAGTTGGCCATGGAAATCAAGGTGGAAGAACAATAAGGATGCTTTCCCCTTGATTTGGCCATGGAGTTCAAGGTGGATGAACAATATGGATGTTCTCCCCTTGATTTGCAACCAAAGAAAACTTAGAAATAAAATGGAAGAATGCTGGATTTGGATCCCTTGAATCCTCTCTTTTTTCTCTCTTCCTTGCTTTCTCTCTTCAATGCCCAGCTGCACACTCCATAAAGATATATTTATAGAGCATGAGGGGGGTGTTTTGGTCTTGGAGAATGTCATTTGCTTGCCCTAATCCGGTCAAGAGGCGAGTGGGCCGTGCTGTGCGCCTGGGCCTGCTGTGCGTCTGGGCCTGCTGTGCTGGCCTGAACTGTTTCCACTAAAACTGCCATAACTTTCTCTAGAAAAATCCTTTTTACGAACCGTAAAATTCTCCAGAAAATAGACTTCCGGATCTTTCTAAGCATATATGGTTCATCGTCTGGTTCTTCCTACATCAATACAGTTTAATCTGCAAAGATGATTGATCTGTACGGGAAATTCTGGCAATTCAGTGAAACTTCTTCAGCTTGTATGCAGAAGTGCACACACTAGTGTGCCTACCCTTAACTTGCTCCAAAGTGATGCACACACTTGTGTGCAGTCTTTTAACTTACTGTACTTTATTATTCCAGCCTTAGTTTAGAGTTTAACCATCTTTGAATCATGTTTGGACACGTCTAAACCTTAGACAAAAACGAGCACCGACACCCAAGATCTTTTGGTGCTTTAAACATGGATCGCTTTATTATCTCTTTTGTACTCAAAGCACCTGAAAATGCATCGAATTAAGTCAATGATTTATGAATATCACTTTAGAGTTATCAACATGTAAAAGTGCGATTACGACCAAGATCAACCCTAAAATGTTAACAATTAAGTATTGTTTAGATGCATTTTATGACTCTCATCACAACCCCCAACTAGCTTATTGCTAGTCCCTAGCAATTCAAGCGAAAGGCATGAAATGAATTCTTTATTTAGAAATCAAAACAAAATACAGCAATGCTGGCGTTAACCAAGAGTGATTCAAAAATCTATCTCAAAAATCATGCATAACATACAGCACATAGAATCATTAAATATCACTCAGGTCCAAGAATAATCCAAATGTCAACCTTAAAATCGTTATCGACTCTTACCATCCATCTTACCACAATACATTAGTCCGAACACCTAGATGATTTTATGCACAACATAGCATGAATACAAGTCTTGGCCTCTAAAAACATATTAATTTGCGTGACATCAATCACAAATCAAGCTCCATATGCTCACTTTTCAAATCACTCTCCACTATGTAGAAAAATCACACTTCATCGGATCAATAGGTCTTTAATAAGCTTGCAACATTAGGCTAGGGTAAAGGTCAAGAAAGAATGGGAAAGTTTAAACAAATAAAAGAACTAAGTCTCTTAATTTAAACACAACCACTTTAAGCACAAGATAACCTTACTTCAATACCCAACTCTTTCAACCATTTTTCGAGCATTTCTGGCAATAAATCACCATTTTTTTTTCTTTCTTTGCCATAATTCATTTTTTTCTCATTTTTTTTATTTTTTTGTTTTGGCATAAGACCATTCACCTCCTCTTTCATTCTTTTCTTTTCTTTTCCACAACCCCCAACTTATCTCTTTTAATGTACTTGGGTTATGATAGTAATATTTTCTCATATTTCCACCCTTACTCCTATTAAGTGCTTCTCACAACATGTGTATAACTAAGTTCTTTTAAAAGAGAGGTAAGGATAAAATATTTTTAGGCTCATAAAGGTAAGTAAATGGTTTATCGAAAGAAACAAGGCTCAATTTTTCTTTTCAAGAAAAAGGCTCAAATAGGTGACTAGCGATAAATATAACAAGGGTAAGTTTAAAAGGCTCAAACGGTCCAAAAATGGCCTATATCATATCCTAAGTAGTGTGCATTCTATGATTTTTCGCCTCAAGTGATTATTAAATAAGTTCTAGAGCTTGTAGAGACCGCAAAAGTATTCACAAAACAACCGCGCATAAAACTTTTCCAAATGCTTTAGACTAATCATGCAATCTTACCACAAACCAGAGTCTCAAACCAAAGAAAAATTGACACTTAATTTATTCTCAAAGCGAAGCAAGATTTAACTTCTTCTAAATGCTATATGCTATCTCGATTAAGCTCATATCATTGACATGTGAATTAACTCCAAGGCTAACACAAAACATGCTTAAAAACAAACAAACAATTTTTTTTTTTTTTTATCCTAACAACGAAAAGAAAGAAAGTGACACCACGCAGTTCAATGAAAAAAAAAAAAAAAAAAAGAAATATGTTTCCTCCACCCCCAACCTAAACATTGCATTGACCTCAATGTAAAAGAAAAAGGAAAGGAAACTCCCTGTGTGGCCAAAAATGCACAAAAGCTGAAAATTGCGCACCACCAATTGAACTGCATACCGTTCTTTTCGCTGAAATCAACTAGAAACTAAAAATTAAAATAGACTTAACACAACCAAAATTCAAAGTTAATAAAGACTTGACAACGAAATATTAATATATATATATATATATTATTTTTTTTTTGAAATTTGAGGTAAACTAAAAACTAATAATTAAGATTGAATGAAAACTAACTAAAAACAGAACAAAAATTAAAAGGAATAACGTACCTTTGTTGTGTGGTCAAGGTGAATAGACCGGATCCATAAGCGGAATGTCTTCCATCTCCGGATCATGTCTATCAATTAAGATCTTAAGTCGTTGACCGTTTACTTTAAAGACCCGACCATCTCTAGTATCCTCAATTTCTACCGCCCCATTTTCAAAAACATTTTTTACTATAAAAGGGCCGGTCCATCTTGACCGAAGTTTTCCAGGATGCTTATGAAGTCTAGAGTCGTATAAGAATACCCGATCATCGAAGTTTACCCGCTTTGCCCATGTCAAAATTGAAAGACTTGATGGCCCAATAAGCTCGATGCTCGAGCTCCACGGGTAAGTGGCAAGGCTTTCCAAAAACAAGCCGATAGGGTGACATACCTAAGGGAGTTTTAAAGGCTGTACGGTAAGCCCAAAGCGCATCAGTTAGTCTCAAAGACCAATCTTTGCGATCGGGGTTAACCGTTTTTTCTAAAATTTGTTTAATCTCCCTATTAGCAAGCTCTACTTGTCCACTAGTCTGAGGATGATAGGCAGTAGAGATTTTATGTAATACCCCAAATTTTTTCATTAAAGCTTCAAAGGAACGGTTGCAAAAATGTGTACCTCGATCACTAATTATAGCACGTGGTGTATCAAATCGAGATAACACCTTTTCTTTAAGGAATTTAATCACCGTTCCATTATCATTGTTTCGACAAGCTGCTGCCTCTACCCACTTGGATACATAATCTATTGCTACAATGATATACTAGTACCCGAAGGAAGGAGGGAAGGGTCCCATGAAATCGATGCCCCAACAATCAAAGATTTCAATCACTAAAATAGGGTTCAGGAGCATCATATTTCGGCGAGACACAGCTCCTAACTTTTGACATCTTTCACAAGAGCGACAATAGGTGTTTGTATCTTTAAACAAAGTAGGCCAATAAAATCCACACTGCAAAATTTTTGCAGCGGTTTTTTTCATCGAAAAGTGGCCTCCACAAGCTTGGGAGTGACAAAATTCTAAGACACTCGAAATCTCTTCATTAGGGATGCAACGCCTTAGAATTTGGTCAGGGCAGTACTTGAAAAGATAGGGGTCATCCCAATAAAAATTACGTACCTCATATAAGAATTTCCTCTTGTCTTGAGCGCTCCAATCCATAGGTATCTCACCTGTAGCCAAATAATTTACGATGTGAGCAAACCATGGTAGAGAAGTAATGGAAAGTAATTGCTCATCGGGAAAATCATCTTTGATTGGCATGTCATCACAAGTGTCCTCAAAAGTGAGTCTGGATAAATGGTCAGCTACTACGTTCTCCACTCCTTTTTTATCCTTGATGGTGATATCAAATTCTTGCAAGAGGAGGATCCATCGGATTAGTCGTGCCTTAGCATCCTTCTTCGTAAGAAGATACTTGAGGGCTGCATGATCTGTAAAAATAAGGATAGGAGAACCAATTAGATGAGCATGAAATTTATCTAAAGCAAATACTACAGCTAGCAACTCTTTTTCAGTTGTAGAGTAATTCATTTGAGCACTATTTAAAGTCTTACTAGCATAGTAAATGACAAAAGGTTTACCTTCCCTTCGC
This sequence comes from Bretschneidera sinensis, assembly GCA_023935145.1. Taxonomy (NCBI): domain Eukaryota; kingdom Viridiplantae; phylum Streptophyta; class Magnoliopsida; order Brassicales; family Akaniaceae; genus Bretschneidera; species Bretschneidera sinensis. The sequence continues at coordinate 76,494,716 of CM043701.1, read as the reverse complement.
TGTCCAAGAACAGCACCTACAGCGTAGTCACTAGCATCGCACATGATTTCAAAAGGTAAAGTCCAATCTGGCGACTGCATTATAGGTGCGGAAGTAAGCTTTCCAATCAATGTTTTAAAGGCCTCTTGACAAGCTTGACTCCACTCAAAGGGGGTATCTTTAACTAGGAGGGCGCATAGCGGTCTAGATATTTTTGAAAAATTTTGTATGAACCTCCTATAAAAACCAGCATGACCAAGGAAAGATCTCACATCCTTTATTGTCTTAGGGGCAGACAACTTAGAGATTAACTCAATCTTAGATTGATCAACCTCTATTCCTTTAGAAGAGACAATATGCCCTAAGACAATACCGGATGGTACCATGAAATGGCACTTTTCCCAATTTAAAACCAATTCTTTTTCCTCACAGCGAATTAATACTCTTTCTAAATTCATTAAGCATGTTTCAAATGAAGATCCAAAAACAGTTAGGTCATCCATAAAAACCTCCATGCAATTTTCAACCATGTCACTAAAAATGCTCATCATGCAGCGTTGAAAAGTAGCAGGGGCGTTACATAATCCGAATGGCATTCTACGAAAAGCATAGGTGCCAAAGGGACAAGTAAAGGTGGTCTTTTCTTGGTCTTCTAATGCAATTTCTGTTTGATAGTAACCAGAATAACCATCTAGAAAACAGTAGAAGGGATGACCAGCTACACGCTCAAGAATTTGATCAATAAAAGGGAGTGGGAAGTGGTCTTTCTTGGTGGCAGCATTTAATTTTCTGTAATCAATGCACACACGCCACCCGTTCACAAGTTTGGTAGGGACTAACTCTCCTAGATCATTTTTTATCACAGTGACTCCGGACTTTTTCGGGACGACTTGCGTAGGGCTTACCCACTTACTATCAGCTATAGGATATATAATACCCGCATCTAATAGTTTCAGTACTTCATTTTTCACTACTTCTTTCATAGTGGGGTTAAGCCTACGTTGAGGGTCTCTACGAGGACTGGTTCCTTCATCCAGATTTATTTTATGGGAGCAGATTAGGGGACTAATTCCCTTTAAATCAGCCATGCTCCATCCCAGGGCTGATTTGTGTTCATTTAAAGTTTGAATTAATCTCTTACGTTGGGTCTCAGTTAATTCAGAAGAAATTATAACAGGAAAGGTATCACCTGGACCGAGAAAGACATGTTTTAGACCCTTAGGTAGTGGCTTCAATTCGACTTTAGGTGCTTCCACACTTGAGGGGACTTGAGTCTTGCTTCTTTCGGGCAGCTCCTCAAACCTTGGTTGCCATGCCCGATTTCCATAATCCTGAGATTTGTCAAAAACAACACATATATCAATTATATCAGTTTTATCATCAAATAAATCTATCTCAGAATTAACAAGAAAATTTTCAAGAGGGTCATAATCATGAGTTAAGAAAACTCCCTCATTGACGAGTGACTCGATCATGTAAAGCTGGTGGTTTTCGTCCTCATCTTCGGGCTGTTTTGCAACATTGAAAATATTTACTTCAAGGGTCATGTTGCCAAAGGACAGTTTCATGAGACCATTCCTACAATTTATTAGAGCATTTGCAGTAGCAAGAAAAGGTCTACCCAAAATCAAAGGAATTTTAGAGTTAGTGTCTACAGCAGAAGTAGTATCAAGAATTAAGAAATCAACAGGATAATAAAATTTATCAATTTGAATCAAAACATCCTCAACCACACCTCGGGGTACCTTGACTGAGCGATCAGCCAATTGTAATACCACGCCGGTTGGTTTGATTTCTCCTAACCCCAGCTGTAAGTAAATTGAAAATGGCATCAGGTTTACACTAGCTCCCAGATCTAGTAAGGCTTGTCCAACCTCATGATTTCCAATGCTGCAAGCAATGGTAGGACAGCCCGGATCTTTGTATTTCGGGGGAATTCTTTGCTCAATTAGTGCACTAACTTGCTCAGTTAGGAAAGCTGTTTTCTTGACATGATGTTTCCTCTTAATTGTGCATAAATCTTTGAGAACTTTTGCATAGGTGGGGACTTGTTTAATCACATGCAAAAGGGGAAGATTAAGTTTCACTTGCCTTAAGTTCTCAAGGATTTCATCATTCATTTCCAGATTTTTCTTGTTGGATTTTAAGGCTTGGGGGAATGGGGCCTTAACAGGACTTTGGGTCACTTCAGGGTCTTTAGGCAACTTGGTCTCACTACTGGTTTGACCCTTCACATTCTCGGGTTTATTCTCTGGTGGAATGTGTAGTGACTTACCTCTTCGGGTCACAATGGCATTTACATTTTTCACATTTTCTTGTGCCATATGTTGACCGTGAGGTATGGACTGAGCTTGAGCAGGGAACTTACCTCGCTCAGTCACACTCAAGGAGTTCATCAATTTAGACACTTGGCTCCTTATTTCTTTGTTTTCCTCAACCAACTGTGTAATTAATGCCTCACACTTTTGGTTTGTCTTGCCTTGTGCTTCTATAAAAGTATGTAAGGAGTCTTCTAAAGAGTTCCTAGAAGATGAGGGTGCATGATAAGGTGCTGGGTATGATCTAGGGGGCTGCACATGCTGCTGATTTTCAGATTTCCAACTGAAGTTGGGGTGATTTCGCCACCCCGGATTATAAGTGTTAGAGAAGGGTGCTGAGGGCTTCTTGTACATGCCTAAGGTATTGCATTGTTCCTCGTACAGCCCTCTCATGTCAACAAAAGTGGGACAATCTTGGGCGGGATGATCAACCCCGCCACACACAAAACATGATTCTAAAGGTTCGGCCTGATTAACTATGTGTGTTGGTTTCTTCGTTTTTAATGCCTCCAACTCTCTAGTAAGCATTTCGACCTTGGCCTTGAGGTTATCCTCTTCCCTAAGATGGTATATTCCTCCGCCACTAGGTCGTGACCTATTTGTGCTCTCAGTAGCACTAGGTCCAGTCCATGTGTGAGATTTCTCAGCAAGCTCATTGAGGTACTCAATAGCCTCATCAGGGTCTTTTTGCAGAAATTCTCCATTACACATCATCTCAACAAATTGACGTTCTCTATAGGTAAGACCCTCATAGAAATAGCTCACTAAATGCCAATTTTCGTACCCATGATGTGGACACATACTTAACAGCTCTTTAAATTTCTCCCAAGACTGATACAAAGTCTCGTTTTCCTTTTGTGCAAAGGTGGAGATTTGTCTTTTCAAAGCGTTAGTCTTATGTTGAGGGAAGTACTTGTTAAAAAAGACTTGGGTCATCTCATTCCATGACCCAATTGATCGTGGTCTCAGCGAGTATAACCAACTCTTAGCTTTATCCTTTAAGGAGAAAGGAAAAAACTTGAGTCTCACGATATCATCAGTTGCATCGTGACTATGGAAAGTCGCAACTACTTCCTCAAATTCTCTAATGTGCACATAGGGGTTCTCGTTTTCCATGCCATGAAAAGTAGGGAGAAGTTGTATCATCCCTGTTTTAAAATCTTGATGACGGGTATTGGCTGGAAACATAATGCACGATGGTGTGGCTGTCCGGCTAGGATGTAGGTAATCTTTAAGTGTCCTAGCACTATTCTCATTAGGATTTTCAGCCATGTTAACAAAATCCTCTAAATTCTCTGATGGGGGTGCACTATGGTTTGATCTAGGCGAGGTTTCACCAATGGAGGTGGAAGGAGAGGGTAACTCTAATTCGGGTCCTCTAATGAATCTACCTCGCGAATCTCTCGGTCTAAGCATGCACCAATTAATTTAGAGGGGGAATAAATAAATAAAACAAATAAATAAACAAATAAATAAAACAGAATAATAAACAAATAAATAAAAACAGAATAATAAACAGATAAATAAAAACAGAATAATAAACAGATAAATAAAACAGAATAATAAACAGATAAATAAAAACAGAATAATAGACAGAATAATAAAACAGAATAAAATAATAAACAGATAAATAAAAACAGAATAATAAAAGAAAATTAGAAAATCAAAACAAAAGTAAAGGAATAATATTGCCGTATTTACAAACTGCTGAAAAGAAAAATATTTACGATTTTTTTTTTTGGTTTTTTTTTTTTTTTTTTTTTTTTACCGTCACACTAAAAGTTGACAAGTTTCCTTATACTTAAGAGCGTTTCCCCGGCAACGGCGCCAAAATTTGATTACGCCCAAATTATAACACGGTTATTATAGTACGGCTTTGGGGTGTCGATTCCACAGGGAAACAAGTTAAGTACAAAGGAAAATGTGTGAACCTTAAAACGAACGATAAAAGTTAAACTCAAGATTTTTAAGCTTTGATGGTGAAATAATGTAAAGGAAAATTGCGTAAATGTAAATGAAATATAAATGAGAAATAACAAGGTTCCGGGAATCCTCCTTAGGTTTGTTCCCTATTTCCACTCTTGATTCAATTGATTTTATCTCGATTGCAAGTTTCAACTCCCAAACAAGCAATCGGAATATATTCAATCAAGCACATTTACAATTCTTATATAATTGCTACGAATTAATCATTGATTTCGGTTCATGCATACATGACCGATCTTAAAGATTATCAAAAAACGACAATATATCTTAAAAGACAATATCGCAATAATGGACAATCAATAAGATAAATCTACCGGAATCAATCACATCCAAGCAACCTCAATGGAGGAGAAGGATGTAATCACCGGATTAAGAGAGTCTAAAAGAAGAAGAATAAGAAGTACATCTATCACATGAACTCAAATCTTCTTACTTAATCAATGAATAATTCATAAACAATATTTAACAATAAATCCATACAACTGAATCAAGAACAAGAAATAAAGAACAAGAAATCCCTAAAGATTCATCCCTTTCCCTTGTAAAATGATTAGTTGGCCATGGAAATCAAGGTGGAAGAACAATAAGGATGCTTTCCCCTTGATTTGGCCATGGAGTTCAAGGTGGATGAACAATATGGATGTTCTCCCCTTGATTTGCAACCAAAGAAAACTTAGAAATAAAATGGAAGAATGCTGGATTTGGATCCCTTGAATCCTCTCTTTTTTCTCTCTTCCTTGCTTTCTCTCTTCAATGCCCAGCTGCACACTCCATAAAGATATATTTATAGAGCATGAGGGGGGTGTTTTGGTCTTGGAGAATGTCATTTGCTTGCCCTAATCCGGTCAAGAGGCGAGTGGGCCGTGCTGTGCGCCTGGGCCTGCTGTGCGTCTGGGCCTGCTGTGCTGGCCTGAACTGTTTCCACTAAAACTGCCATAACTTTCTCTAGAAAAATCCTTTTTACAAACCTTAAAATTCTCCAGAAAATAGACTTCCGGATCTTTCTAAGCATATATGGCTCATCGTCTGGTTCTTCCTACATCAATACAGTTTAATCTGCAAAGATGATTGATCTGTACGGGAAATTCTGGCAATTCAGTGAAACTTCTTCAGCTTGTATGCAGAAGTGCACACACTAGTGTGCCTACCCTTAACTTGCTCCAAAGTGATGCACACACTTGTGTGCAGTCTTTTAACTTACTGTACTTTATTACTCCAGCCTTAGTTTAGAGTTTAACCATCTTTGAATCATGTTTGGACACGTCTAAACCTTAGACAAAAACGAGCACCGACACCCAAGATCTTTTGGTGCTTTAAACATGGATCGCTTTATTATCTCTTTTGTACTCAAAGCACCTGAAAATGCATCGAATTAAGTCAATGATTTATGAATATCACTTTAGAGTTATCAACATGTAAAAGTGCGATTACGACCAAGATCAACCCTAAAATGTTAACAATTAAGTATTGTTTAGATGCATTTTATGACTCTCATCACTACTCCACCTAAGCTTGAACTTAAAGAGTTACTTAAGCACCTTAAGTACATATTTTTGGGAGAGAGACACACATATCCTGTGATTATTTCATTTACTTTTACTCAAACCCAAGAGGAGAGAGTTGTGAAGGAGCTTAGCAGACTTAGGAGAGCCATAAGATGGAGTATAAGTGACATCAGGGGTATTAGTCCTGCTACATGTATGCATAAGATCATTTTAGAGGACGGTGCCAAACTTGTGAGAGAAGCTCAAACGAGACTAAACCTTAACCTACAAGAGGTAGTGAAGAAAGAAATTTTAAAACTCCTAGATGTAAGAGTTATCTACCCTATTTTAGATAGTAGATGGGTTAGTCCAGTTCATGTTGTGCCTAAGAAGTCTGGGATTACAGTGGTGCGAAATGAGAAGAATGAGCTAGTGCCCACTAGGATCACTACAGGACGGAGAATGTGCATTGATTACAGGAAACTAAACTCAGCTACTAGAAATGATCATTTTCCACTTCCTTTTTATTGATCAGCTGTTGAAAAGACTAGCAGGGCATGATTTTTATTGTTTTCTTGATGGTCTTTCAGGTTATTATCAAGTGTCGATTGAGCCAGAGGATCAAGAGAAGACAACATTCACCTGCTCATTTGGGACATTTTCCTTTAGGAGGATGTCGTTTGGCCTATGCAATGCTCCAGCCACATTCCAAAGATGCATGATATCAATCTTCTCAGATATGGTGGAGAAATTCATTGAGGTATTTATGGATGATTTTTCAGTTTTTGGAACCTCATTTGATAACTGTTTGCATAATTTGACTTTGGTACTTGAAAGATGCATTGAGTATAATTTAACACTCAGTTAGGAGATGAGTCATTTTATGGTACAACAGTGCATTATATTAGGGCATGTGATTTCTAGTAAAGGTATTGAAGTAGATAAGGCTAAAATTGACTTGATTGCTAAACTGCCACCCCCAACTTCAGTTAAGGGGATTAGGAGTTTCTTAGGACACGTAGGTTTCTATAGGAGATTTATCAAAGATTTTTCTAAGACAAGTTTCCCATTATGTAATTTTTTGTCTAAAGATATTCCTTTTACTTTTGATGATGATTGCCTTATCGCCTTTAATGCTTTGAAAGAAAAGTTGACATCGACGCCAATTATCATGGCACCTAACTGGTCAGTTCTTTTGAGATTATATGTGATGCATCTGATTATGCTATAGGGGTTGTTTTGGGGCAACGAGTGGATAAGCGTTCACATGTGATCTACTATGCTAATGGAACACTTAATGATGCCCAACTCAACTATTCCACCACGGAAAAAGATTTTTTGACTGTCGTGTTTGCATTAGACAAGTTCAGGCCTTACTTGGTAGGGTCTAAGGTCATTGTGCATTCGGATCATGCGGCATTGAGACACTTATTAACTAAGCTGAATGCTAAGCCAAGACTAATTCGGTGGGTCTTGCTTTTTCAAGAATTTGACCTATAAATAAGGGATAAGAAGGGTAGTGAGAACGTTGTTACATATCACCTTTCTAGGTTAATTTCGGACTTTGATTCATATAAGCAAGAAGAAGATAAGAAAATTGTTGGCACTTTTCCAGATGAACAATTATTTGCTATAAGTCAAGAGTCATGGTATGCTGATATTGTAAATTATCTTGCTTGTGGTGTCTTGCAACCTAACCTCTCTTTTTTAAGAAAAAAAGAGATTCTTGTCTTCTTGCAGGAGTTACTTTTGGGATGAGCCTTATTTGTTCAAATTTGGTCAAGATCAAATCATTCGAAGATGTGTACCTGAGGCTAGGCATGAGAGCATTCTTTGTTTTTGCCACGAATTTCATTGCGGGGGTCACTTTGGAGGTAAGAAAATGGCCCTCAAGGTATTGCAATCTGGATTTTATTGGCCAACTTTCTTTAAAGATACCCCATAAGGTTTGCATGTGTTGTGATAAATGTCAGAGGACTGGTAGTATTAGAAAGAGAAATGAGATGCCTCTGACTAAAAATCTTGTCATTGAATTATTTGATGTCTGGGGAATTGATTTCATGGGTCTTTTTCTGCCTTCACTTGGATACAAATATATATTAGTTGCGATTGATTATGTGTCCAAATGGGATGAGGCTATACCAACCCGAACCAATGACGCTAACTGTGTTGTGAAATTTTTTAAGGATATGATATTTAGTAGGTTTGGGACACCGAGGGCTATAATCAGTGATGGAGGAACCCGTTTTTGCAATAAACTCTATGACGGGTTATTAAAGAAGTATAGCATCACACACAAGGTAGGGACTTCATATCACCCAAAAACTTCGGGTCAAGTTGAGGTAAGCAATTGACAAATCAAGGGCATTCTGGAAAAGATTGTGTGACCATCACGGAAGGATTAGGCAACCAAGCTTAATGACTTATTGTGGGCATACCGCACGGTGTATAAGACACCCATTGGGATGAGCCCCTATCGGTTGGATTTTGAAAAGGCATGCCACTTACCAGTTGAGCTTGAGCATCGGGCGTATTGGGCAATCAAGGAGTTGAACATGGACATGGAAGTGGCAGGAGAGAAACGGTTACTACAACTCAATGAGTTAGAAGAGATTCGTGATGAAGCCTATGAGAATTCAAAGATCTACAAAGAACACACTAAGCGTTACCATGACCAAGCCCTTATCCATAAGTCTTTTTATCCTGGAATGAAAGTTCTTTTTTTTAACACTCGTTTCAAATTATTTCCAAGAAAATTAAAGTCAAGATGGTGTGGACCATTTTTGTTAGTCAATGTTTTTTCTCATGGAGCGGTAGAGTTTCTGAACCTAAAGACTCAAGTGACATTCAAGGTCAACGGGTATCGTGTGAAGCCTTACTTGGAAGGAGTCCATGAGAATGGGGTTGTTGAGTGCATTGAGGTGTACGATCCTGAATAAGTTCAACCAACGTCTTGCTAAGACGTTAAAGAAAGTGCTTGGTGGGAGGCAACCCACCCATTTGATAGAGTATGTTTTCTGTTCTTTCATTTTCATTGTTTCTTTCTAAATGTTTTTATAAACGCATGTTTGATTTCATACATTGAGGACAATGTTTAGTTTAGGTTTAGGGGTACAATTAGAACTTGTTGAGACAAAATTTTCATGCTACAATTTGGTTTATGGTTTGTAGTCAAGTCTTTTATGCGTGTTGAGTTTAGTTTCTTTAACACTGACAAGTTGTTGTGAGGATTGATGCATATTCATATTCCATAGATCATGCTCTTGATGTTGATACTGAGATGAACCTAGATCTAATGATTGAGAATCAAATAGTGGAGACTACCTAGTGAGTTATTTGAGCCATAAGCATTTTATTATGAGAGTTAGTTTCTTGGTACTCATAAATACTCTTCGTTATGACCTTAATTGTTAGATGATCTCTATAGGTTTTGCATTGAATGCTAGGATTATATAACTCACTTGAAGTATCATGTTGTGTATTCTCATTATTTTAGTTGAATGACCTGAGTAAGAAGTTGAGTATGTGCTTATCATTATACGCCCTAGTTGCCACTATCTCTGGAGAAAGATCCAAATTCCTATTCAAAAAATAAAAAATAAAGAAAGTAAAAAAAAAAGAATATATATAAGAAACATGTCAAAAGGGGATTTGCTTAGACAATAAAGATGAACTGGGATACTTCAAGGGTATTGAAGTTGCTCTTATAAAGAGTTAAAAAGAAAGAGTTTTGGTGTAAATCAGGTTCGGGCAACCATGCCCATCTATGCATAGGTTCATACTCAATATGTTTTTCTTGAGGAGTTTGACTAGGATATGATATAGGCGATGTGATAGCTTTGCAATCCTAACATTTGATTCCATTCATGAGATCTATTTTGCGAACATATGAGCGTTCTTTAATGATAACCATATTCATATGCGAATTTATATTTGAAATTTCTTGTTTACATAACTTCTATTCGCATATGCTTGATGAGTGTTTGAAACTTAGGTTCGGTGTGCTTAATGAGTGAATCTTGTGAGGCCTAGAGTCGAAGTGAATTCGGATTCTTGACATTAGGTTTGGGGGTAATTCACGTGAGGTGTTTTGAGCATTGGAACATGGATGTGTGATGTGTACTTGATTTGAGCAATAAATTGTGAAGTATTGAGACTATGAACATAATTGTGCATAAGATATCTAGATATGAGTCATAATTAGAATTAACGCATGAGGGCTTTGTTGATTTAAGTTTTTAGGTTTGTTTTGTTTATGTTTTCTTTTAGTTTTGCTTGAGGACTACCAAAATCTAGGTTTGGGGGTATTTGATGAACGAATATTTGTCCTAGTATTTTATATGGTTTTCAAGTATTTATTTATATGTTTAGCTTAGGAATTTGTTACTTTGAGCTGTTTTTCGTTGTTTTACAGGTTCACAAGCATTTGGAAAGAAGTTTCACTAAATTTCCAAAATTTCTTGTACAAATCAGTCATTTTTGCGGATTAAATTGTATTGATTCAGAAAGAACCAAGAGATGAGCCATATATTTGGAAAGATCCGAATGTCTATTTTTTGTAGAATTTTACGGCTCATAAATATTATTTTTCTAGAGAAAGTTATGGCAGTTTTAGTAGACAAATATCAGGCTGTGTGTGATTTCAACGTGGCAGAAGTGTCATTTTTTAGGATAAAACTGTATTGATTCAAGAAGAACCAGAAGACGTGCCATATATTTTTGGAAAGATCCGGATGTATATTTTTTGGATAATTTTATGACTCATAAATATAATTTTTCTAGAGAAAGTTATAGCAATTTTAGTAGACAAAGGTCGGGCAGAACCGGGCCTGGACAACAGCAGAACCGGGCTTAGGCAGTAGCAAAAGAACACGACCTGAACAGAAACCCTAGGGTGACTTTTTTGTCTACAAAGCCATCTCCATACAACTATATATAGGAATTTTTTTATTTAGAAAATGGCAGTTCTTGGAGAGATATTATCAAGAGGAGTTTTGGGAGATTGAAGGAGGAGACGATTTCTTTCATTAAGACAGTTTATCATGAGATTGAAGACAATGATCAATCGCTTCAAGACTTTAAGGATTCATCTTGTAATTCGAGAAGAAATTCTATCTTTGCTCCTTTTGTCCTTCAATATGCTTGTAACCCTAGTATTCGAATTCTGTGATTAAGATTTAAACACGAGCGGTTGAACGCATTGTTAGGCGTTCGGCTTGGCTACCTTGATTGTTTTGGATATTTTGGTAGATTTAGTTTTATGAAATTTTCCAGAATATTTCTCATTCAATATCCTTCATACTTTTAATTATTGCTTGTGGATTGACCATCCATTATTGATAGTTAAGGTTAATATTTGAGATTAGGCTAAGGACAAATCATCTAGACCTAATTAAGCTTTCTTGAATATAAATTTAAATTAGGATTCAAATCAAATTGTGATTTAGGTGGTTGTGTTTTCCTTATACTTAATTTAACTAATTAATTGATGAACACGATCCATGAGATTTAATTAATTAGTTATAAATTGAGAATAAACACAATCAATGGCATTCTCTAATCTTAGCGGAAATACCAATAATTTTGGATGTTGATTAATTCTGTATAATCATCAAATGTTCCAATTCATGATTGGATAGCAAGCTAAACTCTCAATTGTTCTCATTGATTACACTCGTCTCTTCATAATTCGTTTTGTTTAATTTATTTAATTGTTTTTATTTCAATATTCTCTTCACCAATCTTTTAATTAGTGTGTTTAGGATTTAAAATTAGAGTTTGTTTTTGTAATTTTAATAAAGTAATTTAGGATTTAAACCACTGTAATTCCTTGAGAGATCGACCTCGAGAGTAAACTCATCGTAATACTATTTGTGATTCCTGCACTTGCGAGCATTTAAAATTTTCACATAGGAATTTGTTACTTTGAGTTGTTTTTCGTTGTTTTACAGGCTCACAAGCACTTGGAAAGGAGTTTCACTAAATTACCAGAATTGCCCGTACAGATCAGTCATTTTTGTGGATTAAACTGTATTGATTCAGGAAAAACCAGGAGATGGGCCATATATGCTTGGAAAGATCCAGATATAAGCAAAAAAGGTGTATGCACAGCCTAAAGAAAAAGGCTCGAAATAAAGCACACTTGAAGGTTTCATTGTTGACGCATACATCATATAGGAAACTTCAAACTTTTGCTCATACTATTTTGAACTAAATGTTCAAACAAAGTTGAATCGCGTCAGTCGAAACAAAGATGGGGGAGACATGGATATAAATGGATGCATATCTATTTTCTATTATCCAGGCCATGCATTTGGTCATTAGACTAGTAAATATTTTGATGAAAATGAAATCAAGGCTGTAGACATATAAGTTCTCTTTAATTGTGTTGAGTTATGTCGTATGTGGAGTAAGTTCTTAATTAACGTCTAAAACCTAATGTTAACTCCCTAGATGTCTATTAAACATTCATTTTATCATTATTGTAGACAATATAATGAAATGTTGAGACGTCAGTAACCTCTTATCACCGATGAATAAATTGAGAAGCTCCACGAGAAGGACTTCTCGAAATGGTTTCATGATCTTATAAGTAAAATTGAATGAGATAATTGGCTCAATATTATAAACAAATTAATATAACAATATATATATATATATATTATTTTAATAGATTTTGAGGGACGACACCATTGATTTGCATGCGAGAGCTAAAACTTGGCCCGTGTAAATGTGTGATTTGTTATAGTGTTATATTGCTAATGGATTCAAATTCCACTCACAAGAGCATGGAAAATTCAAGAAAACAATTAATAGTGGTTTATGTGTGAAAGGTAATTGTTAGAACACATCCTTCTATGGTATGTTTACAAACATTATAGAGGTATAATATATAAGGAAAGGTAACACAATTTTTTTGTTTAAATGCTACTGTATGATTGATTACGCTCAAACTAACACACGATTATTGTGTAAAACTTAAATATAATCTAAACATGCTAAACAATTTAAATAGCATATAGATCAAATGCGAAATTATAAGGACTATAAACATACCTCCAGCCATTGAAGCTTTTCACTTACACAATATGCTATTCTCTCGGTATTGGTTCTACTAGACTCTCATAACTCTCCAATTTGATGGTGTATGAAAGAAAAAATGAGTAGTCCCGAGTCTAGGGACCAAACTTGTATTTATAATTGTTCTCCCATCAAGAACGTCTATATGTATTCCATACATTTGTTACCACAATCAATGGGCAGCCAAAAGGTTGAGGCAGCCAAAAGGTTAAAGCAGCTAAAAGGTTGAGGCAACCAAAAGGTTGAACATGGACCATAAATGGATTGGTTACATTTTCTCACTTGGTCCATACGTTTAACCTAACTTAATCCCATTGATTATATTTTAAGAAGTAAATACATGAATCATGGCGATAAGTCCTCTAAGAGTGAGTATTACCTTCCATGTATTACGATGCATTTAGTTCCTCAAGTATTATTCTTCATATGGCAAAATTTCTTAATGAATAAACCCTATGTTTATTTTTGGTCCTATACAGATGAATTTTCTCAAAGAAATTAAAGTGCACATGAATATGAGAAAACATCAAAATATATAAGAGTTTCATTAATAAACTGTATGTATACACTTACAAAGTGGAACCAAGTCTCATTTTCTCTACATGATCCTTGAATTTAAGAGGTGGCATGCCCTTAGTCAAAGGATCAGCGATCATCAATTTAGTGTTAATGTGTTCTGATGAGTGCTAAATATTACATATTTTAGCCCCTTAGTTTACATTTGTTGAGTTCTTAATTATGTTATTTCGTGTTATTTTATCTATTTTCTGTGTTTTTATAGGTTTTGGAATAAAATGAAGCAATGTGGAAACTTCAGAGCTTAAAGAGCAAAGCTGAGGATGCCTTGTGCGATCGAACGCACAGGATATGCGATCGTGCGCACACGGCATGAGATCAAACGCACCTACGCTCGAGCGCACCAGACATGTGATCGATCGCAAATGACTCGCACATCCCACATTAGAAAGGAAACATTTGATACTGCATATATATTGCAGTGCACTGTGATGCGCTCGAGCATAACAAGGCTGCGATCAATCACAATTGACTCGCACATCCCACATCGGATAGGAAGCACTTACAGCGTGCCAGATGCATTGCATCGCACCATGCTGCGACTGATCGCACCAGACTTGCGATCGATCGCAAAGAGGCAGTATCCCACATCGAATTTACAGCTCATTGTACTCCGAGAATTCCCCTATATAAACACTATCCCACTTCATTATTCAGTGTGCAGTCTGGTGGATTTCTACAAGCATTCTAGTAGATCTCCTAAGGGCTTTTGCCACCACCGAGGGAAGTACTGCCCAACAGCGTGTGGAATTTCTCCCGATGTACAGTTAGTTTTAATTCTTTTCCATTTTTTAATACTTAGCACTTTTTATTGTGAAATTTAGTTTCATGATAATGGGTGGCTAAAATCTTCAGCTAAGGTTGAAGATGAAGCCTCGCCATTGTTTAGCATTATATTTTCAGATATGTTTAGTTTAAATGTTCTATTTCAATTGTTTGAGTAAATTCTTACGATTGATAGTTTTTAATTGATCTGTTGGATATTCTGTGTGTTTTATCGGATGGATACATCGAATCTTTTTCGATTAAATTGGATTTCCTTTGTGATTTGTTAAAAGCGGATACATTGGATGCTTTTGGTTTAATTAGGATATTCGTTGTTTTTTGTTGGATTCATGGAATGTTAGATAGATTATTTTTTATACAGAACATGAAGATATATGCTTTACTTTGGTTGGGTGGATTCTAAATCCTTAGTGATTTCATCATTAGTTATTAAATCAATTTAGTTTAGTTTAGTTTATATTTGTTTTGCAAAAATATAATTCACAATTCGGAACTAGGTTAAAATAAGGTTAGTTTAGATAGAAAGCTATTTTCACAACATATTCCCTGTGGATTCGACCTCGCACTTACACAACACTATATTGCAAACAATTCGTGCGCTTGCGAGTAATTTAAAACTCACAACAAGTTTTTGGTGTCGTTGCCGGAGAATGTTTTTGTTTGTGAAATTTTTATTTGAATTAATTTTATTTTTCTACTAGTTAGTTAGCATTGTTTGTTTGATTTTTCTTTTTGGCAATTTTATTTTATTTTATTTTTCTCTCTTTGCATTGTTAAATAAAAATAATAATAAAAAAAATATAATATAAAAAAAAGAACAAAAATGTGGATGAATCCAGCACCGGTTTCACAATCTTTAGAGGATGCCCTCAAGAATTTTATGAGGATAACCGACCAGTCCATCAGTGTAGCCAATTCATTCAATGTTGATAGTTGTTCCATCTATGCTAGTCCTATGCATTTAGCACATAATTGTTCATCAATGTCGGCTTTTTTCGAGTATCTCATGGAACAAACGAATGCTTTCAATGACTGTTGTTGGCAATCAAATGGATTTTACTCCGAAACATACAATCCAGGGTGGTGGAACCACTCTAATGTTTCATGGGAGCATAACCAACTGATGAATCAGGGAGGAGCCCCTTATCATTCTTACAATCAATACCCTCTCGAATTTTCTCCACCAATTCCAAGTTATGGTCACTCAGCCTATCCAGCACCATCACCTGCTTACCAAGCTCCCATTCAAGCGCCAGCGTCAGTTTCACAGTCATTGGAGGACTCTCTTAATGATTTCATGAAAATGACTAGCCAATCTATGAGTGAAGTGAGGAGTGCAACAATAGTAAACACCCAAGTGATTGCCAAGCTAGAGAGTCAAATGGGTCAAATCACAAGTCATTTGGGTGAAGGAGAGAACAGAAAGTTCCCTAGTCAACCTGATCCTAACCCGAAGGAACAGTTTGCGGAGGGAAATTTATCAACTCCTATACAAGGGCAAGAAAGTGGCAACAAAGAAAAGAGAGATGCTGAGCCATCTACAGCCACACCTATTATTAAGAATCTCCCTAGGTCATTTTTACCTAAAGCGCCTTACCCTGAGAGATTACAGGCACTCAAGAAAGAAGGGGAGTCTGAGGACATTTTGGAGGCATGCTTTGCTCAATTTGAAGAGGATTTGGATTTAGATAAGTTGTTTGAGCAAGCAAATGCTACTTTGGAGTCAGCTCCTCAAAAAATCAGTGAGACGGAGGAAACCACAACACCTGAACCCCCCAAGAAGGAACTTAAGCCTTTACCTGACAATCTTAAGTATAAGTTCCTAGGTCCCGCAGACTCTTTGCCTGTGACTACAGCTTCAGATTTGGTTGATGCTCAAGAGGATAAATTATTGGACATTTTAAGAGAGCACAATGAAGCTATCGGCTGGACTATTGAGGATATCAAAGGGATAAGCCCCTCGGTGGTGATGCACAAGTTACATTTTGAGGAGAATGCCAAGCCATCGAAGGAGCCACAAAGAGGGCTCAACCCAGCTATACAAGAGGTTCTAATCCTTTATCCAATCTTTGATAGCGAGTGGGTGAGCTCGATTCATTTCGTGCTAAAACAGGCTAGATTGACGGTAGTAATAAATAAAGCCGATGAGTTGGTTCCAACTCGAGTGCAATCAAGATGGAGAATGTGTCTAGACTATCGTAAGTTGAATGCTACCACACTGAAGGATCATTTTTCACTCCCATTTATTGATCAGATGGTGGAGTGCTTAGTTGGGCATGATCACTAATGTTAGGTCTGGCTGAAGATGTTAAACTTAGCGCTCATGGGAGGCACCCCATAGCTTATCCTTTATGTTTATTTATTATTTTACACATTTATGATTAATGTTTGTTTCCAATATTTTTTGTTTTCTAGTCTTTATTTTTCAGGGACAACGCGTACTACAGATCAAGTTTGAGGGTATGCTATGAGCCATACCAGTCCAGATAGTTCTCCATATCTCAGGTCAACTCTTTCCAAATTATTCACACATTGGGGTCAATGTGTAATTTAAGTTTGGGGATATGAGAGACACATTACACACACTTTGTCCTAATTTGTTGTTGTTTTTTTTAATGCATGCTCATGTTATTTTGAAATTTTGGTTGATCTAAACAATTTCTGTGATGTGATTCATTGGTGAGCTTAAATTTTGGAACACATGATCTGTTGATAAAGTTTTAAAATTTAGTTACTTACTTGAGGCATTTGAGAATTCACATGTTTGATCTCGAATCTAACACGAGCACATTAGTACGCATTATATGAGGTATGACATGTGATTTTAATGTGTATGTTTCTGTCTTAACTGAAACTGGATGACTTGTTGGATTAACACTTTGGCATATATATATATAAAAAATAAAAAAACGAATGAAAATGATGATCATAAATAAACTTTCCACTGAGTAACTGGACCTCTCGCCTCAGTAAGCAGTGAGTGTTCATGTCAAAAGGTTGGAATTTTGTTTAATAGTATTAAGGCAGTTTAATTTCGTAGCTTTTTTTACTCGAATTAGTAAGTCCTAAGGGGTGTCTGTATACCTAATGCCCTAAAACCATCTGGTTTGGGAGTCATTGACTCAACACTCGCTACATGGGTCAATTAGAAAGCTTAAGGGAAATAAACATAGCTAAGCCTTATTGTTATAATAAAATAAAATAAAAAAGAGGTAATAAAATCTATGCCATTTTCGTTCATTCTGATAGGAAATGCAGTGAATCTTGAGACATAGAGACCTTACACATTGGACTCATTCGGAAGATTCATTTTTATTTGCTAATTCACTTTACACTGAGTCAGACTTATGATGCATTAGCCTGCCTTTTGTAAGTAATTAGATTTTAACATTTCTATTCATTGCGAAGATGGGTTTATCTTTTTAAGCTTGCTCATGAATCATTATCATGATGGTGTGTGCTCCTAAAATCTTTGGATACCATGAGTTATGAACTTATCTTTATATTCTTTATTTTTCATTTAGTTTTTAGTTTCGTATCGCTATGGGACTAGCAATATGTAAGTTTGAGGGTATTTGATGAGTGCTAAATATTACATGTTTTAGCCCCTTAGTTTACATTTGTTGAGTTCTTAATTATGTTATTTCGTGTTATTTTATCTATTTTCTGTGTTTTCTGTGTTTTTATAGGTTTTGGAATAAAATGAAGCAATGTGGAAACTTTAGGGCTTAAAGAGAAAAGCTGAGGATGCCTTATGCAATCGAGTGCACAGGACATACGATCGATCGCACCTGCGATCGTGCGCACACGGCATGAGATCAATCGCACCTGCATTCGAGCGCACCAGACTTGCGATCGATCGCAAGTGACTCGCACATCCCACATTGGAAAGGAAACATTTGATACTGCATATATATTGCAGCGCACTGTGAAGCGCTCGAGCAAAACAAGGCTGCGATCGATCACAGTTGACTCGCACATCCCACATCGGATAGGAAGCACTTACAGCGCGCTAGACGCATTGCATCGCACCATGCTGCGATCGATCGCACCAGACTTGCGATCGATCGCAAAAAGGCAGTATCCCACATCGAATTTACAGCTCATTGTACTCCGAGAATTCCCCTATATAAACACTATCCCACCTCATTATTCAGTATGCAGTCTGGTGGATTTCTACTAGCATTCTAGTAGATCTTCTAAGGGCTTTTGCCACCACCGGGGGAAGTACTGCCCAACAGCGTGTGGAATTTCTCCCAATATACAATTAGTTTTAATTCTTTTCCAGTTTTTAATGCTTAGCACTTTTTATTGTGAAATTTAGTTTCATAATAATGGGTGGCTAAAATCTTCAGCTAAGGTTGAAGATGAAGCCTCGCCATTTTTTAGCATTATATTTTCAGATATGTTTATACAATTCTGATATGTTTAGTTTAAATGTTCTATTTCAATTGTTTGAGTAAATTCTTACGATTGATAGTTTTTAATTGTTCTGTTGGATATTTTGCGTGTTTCATCAGATGGATACATCGAATCCTTTTCGATTAAATTGGATTTCCTTTGTAATTTGTTAAAAGCGGATACATTGAATGCTTTTGGTTTGATTGGGATATTCGTTGTGTTTTGTTGGATTCATGAAATGTTAGATAGATTATTTTTTATATAGAACATGAAGATATATGCTTTACTTTGGTTAGGTGGATTCTAAATCCTTAGTGATTTCATCATTAGTTATTAAATCAATTTAGTTTAGTTTAGTTTATATTTGTTTTGCAAAAATATAATTCACAATTCGGAACTAGGTTAAAATAAGGTTAGTTTAGATAGAAAGCTATTTTCATAACGCATTCCCTGTGGATTCGACCTCGCACTTGCATAACACTATATTGCAAACGATTCGTGCGCTTGCGAGTAATTTAAAACTCACC
Source organism: Bretschneidera sinensis (assembly GCA_023935145.1). Classification (NCBI taxonomy): domain Eukaryota; kingdom Viridiplantae; phylum Streptophyta; class Magnoliopsida; order Brassicales; family Akaniaceae; genus Bretschneidera; species Bretschneidera sinensis. The sequence goes on along the minus strand of CM043701.1, from coordinate 76,475,579 downwards.
TCTTATCAACGATGAATAAATTGAGAAGCTCCACGAGAAGAACTTCTCGAAATGGTTTCATGATCTTATAAGTAAAATTGAATGAGATAATTGGCTCAATATTATAAACAAATTAATATAACAATATATATATATATATATGTATGTATATTATTTTAATAGGTTTTGAGGGACAACACCATTGATTTGCATGCGAGAGCTAAGACTTGGCCCGTGTAAATGTGTGATTTGTTATAGTGTTATATTGCTAATGGATTCAAATTCCACTCACAAGAGCATGAAAAATTCAAGAAAATAATTAATAGTGGTTTATGTGTGAAAGGTAATTGTTATAACACATCCTTCTATGGTATGTTTACAAACATTATAGAGGTATAATATATAAGGAAAGGTAACACAATTTTTTTTTTTAAATGCTACTGTATGATTGATTACGCTCAAACTAACACACGATTATTGTGTAAAACTTAAATATAATCTGAACATGCTAAACAATTTAAATAGTATATAGATCAAATGCGGAATTATAAGAACCGTAAACATACCTCCAGCCATTGAAGCTTTTCACTTACACAATATGCTATTCTCTCGGTATTGGTTCTACTAGACTCTCATAACTCTCCAATTTGATGGTGTATGAAAGAAAAAATGAGTAGTCCCGAGTCTAGGGACCAAACTTGTATTTATAATTGTTCTCCCATCAAGAACGTCTATATGTATTCCATACATTTGTTACCACAATCAATGGGCAGCCAAAAGGTTGAGGCAGCTAAAAGGTTGAAGCAGCTAAAAGGTTGAGGCAACCAAAAGGTTGAACATGGGCCATAAATGGATTTGTTACATTCTCCCACTTGGTCCCTACGTTTAACCTAACTTAATCCAATTGATTATATTTTAAGAAGTAAATACATGAATCATGGTGATAAGTCCTCTAAGAGTGAGTATTACCTTCCATGTATTACGATGCATTTAGTTCCTCAAGTATTATTCTTCATATGGCAAAATTTCTTAATGAATAAACCCTATGTTTATTCTTGGTCCTACACAGATGAATTTTCTCAAAGAAATTAAGGTGTACCTGAATATGAGAAAACATCAAAATATATAAGAGTTTCATTAATAAAATGTATGTATACACTTACAAAGTGGAACCAAGTCTCATTTTCTCTACATGATCCTTGAATTTCAGAGGTGGCATGCCCTTAGTCAAAGGATCAACGATCATCAATTCTGTGTTAATGTGTTCAATGACCACTTTCTTTTCTTTTACACATTCTCTTATGGCTAAATACTTAATGTTGATGTGTTTACTTCGACTTCGACTTTTATTGTTCTTAGCCATAAAGACAGCAGCTGAATCATCGCAGAAAATTCTCAATGGCTTAGATATAGAATCCATGACTCTAAGCCCAGAAATAAAACTCCAAAGCCATACACCATGTGAAGTAGCCTCAAAACAAGAGATGAACTCGACTTCCATAGTAGAAGTAGCAGTAAATGTCTGCTTGACACTTCTCTAAGAAATAGCTCCACTGGCCATCAGAAAAATGTACCCTGATATTGATTTACATGAATCAACATAACCAGCAAATTCTGAATCAGAGTAGCCAATCACATCTAGATTGTCCGTCTGTCTATATATAAGCTTGTAGTCTTTAGTTCCTTGAAGATATCTCATTAATTTTTTTGCAGCTCTCTAGTGGTCTGTACCTAGGTTACTTTGATATCGCCTTAGCATCCCTACAGCAAATGCAATGTCAGATCTAGTGCAGACCTAAGCATATATAAGGCTTCCGACTGTAGAAGCATATAGAATGTTCTTCATGGATTCCCTCTCAAAATCATTCTTCGGGCATTGGTTCAAATAGAACCTGTCACCCTTCACAATGGGAGCTACACTTGGTGAAGAATCTATCATCCGAAATCTATCTAAAACTTTGTTTATATAGGTTTCTTGTGACAGACGTAAAACACCTCAAGGTCTATCTCTATGGATCTTAATGCCAATGACATAAGATGCCTCACCCATATCTTTCATATCAAAATTTTTAGAGAGAAATTGTTTCACCACATGCGGCAAGCCCTTATCATTGGTTGCAAGTAAAATATCATCCAAATATAAAACAAGAAAAAAAAATTTACTCCCACTGACCTTCTGGTATATACATTGATCCATAGGGTTTTCAACAAAACCGAATGAAGAAATTACTTCATGGAATTTAAAATGCCATTGATGGGAGGCTTGTTTTAAATCGTATATGGATTTCTTAAGCTTGTAAACCAAATACTCACCATCATTAGAGGAGAAACCTTCAGGTTGTTTTATATAAACCTCCTCCTCCAGATCTCCATTAATAAATACGGTTTTCACATCCATTTGTTGTTGCTCAAGGTCAAAATGAGCAACTAATGCCAAAATAATATGAAGAGAATCTTTTGTAGATACAGGAGAGAAAGTCTTCGTGTAATCGATTCTTTCTTTTTGAATAAATCCCTTAGTAATGAGTCTCGCTTTGTATCTCTCAATGTTGCCTAATGAATCTTTCTTGGTCTTAAAGACCCATGTGCAACCAATGACCTTCGCCCTATTAGGCAACTCTACAAGATCCTAGATTCCATTGCTTTTCATGGAATTCATCTCTTCCTTCATGGCATCGTGCCATAAGGTTAACCTTTTGCAACTCGTGGCCTGTGAAAAGGTTTCAGGATCATTTTCAGCTCCAAAATTATAGTCAGATTCTTGTAGATACACAATGTAATCACTAGAAATTACTGATCTCCTATCTCCAGTAGATTTTCTTAATGTTATGCCAATGTCTCCCAAGGGAGCTTGTGGTTCAGCTGGTTGTTCAGAAGCTTGTGGTATTTCCTAAACTGCTTGATCTATTAGAATGTTATCGGCAGCTTATGGAACCTCAATGATTGATTGGTCAACACGAGCTTGTACTTGAGGTGTTCTATGAACTATAACCAATCTATCATTTGATGAAGGTTGACCAATAACTATGAACTGATCCCTCCCACTGATCATGCCATTCTCTAGAAACTTAGTGTTTCTTGATTCCACAATCCTAGTAGTATAAGTTAGACAATAAAACCTGTAACCCTTGGACCTTTCGGCATATCCAATGAAATACCCACTAATGGTACTCGAATCCAGTTTTTTCTCTTGTGGGTTATAAATCCTCACCTCAGACGGACATCCCCAAATGCGCATATGTCGCAAACTCAGTTTTCAACCTTTCCATAATACAAATGGTGTCTTGGGAACAGTCTTAGTTGGAACTCGGTTTAATATATACACAGCTGTCTTTAGTGCTTCAGACCACAAATATGTAGGAAGGTTGGAGTTGTTAAGCATACTCCGCACTATGTCCATCAATGTTCGGTTTCTTCTTTCTGCAACACTATTCTGGTCCAGGGAACTAGGCATAGTGTAATGGGCAACAATCCCATGTTCTTGAAAAAACTTGGCAAAAAGACCAGGTGCTTGTCCACTTTCTGTGTATATACCATAATATTCTTCAGCTCTATCTGATCTCACAATTTGTATTTGCTTTCCGCATTGGCTCTCAACTTCAGTCTTAAAGACTTTGAAGGCATCCAATGCTTCATTTTTCTTATGAAGCAAATAGATATACATATATCGTGAGTAATCATCGATAAAAGTGATGAAATATTTCTGACCATGTGTGTCCATATCTGGACAACATATATCAGTATGAATGATTTCTAATATGTTCGAACTCTTATTAGCACCTTTCTTGGACTTGTTGGTCTGCTTTTCGTTAATGCAGTCCACACAAGTCTCAAAATCAGTATAATCTAGAGTACTAAGTACCCCTTCATTCACTAATCTCTTAATTCTTTCTATGGAGATATGTCCTAATCTCTAGTGCCATAACATAGAGGAGTTCTCGTTATTATTACACCTTTTAATGCCAGTTTGAACATGCATTGAACTATAAGTGGCATCAATTTGCAAATAAAGACGATAAAGACCATCAAACAAAATATCATTCCCAACACAATCAGTTTTATAAAATAAACTGAAAGATGTGTCTTGAAAATTAAAGGAATATCCAAATGGTAAAAGTCCGAAAACAAAAATCAAGTTTCATGAGAAACTTGGTACATAAAAGGTCCTTTCTAATTTTAAAATAAAGCCACTACTTAAAGTTAAAATGAAAGTTCCAATCGCCTCCACATGTGAGCCCATCTTGTTGCCTGATAAGATGTTTTGCTCACTTCCCAATGGCTTCCTTAGGTTTTGCATACCCTGCTCGGAGTTTGTAATATGGATTGTAGATCCAGAATCAATCCACTAGGTGTTAATATTAACATTAACCATATTAGATTCATAACAAACAAATGAGGTTGGATTACCTTTCTTCTCAAGCCATTTTTGGAATTTGATGCATTCCTTCTTCATATGTCCCTTCTTTTTACAAAAGAAACATTTTTCTTCTTTCTTAATATCAGCTTGAGGTGGTATTTTACCTTTCCCCTTCTGATTAGCTTTGTGATTGGCTTGAGATTTGATAGGTTTAGCTTTGTCCTTCCCACGGGTAGTAGTCAACATTGCACTCTCACCCAGTTCCATCACAAGTCTCTCTTTTTCTTAAACACACATGGTCATTAATTCATTGATAGACCATTTGTCTTTATGTGTGTTGTACGAGATTTTGAAAGGACTCCAACATATCAACCTCGAGTTTCTTAAGTTGAGCCGCAATGTCACGCATTTGCATTATGTGCTCGCATACATCTTTTACCCTGGTAAGTCTGAGGAATGATATTTCATTATCAGGGTGCTTGCCAATGCCTTTTCTGAAGTGACGAATTGATCATCAATGGCTTTCAGCAAATCACGGACTTTCTCGTGCTGGTCGACAGAACCATGTATACCAGCAGTTATCTTAGTCTTGATAAACATCACGCTGAGCCGGTTGGATCGCTCCCATCGCTCATATAGCGTGACCGTAGCTGGAGTGTTGTTATCGGCAATTGCAGGTGGTTCGTCCTTCCTAATAGCATAATCTATGTCCATCCACCCTAGATGGAGGAGAATCCTCTCCTTCCATACCTTATAGTTATGTCCCCTAAGTTCGGGTATGTCACAACGGATATCAGAAAAACTAGTGGGTTGAGTAACTACATAAAATCCAAAAGCTTATGTCAAGATTTGAGGTCTAATTTTCTAAATTGCATGTTTTACCAATGTAAAACATGCTGAAATTGAATCTAATTTTCATTAAAAATTGCCTATGGGCTAAATTTTTAATTCAATAAGATTCTTTATACTTTATGATGGATTTTATCAAAATATTTTTACTAAATTCATAATATATATTATGATTATAGTTTGATGTTTTTCTATCTTTAAACTTTATGATAAAACTATTAAATTAATTCTTCCTAACTTCTGTGGGTAAATTAAGAAAAACTAATTTTAATATATTATCCTAATTAATTATATAAACATAATAAAATCTCTGTGGGGTAAAATCATTATATTTATATAATTAATTACAATTAATGTTCATTATGTGATCCTAATTCACTTAATATATAATTTTTATATAGTTAAAGATATTGTGGCTACTCTTTAAATATTTAAAATTATATGGTTCACTAGACATTTATATTTACTATATTTTAGGCTCTACTTAATGCCTAAGAACAATTACGCAGGAACATAATAGGCAATCACTAAAAGTGCTCCCAGGATAATTGGTCGTGACAAAGCCTCATTAAAAACCAGAATCCTTAGACAGAGCATTGTCCCAGATCATGCTGTCTTATGCCAACTACAAATTGTTTATGAATTATTCATAATTTTTAACTTAATTGTTCATACTAATATATTATGAACCTTAATGTGTTATGCACAAATTAAGTTTTATGAGAATAACTTAAGTTTATATAATCTAACAATATCTAAACTTAATAATACATTATCATATGTATATAAAATTCTCATAAATAAAACAAAAAATCATGCTAAATATGAGCATTTAATCAAATTGCATATATAGAACTAGCATAAATAGTATATATGCATAATCTTAATTTGACCAAAATAATCACAAGTTTGATCCCAGGGGGAATCGAACCTAAGACCGTGCGCCTACCACACAGTCCCAAATTCACCCTTACCAGTAGGCTACCCCGAGGGGTTCATAAACATTATTTTTGCAAATAATTACAAACCATATGCAAAATTGTGAAAATCCATAAAATTAGGCCAAAATCTGAACTTACAAATATATATATAGAATTTCTGGAAAATTACCGAATTTAGAAACTGCACTAGGCTACCCTGAGGGGTTCATAAACATAATTTTTGCAAATAATTACAAATCATATGCAAAATTGTGAAAATCCATAAAATTAGGCCAAAATCTGAACTTTCAAATATATATATATATATATATATATATAATTTCTGAAAAACTGCCGAATTTGGAAACTGCAAGATATTTTCCTAAACCAGTTGTCTTCAACCTTCATCCGGGTCATTTTTGACTCGTTTTCAAAACCCAACTTAATCTTGGCTTCAAGGATACCAAGGCAAGATTTTAAAACTCATAAATACTAGAAATCAAATTTCCTAATGATTTCTAATATTATTTTCCATCAAAAAATTCTCAAAATCAAACTTTGAAATCAAATTTTTTTCAAGGTATAAAACGAAAGTTTTACAGATTGCTTAATACTTCAAGGCAGAGGCAAACAATGCTTTGATACCAAATGTAAAACTTAAATATTATCTAAACATGCTAAACAATTTAAATAGCATATAGATCAAATGCGAAATTATAAGGACCATAAACATACCTCCGGCCATTGAAGCTTTTCACTTACACAACTGCTATTCTCTCGGTATTGGTTCTTCTAGCCTCTCAGAACTCTCAAATTTGATGGTGTATGAAAGAAAAAATGAGTGGTCCTGAGTCTAGGGATCAAACCTGTATTTATACTTGTTCTCCCATCAAGAACGTCCGTATGTATTCCATACATTTATTACCACAATCAATGGGTAGCCAAAAGTTTGAAACAGCTTGTTGGAAATCACCTTGACAAGATGCCCAGGTGGTGATCTTCCAAACACCTAGGTCTAGAATGACTTGTAAAGATTAGGAATCGAAAACAGGAACAGAAATCAAAGAAAGAAATAAGACAAGCAATTTGTTATCGAGGTTCAGCAATAGCCTACGTCCCCGTGAGTTCCTCTGAACTCTCTACACTAAATCAATGGTTCTTTTACAATCATAGCAACCCCTCTCCAAGAAGCTCAAGTTCTTGAAGAAACTAAGAAGAGAAGAAAGAAGATGATAAGAACTTATTATAATGCTCTCTATCAAATCTATGCTACTCTCTCTTTACAACCAGCCTCACTACAATGAGTCCCTCTTGTATGTCTGTGTCTTTGCACTCTCACACAATTCTCTCTTGTATCTCTTGTATTGTTTTGTCATAATTGTTATTGAGAATAAAGCTAGGTGACCCTTTATATAGTGCACCAACTTCTTGACCAATCTTGAGTGTCATTCTCCACCCTTAGATCTTGATGACCAATCAACCATGGCCCTCCATCAATCCTAAGTGATGTTATGCGTTTTGGACTTGCACCCATGCACTTAAAAAAAGTCTTAATCAAGTTAAGCATGTGTGCATCAGTGTGCCTAGCGCCTAGGCACTGAACAGGGCACGCTGCGACCTTGGGCAAAACCCCTTTTTCACTACTTGTTGGGCGCCATAGCCTTGGGGAGGGGGCGCCGCAGCCTTGGCCTTCCTCCAGATCCTCCCTTGCTGGGCACTACAGCCTGGGAGGAGCAGGCCTGTAGTGCACACTGATGTTGGACCCTTCAAAGCTGTGCGCACTTCTTTGTCTTGCTGAAATGAGAGGTGTGTACACACCCAAAGTGAGGCGCACACTTGTGTGCACTCCTTTAACATGCTGAAATTTATTCTTCCAACCTTGTTTAAACCTTAGAAAAATACCAACAATCTCTACCTTTGTCTAAACGTTTAAACCTAAACCATTGTGTAGAGAACTTCAAGATCCAAACTCATCTTGAGTCATCATATCAACCGACTCCAATCCTAAGTAGTCCAAAGCAATGATTGAACCTTCTTAGAGTTAGAGCTTTGGCACCTAAATCTGTAGGACTTTCTCCCATGGCCTTCTTGTCAACATGAATGCATCCTTTCGTACCATTTTCTGGAATGTAATGATACCAAACATCCATATGCTTTGTCCTCTCATGGAACACAAAATTCCTCCATAAGTGCCACGCACTTTGGATATCTGAAGACACCACCACTTGATCTTTTAGGACCATCCACTTGTCCAACAACTCTTTGCATCACATAGCCTCCTTTATGGCTTCTGAAGCCACTATGTATTTTGCCTCCGTTGTTGAGAGTGCTACCACCGGCTGCCACCGAGCCTTCCAATACTTCAGTAACCTCTTTATCCCAAGCCAAAGCTCTTTTCTGGGATTACTCACACATCTACTGAGAACACCCATTGCCTGAGAAATGTCGGGTCTAATGCTTACCATCATGGACATGACTGGTCCAACCGCACTAGAGTAAGGGACCTTTACCATTTCTTTCTTCTCCTCATCCATTCCAGGACATTGTTCGCTGGAGAACTTGAAATGACCAGCAAGGGGAACCTTCACTAGTTTACCATCTTCCGTAGAAGACCGAGAAACCTTCAACCTGTTTCTCTCCCTTTTCTGAATTCTTCTCATACCAAAGATCTTTTGTGTAAGGCTGAGATCCTTCCTCTCGAACTCCTCACTGAGTTGAGATGTAAACCTTTTCATCCTCTCCTTGCTGTTCCAAACCAACAGCATATCATTGGCATAGATGAGGATAATCACCACTTCATCCACTTATGTCCAGGTGATAAGGTTTCTGCGAAATCCATGTCTTTCCTTTGTGTGAACCCCTTCGCCACCAGCCTAGCTTTATACCGGACTTCATCTCCTGGAGTATTCCCTTCTTTGATCTTGTAGATCCATCTACAATCCACAACTCTCTATTTTTCTAGTTTGGGCACCAACTCCCAAGAGTTGTTCTTTATCAAAGAATCCATTTCTTCTTCCATAGCCAGCTACCACTTTGACGAATCCTTACACTCCATGTCTTCCATGTAAGTTTCTAGTTCACTCATCTCTCTTTTTGTCCAAGGAGCTACTGCATCCACAGCATCTGCAAAACGATATATTGAAGGTGGTCCGACCAGCCTTCTTTCTCGGTCTCTTGTGAGATGATAGTCCTTCCGACTCCCTACATCATCCTCTTTCAATTCAACCTCCTCATGAGTTTCCTGAGCTTGGCATTCATCAATGGGCTCTACCTAGTCCGAACCCTCTTGCCTTCCTTGCTCTACCTGAACCAAATTCTCCTTGATGCTATGCTCCACAAATACCGAACTGGTTTGCTCACTAGCCCCTGCAGGGTTAGTTTTCTCCAAGTAGGGAAATAACAATTCATTAAAAATAACATCCCTACTTATTATGAGTTTCATGCCCTTCTTTTCTAAGGACCACAACCTATATCCCTTAACCCCATCACCATACCCTAGAAAAACACATTTTCTAGACATTGGGCTAAGTTTATCATCCTTTTGATGTGCAAATGCAGCACACCCAAAAGTCCTAAGGTTGCTTAATTCAGGGGGTTTTCCACTCTACATCTCCATGGGAGTCTTGAGCTCTAAAGCTCTGGAGGGTGATATATTTACCAAGTATGCAGCAGTAACCATAGCTTCTCCCCAAAAATGTTTTGGTAAACCGGATCCTATTAACATGCACCTAACCTTTTCCATAAGGGTTCTATTCATCCTCTCAGTAACTCCATTTTGCTGAGGTGTTTTTACAACCGTTCTATACCTTAGAATGCCATTTAATTCACAGAATTTATCAAAATCCTTATTACAAAATTCTAAGCCATTATCGGTTCGTAAAGCCTTAACTACCCTACCCGTTTGAGTCTCCAGCAACTTTTTCCACACAACAAATTTATTCAAGGCATCTGATTTATTTCTAAGCAAATAAACTCACACTTTTCTTGAATAATCATCAATTAAAGACAGAAAGTAAAAGTTACCTCCCTGTTTTGGTGTTCTTGCTGATCCCCAAAGGTCTAAATGAATGTAGTCAAGAATCCCCTTAGACATGTGCACTCCAGTGTTGAAGCTAACCCGGTGTTGCTTCCCAAGAACGCAACACTCACAGAAATCAAGTTTCTCTACTTTGTCTCCACCGAGTAGGCCATCCTTGCTAAGAACTTGCAGGCCATTTTCGCTCATGTGTCCCAAGCGAGTGTGCTAAAGGGTTGCCCTATCCATCTCAGCCATCAAGCTTGCTACTTGATCATTGATTTTTGTCTCTCTGATCATCTCATAGAGTCCATCCTTTATTGTTGCTTTGATCACTACCAAAGATCCGTTGGCCACCTTGATCTTTCCTCCCTCTACAATACCCTAAGGAATCCAGCTTCCCCAATGAGATCAAATTCCCCTTCAAATTTGGAATATACCTCACATTTTGTAACAGCCTTATGACTCAATCAAACATCCTCAACTTGATGTCTCCAATGCCCCTCACTTGGCAAGAATTGTCATTCCCCAAGAAGACCCTTCCATCATTGGTTTCTTGAAAATTCTTGAACTAATCCTTGTGAGGGCACATTTGAGCACCCGGTATCCAAGATCCACTTTTCGCTGCCTTGTTGCCTGCTCACATTTGAGCACACAACCAAAACATCATCTTGTTGTTCTTTAGCAACTGAAGCCTATCCATTCTTGGTATGACTTCCTCCTCTCTCATCCCATATCTTCTTCTTGCAATCTTTTTTGAAATGGCCCTCCTTGTTGCAGTAGAAGCACCTCTTTCCTCCAAGTCTTGTCTTGGAATGAGGTATTAGAGAAAGGTATAGAAGGTTTCATGTACATGCCTAAGGAATTACATTGTTCCTTATACATCCCTCTCATATCAGCAAATATGGGACACTCTTGGGCGAGATGATCTACCCTGCCACACACAAAACATGGTTCAAAAGATTTTGCATGATTAACCATGTGTGTTGGCGTTCTCTATAGGTAAGACCCTAATATAAATAGCTCACTAAATGCCAATTCTCATACCCATGGTAAGGACACATACTCAACAACTCCTTAAATCTCTCCCAAGACTGATACAAAGTCTCATTGTCCTTTTGTGCAAAGGTGGAGATTTGTCTTTTTAAGGCATTGGTCTTATGTTGGGGAAAGTATTTATTAAAGAAAGCCCGAGTCATCTCAGTCCATGACCCAATAGATCGTGGTCTTAGTGAGTATAGCCAACTCTTAGCTCTATCCTTCAAAGCGAAAGGAAAGAACTTAAGCCTCACAATGTCATCGGTTTCATCTTGACTATGAAAAGTCGCGACTACTTCCTCAAACTCTCTAATGTGCACATATGGGTTTTCATTATCCAAGCCATGAAATGTAGGGAGTAATTGAATCATCCCTGGTTTAAGATCTAATTGACGAGTATTGGCTGGAAACATGATGCATGATGGTGTGGCTGTGCGTGTAGGGCGGAGGTAATCCTGAAGTGTCCTAGCAACATTCTCATTAAGGTTATCGGCTATGTTAACAAAATCCTCTAAATTCTCACTTGGGTTTCCACTATTGGTTGATCTAGGCGAGGTTTCACTATCAGACTCGGAAGGAGAGGGTAATTCTAGCTCGGGTCCTCTAATGAATCTACCTCGCAAATCTCTCGATCTAAGCATACACCAAATGAATCAGAGGGGAAATAAATAAAACAAAATAAATCCGAAAATCAAAACTAAGGTAAAGGAACAATATTACTGTATTTACAAACTGTTGAAAAGAAAAATATTAACAATGAATCAGAGTGTTATGTGTTTTCTAACCGATATGGGATACTGCTCGAGTGTGCTCGATCACAGATTTTCGCGCTCGATCGCAGTTGAGATGTAAAGTACTTCTTGGTCGATGTGGGATGTACACTCGATCGCACTGCTTGTGCGCTAGATCACAGTACATGAAACAATCCATCTTGTCCTTCAAGAAGCACGGGATCTTGGCCTTTTAAGCAACAATCGCTTCTTTTTCTCTTTTAAACTCAAAGTACCTGAAAATTGCACTGAAATACGTCAGTGGTCCAATAATATTACTTTAGAGTTATTAACACATAAAAGTGCAATAAAGTCCGAGATTAATCCTAAAATGCTAATAATTAACCACTATTGAGAAGCATTTTATGACTCTCATCAACACCCACTTAACATTCACGAATCTACACGGTAGGGCCATTAATGTTTTTTCTCTAAATTGCTTGCACACCATCACACACTAGTTCTTAATTTATCTTTTCCTCCTATGATGTGTTTATCTTGAGTGCGATTTTTTATTTTCATGTTTACAAGAGGTTGGGATCAAATTCGTGTGATTTCTACAACTTTAAGTTTCTGTTGCACATAAACTGTTCGACATATTGCCTGAACGAGTGCGAGCAAGTATTAGGCCTTTGTGATCGAGTGTACCTCAATCTGTGTGATCGAGCGCACCCTCAACTGTGATCGAGTGCACTCACACCAGAAGCTGCACTGTTATACATAAGCAAATGGCATCCAGTTCCTGAGCCTCCAGTAGCCGCTCCCATTCTACCCGGCCCAGTTTCGAGCAGCGCGAAATCCGTTCGAGACTATTTTTAACATAGATGGGGATTTCAAGAGCTTGGACGCCACGAGATGGGCGGTCCAAAAGTTCAAGGTATGGGATCTCAAGCAGCTGTTCAAGCTGGTCTGTTCGACAGCCTACACTAGATTCGTGGTCAGCTTCTACAAGAACCTGACCTATGACTACACTCGCCCAAAGATCCTATCCTCCTCAGTTCAGGGCAGATTCATAGAGCTGACCACTGCTGATATCGCCACTGCTCTGCACTGCTGTGATAAGTCCCCTCCAGAGGACAGCTATATGGAGGAGCAGCCAGACCCGTTTTCTCTGCCCTACATCATCAAGGATATGTGTGCGGGCCAATATGCGGATCAGCACAACAATGCGGGGAGCCGGTCGAAGTTGCCTCCCCGCTTGTGGCTCATGGACTCCATCCTCCAGTGTAATGTATGCCCCTTGGGGTACAAGACTCAGAGGAGGGGTCAGTTCATACAGGCCCTCTATGCCTTTCATCAGGGTCACTGGTACTCCATACCAGCTGTCATATGGAGTCAGATTCACAAGTTCTAGGACTATGTGCATGGCCGTCAGACCACCACGGCTAATGCATGGGGGCTCCTTTTCCCCTTCCTACTCAGCCACATCTTCAAAAAAAAAAGGATCAAGGGCTCCTTTATCGAAGGACCAGTCAGCGACCATTCGTTCTTCGGGAAGGCCTAGTAGAGCCTCAGCCAATCCCAAATGCCCCGAGGACCCCGAGAGCATGTTCTTATTGATAAGCCAGTGGCAGATAATCCAATGGAAATCGAGCACCCGATAGTGAGCCCTACATGGGAGGAAGACTAGCCAGATATGAGGTCCACAGAGTACCAGGACCTTCTCGAGAAGCTGTCCTCCTTCCGCTGTGAGCTTTTCGATATCCGCCGGGAGGACAGGGATGCCACCCTATTGATCCATCAGCGGATAGATTGTTTAGAGTCGCAGTTTGCACGACAGAAGGTGATACTATAAGCTATCCTCAATCACCTACCTCCTGCACCCGGTACCTCTTCAACTGCACCACACGATGACTAGCAATGAGAGGATACCCCGTCTGGCTGAAGATGTAAAACTTAGCGCTCATGGGAGGCACCCCACAGCATATCCTTTTCATTATAGTATTTTCCTTTTCTTGTTAGTATTTATGCTTATTTATCTGTTTATTTTCCATATTTCTTGTTTTCCGGCACAACGATTGTTTATCCTTGTCAGGAACATAGTGCGTGCATCTAATTCAAGTTTGGAGGCGTGCTACGAGCAATGCCAACAGTCTAGTTCTCCATCTCCTAAGTCATATCTTTTCATGACACTCACACATTGAGGACAATGTGTATATTAAGTTTGGGGGTAGGGAGAAACACATGCACACACTATATCCCAATTTTTTTTCATAAAAAAAAAGATAAACACATGTTCATTTTGTGTCAAAAAATTTGGTTGATTTAAAATAAATATTATGATAAAACTTCATTAGTAAGCTTAAACTTTAGAACACATAGCCTAGTAATAAAAATTTTAAAAGTTTAATTACCTACCTCAAGGCACTTAAGAATTCACGAGTTTGACTAGATCTGACACGAGCACATTAGCACACAATTGTGTAGGGTATGACATTTAATTTTTATGTATATGTTTCCATGACCTAACTGTAATCGGATAAACTTGTTAGAAGAACATTTTGGTATAGAAAAATAAAGAAAAATATCCATCATGCAAAAAGAAAATAAAATGCTTCTAATGATCATTAAAAACTTTCCACTGAGTAACTGGACCTCTTGCCTTAGTAAGCAGTCAGTGGTCACGTCAAAAGGTGGGAATTAAGCATTTAATGATCATAAAAATTTTCACTGAGTAACTGAACCTCTTGCCTCAGTAAGCAGTGAGTGTTCACGTCAAAAGGTGAGAATTTCACTTAGCAGCATTAAGACCTATTAGTTCCGTAGCCTATTTTACTCGAGTTAGTAAGCCCTTAGGGGTGTCTTTACACCAAATGCCCTAAAACCATCTGGTTTAGGAGTCATTGGCTAAACACTCGCTACAAGGGTCAATTAGAAAGCTTAATGGAACTCAACATGGAAAAAATATCATGGTGAAAGAAAAAAAAAAGAAAGTAAAAAGTATGTCATTTTTGTTCTGTCGGATAAGGAATTCGATGAAGGTTTGGACACCGAAACACTATACATTAAAATTATTTGGAAGCTCCATCTTCTATGTGCTAATTCACCACACACCAAATTAAACTTGCGATGCCTTAAACCAACCTTGGGTAAGTAACATAAACTCTTAAAATCCTTATTCACTACAAAAATGTGTTTTTATCATAAGCTTACTTATGAACAATCATCATGGTTTTATGTGCAACCCAAATTTTTTGGATATCATGAAGAACGAATTTATCTTTGATTTTGTTTTCATATAGTCTTTCATTTTGTATTGCTAAGGGACTAGCAAAATGTAAGTTTGGGGGTGTGATAAGTGCTTAAATAGTCATATTTAAGTGCCTTAATTTACACTTGTTAGGTTTTTTGTTTATCTATTTTAGTAGATTCTACTTCATTTTCGTGTTTTTTTGTGTTTTTCATAGGTCTTTGAAGAAAAGAAGACATTTTGGAGCTCTAAGGAATAAAAAATGAAGATTTGCAGCAAGGTGTGCTCGAGCACACCTCTCTTGTGATCGAGCGCACAGGCACTCATGCGCATACTTAGAGTGATTGAGCACACCCATGTGCTAGAGCGCAGAAGCTCGTGATCGAGTGCACACGCATAGAGAGGTGGCAGAGCCAGTTTTGGAAAGAAGTCTCCGGTTCTCAAATTGGAAATTAGTGTTTCGGGGCTCCTTTGAACCCTCTATATAGACTTGTAAAATATAGAAAACATACTCTTTGATTACTTTTTTATTACCTTTTGATTTTACCTTTTGATTTGTCTTGAAGTTGTAAGCTTGGAGAGGAATTGATGACTCGTCTCCACAGCATTCTTCGGGTTTTATCTTTCTCTTTAGTTTAGTTATGGTTATAATGTTCAGAATGCTTAGCATGTGTAACTAAACCCTAGTAAGGGCTTGGTTGAAGCCCTAATTATGTTTAACCAATAATTCAGTATTGGTGTCTTTGCAATACTTATGTTGTGATTCTTAATTTGATTAAAGTTTGTTTTTATTTAAATTCCTCATATGTGTGTGTCTGATCAACGTATGCATGTGATATAGATTAGTTAGTTGAATCAATTTGGATGATCAAGTCTTGGGTTCAATAATAGTAAAAAAAGATATCCACACCAGATTCCTAGGTTAATCAACATGGGAAACCGGGAGTGGACCAAGCCATAGGTCCTGTGTGGTTGTCGATTTCCACAGATCCTATTCTCTCCTAAGGAACAACTCAGTATACACCATACTGAATCCCTTAAGAGAGAAAAGAGTTAGAGTATACACCATGCCTAACTCGTTGCTTAGGGAAATCAATAGCTTAAGGAGTGGACCAAGCCCTTAGGTTGATAACCAGTAGGTATTCATAGCATGAGTAGAGCATTGGCATATTGTCTTATTGGGGTGGCATGATTAGTGGTGGATACCAAGTCCCTATACCTTTATCATTATCAATCTAAACTCTATATTTATTTCTATCTATCTTTACTTTGTGAAATCAATTCTAAATCGAAATTCACCAATCCCTGTGGAAATGATCTCACACTTGCACACTATATTGCTGTAGACCTTGTGCACTTGCAAGTAAAACAAGTTCGATTATTTGCTTATTTATTTAGGTAGTTAAACGCTCAACAGCGATGGGCAGGGAATTCGATGCACTAATGGCTAATGGCACTTGGTCTCTTTGTCCTAGACCCTCACACAATCACATTGTTAGAAACAAGTGGGTGTTTAAAATAAAGCGGACCCTCGATGGCAGGATTGATCGTTACAAGGCAAGGTTGGTAGCAAAAGGCTTCGATCAATGCTATGGTTTGGACTATCATGAAACATTCTCGCCAGTCATTAAACCATCAACTATTCGTATTGTTCTCTCATTGGTTGTGACTTTTAATTGGGATATTAAACAATTAGATGTTTCTAACGCCTTTTGCACGGTTTATTGGATGAAGAAGTCTTCATGGAGAAACCACGAGGCTATGTTGATGAATCTAAACCGGACTATGTGTGCCGACTGCATAAGTCCTTGTATGGACTAAAACAAGCACCAAGAGCATGGTTTAGAAGATTATCACAACACTTACTTGAGGTTTGTTTTAAAGAATCTACTGTTGATTACAGTCTCTTCACATTACAAACTAACAAATTCAAATTGTTTATCTTAATCTATGTGGATGACATCATAGTCACAGGCTCTAGCACTTCTGTCATTGAGGAGTTTATCTCTGGTTTGAAGAGTTCTTTCCACGTTAAAGACCTTGGCTAGCTTTCTTATTTTTTAGGCATCCAAGCTGCAAGAGATCATACTGGTCTACATCTCGGACAATCAAAATATATTTTTGACTTGCTTGAGAAAACCCATATGACAGGTGCTCGACCTCTGGCTTCTCCTACAATTTCAGGCACTAAAATTTCTGCATATGAGGGTGAGTTGCTGATGGATGCCACTGAATATCAACACATAATAGGTGCCTTGTAGTATTGTACCCTTTCCCGACCAGATATAAGCTATGCGGTCAACCAACTCTGTCAGTTTATGCATAGCCCACGTGAACCACATTGGATTGCCGTCAAAAGAGTTCTACGTTACTTGAAGGGTTCCATTGACTATGGTTTGCTCTACACTCCATCTTCTATTGTTTTAAATGCATTTTATGATTCCGATTGGGCAGGGAACCCGATGATCGTAAATCTACTAGTGGCTATGGAATTTTTAATGGCCAAAATCTTGTATCCTGGAGTGCGAAGAAGCAAAATGTGGTGTCCAAATCCAGTACTAAAGTGGAATATCGGTCTATGGCACTAGCAACAGTAGAATTGTATTGGATAAGGATGTTATTTCAAGACCTTGGTGTTTCTATTCCTTTCCTCCAACTTTATGGTGTGATAATGTTGGTGCAATTGCTCTTGCTTCAAATCCGATTTTTCATGCCCGCACCAAGCATATTGAGGTTGATTACCATTTTATAAAAGAAAAGGTAATCAATAAAGACATTTGGTTCACCATATTTCCACACAAGATCAGCTAGCTGATGTATTTACAAAGGGGCAGACATCATTGTGTTTTACGTTCTTGAGATCCAAATTAATGGTGCTCGATCTTCCTATTAATTTGCATGGGGGGTGTTAGTGTATCTATTCCTGAACAACCTCAGGATGCTGCACGATTCTCTCAACTGCAACATGAAGAATATCTCACTCAACAACTAGCTAAAAACACTCAACAATATTGATAGTTTCAGTTGTGTAAATCTATATTAAAAAATATATGATAGCTCTTAAAGTGTATATTCCATATTCAGCTCCTTATTTTTCTCCTTGTATTGCTCTCAGTTGTTACAATGTATGACTATTTATTCATATCAAATACAACATACCAGATAATGTTGGCTAAAAACTCTTCCTTTATTTTATTTTCTTACTCCACATCACAATGCAAAAACAAATACACATGCAGAGCCAATATCCAAACCTTTTTTGGCCAACTAAAAAATAATAGGAATAATATCATGTAAAGATTTCCACAAGAAAAATATATATTTTAGGTGGAATAAGAAGAACCCATAAAAAGTCAACATAACAAATCACTTGATGTTGGATGCCTCTACATGAAAATCATCAGAAGCCAAAATATCATGCCAAAGTTGTTGTAAATAACATGTAAATCAATAGTCATAATTAATAGAATAATTACCATTCTTACTAAATCTCCTAAACAACACACCATGTGGAGATAAAGGCACAGATAAAATGCGTTTAGCCACATCATAAACAAAAATAAAATTAATTAACATGTATCCAATATAATGTAGATGTATCAATTAAATCAATAACCTTATTAAAATTTCGATCCACTACCCCTTGAACCATCAGTGAATCCGAATTCACACTAGGTATCCATCGATCAACCCAAATATTAATACAACTCTCATTCCCCATTCGCCATCGTAAACCCTCATTTAATAAATCTCAACAGTATAAAACACATTTTCATACCCAAGAATTCGATCCTTTTTTTATACACTCAAAATATTCGCCTTATTACAATATTTCGCATTCAACACTTTATCGAGAAACAACTGAGGTTGCATAGTCACTCTCCATGCTTGTTTAGCTAAAAGTGTCTGATTCATACCTTCTAAAATCCCAACTCTCCTTATCTTTTTGGCTTCACCAAATCCTTCCATGTTTTTCCATGTAAAACATGTCTATCTCCTTTATTACGCCACTAAATTTTGCTAACGTTTAATTTAACAAATGATATAACGGATGAGGTACTTTAAAAATTGATAATGCATAAATTGGATTAGAACATAAAACTAATTTTAACAGAACAAAATGACCAGAAGGAGAGAGAATATTATATTGTCACCCTTGAATTTTAGAAAGTACTTATTTTTTTTATGAAGTCATAAGCCTAATTTTTTTTCCCGATAGATTGAAAGGAAACCCTAAGTACATATTTAGAGAATTAACCCTTTTGCTGACAAGATACTCGAAAAAATACGAGCAAAAGAACATCTACAATTTAAACTAAGGAACAATTTTGATTTATGTTGATTAATCTTCCACCTCAATGCCTCACAAAAGGAACCAAACATCAATTTAAGTGCTCCACAGCTATCCAAAGAAGGATGAAAAAAAGAAAAAAAAAACTATCGTTTGTGAAAAGAAGAAGAATAATAAAAGGGAAAAAATATGATAATTTAATACTAGGAACAAAATCCCTAGTATCAAGAGCATATAAATTATTAGTTAAAACTTCATAACATAAAATAAATAAATAAAAAACAGATAAGAAGAAAAAAGGATCTCCTTGATGATGTCCTCTTAAAGGTTTAAAGGATGAAGAAGGCATTAGGAAAGTCCATATGCCTAAGAACACCTTGAAAAAAAATTTACTCTGCCTTGTCACATGCCTTAGACATTTCCAACTTTAATACCGTATTGAGAGCTTCCCCTTTCTTCTAATGCTTAATCCTATGAATAAGTTCCTGAGCCAAAATAATGTTATTGGATATTAGGCTACTCGATACAAAGGCATTCTAAAACTAAGAGATTAAATATCTCATGATCTCTTTTAGTTTATTAATCTTCACTTTAGAAATGATCCTACACAAAACATTTCACAAACTAATTATGGGATAATATGAAATACCTTGAGGATCCGGCTTTTTTGAAATAATAACATTGTGTATAATTGATCTCTTTAAGAAAATGACCCGAATTCAAGCAAGATAAGAAAACAATTGTGGCAGAACTTCAAATAATAACCAATTTCTTTTTTGGATAAAATTAAGCTGGTATCAGACCTCAAGGCCTTCAATGAACCCATATGAAATATTGTCTTCTTAACTTCATTTGCAGTAAAATTTTCTATTTAGAATTTCAAAATGTGAGTCCGACAATCGAGCTGACACTTTTTGCAACAACTGTTCCATAGTCTGATTCAAAACAGCCTAATGAGAATAAGAGAAAATTTGTCGAAAATGAGATACCATTACTTGTTCCATCCAACTTTGATCCTCCACAATCTCCCCAGCTTCATCCCTAATTGAATATACAAAATCTTGAACCTCCTTTAATTAACTACTGAATGAATATATATATTGTATTTCCATCCCCTAACACCTTCCATTTTCCTTTCACTCATTACGCCCACATAAACTACTCCTATGCTTCTATTCATCTAACTGATCTCGAATATGAAAATATTTTCAAGTGTCATTTCCTCTTGAATTCATTGTTGCACATCCATAATCAATCCTGCAACTCTTTAATATGATATAACATTTTCTCAAAAGAAACCCAATTCAAATCCGAAAGTCTTGGCTGCATATCTTTAATCCACCGTACCACCTGAAATAATGGAGAATTATACACTGCTACATCTCATGCCTCTTGTATCACTTCTCGACACCCACTAGTACAAAACCACATAACTTCGAATTTAAATCGTCGATAACACATTTGAAAATGAGGAGAATTGTCCACCAAAATAATGCTATGATCTGACTCATTATAGGTAAAGTAAAAGAAATTGATTTCTTCTACATATCAATCCATTCCACATTACAAAACACTTGATCTAATCTTTCAAAAATACAATCTTTGTCCTTCCACTTATTTTTCAATGTAAACCACAATCCTTTATTATGAATTACCACCAAATTGCACTGATTCAAGCACTCACAAAAATCTAGCATGGGATTCAAACTAACCCCCAGTTTGACCATTTATCCTCCCTACTCAATACCTTATTAAATTCCCTAACACAGACCCAAGCCCCATAAACCTTTCGTCCTATTTGTTCAAGTTTATCACACACTAAATGAATTCTAAACACATTTGGACACCCATACACAAAAGACAGAAACTCTACTTATTAAAACCTCTACATTTGGTATGAATAATATTATCTACATATATAGAATCGACACCTCAATGTATTTTGTCCATACTAAGAATAATCATCCACTTTCCCCAACAATATCTACCCCATAGCAAGCCTTAAGTCCCCATCGTTTAAAATGATCCACCATAACATAAATTGAAAATTTTGTTTCGATTAAGAAAACAATTTTTGATCATTTAAAACACATTAATTTATACAAAGATCGAACTGTCAGGGTCTGTCCAAAATCCTACAGTTTCAGCTATGACACCTAATAAGTCCTAGGGAGTTGTTGAGGGACAGCCACCTAAAACCACATAACTAGTAATAGCATCACAAATAATTTATTAAAAGCCTTCCAAAAAGACTTTAAAGTCCATAACTAGAAGAACGAGCCCACGAATTGAGCCCATGAATCGAGCCATGTCTCCAATTAACAAGTGGAGAACGGGTAAAAATCACGGACATAAGAATCAACAATACATGCCTGATATGATACAGTACGATATGTTGAAACACTAGCTCGAGTTGTTGTCGATTCCCTAATAGATGAAGAACTCGAAACCTCACTTGCCCAAGTATTAAAAGAATAATAAACACATATTATCTTATTTGATGTAGCATATTAAGTGTTAGAGGCTTATACTTTCCTGATTTTGGGATAATAATGTCAATGTCGCTTTCATGAACCATAAAAGGAAGATGAAGATGATGTAAACAAAGAAATGGATTTGTATTTCATGATTAAAACACAACACAACGTGCACTACACCCTTCTCAACATACCCATTTCCCTTGTCCAACCTGATCCCCCCACCAATTAATCCCAATTGTTGACCACCTAAAACTCATAAAGTGTTGTTAAACCCACCAATGAAAATTCCACTTTGATTCACATTGATCGATTGATCTAGCCCATCAAGAGATATAACCATCTCTCCAACATAACTAATAACATTTAGCTCGCTTCTGTCTTTTAACCCACCTATGTTGGTCATTGTGATCTACTATCAACAATAACATAAAATTAACATCTATTCATTTTATTATCTATAATAGATTTGGTCTTTAATTATATTGGTTACTTTCAATATCCATTATGAATTTCACAATATTTTGGAATGAAATTCAAGAGACCTTATTGGAAGGTCTCTTAGTGGAGATTGGGGTCCTATTTCTCATTTAAAATAGACTCACATAATAGTTTCTTGGCTATAATAAACCTTAAACGGGCAGATAGCACTTATCATTTATATCTCATATAATTTTTAATTATTCCTTTGGTCTCTAAGTTATATTATCCTCACATGATAGTTTCTTAAACAATATATCCTAGTTAAGTCAAACCCATAATTTTCACAAGTATAGATGATTTAACCAATGAGCTCTCACATGATAGTTTCTTAGACCCATTAGTTTCCTACCTCATTTTATCATATATTTATTAAGACACCATGAATCTCTCATAATGTAAGTCCCACATATATATGACAAAACTTACGCAGAACAATATATCCCTTATATCTTTACAATGGTGGAAGGCCACGATAAGACATCCATAATGTCTCTTCATCATGACTTAATAGCCATTACTTTTATGTGGGAGTTTAATTGATCTTTTATTTCATTAGTTCAATTAAACATGCATTACATACGCAACATTCATCATATAGTATCAAATAAAATATGACTCTAGTTGATTATGGACTTGCATGCATGATTCACTTGAGCCACCGAATGAATCATTAGTCTTAATTTTTGGTCTATAATATTAATCACCAATTCCCATATGACGGGCATTGCAATTTTCAAACATTTTTTGGTCTATAAAAATTTAATTCAAAATTAAAAAAATCTTAATTAACTAAAACATTTTTTTTTACAATTAAATGTCATTTATTTAGTTGAATAAAGGTTAGATTTCCAATTTCAAGTCAAACCGAATTCGGAATCTCAAGAACGAGTGAAAACCATCAATTTTAGAAAAGAAAAAAAAGAAACATTTTTGCTGATTTTACATATGATAGTTTACTATAAAAAATTTGTGTCCATTTTTAACATAAGATTTTTGCTGAGGCTATAGAATTTTTGACGCGTTTTTGCTTCCCAAACTTAATTCAATTCGATCTAAAATAAAATTTTAGTCATCCAAATTGAATCTATTCAATACCTATAGATTTTATATTATTTCTAAAACAATTTACAACATCATTATCACCATCATATGACAATAATCAGTCCAAGAACAAATTCTTGAATTTTGTGACCAAAGGTTTCACAAACCCTAACTAACTTTTAGATTATTAATTTGCAATCTATAGAATTCAAAGATAAAATCTTCTAAAGCCATAACAATAAATTACTATGTTCTATATTAATCATAAGGATGACTTTGATACCACTTGAAGGAAATCAGTATGAAAAAGTAGAGAAAGTTTATTTATTTTTTCGATTCCTTTTAACCTAAATCACCTTATGATTTACATGGAATACATATTGAACAAGAATATAAAAGGATTAGAATCGTTACCTTTGATTCGTTGTGTTCTTAATCACCTTTGCGCTATTCCAATAGCGTCATCGAATTGCTTGTACTCTTGAATCCATAACAATCACAAAACTATGTGATCTCTAAGGATAGTCCACACGAGGCAAATTTTGTATCAAGAAATCCGACCAACAATTTTGCTCTTCCCTTTGAGAGAGAGGAGGCCGAAAAACAAGAAGATTAATGTGTGCAAATTTTTGTGCTAGCAAAATTCTGCACACTCATAAACTATTTATATGCTAGGGTTAGTTACAATTAACCATTAATTGCAAATTAAACTCCTGCAGTATTTTTTAATTACACATTACCCTTTTTGTGTGTGACCTTTGAGGTTGAAACTAATCTGATTGTAGGCCATAACTTTTATGTAATTGCAATTAAAACCATTTTCAATTAATTATAAAACTCATTCTAATTTATTCCCCCTTTTATGAGAATTAATCAATTGTCCATAAATTAATTCTCAAGACTTCTACAATGATGAGTGATCCTTAGCAGTATATCATGACTACCCAGAAAGTGTGAATTTGATTGTTAACTCTTGAACCTGTCTATCATCAATTACCGTACAATTTAATCATTCAATCATGTAATGTTCCAGTTAAACTAATCAAGGTATGAAATTACTATCAAACCCTTAGCATTAATTATATATGTCTAGAACACAAGACTATAACTCTAATGGCGAAATTAGAAACTCTTTTCTAATTCTCACCATACCCTGGCCAAGGATCTTGAGATATCTTAAAGGTACTTATAAGTTGTGTTTGAGTTTCGGGAGTTCAGAACCAGTTCTTGAGGGTTATATAGATTCAGATATAGCGTGTGATCTTGATGCTAGAAAGTCTACATCGAGGTTCTTGTTCACTTTCATAAGGGGATTTATTATATGGCGATCAAGACTGCAAAAATGTGTTGTCTTATCGACTATTTAGGCCGAGTACATTGAAGCGAACGAAGCAGAGAAAAAGATGTTTTTGATGATGAGGTTTCTTCAAGAATTGAGTTTTAATCAATAAGATTATGTAATTTTTTTTGTGATAGTCAGAGTGCTATGGATTTGAGCAAAAATACCATTTATCATTTGCGTACTAAATGCATTGAGGTGAAGTGATTGAAAAACAATTGATGAAGTTGGAAAATATTCACACTGATAAAAATGTCGCTGACATGATGACAAAGGTTATTTCCATATAAAAACTTGAGCTTTGCTTGGCGATGGCCAAGATAAACTCCAAGTGACTTGCATGGTGATTCTCTCTCTCATGGGTTGGAGGGGGAGATTGTTGGGCTTGGTCCAATCCATGACAAGAAAGAAACAAAAAAATAGTCCAGCACATTATTTTGTTTGTGTTGATTTTTTAAGTCACGTGCCCTTTAGCTTAAGAATTGGAATTTCGGTTACAAAATTACACAGATAAGTGACAACTAGGTTTTGTAGTCTCGGTGTAGGGCATGTAATCTTAGAGAAAGAAAAGATTTTCTCTTCTTAAGTGATTGTTGCATCTATAAAATAATATTATATTTTTTGCTGAGTTACTGTGAGTATCTATAGAGAGAGCTACAATGTGCGATTGAGAGAGAAAAAGAGAGCAAGGGATTTTTCTATTTCGGCCAAGAGTGAGTGACAAAGAAATTAAATATTTTCTTTCTCTTGTTGAGAGAGCAAAAGAGAGAAAGAAGTTACAACAATTTGAGATTTTCTTTAGGATAATTATTGAAGTGTTTAGTCGCAGAGAATTAAGTTACTTGGTTTGTAGTTCTTATCATGGTGACTGATTTAGTGAAGCATGAAGACTTCTTAAATTTCAGCGGTTGGTAGTACAACAATGGTTTTTCCAAGAGGGGTAATTTTGTATTATTATCAAATTGTTATGGGCCTCAAGTTTGGGCATAATCTTGAGACATAAACTTTGTAATTATTATTTACATAGTGTGGTTTTTTCCTTTACAGTGAAGGATTTTCACGTAAATTTTTTGTGTTTTTGATTGATTGTTTTATTTAGTACTTGTCATTTTATTTTCACACGTAATTCAGATATGATTATATTTAATTCGTAATCTTTGATTGATATTGTGATATTTGATTAATTGCTTACAGTGGATATTTTTTTTTCAATAGTCTTTGGAAGTTAATTGGTGAAGACGCTGATAATAGTAACAACAATAGATCAAAATTTGCAGAATTAAAAGGAAAATGTAAACCCTAATACAAAAGCCAAAATAAATTACAAAAATCAAAGTGAGTCAACCAAAAAAAAAATATCACCCTAACTTCAGGTAGATATAAATCTATATTCAATTTTTTACCAATAAATTAACCATAAAAGTCAATTCACAGACGACAAGAGATGTAATCTCTTGTCAAAATAGCCAAACATAAATGATAATGAAGATGAGAACATGAACTTAAAAGATTAACGTTAAATATAATTAGAGTGTGCTAGAAATAAATGAATTTTATAAATTTTACGGAATTAATTTGTGATTCTACACTTGTTATGTTTGAAATAAAAAATATATATAATTCATTTCAAAATGAATTCACTATGAAATTGAGTTTAGGTAGTTACAAATTCTATCAAAATTAATAGAATTTACAAATGAATTCCACAAAATGAAGAGTAAAATGTTATGTTAACCAAAATATATTTTTTTTTGTCGTTCTTCTTCATCCTCCTATTTTGAATATTTCATTTATTCCAAATATTTTTAAAATAAAATTTCAATTAAATTATACAAATTAACATAAAAAAACCAAATATAAAAATTCATGTCAATGGATGCTAAGGTTATAATCTTTGGATAAAACAAAGCCCCAATGATTCATCTTCATCTTTATACCAAAATACCAAATCACAACATACCTTATGAAATTTGAAGAAAAATCATATATAATGAATGTTAATATCTAAATTTAACGTTCAAGCATCTAGCCAATGTAGAATATGTCATTCATAAAATGAAGGCTGACACCACTAATGGTAGCAAATATGTTAAAAAAAAGTACATTACATTCTGATTTAGAGCTTAGATTTGCTCTTTATTCTTCTTTAGTTCCAGCTAATATTTTTCCTGTCTTTTGAAGGAAACTCTGGTTTTGTTTTGAAACTGAACAAACAATGTGGTGTATTGAAGATCAAAATGGCAACTCATCTCCATCTTTAGGAGTAATGATGTATTGTATCATTCGCAAGGTTTGTCGTGACGTCTGTTTTACTCAAAGACTCGTATAGTATTCAACTATACATTTATGATCCTGTAAAACCAACCCATGATATCAAAATTCTGCACAAAAAAATAAATAAATAAATAAAGAAGATAAAATAACGTTTGTGCATAATTACCACAAATCTGAAACTATAATTCCTTTTCTCTTTGGTGAGTTTCCGCCTATAGGTCTCATAGGCTTTTCTGGAATCTTTAATAGCCCTTATCAACAAACACAACATGGATTCCCATTGATCTCCCAAAATGGAACTTAGTAACTGCCCCATTCTTAATCAAGAAAACCCACTGCCAATTTATGAACAATACAACCTACCAAATATTGCACATAATTTTTTTTCTACATAAAGTGAAAAAGGAGCTGCATGTTACTGATACCTAATGGAGAGAGATGGTGCTTAGATAAGGAGGAATCAGCGAAAATCAACAATGACGTCAGTGTTGGCTACGGTAACTAAGAGAGAGAGAGAGTATAGAAGTACGATAAAAAAATACTCCCATTAGATTCAATAATTGGATAAGCATGTTTATTTGTTGACTTAGAACTGTAACGACCAACTAATTCTCTAATAATAGATTAATTAATGTTGGATTGTAATGAATCCTGTTGAGGTTCAGGGGCACCAACTTATGTTCTCAAATGCTCTTCAGCTTGCAATGCCTGCATATTTAGCAATTGCATGCGTTAACCCAGAAATAGTTAATTATGAAAAAAAAAACACTCACCAAGTTGTTAGCCGTGAATTTCAACAGCAAGAAAGCAATACATGTTAGACCTTGCTAGAATATTTTAGTTTCCCTTGGTGTTTCATCAAAAGCCTCTCTAAGAAGGGTTTTGTTATACATATATTATGTTCTCCGTCATTCTGTGTCCTTAAAAACTTTTTCCACTTTCTATAAGTACTTATAAAATTGATATACAGAAATCTAGACCTATCTGAATTTTGTGAATTAAATTTGAACTACCTCTTTATGCCCATTGGTTCAAAGTATTATGGAAAGTATAATGTTTGTCTGAAGCAAGGAGCAACCAACACCCTTGACCATAGGCCGTGGATGCTTGGCTCGAACTTTTGACTGAGCAAGACACCAACAGGAAGCCCAATTATGTAGTAAATCCAATGTTTATCAAGGCAACTAAGAATTGCCAGCCTGCCTCTATTACCACCCCTGCAATATCAAGAGAATGTAAGTACATATTTATCACATCTCATGTCCATGCAAGTGCCTTTAAATCAAATTCATCTAAAAGTTGCTTTTGCACTTTAGAACAGTTACACATGGGTAAATGTGAAAATAAGTAACTTTCTGCATGTCATTTTGAAGAGGAACTTGGGAATTATTTAGAATACCTGTTAGTTGTTGGATGTTCAAAACTCCGAACAAATTTTTGTGCTCAGTAACCTGCATGTACCTTAGCACAATCAATATAAATAGTAAATAGTAAATAGTAAATAGTAAAAGATAAAATAAATGGAACTGAACAAAATGAATAGTAAAAGACTTGTCAAAAACCAAAACAAAATACAATCAAACTGAACAAAATGAATAAATAAAATTAAAATTGATACTGAAGCAAAATGGAAAAAAAGAAATGGTGTTATATGCTATATATGTAAGAAAAACATTTATTCATAACTAAAAAGTCATTCGTGGTTGTTCATTATTTCTCTAAAATAATGTTGGCCTCAATCCTTTGTGTGACTACCATTTGATTCTGTTGAGATTTTACCTTTAAAATCCACTTACTCATATTTTAAGCAAAAACACAACCACAATAATTAAATAAGTAAATAAAATAAAGAGCAATAACACCAATAATTAATGTGATTTGACAACCTCTTTGCCTACGTCCACCAACAACTACACTATTTTATTAATCTTCAGTTACAACTTAAGGAAGAGTAAAGTTGTTAAACTCTCACCCTAAAGTCACAGTACAACTGAAGCTCTCAACCTAGCTCTAGTTGTAAGTGTCATTTCTACTTGACAACCCCAAACCCCAATACACCCAAAGCTCTGATCCTAGCTCTAGTAGTAAACACCTCTAGTTTACAATGTATATGAGAATTATAAGTGTGCCTCAAATCTTCTCCTGGACCCCTTTATATAGAGAAGATTTTCCTAATACTAATAAGAAAAGAATAACAACAAAGAAAACTTCTGCTATTTCTAAGACAAGCAATATCTAATAGGAAACTACTACCACTCCTATTAGAACAAACAACTATAAAATAAGAAACCACTTTTCCCAAACCAATTAGAAGTCCTCTTTGTAGGGAATTGAGCCAAAATCCTAACAAATCTCCACCTTGGCTCAAATTCTCCACCTTATCATCAAATTTGACTCTCTTCTTTGGTTGGTGTGATCCTTCCTTTTGATATTCCCATCTCATCCGCTTACTGTTCTAAGAAATTATCCTCTCATTCAACGCATACAAGCTTTCTTCGTTCATGGTATTTATCGTCACCACATTTGAAGAATCAAGAACTTGCATCTCATCATCCTCATTAACATTTTCATTATCACTTTCCTTCATTGTACTCAAATCCTTCAAGTCCTTCATCGTGGCCTTACTTTGCAATTGTGTGTTCCTCTTCTTCGTTGTAAATACACTCATTATTTGAAAAATCTAGAGACTTGGATCTTGATCTTTCTTCTTCCATCCTTGAAATGCTCCACTTGCTCACCTTGTCTGTCTCTTCTCTTGATATAATTACGAACAATTCTTCAACCTCGAACACGTTTGGTCTCTTCAACTTATCTCTCTCTCAAGGTACCGTGAGAACCTCCACATCCATCCAAACTTCCTTGCCCACCATTAACTTGTGACTATGTCATCTTCTTTCAGTGACAAGTACTTCATCTCTGTCAACGTACTACTCAACAAATTAGTGATAATGGAATTGATAAAGACTAATATACATACCATCACCCATATTCTTTAATCAAATAGCTCAATATTAATTATGTCTACTTTTTATATTTTTGCCATTGGAACCACAACTCTAATACTATTTGTTGGGATTTTACCTCTAAAATCCACTTATTCATATTTTAGGCAAAAACACAACCACAATAATTAAATATGCAAATAAAATATAGAGTAATAACATCAAGAATTAATGTGGTTCGACAACTCTTTACCTACATCCACCAACAACTCCACTATTTTATTAATATTCAGTTAGAACTTTAAGAAGAGCAAAATTGTCAAACTCTCACTCCAAAGTCACAATACAACCAAAGCTCTCAACCAAGCTTTAGTTGTAAGTGTCCTCTCTACTTGACAACCCAAAACCCCAATCCACCCAAAGCTCTCTATCCTACCTGTAGTAATAAGCCCCTCTAGTTTACAATATATATGAGAATTATGAGTGTGCCTCAAATCTTCTCTGGATCCCCTTTATATAGAGGGGATTTTCCTAATACTAATAGGAAAAGAACATCAATAAAGAAAATAACTTCTACTACTACTAGCAATATCCAGTTGGAAACTACTACCACTCCTATTAGAACAAACAAGTATAAATTAAGAAACTATTTTTCCCAAACTAATTAGAAGACCTCTTTGTGGGGAATTGAGTCAAAATCCCAACAGATTCAAACCTTACATCAAACGTGAATGTTATTCTAGATTATATGATGTCTTATGTGTTTGAGGATAAAAGGAATGGTTAATAAGAAAGAATCAGTAATTCAATATAGAAGAATGAGGGTCTAGAAGTTGGTTGAGAATGAGCCTTAAGCTGTTCTTTTGAAGGTAGAGTTTATCATTTAGTTTGATGAGGAGTTTCTACTTTAGGCTTCTGCTTGTCCAATTTTTTCTTTCTTTTCACTTTCACCTTATTTGATTACAAACTGAGAACAATTATACAAAGAAACAATACAACTTAATATGATGCAAGTTTTCTAGCAGGATAAGAGTTAATCCAACTGCAGTCCATATACTCTACCATTTCAATAATCTTAGCATATGGAAAATGACATCAATTTCACCTAATTATTTCATATATGCTAACTGAAAGCCAAGAAATAGTTCGAATATGGATAGAAACATCACCCTGCAGAATGTGCTTATAAGTATCTATTTGCACAATAGGCTCATCCACTTCTACATGGTCACCCAATTCACCGAAAAGAAATTTATAAAGAGATGTAATAAACATACAAAGACAAAATAGAGTTTGCCTTATCTGCAAAATCTTGAAGCACTGAAAGTGTAGGAAGCACATGGTGAGACATCTCTGCCATTACACCAAAACCATATCAAGAAACAAACTAAATCAGTTCTCAATCTAAGTCAAATAAAAAATATCAGATCAGCTTTCCTTTCGATTTTGAGTTCTAGCTTTGAGGCTTTTTTTTTCCCTCGATTGTGCTGGCCTGAGGTTTGATGGCTATGTTTTCATGGTTTCAACTTCCCAGGTAAGCAGCAATGTTTTATACCCGAAATTATAAAACACACTGTCATTTTAGGTAATAGAAGAAAAAAAAAAAAAAAAAAAAGCACATTGCAGAAGCTCAACGCCCTCGGTGAAGAACTTCCGTAATAACTATATATAAATAGATAGATAGATGCTAAAGTTTTCACTTTTTGTGACTCAGCTAAGAGACTACTTAAACCGACAGTAACGTCGTTAAGAACTTCCTTCCATGAACCAGTTCAAAATTTTTTTTTTGGCAATCATAAAAAGTCTTAAGAGGCACTAATACATCCCAAGAATAAGGTTCTTAAAACAATCCGCAGAGAGCAACTTAGGCCTTAAATTCTACATATTCAACACTAATGAAAGCCAAAAAGTCCGGTAACAGAGTAATTATACAGTGTCCTATCTCATACAGTGTTTTTTTTTTCTTCTCATCATATATGCATAATCAACAATCAGTTCTTAATCTACCAAGTTCTAAATAAATTTGTTATGTTCTTCTAATAATTGAAATTGTTAACTCACTGTTCAACCAGCACGCTTCGTTTATTCGAACTGAATCCATATTTTTTTCTTAAAAATAAAATTCTCCCCATGATTTCAAAGTTCCAGTAGTTGACAAAATAAAAAACTAATCGAAGCAGTGAAAAACAGATAAGAAATTGTCCGTTTGAATGTGATTTTATTTATTATATAAACATTAAGAGAGATGGTAACCAAATTAGTTCGAAGTCTACATAAAGACGAGGGTCTAACAAAAGCAACATGAATCAGTCAGAACAGGTTTACAACCGGATCAAGTCAAGCAGGACTTAGTCAGCTCAGCTAAAGAAGTCAAACTGACCGCTGCTTTAGCCCTTCTATGATGTCACAACCATAGATATTAGAATTTTTCGAATCACAAGTCGGTTCGTACAATTCAATATAACTCATAACCTAAATAATTCGAATTAGTATGTCAAATTTAATTTAATCCTTAATTAGTATCAAATCTAAGATTCAATACTATTCGCACGATTCGCACGATATAGTAAAACCTACAAATTGTTTTTATAAAAATAAAGTTTAAGATAAGATCTTAGAGCTAAAATAAACATAATTCATTAGTTTCTCTTTCATAAGTTATTATAAAAATTTAGGATTCTAAGGCTTTTTTGTGATGAAACAAATATGCCCATATAGTATTCATATCTTTTATTTCAATCCATAATAGTACCAAGACAATGTTTGAGATTATCTTTAATCTCTACTTAAAATAACTTTTTCAAAACATCCCCCAAGTATAGTAACACTAAAATTTTATATTATTAATTTATTGTATTTTGCTATCTTCGTTATTGTTTGTTAGCTAAGATAGCAAATTACTAATTAGGTTATATCATTGTAAGATTCGGACTAACATCACTTGCTTAGAAACAAACGTCTTTCTAATTGGTCACATAATCATTCAATATTTTTACAATAATATGTTAATTAATGTATTGCTTGTTTTCTACGTATACATGTCAATTTAAATTAATTTTAAAAAATTACATGGAATCTTAAAAATTCGATTCGATTCAATTCTAGATTCACAAAATCAAGATTTCGATTCACGATTTGATTCTCAATTTGACAATTATGGTCACAACAAGTTTGAAACTTCAATTCTTGTTTAACTCTCAAAAAACTGTACTTTGAACAAAGAAACGCAGAGAAGCATTTCTTACACCACAAAATATGAGTATAAACGTCAATGTAGCTGCCTCGGAAAACTGTAACTACATGAAGATTATTGAGCACAGAATATTATAATATCACAACCAACCTATACTGCATACTATTAGAAGCCTGTGTGTCTTTCATTCTTATACAATATAAGTACACAAATAAACAAAATGGCATACAGAAAATAAAGAAGATTTTAAGGAAAAAATCTCACAAAATGGTTGGCAAATAAGCACAATTATTTGCAGCAATAGGAAGAAGAAAGCATCCAAAACTACAGCCAACTCAATATGGTGTGTAGTAGTACCCTCCTGGCTGCCCCACACCATTGAACTGCGGCATCCCATAAGGCATCATTTGTTGAGGGCTTGGACCATAGAAATCCAGAGCTACCAGCGAACTTGGCCAAACCCACTTGGCCGTGCATCCCATCTCTTCCATACTGCTGCCATTGCTGCTGTTCATGTACAAGCAACTGCTGCTTCCTCTCCATGTCTGCTATCTGAATATACGAACGCAGCGGCACTGATAGAGATGCTGCAAATGGGTCCTGATGCCCCACTGCTTGTACCGTTCCATCTGGGGCCGGCAGTGCTAAGACCGGTGTAGCACTCTTGCCCTGGCCGGGCAATGCCACACTACTTGCACTACCACCACTAAGCTGAGTGGTGCTCACATGCTGTCTCACTGCCCCTTGATCATACATTCCATTCAATAGCAAAGGATCCAAATCACCCCCCATTGTAGCTTTCTGCTTTGACAAATTGCTAGCTGATTCCACCAATGCAAGCTCCCAATCTGCTTTACCACTCTCAGCAGCCGGTGTTTGCCAGGCAGAAGTCACCTATGTCTCTCCATTGGATGGGAATGCTTCCCATGAACCATTTGTATTTGCAGGTGGTGGTCCAGAGAACAAACCCAAAGCCAATTTGTTGCCTTGCTCATCAGCTGAAACTGCATCATCCTTTAAATTTACCAAATCCTCTGTCACCTGTTGTGGCTGTGGCTTAGGTTGTTCAGGTTCTGATGGTGGCGGGGGTGTGTAATTCTCTGGTGGAGGAAGAGCCTTGACCTCATTCATATCCGGTTCCAGCTCTTCTTTAACAGGAGGCTTCTCCTCCTTACTTCTCTCATGAGAACTCCTTGGCCTGTTTGTCATTTCCTTCAAGAAACCCTCTAATGTTCCCAATAGCTTATCTGTAATTCTCTGCACCTCAGGGTACTCAGATGACCTTGCAATGCCCATATCCTTACACCAACCATAAAACCCCACAAGCTCATTAATCATCTTCGCAGCACTAACATAAGAATCGAAACCCCTGACACAATCAGGATACTCCATCTCTGTAAACCTATCTAACAACACCCCCAATGCCTCACATATCTCAACATACAAGGCAAAACTCTCCTTCACAACCTGATAAAGCGCAACGAGCACCAACCTACTATTCTTAGCGGCACCGGTTGGCCTACAAGCCAAAACTCTATCAAGAATCCTTAATAATTGGTTCAACCTGCCTAAAACCCTCTCAGGCTTCATTTCCCTCATGGGCGTCACCTCTCTTTTCTGTTCTCTCCCAACTGAATCACTCACATCACCATAAGACCTCGATCTCCTCCCCATCCCACGATGGTAATCATCCCTAGACTCTCCATACTCACGCCGAGAAAGGCCCCACCGATCATCATCCCTCTCTTCAAGCTTGACATCCCCACCTTTCACTTTCTTCTCAAACACCACAAACTCCACCTTCTCATCAAGATACATTGCATAAAGTCTCACGAAACCCGCATGATCCCACGAATTGGAATGCGCCTCGTCTCTAAAATCAGACAAATTCAAGACCCGCATCCCTCTCCTCGTGGCATACACTATCTCCTCCTCAAACAGAGGATGTCCATCAACCAAGAGCCTGTGCACAAGCATCAGGGCCTTGAGTGCCACAATCCAATCATGAGTTTTGCTCAGCCTCTTGGATACAGTGGCCACACAGGCAGTGACATAGGCCCTAGAGTAAGATGTGAGGTTTATGATCTCCCTCAAGTACTTCTCGTCGGTGGGGTCCTCGTCGTGGGTCGTGACTTTAACCACCAAAACCTCGAGGTCTGGTGCTATGTTGCCAGCCACTTTGGCTATACTAGTACTGGTTTGGTCTTTAACCGCACCGATCGCTTTACGGATCGTGCTTGGCGCCATTTCTTCTATAAGGATTTAAGTAGCGGTGGTTTTCGTCGTTTTGGTTTGTGAAATTGAGATCAGTAAAAGCAGTGAAATGAAATATGGGATTACTTTCTCTTCAAGTTTTCCGTGTAAATCTAAGCCGTGAATATAACTGTTTGTTGGGTGTTGTCAATTTGGTGGGTTTGCTGTGAAATGTAGATCTAGAGCGTTTGTTTTACCTTCTTTTCTAAAACCTTTTGGTCTGCCGATAGAGAGAGAGAAGTGGTGGATCTGACGGTGGAAATGGGAGATATGTTGACTCCAGTCAGTGGCTTTGAGGGCGAAGATCGGAGATCGGAGAATCGGAGAAATCACGAGGATATAGCACTGTAGCTAAATCTCTCTCCCTCAGTCAGTGAATATCAAATATTTCCTTTTCTGTCTGTGTGTGTGATTCGGGAAGATGGAGAGCGGGCAGAGATTGCAAAAACGCGTAATATATGGTGATTCCAATTTTGGCAAGATAAAGCACCCCATCGGTGAAACGTCGTCTGTAACGCTTTGTTAAAATGGCAATCGTAACGTGGGGCATCTTAGTACTGATATCCTCGCAGAGATTTATTTCCTTTTGCAGGACCACGATTAATTAGGATTACTTTCCTACACTAAGCGCCCCCTCCCCCCAATTGCCGCTTTTTATTCGGGAAAATGATTTTTTGGTCCAAAATGTGATTTTCATGATCTTAAGCTTCTTAATTCTTTAGCAAAGTAGCGAAGTTATTTTTTCCTCTTAGATAAGAAGCATAGTAACAATATTAAACTCCCGTAAAAGAAAAAAGTTACTTGGTCACAAAAGCATACAACTGAATCGGAAAAGTAATAAAATCCTTTAGACCAGTTCAAAATATGTTTGGTTGAGATTGCTTTATTCATTAGTTTTTAAAATAATATATATATATATATATATATTTAAATTTTTTATGTAAATAAAATAAACAAATATTGAAAAATAATAACTTCTTGACTAGCTGAGCTTCAAAATATTTGTAAAAAGCTTGGATTTATTTGCAACCAATAGAATAAAAATATATGTAAACTTTATTGTTGTTATAATTTAATTATTAGCCTACTTAAAATTTAAGATACATCTGAATTTAAGATACAAAATCGTGGTGTGGATGCAGGAGCTCGAGAATGTTTATTTTTTAAAAATTACCAAAGTTGAGATCGTTTTCACAACACGTGTGTATATATATATATATATTATGCATAAAATATTAATAATATTTCAATTTTAATAAAATTTGTAAAAAATAGTTATTATTATTCATCTGAACTTAAATAAATATAAACGATTACAATTATAATAAATTAGGTAAAGTCGCGTAATGGTTAAAGCTTAAACCAGGCTCTTACCGACAATCTTAATACTTCACCAGACTATTATGCACAGGATCCATATGATGGATATGATTATGACCTAAAAGAATAGACAGCTGGACAGACAACTCAA
This sequence comes from Bretschneidera sinensis, assembly GCA_023935145.1. Taxonomy (NCBI): domain Eukaryota; kingdom Viridiplantae; phylum Streptophyta; class Magnoliopsida; order Brassicales; family Akaniaceae; genus Bretschneidera; species Bretschneidera sinensis. The sequence goes on along the minus strand of CM043701.1, from coordinate 76,438,697 downwards.
AAGCAGATGCTCGTGACAAGATAAAAGACAAAAAACAGTACTCAACAAACTCAACAAGCAAGATTCCTGATCAAAAGCAAAAAGCAAGATTCCTGTTCGTGACAAGATGAAAAGCAAAAAAGCAATACCCGTGACCGACAAAAGCAAGTGCCAGATCAACCACAAGACAAAAATAATTCACGGACTTAAATCTCTCTTAAATCTGCCCATCCGGATTTGAAGGCAATTGAAGTCCGAGTCGTCTATAAATAAGTTTATTATCAATGTAAAAATCAGAGTTTGTTTTTAGTATTTTCCTTGGAAAGAGAGTTTCAGTGTGAACTTGTAAAAGAGTGAAAGAAGTGAGGAACCATCCCACATTGCACTGTAAGCTTTTCTTTTTATTAAATCTCAATATATAAAATCATATGTTTATCACCATTTTAAAGCCTTACGCCTTTTTTGCAAAAAACTGTTTTTATTATTATTTGTGCTTCATATTATAAACCATATTGATAGTATTATCGATAGTTGAGTTTTGTTCTTTTTTTAGCATCTTTGGTTTCTTGTTCTATTTGGATAAAGAAAATTCATCTTTATCCATAAAAAAATCTCTTATGTCTTGTCTTATGTATATCGTGTGCCTTTGGTTTTGTATTTGCTCAAGCTTTTGTTTTTCCTTATCTGGTTAGCTTTGTTGCATTGATATTTGCATGCTGCTTTCTCTTGTTTGCAAATCATACAAGGTATGGGATATGAGGAATTAGCTTTGCCTACATTATGCTTTTGTCACTGGAACAGAGCTGATGTGGGCTAAATGAAAATCATAATCCTTGTTCTTTCTAGGGAACTTGCATCACTAAGATTGAAAGATGAGAAGATACTTGATCTGGAAGAACAGGTAACTTAATCACCAAGAAGTTTATTTGTTTATATGTGATTGGTTAAAATTACTGACAAAAGTGGAATTTTAAATAATTTTTATAGATTAGAGATCTCAAGGTCTACATTGAAGCCCAGAAAACCCTTCATAAAATGACAGATTCAGAAAGCATCAAAGGAGGAACCATTTTACCAGTGCCTTTAAAGGAGTCCCCATCCTCCACTAGAAGGCAAAAGAAGTCCGGTAGAAGACGGAATTAAATAGTCACTCTTCTCCCGAGGAAATAGCGTTGACATTTTTGTATATAAAGTTGGAAGTGTTTACCGTTCAGTAGGAAAATTTGCTTCTCCTTATGCCAATAAAAGAAGTAATCATATTCATTTCTGTCTAGGCAAATACATGCCATATGATATTGCCAAAATACACCTCTCCAACAAGAAGACAACACGTGGATCATCTTGACCCCAAGCTACAAGGAGACACGCGGAAGACCCAGGCTCGGACAGTTGGGCCTCCAGGTCATGACCGCCCTTCAGGGCATCATTGCCCCCCAGCTGGGCCTCCACGTCACCACCGCCCTCCAGGCCATCATTACCTCCAGGTTGGGACGCCAGGTCGTCAAACCGCCTTAACGCATAGACGACTCCCGATCAAGACAGCAAGACAAAGCCCTAACGAACGGCCCCCAGCCACCTAGCTGGGCCTCCTAGGCATCATTACCCAACCCAGTTGGGGCAACATATCACTGCCGCTCTAGGTCAAATGCCGCCTCCAAAGCCCTATAAAAAGGGTCAGGTATGCACTCCAAAAGGGCCAACTTTTTTGCTCAACTGAAAAAGAGAGGGCTCGTCCCCTACATATTTTTGCTCTGACTCTAACTAAAGCTTCGGAGCATCCCCGGAGGCACCCCCTCCGGCGACCCCCTAGCTAACCTTCCTCTCCCTGTACAGATACGTCTGAGTCCTAGCCTCCAACTCACCAACGCACATTTTTGGCATCAACAGATTGGAGCCGTCCGTGGGAAACCACCATCTCTCGCTGGCAGTAACAGCGAAGAAGTTTAAAGAACTCATCTGTTGTCATGCCGCCCAAATCCACCGCCAGGGATGCGGGTTAAAGAGCAGTAGGGGCCAGTACTCATACCCATCTGTTTAGGTCAAGTTCCTTAGCCGTAGTGCGCACACCCCTGTCCGAACTCTCGTATAGCGCACACGGCTAAGCACCGTAGTGCGCACGCCCCTGTCCGAACTCTCGTATAGCGCACACGGCTAAGCACCGTAGTGCGCACGCCCCTGTCCGAACTCTCGTATAGCGCACACGGCTAAGCACCGTAGTGCGCACGCCCCTGTCCAAACTCTCGTATAGCACACACGGCTAAGCACTGTAGTGCGCACGCCCCTGTCTGAACTCTCGCATAGCGCACACGGCTAAGCATCACAGTGCGCACACCCATTTCTGAGACAATGCAATGCACACTCCTCGAACGGGGTCCAACGTCAATACACACTAATGCGCACTGGCCGAGCATCCATGCGCACGACCAAATTAAGTTGCGCACACCCAAGGTCCAACCCAGTCCTCAGTCCTCGGCCTCGACCTAGTCCTCGGCCTGGACCCACTGTCCTCGGCCTCGACCTCGACCCAGTCCTAGGCCTCGACCAAGTCCTCGGCTTCGACCCAGTCCTCGGCCTCGACCCACTGTCCTCGGCCTCGACCCATTGTCCTCGGCCTCGGCCTCGACCTACTGTCCTCGGCCTTGACCCATTGTCCTCGGCCTCGACCCAGTCCTCGGCCTCGGCCACAAGCTCTAAGATCCGAGCAGATGGATTGCTCTATCTGTCCTCGGACTCATCCCTCAAAGGCCATGTCCTCGGCTTCGACCCAGTCCTCGGCCTCGACCCACTGTCCTCGGCCTCGACCCATTGTCCTCGGCCTCGGCCTCGACCCATTGTCCTCGGCCTCGGCCTCGACCCAGTCCTCGGCCTCGACCCAGTCCTCGGCCTCGACCCAGTCCTCGGCCTCGACCCACTGTCCTCGACCTCGACCCAGTGTCCTCGGCCTCGGCCTCGACCTCGACCCATTGTCCTCGGCCTCGGCCTCGACCTACTGTCCTCGGCCTCGACCCACTGTCCTCGGCCTCGACCTCGACCTAGTCCTCGGCCTCGACCCACTGTCCTTGGCCTCGACCCATTGTCCTCGGCCTCGGCCTCGACCTACTGTCCTCGGCCTTGACCCATTGTCCTCGGCCTCGACCCAGTCCTCGGCCTCGTCCACAAGCTCTAAGATCCAAGCAGATGGATTGCTCTATCTGTCCTCGGACTCGTCCCTCAAAGGCCATGTCCTCGGCCTCGGCCTCGACCCAGTCCTGGGCCTGGACCCAGTCCTCGACCTCGACCCACTGTCCTCGGCCTCGACCCACTATCCTCGGCCTCGGCCTCGACCTACTGTCTTCGGCCTCGACCCATTGTCCTCGGCCTCGACCCACAGTCCTCGGCCTCGGCCTATTGTCCTCAGCCTCGTCCTACTGTCCTCGGCCTCGGCCTCATCCCTCTAAGGTCCGAGCGGCTGGACTTATTCCACATGTGCTCGACTCATGTCTTTCCCGTCCAAGGCCGAGCAGATGGATTGCTCCACACCTACTCGGCTCTAGCAGAACACGGTACATTATCATTGTCATTTAAGATCGAACCCTGCAATACTTCCTTAAGCACATAAATGTACTCAAGGAAGTGGGGGGCCTCTGATACTGCCAAAATACACCTCTCCAACAAGAAGACAACACGTGGATCATCTTGACCCCAAGCTGCAAGGAGACACGCGGAAGACCCAGGCTCGGACAGTTGGGCCTCCAGGTCATGACCGCCCTTCAAGGCATCATTGCCCCCCAGCTGGGCCTCCACGTCACCACCGCCCTCCAGGCCATTATTACCTCCAGGTTGGGACGCCAGGTCGTCAAACCGCCTTAACGCATAGACGACTCCCGATCAAGACAGCAAGACAAAGCCCTAACGGACGGCCCCCAGCCACCTAACTGGGCCTCCTAGGCATCATTACCCAACCCAGTTTGGGCAACATATCACTGCCGCCCTAGGTCAAATGCCGCCTCCAAAGCCCTATAAAAAGGGTCAGGTATGCACTCCAAATGGGCCAACTTTTTTGCTCAACTGAAAAAGAGAGGGCTCGTCCCCTACATATTTTTGCTCTGACTCTAACTAAAGCTTCGGAGCATCCCTGGAGGCACCCCCTCCGGCGACCCCCTAGTTAACCTTCCTTTCCCTGTGCAGATACGTCTGAGTCCTAGCCTCCAACTCACCAACGCACATTTTTGGCATCAACACCATATATTCAGGAGTTGGGAGGGTAAGGAACTAAAAGAATATGGAGAGAAAGAGTAGAAAGACAAATGGAGGAAATAGAAGGGATTTCGCTTCTCCTTGTTTTGATGTTACAAAAAAAAGGGGAGAGGTTACTTTTCTTGTTTGGTTAGGGGAGTGAAAAATGAAGGAAAAAGACTTTGTTTACTTTCAGTTTGCTCTTTTTTTTATTTTTTTTATAACAGATAATTACGATCGTTTCCATAATTTTTATCCTAAGACTTTGTGGAAGATGTAAATTGCAGAATATACAGTGCAGTGACAAGATTCGAACTCAAGACCTTACGAAAAAATCACCATCTCAAAGATCGAACTTACCACTGCACCATATTTTTTTGGGTTTATTTTCTTTATTTTCTTTGGAGTAGAGTTTGCTCTTTCTTACTAGAAAGAAATGTTGTTTTAACATTAGGAAACCATTTGCCTACACATGCCAGTGCGAGGCAGAAGACACGTGCAGTGCATGTGGCTTCATCCATAAATGGTGCCCGAAAATAGAAAATTACAAGTGGCGGATGGGGTTTGATGTGGCTGCACGTTTTTAACCACATGTTCGTTGAAAATCTTAATAATTTTTTGGTGGGTTAAAACATAATTTGTTAGGGGTAATCATAATTACAAAGATGTCAATGTTGTGTCGGATTATATTTTGTTTTAGATATTAGAACGGGTGTTGTTTAAGATTTGGTAATAATTTTAAATCTATGCTGGTCAAATTACATATATTTTAATATATATAATTATTATTATTTAAAAATAAAATTATAAAATTAAAATTTAACGAAAACCAAGTCATATTTATCACTCAAAATCTTTAATATTAATTTTTGAAATGTGAAATACTCTTAAATATTAAAAGTGTATTGAGAAAGAGATTGATAGTTGAATGTTTTAATTTTAAAATACTTTAATATATTATTAAAATTATTAAATAATTATTAAATTAAGTGTAAATCGAAACAAATCAAAATAAATCGAAACAATTAAAACAGTTTTACTTACGAAAATCAAAATGTTTATGCTGTTTGGATCCAAAAAAACCGAAATTCACAACCTTGGTAAATACCCATTGTGGTTTGACAAAGACAACTATAAACTCCAATGATTTAAAACGGAACATTTATTTTAGAAGGTAAAACGGACCACTTCAGTATTATGTGGTTTACCTGTTATAATCTGAGGTAACATTTTAAGTCTGTTAATAATTAAAGTGACAAGTGTTTCATCTACATCGATATGTCGTTTATCATATTAGTGCCATACTTTGTGGATTCCTTACAATGTAATTTAATTTTAGAGATGATCAAAAGACGACAAAGAAATTAAATTAACTTTTTTCTTTCTTTAAATGAAATTTTTGAATGGTTTGTTTTAAAATTATTTTTAAAAATATGATATTTTTTTTGCTATTTATAAAAAAAAAAAAATTACACTAATGATCTCTATAAATTGACATGAAATTTAAATTAACCCCTAAATATCTTATATACAACCCTCTTTTTTTTAACCTCGTCTCCTCCCTCTAGCGCACCCCTTTCCTAACTATGGAAGTAATTGATAATTATTTAGATCCAGCTTATTGCAATTGCAATTTCTTTTTTTAAATTTTGTTTATCCTTCTTATGCAGCTGAAATTAATGGTAAGTGGGGGATAAATCTTGAAGCTTGAACTAACCAGATAGAGGTTTTTTTCCCTTAGTTTTCTTGGTTTGGTATGGAGGGTGGTAATATTTCTAATTCCTAGCTGTCTCTGGGATTTAGATTTTTTTTTTCATTTAAAATTTGAAATAAAAATCAAATTTACGGTGATATTGAATACAACTAAAACAAATTTAAATTTAAATATTTTTCATTTGATGATATGACATTTAATTTCTTTAAATGAAAAGAGCTTTACATTTATAAAAATAAAAAAAAAACTAATTTTTAAAAATTAAATCAAAGTATATCATTGTTTTTTTTTTATTTTTAAATATTTACCCATCCTATCATTGAGTTGAGCTCAAGTAACAGTAATAACATTCTCAAATTAATGGTACACATAAAATATCAACCAAGATAGATTTTCTAAGTTTCCCTTTTAATTTCCAGCCACTACGCCTCAACGACACTTTCCATTTGCTGTTTAAGAGATACAGCAAGATCATATACATCATGTTTGCCCAAAGGAAAGAGCAAGTAAGAGTGTCCTCAAAGTCATGAACGTGCAAAGGCATCTGGCTCTAAATGATTTAACAACCCTTTTAAGTGCGTCTCAAATTATTTCTGAAAGTGCTAAACTTAAAAATTTGTAAACTTTTGAACTAAGGACAAGCAATCAGTAACCAAAAGTGATTAGTAACAAAAAGAAGCTAGACGAAGTGCTCGGTTGGGTATTCATGTTCACATCCGTTGTAATCATAATATAATGTTTTTTTTGACAGTTATCTCATCTCATGTCATCGGTTGCTTCGGGGTGCGCTAGAGGTAGGAGATGATGTTAAAGAAGGGAGTGTTGTAGACCTGTGGAGATTGATTTTACAGGGGTTATTTGAAACTTTATATTAATTCATAAAGATCATTGATAGAATTTATTTATTTTTCATTGTGATATAAAAATATTTTATTTTAAAAAATAAGTTTAAAACAATAATATTTAAAAAATTAAGATTTTTAAGAACTTATATTGAGAAAAAAAAACCTCCTAATTGGATATGATTATATGTTCATAATTACCAAGAGACTGGGGCCAATTGAGGAATATTTTCAGTAACTCCAGAATGGGCTCTTTTCTTGCCTTCCTTGCTTTACTTGAGAGTGGTGATACGAAAATATTACCAATGACAACAAGTTTTATATTTTTCAACTCAGAAATTTTATTGATAATATTTTGAAAATTTATTAATAGCACGTAATAACTTTATTAGTAATACAGAAGAACTAAAAAACCAGAATTTTATGTCTTATCGTCCCTCGTCCTCTGTTTCCCAATCTTTACCCCTTTGCTTTATGCTCGATGTCTCAAAACGCGGGTTCATATATTTGAGTTATGGAGTTGGTGGTATATTAATTAAGTGCCTAAATATCTTTGTTTTATATATAAAAAAAAAATTCGATCTACCTTTATTTCCTATCCATAAAGAAATTGTTAATACGAGTATTCAACCCAAGATTAAAATATCCAAAAACTTTTGACTGGACTAACTCACGGGTCAAATGCTATTAATTCAAAATACTTTTCAAAAAACGATAGAAAAGTAATGATATGTTTGGATTTAGTTTAAAAAAATTAAAATTTATCAAAAGCTTAATTGATATTTAATAAAGTTTAATAAAATTTGGTTTATTTTAATTAAATTTTTAATAAATTTTAAAAAATAAACTTCAATTTAAAATTAATTTTAAATTGAAACCAATCGTGTAATACTGATATTCTATACTTGTTAGACTGACATGGAAGGTTCAACTTCACACCGCAGTACACTTTCAATCACTTTCATTTTTAGGATTTTACATATCTTAGGTCAATCTTCACAAAGCAGCAGGGGAACCTTACACCGTTAATTTGGGCGTATATTCCCATTTTAAATGAATAATGCTATGCAATATATATTCCAAGTTTGCTAAGTTTACAAGAGATGAACCCCAAAAGCTCATATCCAGGATTTGTCACCGAGGAGCTGAGACTTGCCCATAATACTGATGATCAACATTCAAATCAATGCTTTAGCAAACCCACCACAGATAACAATGCTTGATCATTTGTATAATCCCCCAAGTCAACAGATAAAAATTAAGTCAAAACTATGAAAACTACAGAGAGCTTTAACCCCTTAATATCATCAACATTAATTACGTTTCATGAATAGAAAGCCTACAAGACATTATACTGAGCCGGGGAGGTTGCAGCATCCCTCCAGGCCAGTGACCAAATTCTTATCACTTCAACAATTTTAACACCACCAGAAAAATTAAGAAGCAGAATAAATATAAATAGCCCACTAAAAAAATAATGATGATAACTATTCTATCAAAAAAAAAAAAAAACATCAATGAAACACACAGCCAGGGTTCTTAGCCAAATCAGCCCATTCTTTCTTCCCAACTTTCCTTCTTAAGTCTTTATAGTCAGATCTCCACCTTTCCATAAATTCGCACAATAAATCAATACTTCATCCAGAAGTGAGGGGAACCAGTAAAGAACATTCCCTAGCCGCAAAACAGCAAAGATTCCACATAATTGAACTCTACTACACCGAGCTCAAGTATCCTAAACTGTAGCACATTCCACCGCTTCCTCTAAAAAATCTAAGGATCAGAATCACATGGAAGAGATACAAACTGAAGGTCCCTAGTGAAAGGCATATTCACCCGTCACCTTTGGGGTTGTTCTGCACCAGCTACACCAGCAATGGAGCTAGGCCCAGCACCGTTTTCAACAGGAGGAGAGGTACCCCATTTTCCTTCTGACTCTAATGGCTCAAGTATATAGACTCCACCATCTGTGAGCCCTAACGCAAACTGATTGGGGTCTGATGGGTGAGTTGCGATGACAAAAGGATACACCCTTAAGCTGCAATATTACAATGTTATGTACCCATAAGAAAACGAGAGATATCTAGTAAGCTTCATTTTACAGATTTTAGGATGGAAAGAACAGAAGACACACCTCGGGTTAGGAGGTAGATAAGCACAAGGGTTTATTCGACATCTCAATCTGAGTGTTGAAGCAGTAAGAACACCCACACTTCCATCTTCAAAGCTCACATAGATTGACTGGCTGTCACAGGAATATGTAGCATGTGTGATTGGACCACTTGCTTCTCGGGGGACCCACTGTTTCAGAGAAGACAATTTCCATAACGTCAGTCTCCTTAACAACTAAAATTAAATCCCAAATCACACAGGTTCTATGTAAAACAAACATCTGACAAATGTAATGACAATGCAGATCACTTTGAACAAATGCACCATACATCCAACGACCAAAATTATTATGTGATAGAATGTGCATAAATTGGCGCACCTGCTTAAGGCATTCCAACTTTGGAGCTTCGTATATGGCTATTTGTGTTTCATGAACCGCCAGCAAATGTATCTGATCTAGGTGGAATTGAACACGAGTGTCTGCAAGAGGAGATGCTGATCGACCAGCTGGAATTTGCAAAAACTTACTAGCCTGCTTCTCCCATCCATCTGTGCTCCAAACACACAGCTACAGAATTTTTTTTTTTTGGGGGTGTGGGGGGGGGGGGGGGGGGGGGGGGAGAGGGTGGGGTTAGAAAAAAGGCAAAAAAGTCATTGAATGATTCCATTGTTCAACGATTTGGAAAATTATGAAAGCATCTTTCGTATTAAGGTAGAGAAGCACAAAAAGAACTAAAGTCTTAAGTAGGAGAGCCAAATAACAAAGCATGAGGAGAGTAAATAAATACTTCCCTAGCAATATTTATCATTTCATAAAAATCAGTAGTCCCTAAAATACTGATCCCAAGTTCTCATCATAGGATAAGAGCAGAATGTTGGCCAGCAAAAAAGATAGTCCAAGAGTTTCAAAACATGTAAGCTCTCTTGTGACCATTGTTTGGGGTCAGATTTAAGCTGATCAAGGAAATTTTTACCTTGAAAGAGATTTAAGCTCCCAAACATCACCAATTGTATCAGTTATTTTTACTTAAATAACACAGTAGTTGATTGCTTATGTTAACATACACATGCACAAACATGTTAACATTTCTAACCTGAGAATCAGCTCCTGAAGATACAAGAACATTTAGAGAGTGAGAGAAGGCAAGGCCTGTTATTCTTTTCTGATGACCTTTTAACTTTGTTTTCACCTGTGAAAATGGAACATGAAGTTTATCAACAATCTCATTTTCCACTTATCAGCAGCCAATACAAAATTTTCATTTAATCAGAGCATACCTCATCGACTCGAACATTGTAAATTTGAATAGAAGAGTCCTCCATGCCGATGGCAATTATATTATTATCTTGAGGATGAAATGCCAGAAATGTTGCTGCTGGTGGTGGGGGCATGAATGTTGTCATTGTCTACATATAAGTACAACAAAAAAAATCGTAAGAAAATGAGACAAAAACATGAAGTTTGCTCAGAACTTCTATCAGAAAGGCCTAATAAATTAATCTCACACCGTTATTTGCCCTGAATTTCTAACCAATACTCCTTTACTTCATATAATTACTTTAAAATTTTTACCTAAATAACCTAAAAACCATGTTGAAAAAAAACCTTAATAACCATAATGATAATACTGTACTCTTGGGTGCTTATCATTATGGATATTTTGAACAGCAAAACACAGATGACATTGTAAAAGCGAAGCTTCAATCCAATCAAATATACAATGCAGTAGGTGGATCCCTAGCTTGAAGAATTACTCTCTGCAATGAGTTTGGAAGACTATCCTTACATGTCAAAAGTTCCCAATATCATGCCCTTTTCAGTAATTTCATGAAAAATAATCAACCAAGTTCATCAAATATGCCCAAAGAGAGAAATGAAGGGAAAAGGAGCTATTTACCTTAAATGTCATCATATTGAACAAAGAAATCTTCCCTCCCGAAGCTGACATAACATAAGAGTCATTCTTGGATAGTGCAAAGCACGGAACAGCATCTTCAGGGTTTGTATCGCTTATATCATTAGTCATTAGTATTCCACTTGATGGCTGCCACAATTGTGGTGCTACACTAGCTGTGGCCTACAAGGAGTGAACAAGAAGAAAATCTTTGTGCATTTCAAACCAACTAATACTAACATAAAAAAATGGAAACGGAACAACCCAGTACAGAAAATTTAAGCCAACCTAGCAAAGGCAGGAGGAACAAGAGAAACAGAGTACCTTTCCAGTTAAAGTACGATCATTTCTCTGCCATTTCCAGAGCTTGTGCACCGCATTGGATGCTAATGCCAATATGGCAAGTCCAGAATTTGTATAAATTAGTCTAGAAACCTGACATCATGATCACCATGTCAAAAATATACGTGCAAGTTAATACTAGAGAATCATCCTCATACTAAAATAAAAATATCAATTTTATATAAAATGAATTGCTTACTTCAGGCACATATCTTGATCTAAATGCAACCCAACTGTAAGTGCAACTAAGCAAGGTTTTCTATTTAATTGCTTTAGAACTTGAGCAACTTAAAAAGGTGTTTTTAACTGATAATCATTTTTCAATTTTTGTTAATGCCCGTAAGCATTTCGTTATATGGAAATACTATCTGTCCACACATGTAACAGCACAGAAATGAACCAAGCGTACTGTACAAATAAATATTGTGAAAAAACTATTCAGAAAGAAAATTGCAAAAGAATTAGAATAAATCAAATTTAAGAAGAAAAAAAAACCTCATATAGCCATTCAATACTGAAAACAAATTAAAAGTCATATTTCCAAAGAATTTCATAAAAATCAAGCAACGTTAGTTATTATATAACATCACTCCAACATAAAATAACCTTTTCCAAACTCCTATGATGGTACATCCCTAACAACCTCCAAAAACAAGGTCTATGATGGTTGCAGCCTAAAACAAGTCCCGTTTAAAATACAAGTAGGCATAATATGTATGATGATAAATAAAGAAGAAAAAAAAGATATATAAGAATCTACAACAGAGAGAACTTTAAAAGCGTGTGTAAGCATGTACATACATGTACACCTTCCATTCAGAAGCAAGGACTTTAGAACTCAGCTTTTTATTCTATGTTATGCGTAATACAGAGTATTAAGGTTTCAGATCCAGAAACTAACCAGCAATTTATGATGCAATACAAACTATACGAAATAAAAACATGTGGCCCTAAATTAAAGAAAAGGGACTACCTATGTTAACATAATATTCTGGCAGATATGAAAAATAAAGAAATCTGATGTGGTAAAGAGAAAAAAGAAACCTTGTAGAAGAAATAATTTTTTTTTGACAAGTAAACTTGTAGAAGAAATAAATTTTTTTTTTTTTGATAAGTAAACCTGTAGAAGAAATAATAATGCATAACAAATAATAATGGCATAATTTTCTCTCAGAATTATTCCTGTACCAATCATTATAATATAATTCATACAAGAATTATAACAAAATTCAAATATCGAATAAGGAGTAACTTTATTTGAATATTACATGAAGATAAAAGACTATACCCTCATTGCTGTTAAATTATCAGGGAGCTTCAGGGAACGACATTGTGATGATTCGTTGATTTCTGTCAGTTTCCAGATCCTAGATTTTTCCACCGATTCATCACCAATTCTTGGCTTTACATCAGCCAAACTTCGGCTATCATTGTTCTACAAGAACTCAAAAGGAAAATTTTCAACATATACATGCAGATCCAATGAATGGAATACAAAAATTAGATTTGCAGCATCAAGACAAAGATTTGTTCAACATATACATGCAGATCCAATGAATAGAATACAAAAATCAGATTTGGAGCATCAACACATAAAGATAAAAGTTCTCCTAAAGCATCTGGGTTACCCACAGCAAGAAATAAAAGCACTCACCATTCCATCCATAGCTGTAACTACAGGAGCAGCTCGATCCCCAATACTTGTTCCAACAGTTGCGTTGGGGGAGCCATATGCACCAATTGTGGGAGGCTGTGTTTAAATTACACATTTAGAGAACATATTTCATACTGCAAGATCTTCTATATTCAAGAAATATTACCTTCACGGCAGCTGGAGGAGCAACTCTAGAAGCATCAAATGTGCGATTCTCCACAGTTCGTAGCAGCCTAATCCCATCAGCATTTGCTAGAATTTTAACACCATTATCATTAGTTGAGACGGCTAACAGTATTCCCTCCTTGTTAAATCTAACACAAGGAGAAGCCTGCGGGATTTTAAGACCAGGATAGTTAGTTGGTAGGAAACAGAATGCTGCACCAGATAGATCATATGGGGTAGGGCCTATCCAATAATTACCGGTAATCCACCGTCTGCATGAGCAGTCGTCAAAAGATTAACAGAGTCCATTTCCCAAAATTTGACAGTGAACTCATCACCCACAGCCAAGAACCTATTCTTAGTGGTATCAAATTGCACAACCCCCACAGATCGCTTTCCAAGACCCTGATATGTTCGCTTGACAGCTCCTTCACTTTCATTCCATTCCACTAAGTATGAATCTCCTTCTTTATTAGTCCCACACGAGAACAACCTATGAGTTGTGCATAAATCATGGATAAACATCTCAGTTATGATGTCATAGGACAGCAAAAGTCAACTCCCTACCACTTAAAAAAAGTTAGAATCATTAAATGCCGAAAGAATATGACCTTGTTCCATCAGCACTGTATGCCATTGTTGTAGACGAATGGCCTGGTGCATCATAGTCAACTCTCGAGCCCACGTTATCATACAACCATGCCTTTATTTTTCCATCAGTTGCTGTTGAGAAGATAAACTGAGGAATTTAAAAAAGAGAAGAAATGGAAAGAGTGAGAAAGGAAGGAATCGAAAACTTATGTTTTTCATCAGTAATCATTCATTAAAAAGGCCAAATAAAAGGAGGTGCAACCCTATTACCCAGGTACTATACAAGAGAGCACCAAACCAAAAATAAAATCTGAAAAAAAGACTAGATCTTAAAATTGAAGACATCAATGAACAAGAACAAGAAAAATGGTGTGTGGAAGCTGAAAACCAAGAAAATAATCTCAGCTTAAAGATGGCCATCTGGATGCTCTATCCTTCAAGTTCCATGCTTTTTCTTTCTTGGCATCAGCTCCATCAGATAACAGAGACTCAATTGCAAAATTTAAGAATAATAGTGTTGAGAGTCCTAATAGGATTCTTAATTATTGTCCTAGTAGGCTTGGATCATATTTATCTTATCTAATTGTTGTGTTCTATTCTTATTAGGCTTAGTATTCATAAGTCTATATATTGGGTCAATTATATTCTTGTCATTCAATCAATAAGAAAGAGAATTTCTTTTCAATTCTTATTTTCAACAAGGTATCAGAGCAAGGTCTCTCTTCGGATCCTAAATAAATTTTTTTTTTCTTAATTTTTTTCAAAAAAAAGAAGTACGTTCCCCTCTCTTTCCTCGTAACTCTATCTTCTGTGTGAATTTATTTTTTAGAAATTCACAATGGAATCAAAGACTATCTCTGGTGTCTCCCCATCCAAGTCTTCATATTAGCACTTCATTTGGTCGTGGTGGTAATTTTGCTCGTCAATGTACGTACTGCCATCGTTCCGGGCATACTCGAAAGACGTGTTGGAAGTTAGTTGGTCATAGTTGAGGTTTACTTCGTCAATGTACGTACTGTCATCATTCCATGCATACTCGGGAGACATGTTGGAAGTTAGTTGGTCATCCCATGGTTGCTAATAATATGACTTCTGATTCTATTAAGTATGGACTTACCTCAAATTTCGTGCCTTCAACTTCTCTGATGGTTTCCAAAGATGAGTATGATGAGTTCTTACCGTATAAGATAGCCAGCTAAACATCTTCCTTGACTGCCCTTTTCACTCAGAAAGGTACACCAAAAGCTTGTCTATCATCTAGTAACTCTTCATCTAGACCTTCGGTCTTTGACTCTGCAGCTTATAATCATTTTTCAGGTACCACTGATATTCTCTAATTTTTATTACTCTTCGTCTTTTCCTGATATTACTCTTGATGGATCTAAAACCACTACTAGTGACATTGGTACTGTGCACCCTAGTTCTATATCTTTATCATCCGTACTTTATGCTCCATTTTCTCATTATAATTTGATATTTGTTAGTCAGCTTACGAAACGTCTTAATTGTTCTTTTACATTTCTCCCTGATTCTGTTCTTATCCAGGATTTGAAGACAAGGAAGACAATTGGTGGAAGGCATGAATCAGACGGCCTGTATTACTTTGATCCTATCCCATCACCCATTGCTTGTTTGATTGACGTGTCCTCACTTCAGGCACATTGTCGTTTTCGTCATCCGTCCTTAGAGAAGCTGAAAAGGTTAGCTCCTACTTTGAGTCATGTTTCGTCTTTAGAATGTGTCGTGTCAATTGGGTACGCATCATCGTGTGTCGTTTCCTTCCCGAATTAATAATCTTAAGTCTAGTTCTTTTATGTTAATACATTCTGATAATTGGGGTCCAAGTCGTGTGACTTCCAAACTTGGATTTCGGTATTTCGTTACCTTTGTGGATGATTATTCCAGGCTTACCTGGCTTTATTTAATGAAAGACTGTTCTGAGTTGTTTTCTATTTTTTGTGCCTTTTGTATTGGGATAAAAACTCAATTTGACATATCTGTTAAGATTCTCCGTAGTGACAATGCTCGTGAGTATTTTTCTGAGCCTTTCACAACGTTTATGACTAAGTCTGGCATTATTCATCAGTCATCTTGCTCTCATACATCTCAACAAAATGGGGCCGCAGAGTGAAAAAATAGTCATTTTATGGATATTGCTCGCACTCCATTATTTCATATACATGTCTCCAAATTGTTTGGAGTGGGATCGTTATAACTGCATGTTACTTAATCAACTGTATACCATCATCTATTCTTGATGGCCAAACCCCCCACTCTGTGCTCTTTCCTAGAGATGTTACCTTTCACTTACCACTTCGTGTCTTTGGATCTGTTTGTTTTGTTCATTAGCTCGAGTTGACAAACTCGATCCCCCTTCTATAAAATGTATTTTCTTAGGCTATTCTCGTACACATAAAGGTTATCATTGTTATAGTCTCTCATTACAAAGGCACTTTGTTTGTGCCGATGTTACATTCTTTGAGTCTACTCTATATTACTCCAACTCTCATTCTATCTCAGATCTGGCTAATTCATTTCCGTGTCCATTACTTGTTCACATGCCCCTTACATAGTCAGATCCTCCTCCATTAGTCTCTTCGTCATCTGCTCATCCGTTGCAAGTTTACTCCCGTCGTCCGCAACCTTTTGCCTCTGCTGCTCCACCAATTGCTCCATTGTTGATAGATCCCAATCCTTCTTCATCATCTGAGGATGATCGTCCCATTGTTCTCCGTAAAAAGTAAAACGTTTATGTACTGCTCATCCGATTGCTAATTGACGATGGCGGTTAGGGGTCAATCAATGTGGGGTTGGGTCGTTGGTGGTACCAGTGGCGATGGCGTGAAGAAACGACTCTAGACGCAGGAGATCGAAGAAACCAAAGGGTGCAGCGGTAGACGGTCAAATCTGGGAGATTCTGACATGATCGTGGCGTGTGGGTACCAGGGTTAGGTAGATCAGAAAATTCCAGTCCTGGTGGTGTGGTTCGTCTTGGATGGAGGTGGTTGCCAGCGGTGGCGGTGGTGGTGGTGGTGGTGGCGGCGCGTGGTGGTTCTGCCTGAAAATTTCAGGCTTTGAAAGGCTCAGGCAGGCGAGGCGGTTGGTGATAGCAGTGTCGGCGGGCAGTGATCGAAAATTGGTCAAATTTTGTTTATGTGAACTGTTTGGCCTAAGGTGTGTTTGGACGGGTTGAAAGTGACAGATTTATCCGTTTGGGTAGATTATGCACTGGTGTTTATGGGATGGCAGTATATGTGGGTTTGTTTTCGGATTTGAGTTTGGGGATCTGTTTAGGCTCTAATACCAAACTGATGTAGAACAAACAATAGAAGAAGAAATAGAGATAGGTTAGAGAAAAAGAGATAGAATAGAAACCAAGCTACCTTGGGGATTGGAAGAGAAAACCAGGCTACCCTGGAGGTTGAGAGGAATTGATAACCAATATCAATATGATTTTATTTATTCAAAGCTAATTCGAAAAGTAACATACGGATCTCTTACATAGAGATCATCTTTTGGGAACCATAATCCTAAACCAATACGGTAGATAATGAAACTCTAATCCTAATACAAATTTGCCCATATTATAAAATTACAAATTTGCCTCTTTTATTACAAAATTACAAACTTGTCCCTATACCCTTATGTAGCCCATCACTAATTTTGTGTCTTATGATCATTTATCTTCTTCATATGCTTCATTTGTTACTTCGATCTCTTCTGTCTCTATTAATAAGTCTATTACAGAAGCTGTCTCATTCTGGGTGGAAAGCAGCTATGAATGAAGAGATACATGCTTAGAGTACTAATGATGACTTGATTCCTCTTCCATCAAGAAAATCTGTTATTGGCTGTCGTTGGGTATATACTGAAAATATTCATCCTGATGGTATTATTGACAGATTAAAAGCTCGCCTGGTAGCAAAATGGTATACACAGGTATATGACATTGACTATGCTTAGACATTCTCTCCAGTGGCGAAGATTACGTTTGTTCGTGTGTTTATCTCTCTAGCAGCTACTTTTAATTGGCCTCTACATCAATTGGATGTGAAAAACGCGTTTCTAAATGGTGATTTGCAATAAGTATACATGGAGCAACCACCCGGATTTATTGCTCAGGGGAGTCTGGTTTAGTATGTCGATTAAAAAAATCTTTATATGGCTTGAAAAAATCTCCTCGAACATGGTTTGGTCGGTTCAGTGAAGTAGTAATTAATTTTGGCCTCTGTAGATCATTCTGTATTTTATAAACACAGCAAGGTCGGTAGGATATTTTTGATTGCATATGTGGATGATATTGTGATCAAGGAGATGACAAAGAAGGAATTCTAGCACTGAAACAGTTCTTGAGTACTAAATTCCAGACAAAGGATTTAGGAAAATTGAGATACTTCTTGGGTATTGAGGTTACTAGATCTCGTCACAATGTTTCTTTATTTCAACGTAAATATGTTCTTGATTTGTTAACTGATAAGGTGTAAGCCTATAAATAGTCCTATGGATCCCAACCAAAATTTGCAATTGATCAAGGTAATTTATTATCTGATCTAAGGCAATATAAGCGTTTGGTTGGAAATTTGAATTATTTAACTGTTATTAGGCATAATATTTCATTTGCAACCAGTGTGGTTAGTCAATTTCTCGATGCTCCACAAACTAATCATTGGAATGTTGTTATTCGAATTTTGAGATATCTTAAGAGTGCTCTGGTCATGGTTTACTTTATCAAAATCATGGTCATTCTCAAGTTGAGAGTTATACTGATGGAGATTGGGCCGATTCTCCATCTTATAGAAGGTCCACTACTGAGTATTGTGTATTTGTTGGAGATAATTTTGTATTATAGAAAAGTAAGAAGCAAATTGTGGTTGCTAAGTCGAGTGCTGAATCTAAATATAAAGCAATGGTGCATACTACCTGTGAGATGGTTTGGCTAAAGCAGTTGTTAGCGGAACTTGGGGTTAACCAGTCAAGTCCTATGAGCTTGGTGTGTGACAATCAAGCAGCTATTCATATCGCAAATAATCCAGTGTTTCATGAGAGAACTAAACATACTGAAGTTGATTGTCATGTTGTTTGAGAAAAGCTTCTACAAAATGTGATTAGTACCAGACATGTGAAGTCAACGGATCATTTAGCAGGATTTATTTACTAAACCATTGGATAGTTCTCGAGTTTGACTTATTTGTAACAAGTTGGGTGCATACGATATCTATACTCCAACTTGAGGGGAAGTGTTGAGAGTCCTAATAGGATTTTTAATGAGTGTCCTAGTAGGCTTGGATCATATTTATCTTATCTAATTGTTGGGTGCATATGATATCGAGTTCGATTTATTTGTAACAAGTTGGATACATATGATATCTATACTCCAACTTGAGGGGGAGTGTTGAGAATCCTAATAGGATTCTTAATGAGTGTCCTTGTAGGCTTGGATCATATTTATCTTATCTAATTATTGTGTCATATTCCTATTAAACTTAATATTCATAAATATTCCTATTAGACTTAATATTCATAAGTCTATATATTGGGTTAATTGTATTCTTTTCATTCAATCAATAAGAAAGAATTTCTTTTCAATTCTTATTTTCAACAAATAGAAAATTTGTTTCTTTAAAAAGAAAAGATTACTTCTTATAGTATTTCAGATATATGGTTTTGTTTGTGAACAGACAAAAATATATGCCCATGCGAGAGAGAGGGACAAAGAGAGTCGATTCCTAGAAGTATAAGATAATGTTGTTATCATATCAAGGAACTAACAAGTTACAAGCTTAAAAATCCACAAATTTCGAAATCATATCATATCTTGCATTCTTCTCAACTCAAGATATACACCAAAAATATCTAAGTCAAGGAATAGTAGTCTAAACAGGATTTAAATAGCAGGAGGAAACAACTGGAATTAAACTGGCTAAGTTGCTATGCTTGGTAGCTGAACAAGCCACTAGATTCTGACTTTTGCATATGAGGTGAAGATCCATTTATGAACAATTAAGTACAAATTTATTAACTAATTATTTATTAAAAAAAATATAACTAAGAAAAATCTAAAGGACAGTTAAAATCTTCGGTAACATTATACATGTTGCAATCATTTATGCTTTAAAATACTATCATGTATTTCACTGTTATAAAAGAAAAATCCCACACGTATTTCACACGTTTCTACCCTATGAATAGATTGTGGATTACAGACCACAGATGGGGCAATAGAGCCCTCTAAATATTCAAGGTAACCACTGCTGTCACTTCTTATACAAAAGAGAGAGAGAGAGAAAGAGAATAGGAATACAATCAAAGGTAAGAACAACTGAAACACTTATCAGAAACCTTTCTTCCATTTTCCTCTTTTATTTCAGCAACCTGATTTTTCGTTCCCTTGACTGTAAACTTAAGTTCATGATTGATATATCCAATCAAAAAAGCAAGCCTAATAGGCAAACAACTTCGCTCATCAGTTGAATACATTAAATAACATACTTTAAAGCAGAGGGCCTGGACTTTGCTTACTTCATGGAAAACCGAATATGGTGGTGAACCCACTCACTTTTAACCAAAAAAAAAAATACAATAATTTATCCATATTCTCACTTGATTTGAGAAAACTTCAAAGAATTTTTAAGAAAAAAACTAGAATGCAACTAACAGTCATTCTGTTGTCTGAATCCATATTTCTAATGTTAAAATTTCTTTCAAAAAGAAAAGATTGCATTTAAAGAATAAAAGAGCTTCATCCTAAAGTTTATTACCTGAATATTTTCCTTGTGATGAGGGCATACGGAATATACAGGTGCTTCATGACCTTCGAAAGTATACTGCTTAGCCCCTGTAACTGCATCCCACACCTGCAAAATCTTGAACTCTTGTAAGTAACATCCAACCCATGACTTATCATAATTAGGAAGGTAATTAAACAAACCTTAATGACCCTGTCCTCGCCGCAGGTGACAACACACAGTTGTTTGTTTGGAAAAGAGAAAGCAAGATCATTGACACTGCCAACATGAGCCTCAATCTAAAATGCAAAGACATTCACAGAAAACTTAAGTCTGTATTTACAGCTATACGTTATCGAGTAAAATTTAAAATAAAAATGAGTCAATACAGTGGAGATATATAACATTAAGTGACTAGCAAAGTAAACTCAATAAATTCAATGGGATTGACTAACAGTGCAAACCTCTAAGTGGTTTCGTAGATCATCACCCCCGTGGTAGGAGTATATGTGCACAATGTGCTTAGAGTATGCCACACCTGAAATAGGAGAAAATATCATATCAAGCAACAACCCCTTGTTTCTTTATTGAAAAACTTCAACTTTGTGCGAAGCCCAAAGTATCTCATTTTTTTATTTGATTAGCAAAAAATTTATTAAATAGTACCAATAGAGTGCACCAAAAAGCCAATGGCTAAATATAACGAAGGAAATCTACAAAATCGACAAGATCAACATTATTTACAAAGTAATTTTCTCTAACCCAAAAATCAAGAGTATTGAACCAACTATCTTTTATATTTACAATTGAACTTTTAAAACCTTCAAAGGCCATCTGATTCCTCTCTCCCCTCATAATCCACCAAATTGAGTGAGGAATTAAGCCTAAGGCCGTTTTGACCTCCTTGGAAGCTCTAACACCACTCCAAGCCTCAATTTCATCTCTCACGGACCCCGCCATCACCCAAGAGACTCACAATTCTATAAGCCATTTCTCACAAGCTTCTAGCAAAAGTGCATTCCACCAAAAGATGAAAAACAATTCAGCCTTCTCTTTACACATATAGCATCTATTGATCATAATCTTCCCCCTCCTTTGAAGATTGTCTATAGTAAGAATTCTATCCCAAGATGCCTCTTAAACAAAAAACAAACTTTCAAAGGCGCCCGAACACGCCAAATTGCCTTCCAAGGAAATTAACGAATCTCACTAATGAGGCTTTTATCAATAAGAGAATTATAGAAATCTTTTACCGAGAACCCTTTATTCGGTCTTGGTTTCCATCTCATCTCATCCTTCCTCCCCACCACAATCTTGGAAGAATAAAGGCCTTCCAAAAATGCCTTAACCTCCTCAACTTCCTAATCTTGAACATTGCGGACAAAAGGCACAACCCAAGTGACTACTTGGTTGGTCGATAAAAAAAAAAAAAGTTAATTCATGCTTCTTTATCTCTCACCAAGTTAAAAATACATGAAAATCTATCCTTTAAAGGGGTATTCCCACACCAAGTGTCAAACCAAAACCTAGTTTTCGCTCCATTGCATACTGAAATCCCAACATAAAACCAGAATTCCTCCCAACCTTTTCTAATAAATTTCTGCACTCTTACTCCATAAGGACCCCAAGGCTCCTTAGACATCCAACCATCAAGATCCATCCCGAATTTTGCTTCCACCACTTTCCTCCACAAGTGATCTTCCTCAACAATGAACCCCCAAAGCCATTTACCAAGAAGAGCCTCTTATTGACCAAAGATAAATATTTGATTCCAAGACCACTTTTTTCCACAGGATGCTTAACCAAATTCCAATTCACCAAGTGATACTTGGCCTCCTCCGCCCTATTACCCCAAAGGAATCTTCTTTGAATACTTTCTAATCTCTTCGCCACTGAACTAAGGATTGGAAAAAGAGACAAAGTAGGTCGGAAGATTAGATAGAGTACTTTTAATGAAAGTGAGTCTACTCCCTTTAGAGAGGTAGTGATTCTTCCACCCTGCCAAACGATTTTCAAACTTCTCCACAACCGGATTCCAAATACTTTTGTCTTTGAAAGTAGCCCCAAGAGGAAGACCAAGGTATGTGGCAAGAAGTGAACATATCTGACACCCCAGAACACTAGCAAGGAGACTCCCATTAACACTTCAATTAGAGGGATTAGAACGCTTTTGCCAAGATTCACCTTAAGACCCGACACCACCTCAAAACAAATGAGGATACCCCGAAGATGCAAAATTTGAGTGATATCAGCCCTAAAAAAACAACTGTATCGTCAGCAAAAAGAAGATGGGAAATATTAACGATATCACCAACACCTCCTACTTTGACATAAGACAATAGACCCATTTCAACCCCTTTCACTAGCATTTTGCTTAAAGCCACCATAACCAAAGAGAATGAGAATAGAGATAAAGGGTCTCCTTGTCTTAGTCCTCTAAAAGCTCGAAAGAAACCGGAGGGACACCCATTAACCAATATAGAGAAGAAAGTAGAGGACATACACTTAAAAATCAAGTGTCACCATCTATCCCCAAATCCCATGCGATTTAATATATAGATGACGAAGCTACAACATTCATGGTCAAACACTTTTTCCATATCAAGTTTGCAAATAACTCCTCCCCCTCCAATCTTCAACTGAGTATCCACCACTTCGTTGGCTATCAAAGTCGCATCCAATATTTGCCTTCCCTCTATAAACACGTTCTGCATAGGACTCAACACCTTATTCATCACTCCTATCAATCTAGAGGCTACCTTCAAAATAAGTTTATAAATGCAACCCACTAGACTAATAGGTCTGAAGTCTCTGATGTTAGATGCCCCTTTCTTCTTCAGAATCAGAGTGACAAAAGTTGTATTTGGACTGCCCACAAACTCCCCCAAAGCATGAAACTCCTCAAAAAGTCTAATAACATCCCTTTTAATCACCTCCTAGTTATCGGTTAAGAAAGATATAAAGCCATCAGGACTTGGGGCTTTATCTCCATCACACTCCTTCAAAGCTGCAAGAATTTCATCCTCAGTAAAAAGTCTTTCGAGCCACCTAGCATCAGACTCATCTATTCTAGAAAATTCCAAACCATCCAAGTTCGGCCTGATCTCACAAGTCTCCTTATAAAGGTTCTCATAAAAACCAAAAATAGCCCCTTTAATGTCCCCTTCCTCCTCGAACATCATACCGTCCACCTCGATGGAATTAATAAAATTCAATCTTCTATGAGAATTTGCCATTCGATGGAAATACTTAGTGTTTTTATCACCTCTCGAAGCCATAACTCCCTAGATTTCTGTCTCCACGAAATTTCCTCCAAGGTGAAGAGATTAGCCAAATCCTGTTTTGCATTCGTCCTTCTATCCAAATCACTCCTCAGCAAACCTTCTCTGACTTCTTTTTCATCGAGCTCATTAATTTCACCCACAAGAGCATTAAAAGTAGAATTAATATTGCCGAAAGACTCTCTATTCCAATTTTGCACTTTTTTTTTAACTTTTTCAGCTTCTTTGCCACTATAAAGCTAGTAACACCATGGAAAACCGCACCTTCCCACCAGCCCCTTACAAGATCACGAAACCCTTCAACTCTCAACCACATATTCTCAAACCGAAACGGCGTCGGACCCCACATCAAACCCCTACTTCAAGAACAATGGGGAAATGATCGAATGTTAGTCTATGGAGAAGTTTTTGGATCAGGTTAGGACATTGGAAATCCCAACTATCAAACACAAGAAATCGATCAATTCTTGAGAAAGAAGGAGAATCTCTGGAATTCAACCACGTAAAGGCTCCACCAGATAAAGGCAAGGGCCTGGATTCACAAGTCCCCCGATCTCTCATGAGGATAGAGAACACACTGAAATCACCCCTTCAGACCTAAGGATGCTGCCAACGTTATCTAATAGCCACCAACTCATCCCAAAATAGACTTATATTGTCACTCTCGCCAGGACCATATACGCCAGTCATAACCCACTCTTAAAGAGACCTTTGAAGACATAAGAAACAGAGAACGAACCAATCTGAAAATCGATTAGATCCAACATCTGCATGTCCCACATAATAATTCCTCCTCCCAAAGCAACAATCGATGGTAAAAATTTCCATCCACTAGACCTTAAACCCCATAAGCTTCAGACAATAGAATCATCAATAAGCTCCATCTTTGTCTCCTAAAGACATACCACTGATCCTTTCCATTCTCTAAAAAGTGTTTGATAGTAGCCCTCGTTTCCATGTCATTAGCCCTTCTCACATTCCACGAAATAATTTTCCACATCATTGGATCACTAGTGGACCCCTTGACACCTCATTCTTAGGAGAAGAGTTCTTACCGAAAACGACATACACTAATCTAGAAACTGGGAGAGAGACTCCAGAATCTAAAACAAAATCAGTGACATTAGAAAACTTCCTTTTTAGGCCGGACCTGCTACTATCACCTCGCCGGCCACCTCACCAAAAAAATTTGGCCTAGAGAAAACAACGAAAGCTCGTGGAACCTCCTTCGCCAACACCAATCCAGCAACACCCTGCAGGAGGCACTCGAAATTCTCCACCGCTTTAGAAAGGCTTGATGCCAGTGAAACAGGGTCACCAACATCGGAGCTGTTTGGCAAAGGACTTCCGACCACTCCCTCCATAGGTGACATTAACGGCCCTTAAAGAACCCGAGAACTCGACGCTGGTGGACCAAAACACTTGGCCACCCAGCATTTTGAAAGTTTCCAGCCTCTAAATCCAGGCCGATTGGACCTCTTAATTCTCTTTGACTTATTAAGCCCAGTACTCTCAGAATTAGGAACCATTCTTTCCTTAGTAAGCTCATCCCCTTCAACTTGACTTAGGCCTAGAGTACCCGCGGAAATAAGCCTAAGGAATTGGTTGTTAGGTCTGGGTGCTTTAAAAAAATTAAGCCCTATCTTCTGGCCCAGGCCCACAACTAGCAATTCAAAATTTGAAATTGAATCCAGTTGTCTCTTACCCTTGTCTCTCAACTCTTCCACACGCCCAGCGCACCTTGTAGTATCATCTTCTCCAGCGAGAGTTCTAGACAAAGACTTAGCCATAGACCCTTTGACTACCATCACCCATGACTTCGACTCCTTCGACACTAGGGAAACCACACTCCCATACAGATTCGCCCCACAACACGGGCAAGAACCAAACAACGAAAAAGACTCACCACTGGCCTCCAAAGATTTAATATGAGATTGTGCCCCCATCCTCTTTGAAATCTTCCTAGAACTAGACCCATAGAGTTGACGAAGACCCCCCTCCTTGATTTTATCTCTCCCAGATCGACGCCTCGAAGAAGAACTAGGTTTGATAAGCTCTGAAACTGCAGTTAAAACCTTCCACCAACCATCAGCAGCCACACCTTCCGGCAAGAGAATAAAGCTGGAATTCCCACTAGTGATCCCTGCTACTGAGACAAAGTGGCCATTCCTGTTCCGATGCAAACCCACGAAAAAGGACCTGTTCCACTCCCTCCTTCTACGAAACCAGTTGTCTTCTCCCCTTTCAAAAATAAATTCCTTCCAAACCTTAAGGAACCAAAGCAACTCCCGTTTATTCAGCCAAATGGAAAATTTTCTTCTTGAAGTGAATTAAGAAACTCTTACGACATTCCCAGTAGCACCTTCTTTAACAAACTCAAAAAACTTTTTTCGAACCACGAAGGATTGACGACAATTTGCTGCTCATTGCTTTGTTTACTCAATAGATGCACTAGTCCAAAGATAGCATAAAACCATTATAATGCTAGCTTCTGCAAATCAGATCTTCCCACGATTTGAAGTCTATATTAGCTTTGAAAACTATTGGGAGCAAAGTTTTAAAATAGAAACCCCCCAATTCGTTTTCGAATACCACTAAAACACTACCAGAATCTTCCAATTTGGTTCCTTCTTGACCAGAAAAAAAGTTTCACCACCAAATATTCATATCTTTCACTATATGGTTCTACTAGTAAGGATGCATAGTCTGACTTTTTAAGCCCAAAGTATCTCATTGCAACATTGCAAACATATAAATACTACCCATTACCAATAGTGATATTAACAAAACCATTCAAACGTACCAAAGAGAGTTCCATCAGGACTCCAGACCACACGGTTTACTGATGCTGTATAATCATTGCTCAGAGAAGCCTGTAAGAGAATTGAAAGGTTAGCATTCTCTATCTGTGCAGTGAATCTATTAAGTGTCAAGATGTTCATGCTCAATAGATATTTTTGAGAACTGAAAGGAAAACCTGCAAAGCCATCGAGCATGCTGCAAGGTCCCAGACCTTAAAATTTTTAAGAGCAATCCTTTCACGGCTACCTAACTCCCATAACATGACATCACCCATGTTTGTACCAACTGACAACATGAAATAAAAAATAAATAAGAGGAAAGAGAAAGAAAATCTAAAACCAAGATCGAAAAATCTACAGGATTTTGTGGAAATAACTATGAGAAGGTACAGAAAAATTGCTCTTTATGCCTGTGGGGGCTTACCAATAAGTAGAATTTGTTGCACTGGATGGAAATCCATGCCCTTGACAGCTGCACCCTGATTTAGAGTCATAACAATAGCCTTGGGCAAATCATCAGGAGAGTAAGAACTCTGACCAAGGCTCTGGCTGGTGTAAGCAACTGGCAGGTTATTGACCTGTTAAAATGTCAGGTAACACCTGTTAAAATATCATCCAAAGACAATTATACATTAATCATGTATTATTTCTATAATCTTATGATAATATAAGATGCCTTATAATGTCTCGAGGTAACCTTCTTCAATTGGAACTTCATGTAAGATCTGATGTTCTAAATGGATCTGTTGGTATTCTTACGTAATATAGGAAGCAAATCCATTTTGAAAGGATTACTCAATTATTTTTTCTTGATAAGTAGGATTACTCAATTAATAATCCCTAGACAATATCATGCATATCAATTAATAGTTACCTAGCGTTCAATAAGGATAGCATATCCATTTTCTGATGCTCAAAACTAAAACAGGAATCCTATTCATTAATAAGAAGGAAAAAATAATCAGATATCTCAAACCAACACAAATAATTTGAAGAGAAAAAAAAAACATTAAATCCTATAGTTTTGTTCATTTAACCAATTTTGGCTGGAGGGGAGGGTAAATGGAGAGGTGAACATGATGGATTTAAGTTTTAATTTCTGTCATGAGGAAACCCCCTTAAATCTTGTGAATCACTAAAATTAAATCCTAAAATCTCAAGAAGTGAGCATCATGCATCTCAAAATCATCGCAATATTAAATAAGCAGCAAGATGTTTAAACTTCAGTAATAGTCCTCAAGCTTACATAAAATAAGTACATTCTAATTGATGATTGATACCTCATCCGATATTCCAAAAGGCCTTGATCTCTTCAAAACATGCTCAGAATCTGCAGTTTGATAGTCGATAGAAGGATTATTGGTAGGAGTCCTAGGGCGCTTTAAAATAGCAGCTACAATGACACAGAAATGCATAAAAGAATCAGACCCCATTAACAAGCAGCAACTTAAATAGAAAAAAATTTGAAAAGGGACTTAAATCATGAGAATTTTCATGGAAGGTTGCAACCTCGGCCAAAGAACGACTTACTGACCACTAAACACATTTCCTAGAATTTGGTTCTTGTGGTTGTACTAACGTACAGTACATTAAAGCTTAGAAAAACAGCACCTAAAGAAACATACTTGAAAGACTCATATGCTAACTACCTATATTGTTAGGTGCAGTCAATCCCATTGGCCCTGCAGAAGCAGACGGATGAGGCACAGGAGATGGATTAGCCATCCATCCAGCAAGAGATGTCGAAAGAGCAGCAGGTGTGGGCTGAAATGGCAGCCAACAAAAGCACCCAGAATCAAATAGAAACTCATACTTCAAAACAGGTTAATTGCCCACAATCTTCTAACTCTTCACTTACACCATGAGCACCTAGTGGCGGAAAACCTCCTGCCTTGGGAACAGCACCCATCAAAGGATTAGTGACAGGGGATGGGGCTCGTGCACCATTTGGTTGGCCACAACTGTGATCTACAAATAGGGTTTTTATGTCAGGATTTGGCCTTGGAGTCTTACAAAGCTGATGCTGCCAGTTTAAACTGCAAATCAATGCCTACAAATGTCAGAAAAAAAATATATTTTTCACTCATCACATAAAAAGAAAAATTATATTTCTCAGATTGAAAGCATAAAATTGAGCATAGAGTCTGAACACAGAAGAAACGCAAGAACTTCTGAAGCACCTCTGGTTTATCAGTGTCCGCAATCTTGAATTCTTCAAAGTAGCGAATTGAAGCTTATCACGGAAAAGCGGGTTAGCCTCTATCAACTTCTTTAGTTCAGCAAGCATTATACCCCTAGCAGACTTAGTATCTCCGTATTTAGATAGCTGTTCATTATCTCTGCAAAATTAACATATGGCCAAAATATCCCATGAACTTACATAATATAATACATACAAAAATAATAAAGGTGAATTTCAGTAACATAAGAGAATTATAACCCTAAGAACCAACAGCCAAAATTAGCTGAGATGAGTCTTTCATACCTAAAATTTTCCAATGTTAATAGCTGTGTAATTTCTTTAAAAAGATCTTCATTAAACGCTGAAAACACTTTCAAGTCCTTGACTAGAATATCCACTGCTTTAGCACGATCCCGCCTACATTTATTTTAAAGCAAACATGGGAATTTACGTGTTTCATGATCAAATAAATTCTCAACCTGTACAAACTAAACCAAAAGCTATAGAACATTTGTGCCAAATTCCTATTCAATGAACATAGAAAGACCTACTTGTCTAAAGCTTCGAGGTACTTCTGCTTTCGAATCTCAAAGAAAATCTTCATGGAGTATCTGTTATCATCGACCTTTGTGAACCCAGATAAATACTTCTCCACCTCATCCCACTCTCCATTTGTCACCATATCCTCAAAATACCTCATATTGAAGAAAAACCCTGATTCTTGCTCCAATCTTCACAACCACAAAAACAAATATAAATAAATTAATAAGCCCCCAACACATCATCACCAAATTTCCATACACATACCAACAAGAAAAACATTAGAAAATTAAGCACACATATACACACAGAAAAAGAGAGAAGAAAAAACTAAAGGGAAAAAGGCATAAAAAATAAAACATACTTGTGAACAGTTTCTTTGAATTTTTCTTCATCTAGGAATTGAAGTATAAGGAACACGAGTTCTCTGCTAAGCGAAGACATGATTGTATTATCTGCAAAAGAAACTAACCAAAACCAGCAAAGAGATCTAACAGATCAAAACTTCAACAAGCAGACAAAAATATCCCTAAATTCCAAAAAAAAAAGAAGCAAAATCAAGATAATTGAAGTCTCATAGCTCCACAAATTCCACAAAAATAGTCAACAAAAAAACAACAGAACAGAGACAAAATGGAAGATTAAATAAAAAAGAGAAAAAAAGTTGGTGTGGTACCTCTGTGAGATAGATTATCTACCCAGATCGAAAAATTTGAGAGAAAGCGAAGATAACGAGAGGTTGTTTCAGTGCTTTCTCTCTCTAGTTTCTTCTCTTGTTTAGCTCTTCTAATAAGTATTTATACAGAGGGAAGGAGAGATGGTTAGGGATTTGAAGGAGAGAGAAAGAACTGTGAACGAATGTGTAATCAGACAAATTAAATACCGTGCGCAAGACAGAAGAGATTACTGAATTGAATTGTTAAGTCGACTGATAAGAATCAGTACTTATAAAGATGATATGTTAGGCGACTTATTATTGTGATAGGCTCTGCGGCTTATTGGCGTTATTAATATGCGTGATTCGGATTTATATCCGGATTTTGGGGCTTTTGAAATTATAACTACTCCATTTATGTTAAAAAAAAGGTATAAATATCATATTTATGTTTTCAGTGCAATGAATAAAAAATTAAAATGGTGATTTTCTAATGCTGGTCCTTGTTGTTATTTTTTTTAATCATGGTCCTTGCCGTTGTCTGACTTTAGTTTTGTAGAATTATTTTATTTGATGAAAAGAAACATGGACATCATATAGTACAATTTTATATTTATATATCTTCTTTTAGAGGGAAATGTGATTATTATTACATTTTCAATAGAAAATCAAATGACTAATCTTTTACTACTTTCTTTTCCCAATGTTTTTTTTTTTTTGCATTTGATCTGCAAAGATAAAAATATTTACATTAAATTGTGAGTGGTCATGTATCATTCCAACTCATCATTAAGCACTCAAATGGTAATATTTTGAGTACTATAATTTCTCAATGCAACAATTTACTAGTTAATGATGTAGGTCAAGTATATACTCTTATCAGAGAGTGACATTGTAACGATCCATCTCAGGTTGGTCACCCCTAAGATGGTATCATCACATTTTGAAAATCCCAATACGACACATATATGTAACAATAGAAATTTACCAAATGCAAGTAATTGCATCAAATCATCAACCCTTAACAACCCTTAACATGGGAGATACATCATTCAGATCTCAACTTAAACATTGTATACAACATTAGGGGTGAGCATGGGTCGATTTGAGTCGGGTTAGCATAAAAATTCAACTCAACCCATTCATACCGGGTTGAAAAAATCTCAACCCAAGCAAACCCATGAACCTATCCGACCTCAACTCAACCCAACCCATTCTAATCGGTTTGGGTCACCGGGTTGATATATTTTTTTTACTAAATAATTAAACCATACATATTTCATAACAAAAAAATATTCTATTAAATTCAAAACTAAACTCATTCATATTACAAGTAAAATTTATGTGCCTAACAGCATAGATAATATTTGATAACATGGAAAAGAAAACAGTTTGTCTCATGGACTACAATGGTTGTAGGTTATGCTAAATTTGTTTTTTTGGATACTGCTAAGAAGCTTTTTAATGATATGTAAGAGAAGGATGTTGTGTCATAAAACGCCATAATTGGAGGCTATGTTCAAACCAAACTTGGTAAGGATGCTTTGGTATTGTTTCATAAAATGCAAGTGAGTAATATAAAGCTTGATAAAGTGACCATGATCAATTGCTTATCTGCATGCTCACAACTTGGAGCCATTGATGTTGGAATATGGATTCATCATTATATTGAAAAACACAATCTTCATCTGAATGTTGAGCTAGAAACTGCTTTAGTTGACATTACTTTAACTTACTTTAGAAGATTGCTCAATTACAAAGGAAATCTGGATTTCTAGACAGCTGCTAATAATATATTTTAGTAACTCAGCATTTGTTGGTCGTGCTAATGTTTTTTTTACTAATTAGTCTAATTTTTGGAATTTAATGCACTTGGAAGTGACGTAGAGGCTCTTAAAAGGTCAAAGAGAAGCAAATTGAATGGTTCAATAATGTTTGCATGAAAAGCTTCCAGCAAGTTGGTATTACTAAGCTTTATCATGCATTCGGCATTTCTTCCATCAACATTATAGTACATCTTTTTGGAATATAAGTTTATCTGCATACATTGATCCTGACTGGAATCTTACAGGTTATAATGTTAATTTCTGTGTTTATTTTATAGTAAGTACAAGAAATCAAAATTTTGTTAGCATAAATTAATTATGCATCAACTTATTTTGATTAAAGTCATGCTTAACAATAATTATGAAAACTATTTCATAACTCGAAATCAGTATTTGTTTCTAGTGTAAATATTTGGAACTAAAATCTGGGTGATTGGAAAATATGAGACTTGTTTGAATATTGGAGTATCTGCTACATATAATTTTATACACTAGTAGTAATTAGAATGGACATTTTATGATTATATATTTTACAATTATACTGTAATTATTTATACATAATTTTATATTCAATAAATATAAAATATATAATTATATATTTGACCGAGTTATCGGTTTGGATCGGGTTGAAAATTTTGAACCCATGGCCCAACCCAACCCACCGAGTTCAAAATATTTTCAACCCAACCCAACCCATTATATCGGTTTGGATCAGGTTCGTGGATCAACCAGGTTCCATGCTCACCCCTATATAACATAATACGCATGAATATTTACAAAAAAAAAATTTTGCCTAACAGCACAAATAATATTTGATAACATGAAAAAGAAAACAATTGTCTCATGGACTACAATAGTTGTAGGCTATGCTAATTTTGTTTTTTTAAATACTGCTAAAAAACTTTTTGATGATATGCAAGAGAATGATGTTGTGCCATGTTATACCATTATTGGAGGCTATGTTCAAACCAAACTTGGTAAGGATGCTTTGGCATTGTTTCATAAAATGCAAGCAAGTAATATAAAGCTTGATAAAGTGACTATGATCAATTGCTTATCCATATGCTCACAACTTGGAGCCATTGATGTTGGAATATGGATTCATTGTTATATTGAAAAATACAATCTTCATCTGAATGTTGCGCTAGGAACTGCTTTAGTTGACATTACTTTAACTTACTTTAGAAGATTGCTCAATTACGAAGGAAATCTGGATTTCTAGATAGTTGCTAATAATATATTTTAGTAACTCAGCATTTGTTGGTCGTGCTAATGCTTTTTCACTAATTAGTCTAATTTTTGGACTATGCTTTAATGCACTTGGAAGTGATGAAGAGGCTCTTAAAAGGTCAAAGAGAAGCAAATTGAATGGTTCAATAATGTTTGGATGAAAAGCTTCCAGCAAGTTGGTATTACTAAGCTTTATCATGCATTCGACATTTCTTCCATCAACATTATGGTACATCTTTTTGGAATATAAGCTTATCTGCATACATTGATCCTGACTGTAATCTTACAGGTTAGAGTGTTAATTTCTGTGTTTATTTTATAGTTAGTACAAGAAATCAAAATTTGTTAGTATAAGTTAATTGTGCATCAATTTATTTTGATTGAAGTTATGCAATAATTATGAAACTATTTCATACCTTGAAATCAGTATTTGTTTCTAGTGTAAATATTTGGAACTAAAATATGGGTGATTGGAAAATATAAGACTTGTTTGAATATTGGAGTATCTGCTACATATAATTTTAAACACTAGTAGTAATTAGAATGAACATTTTATGATTATATATTTTACAATTATAATATAATTATTTATAAATAATTTTATATTCAATAAATATAAAATATATAATTATATATTTGACCGAGTTACCAGTTTGGGTTGGGTTGAAAATTTTGAACCCATGACTCAACCCAATCCACCGGGTTCAAAATATTTTCAACCAACTCAACCCATTATATCGGTTTAGGTCGAGTTCGTGGGTCAACCAGGTTCCATGCTCACCCCTATACAACATAATACGCATGAATATTTACAAAAAAAAAAAAAAAATTCTAATTAATTTGAGGATGTGGACCACGTGGCTTACAGATAATGAATCCGTCTGAATCTCAGCTCACTAACTATCTATCCTGCTTGCCCCTTGAAATCATTTAACATTGAGGGATGAGCTTTACAAGCTCAATGAATTAAATTTACTAGAAATATTCAATTTGTGTAAATAGTCTTTTAATACTTAATCATTTATATCTCATATAACTTTATAATAGCATTCTACTATCACTACACATATCATAAGCCTCATTCTCGATTAATCTTTTTTTCTTATATATTTGTTTACCTTAAGACCATCAATTATCTCATAATTACCTCGTTATGAGGTTCACAGCATATAGTCTACCATTTAGATAGTTTTTATCATATCATACTTTTATGTTTCTTTCTCACTATAATTGTCTCTCTCTGAGACTCATTCATCTATAAATAAATTTACAATAACAAAACAACACTTCAACATTTTAGTAATAAAATCAATATTTAAAACAGATGCAATGAATGAATTATTATTAGGGAACGTCTTCCCACATGTCGGCATGTTTTTATCTTAGACAGGCTGCCTTCCTAGTTCTTTTATTTTATTTAGACCGGCTGCCCTCCCGGTTCTTTTATTTCCAGCATATACCGACTGTCACGGTTTTCATTTATACTGGCCTCATTCCAGTTCTTTTATTTCATTCATATGCATATAAGCAATGATATAAAATATGCTTATGAACAATAATATAAAAACAAGCATAAATTTAGACATTCAATTTAGCTATCCTGTTTTTTCTCAAATTATTATTTGATCAATTTCACTAAACTCCTCTCCTCATATATCATATCAATTTATCAACCATAACTCGTCAAGAATTTCATTTATCACATTCATTATTAAATTGACTCATTATTCCAATAATATTGTTTCTCATATAATAACTTTCCACATATCAATTATACCTGTCATACCCATCAAACAACTTTCATCTATCATCAAATCATAGGTTAATAATTTATCCAAATATTATCACTATATATTTCATATTTATCTTGATTACTTAAAATAAATCTAACTCACCACGTAGCACTTAGAGTTACTCATGGATCACCTCCTTGCTTTTCATGTTCTTTTCAGTAATTTTTCCCGGTTGATGATTGTCAACAACCGACATAATATTTATATTAAATTTCTAATTTATTATTCAATTTCTCCATAATTCACACCCTTTGAAAATTCTCACATTGAATTTTGAAAAATTTCATGTATGCTAAATTCTAAAAATAAATTTCACATTATTACCTTGTATTTTTCTTAGAGCTTCCTGTGACTCTTTATAAAATTCTCCTGTAAACCTCTTCAAAATTTTACTCTTTAAGCATTTGAAAACTTTTTTCTAAATCATCAAGACTAACAGTTTGGTCTGATCCATGACAAAAATGAAATTATTTCAAACAAAAGTTAAGTTTTTAGGACATTTGATTCATCAGGGAACTATCAAACCTATTGATAGGTCTATTGAATTTTCTAATAAGTTTCCAGATGAAATAAGAGACAAAACCCAACTACAAAGGTTTTTAGGTTGTTTGAATTATATATCTGAGTTCTTTCCTCAGCTCAGACAAATTTGCAAACCTTTATATAAAAGGCTTCGTAAGAATCCAATCCCATGGTCATAACAACACACTGATGTGGTTAGACTACTCAAATCCAAAGTCATGAGTCTTCCTTGCTTAGGAATTCTTAATCCTTAGCCAAAAATCATTGTCGAAAAGGATGCCTTTGACATAGGATATGGAGGTATTCTCAAACAGATCATTCTTTAGAATTCCCTGCCTGACTTCGTCACACAGGAATTTTTGCAGAATTCAAACACGAGTGATAAAACATGAGTATGAAACAAAAAGGGAAGCAGAAGGTGCCATCACCTTCAAACAAGCCTCAAACTCTGGCAGATTATGCCACAAAGAGCCAAAGCCAAATCCCAATACAACCAAAAACCCCACAGAGACCAAACAGATTTGTCTCCCTTGAAGAATTCCCAAATCTTTCACCCCAATCTTATGGTCAAACATTACCATCTCAACAAACATTACCCTCTCAACATCCCAGCCAATATATCCAAAAACCTCATCAAGAATACATTAGCTGTGCAAGTATGGAAAGACCCACAAATGACCCTGATCTCGTAAATGATTGTCTTTATACTAACAAAATTTTTCCTGTAGGTTTCCACTTTATTCCTAAAGATTCAAAGAAAACCCAAAAATTTTATGAGCTAATACTAATTGATTCTCAATCAGTCGAAATAACCTATACAAAAGACCCAACAGATCCCAATTTTATTACCTATTGCAAATGCAAAATACTCAAGGTGATTCTCCCAGAAAAAATCAAAGACCATTACTAACCAAGAGCCTTTTCCATGCCGTTCATTCCTCCCACCTATAATTACCATGACTATCAAATGGCTTGGTACAACATGTTCATCGTAAGACCAAAATCACATTCATGGTTTATATTTTTTGACAAAAAATGCAAAATCGATCTACCAGTATGGATTTTTGACTGGTGGGTCTTTTTTAGCAGTGATACAACCATTCTGCCTCCTCTTATCAAAGAATCTGTTGGTATTTGTCTAAGGTTTAAACATGGTTCAAACATGGTTAAAGTCTAAACCAAGGTTGGAAGAATAAATTTCAGCATGTTAAAGGAGTGCACACGTGTGTGCACACCTCTATTCATCAAGGCAAAAGAGTGCCCACAACTGTGAGAGGGACAACATCAATGTGTGCCGCACCTCTCCCTCACCAGCGCAGCACCGCCCAGCAAGGAGATAAAAATGGGCTTTGTCTAGCGCCGCACCGCCCCCTGTTCAGTGCCTAGGCACTAGGCATACTGAGGCACACACATACAACTTGGTTAAGTCTCTTGTTAGGTGTGTGGATGCAAGGTTAAACGAACAACGCCACTTAGGATTGATGGAGGGCCATGATTGAGTGGTCATCAAGATCTAAGGGTGGAGAATGACACTCAAGATTGATCAAGAAGTTGGTGCACTATATAAAAGGCCACCTAGCTTCATTATCAACAGAATATTGTGTCATAATTTGAGATCAATTGTAAAGAGTGACAAGACACAATACAAGAGAGAATTGTGTGAGAATGCAAAAACACAAAACACAAGAAGGACTCATTGTAGAGAGGCTGGTTGTAAAGAAGAGAGAGTAGTATAGATAGAGAGCATTGTAATAGTTCTTATCATCTTCTTTCTTCTCTTCTTGGAGAGGGTTGTTATAATTATGAAGAACCATTGATTTAGTGCAGAGAGTTCAAAGGAACTCACGGGGACGTAGGCTATTACCGAAACTCGATAACAAATCGCTTGTCTTCTTTTCTTTCTTGCTTTCGGTTGCTGTATCTTTTCTTTACAAGTCATTCTAGACTTAGGTGTTTGGAAGATCACCCATGGGCATCTTATCAAGGTGATTTCCAACAGTGGTATCAGAGCTTGCACAGCCGGGTATCAGAGTAAGAACAAGAAGGTGACGGAGTCAAGACTCCAAGAATCAAAGATCAACTTCTTAACGGAGTAAAGATCAAGATCAGATCGTGTTTTTTAAGGTAATTCAAGAACGATGTTAAGATCCATATTCGATCGTGTTCTTGAGGTTTAGAAGAAAGCATTTGTGGGTATTGCATAAATCTGGGATCTTGTCTGCAAAGATGGCTTCAAACTTCGTTATTGAGAAGTTTGATGGAAAAGGAGATTTTTCCCTATGGAAGCGGAAGATCAAGGTTGTCCTTATGCAACAGAAAATGGACTTGGCTATTGGAGAAGATGATGCTTTTCCAGCAAGTATCACGGAGGACCAGCGGGTTGAGATGAAGAAGATGGCTTACAGCACAATTTTCTTACACATGTCGGATAGTGTCACAAGGGAGTGTAGAGACTCGGAAGA
This sequence comes from Bretschneidera sinensis, assembly GCA_023935145.1. Lineage (NCBI taxonomy): Eukaryota > Viridiplantae > Streptophyta > Magnoliopsida > Brassicales > Akaniaceae > Bretschneidera > Bretschneidera sinensis. The sequence goes on along the minus strand of CM043701.1, from coordinate 76,401,171 downwards.
TTCTGCTGTCATATGGAGGAAACTAGATGAGTTGTTTCTTACCAAAACTCTCCCTAACAAGATTTATCTTCTTAAAAGAATCTTTGCTTTTAAAATGGATCCTAATAAAGAGTTGCAAGATAATCTTGATGTCTTTAACAAACTAGTTCAAGATTTGGATAGTTGTAGTATTAAATTCCCGGATGAACAATTGGCTGTTATTTTGTTAAACTCTCTTCCTGATTGCTTTAATAATTTGATTAATGCCATTGAGTATGGAAGGGATACTTTAACCAAGGAGATTGTGACAATGCCATAAGGGCACATGACTTCAAAGCCAAGATGAATGAGACATCAAGTGGAGATGGGTTGTTCGTAAAAGGAAGGCCAGCAACTCGGAATAGCAGTAGTAACCAAGGCAACTACCGGGAGAAATCAAAAGGTAGAGGGCAAAGCCATGGGAGAGCACATTCCAAATCAAGATTTGAAAAGAGGTGCTTCTACTGTAACAAAGAGGGCCATTTCAGAAAATATTGCAAGAAGATGATGTGGGATGAGAGGAGAAGCCATACCAATAATGGAGAGGCTTCGGTTGCCAAAAGAGAACAGCAAGGTGATGTTCTTATTGTGTGCTCAAATGTGAGCAGGAGGCAAGGCAGCGAGAAGTAGATTCTGGATTCCGGGTGCACTTATCACATATGCCCTCACAAAGAATGGTTCAAGAATTTCAAGGAGATCAATGATGGAAGGGTCTTCTTGGGGAATGACAATTCTTGCCAGGTGAGGGGGGTAGGAGACATCCAGTTGAGGATGTTCGATGGAGTCACAAGGCTGCTGCGAAATGTGAGGTATCTTCCAGATTTGAAGAGCAATTTGATCTCATTAGGGAAGCTGGATTCCATGGGGTATACATGCAAAGTAAAGGGAGGAAAGATCAAGGTGGCCAAGGGATCTTTGGTAGTGATCAAGGTAGCAAGAAATGATGGACTCTATGAGATGATCGAAGAGACAAAAATCAATGATCAAGCAGCAAGCTTGATGGCTGAGATGGATAAGGAAACCCTTTGGCACACTCGTGCTGTGAGTTTTAAATTACTTGCAAGCGCACGAGTCGTTTGCAATATAGTGTTGTGCAAGTGGGACGTCGAATCCACAGGGAATTGCGTTGTGAAAATATAATTTTATCTAAACTAACGTTAACTTAACTTAGTTCCGAATTTTGAATTATATTCTGCAAAACAAATATAAACTAAACTAAATTGATTTAAAAACTAATGATAAAAACACTAAGGTTTCTGAATCCACCCCACCAAAGTAAAGCATATATCTTCATGTTCTATATAAAAATAATCTATCAAAACATTCCATGAATCCAATTTTAAACAAATCACAACATATATCCCAATTAAACCAAAACAATCCATTGTATCCGCTTTAAACAAATCACAAAGGATATCCAATTTAATCAAAAATGATTCGATGTATCCATCAGATAAAACACACGGAATATCCAACAGAACAATTTAAAAGCAATCAATCATAAGATTTTACTCAAATAATTGAACAGAACATTTATACTAAAAATATCATAATTTTATGAGCAAATCTGAAAATATAATGCTAAACAATGGAAAGGCTTCATCTTCAACCTTAGCTGAAGATTTTAGCCTCTCATAATCATGAAACTAAAGTTCACAATAAAAGTGCTAAACATTAAACTTTAAAACTTAAAAAAAAAATTAAAACTGACTATACATTGGGAGAAATTCCACTCACTGTTGGGCGGCGTTTCCCCTCGTGGTAGCAAAGCCTTCAGAGATCCACCAGAATGCTAATAGAAGTCCTCCAAATTGAACCAAAATGGCACTTGGATTGCTCACTAAAGATGAAGTGAAGAGGGGCTTATATAGGGAAACACCGCGAGTGCAATGTGTTTCCAATCTGATGTGAGATACTGCAGATTCTAGTTTTTGCTCTTTGACCTTTGTCTACTAAAACTGCCATAACTTTCTCTAGAAAAATCATTTTATTGATCCGTAAAATTTCTCAGAAAATAGACATCCGGATATTTCCAAGAATATATGGCTCATCTCCTGGTTCTTCCCGAATCAATACAGTTTAATCCTAAAAAATGGCTGATCTGCCACGTTGAAATCATGCACAGCCTGACCTTTGTCTACTAAAACTGCCATAACTTTCTCTAGAAAAATCATTTTATTGATCCGTAAAATTCTCTAGAAAATAGACATCCGGATCTTTCCAAGAATATGTGGCTCATCTCCTAGTTCTTTTTGAATTAATACAGTTTAATCCTCAAAAATGGCTGATCTGTACGAGCAATCCTGGCAATTTAGTGAAACTCCTTTTCAAGTTTGTAAACCTGTAAAACAACGAAAAACAACTCAAAGTAACAAATTCCTAAGCTAACAAAAATAAATTAAGAGGCCAAAATATGCAATATTTGGCACTCATCAAATACCCCCAAACTTACATTTTGCTAGTCCCTTAGCAAAACAAAATAAATAAAGAAAACTAAATGGAAAACAAATAACATAAAGATAAGTTCATCACTCATGGTTACAAAAAATTTAAGGAGCACTCAAAACCATGATATTCATTCATGAGCAAGCTTAAAAAATATAACCCATCTTTGCAATGAATAGGAATTTTAAAACCTAATTACTTACAAGAGGCAGGCTAAGACATCATAAGCTTGAATCAGTGTAAAGTGAATCAGCATATACAATTGAGGTTTCCAAATAACTTCAATGTACAATGTCTCCGTGTCTCAAGATTCACAGAATTTCTCATCAGAATGAACAACGATGGCATAGTTTTATTTTATTTATTTTTATTATAAGGCTTTGCTATGTTTAATTCCCTTAAGCTTTCTAATTGACCCATATATCGAGTGTTGAGTCAATGACTCCCAAACCAGATGGTTTTAGGGCATTAGGTGTAAAGACACCCCTAAAAACTTACTAACTCGAGTCAAAAAGGCTATAAAACTAAACTGGCCTTAATGCTACCAAGCAAAATTTCCACATTTTGATGTGAACACTCACTGCTTACTGAGGCAAGAGGTCCAGTTACTCAGCGAAAAGTTTCGCAATGATCATTATGAATAAGATTCTCACCTTTTGACTTGAACACTCACTACTTACTGAGGCTAGAGGTCCAGTTACTCAGTGGAAAGTTTATTGATGATAATCATTATAAATATTAGTAGTATTATTTGTTTTTTTTTCTTTTTTTTTTGCTTTTCTATGCCCAAGTGTTAATTCCACAAGTCATCCAGTTTCAGTTAAGTCATGGAAACATGCACATTAAAATCACATGTCATACCTCACACAATTATGTACTAATGTGTTCATGTCAGATTAGATCAAACATGTGAATTCTCGAATGCCTAAAGTAAGTAACTAAAGTTTAAAACTCTATCATCAGATCATGTGTTCAAAATTTTAAGCTCACCAACGAAATCACATCACAATTTTTCAGATCAACCAAAATTTCAGACGAACATGAACATGCATTTACCTTCTTTTTTTTTAATTGAAGAAAAACAACAACAAATTAGGACAAAGTGTGTGTAATGTGTCTCCCATACCCCCATGTAAAGAGCTAACCTGGGAGATAGAGAACTAGCTGGACGAGTATGGCTCATAACATACCCCCAAACTTGAACTGAAGTACGAGTTGTCCCTGAAAAATAACAACTGGAAAACAAAAATACTGGAAACAAACATTAATCATAAATATGTAAAATAATAAATAAACAGAAAGGATAAGCTGTGGGGTGCCTCCCATGAGCGCTAAGTTTAACGTCTTCAGCCAGACCCAACATTAGTAATCATACCTAACTAAGCGCTCCACCATCTGATCAATAAATGGGAGTGAAAAATCATTCCTTGTGGCAGCATTCAACTTACGGTAGTCTATACTCACTCTCCGTCCTGATTGCACACGAGTTGGAACCAACTCGTCGTCTTTAATCATCACTATCGCCAATCCAGCCCACTTTGGTACGACATGAATCGGGCTCACCCACTTGCTAGCAAAGATTGGATGAATGATCCCTACATCCAACAGCTTAATCACTTCAGTCCTCACAACCTCTTGCATAGCTGGGTTGAGCCTTCTTTGTTGCTCCCCCAATGGCTTGGTATTCTCCTCCAAATGTATCTTGTACATCACCACCGAGGGGCTGATTCCTCTGATATCCTCAATAGTCCAACCGATAACTTCCTTGTGCTCTCTTAAAATGTCCACTAATTTCTCCTCTTGAGCCTCAACCAAATCTGAAGCTATAATCACAGGCAAAGAATCTGCTGGACCTAGGAACTCATACTTAAGATTGTCCAATAAAAGCTTAAGTTCCTTCTTGAGGGGCTCAGATGCTGCGGTCTCCTCCATCTCACTGCTCTCCCGAGGAGCAGACTCCAAAATGGCATTCACTTGCTCAAGCAACTTATCTAAATCCAAATCCTCTCCAAACTGAGCAAAGCATGCCTCCAGGGGGTCCTCAATGCTTGATTCACCCACAGTCTCCTCTGTCTTACTGCTCTCTCGAGGAGTAGACTCCAAGATAGCATTTGCTTGCTCAAGTAGCTTATTTAAATCCAAATCCTCTCCAAACTGAGCAAAACATGCCTCCACCATGTCCTCAGACTGCCCTCATTTCTTGGACGCTTGTAATCTCTCAGGATAAGGTACTTTACATATAAACAACCTAAGAAGATCCTTAATAGTAGGTGTGGCTGTAGATGGCTTAGCATCTCTCTTCTCCTTATTGCCACTTTCTTGCCCTTGTTGCATAGCATGGTTCTCTTCTACTTGATTGTCCACTTGTCTCCTAGAACTCAATGTGGTAATCGATTGCACTTGTTCCTGTCCGTGCATAGGATTCGATGAATTTCCCGTCGCAAACTGTTCCTTCGGGTTGGGCATAGGTTGACTGGGGAACTTTCCCTTCTCTCCTTCACCCAAGTGACTTGCGATTTGACCCATTTGACTCTCTAGCTTGGCAATCGCTTGGGTGTTTACTATTGTTGCACTCCTCACTTCGCTTATAGATTGGCCGATCATCTTTCTGAAATCATTGAGGGCGTCCTCCAATGACTGTGAAACTGACGTTGGCGCTTGACTAGGAGCTTGGTAAGCGGGTGATGGTGTTGGATGGGCTAAGAGACCATAACTTGGAACTAGTGGAGGAAATCCGGGAGGGTATTGATTTTGAGCATAATGAGGGGCTCCTCCCTGATTCATCAGTTGGTTTTGCTTCAATGAAAAATTAGAGTGGTTCCACTACCCTGGATTGTATGTTTCGGAGTAAGATCCATTTGTTCTATGCTAAATGCATTGAAAGCACTGATTGCCAACAACAGTCATTGAAAGCATTCGTTTATTCCATGGGATACTCGGTAAAAGCCGACATAGATGGACAATTCTATGCTAAATGCATAGGGCTAACACAGATGGAACAACTATCAACTTTGAATATATTGGCTGTATTGATGGACTGGCCGGTCATCTTCATGAAATCCTTGAGGGCGTCCTCTAAAGATTGTGAAACCGGCGCTGGATTCATCCACATTTTTTTAAAATTTGTTTATTTATTTTTTGGGCAATTGCAAATAGAAATAAATAAACTAAAATAAAATTGCAAAAGAAAAACAAAACAAAAATACTAACTAAACTAGTAGAAAAATAAAATCAATTCAGACAAAAATTTCACAAACAAAACAACTCTCCGGCAATGGTGCCAAAAACTTGTTGTGAGTTTTAAATTACACGCAAGTGCACGAGTCGTTTGCAATATAGTGTAGTGCAAATGCGAGATCAAATCCATAGGGAATTGTGTTGTGAAAATATAATTTTATCTAAACTAACCTTATCTTAACCTAGTTCCGAATTTTGAATTATATTTTGCAAAACAAATATAAACTAAACTAAATTGATTTAAAAACTAATGATAAAAACACTAAGGTTTCTGAATCCACCCCACCAAAGTAAAGCATATATCATCATATTCTATATAAAAATAATCTATCAAAACATTCTATGAATCCAACTTTAAACAAATCACAACAAATATCTCAATTAAACCAAAACAATCCAATGTATCCGCTTTAAACAAATCACAAAGGATATCCAATTTAATAAAAAACGATTCGATGTATCCATCAGACGAAACACATGGAATATCCAACAGAACAATTTAAAAGCAATCAATCATAAGATTTTACTCAAATAATTGAACAGAACATTTATACTAAAAATATCAAAATTGTATGAGCAAATATGAAAATATAATGCTAAACAATGGAAAGGCTTCATCTTCAACCTTAGCTGAAGATTTTAGCATCTCATAATCATGAAACTAAAGTTCACAATAAAAGTACTAAACATTAAACTTTAAAACTAAAAAAAATAAATAAATTAAAACTGACTATACATTGGGAGAAATTTCACTTGCTGTTGGGCGACGCTTCCCTCGTGGTAGTAAAGCCTTCGGAGATCCACCAGAATGCTAGTAAAAGTCCTCCAAATTGCACCAAAATGGCACTTGGATTGCTCACTAAAGATGAAGGGAAAAGGGGCTTATATAGGGAAATACCACGAGTGCAATGTGTTTCCAATCCGATGTGGGATACTGCAGATTCCAGTTTTTGCTCTTTGACATTTGTCTACTAAAACTGCCATAACTTTCTCTAGAAAAATCATTTTATTGATCCGTAAAATTCCCCATAAAATAGACATCCGGACCTTTCCAAGAATATATGGCTCATCTTCTGGTTCTTGCTGAATCAGTACAGTTTAATCCTAAAAATGACTGATCTGCCACGCTGAAATTATGCACAGCCTGACCTTTGTCTACTAAAACTGCCATAAATTTCTCTAGAAAAATCATTTTATTGATCCGTAAAATTTTCCAAAAAATAGACATCCGGATCTTTCCAAGAATATATGGCTCATCTCCTGGTTTTTACTGAATCAATACAGTTTAATCCTAAAAAATGGCTGATCTGTACGAGCAATTCTGGCAATTTAGTGAAACTCCTTTCCAAGTTTGTAAACCTGTAAAACAACGAGAAACAACTCAAAGTAACAAATTCCTAAGCTAACAAATGTAAATTAAGGGGCCAAAATATGCAATATTTGGCACTCTCACTTGGGACATATGAGCGAAAAGGGCCTGTAAGTTCTTAGCAAGGATGGTCTACTTGGTGGTGACGAAGTAGAAAAACTTAATTTCTGTGAGAGTTGCATTCTTGGGAAGCAACAACGGGTCAGCTTCAACACCGGAGTGCACAAATCTAAGGAGATTCTTGCCTACATTCATTCGGACCTTTGGGGACCAGTAAGAACACCAACACAGGGAGGTAACTTTTACTTTATGTCTTTACTTGATGATTATTCAAGAAGAGTGTGGGTTTATTTACTTAGAAATAAATCAGATGCCTTGAATAAATTTGTTATGTGGAAGAAGTTGCTGGAAACTCAAATGGGTAGGGTAGTTAAGGCTTTACGAACCGATAATGGCTTAGAATTTTGCAATAAGGATTTTGATAAATTTTGTGAATTAAATGGCATTCTAAGGCGTAGAACGGTTGTAAAAACACCTCAGCAAAATTGAGTTGCTGAGAGGATGAATAGAACCCTTATGGAAAAGGTTAGGTGCATGTTAATAGGATCCGGTTTACCAAAATATTTTTGGGGAGAAATTGTAGCTATAGCTGCATACTTGGTGAATAGATCACCCTCTAAAGCTTTAGAGCTCAAGACTCCCATTGAGATGTGGAGTGGAAAACCCCCTGAATTAAGCAACCTTAGGACTTTTGGGTGTGCTGCATATGCATATCAAAAGGAGGGTGAACTTAGCCCAAGGTCTAGAAAATGTGTATTTCTAGGATATGGTGATGGGGTTAAGGGATATAGGTTATGAAACTCATTATAAGTAGGGATGTTATTTTTAATGAATTATTATTTCCCTGCTTGGAGAAAACTAACCCTACAGAGGCTAGTAAGCAAACCAGTCTAGAAGTTGTGGAGCATCGCATCAAGGAGAATTCAGTTCAGGTAGTGCAAAGGAGGCAAGAGGGTTCAGACCAGGTAGAGCCCTTGGATGAAGGCTAAGCTTAAGAAACTCAAGAAGAGCTTGATGCAGCAAGTCATAATGACTACCAGCTCACAAGGGACCGAGGAAGGAGGGTAGTTAGACCACCTTTGAGATATGGGTTTGTGGATGCTAATGTAGTAGCTCCTTGGATAGAAGGAGAGGTTGAACCAAAAACTTACACGGATGCCATGGAGTGTAAGGATTTGTTAAAGTGGAAGCTAGTTATGGAGGAAGAAATGGATTCTTTGAGGAAGAACAACTTCTGAGAATTGGTGCACATTCGGGGAAATCAGAGAGTTGTGGATTGTAAGTGGACTTACAAGATCAAAGAAGGGTACCCTCTAGGAGATGAAGTCCGAGACAAGGTTAGACTGGTGGCGAATGGGTTCACAAGAAGAAAAGACATAGATTTCACATAAACTTTCTCACTTGGACACAAGGTGGAGAAGATGGTGAGTATCCTCATCTATGTCATTGATGTGCTGTTGGTTCAGAACAATAGAAAGAGGATGGAAAGGTTTACATCTCAACTCAGTGAGAAGTTCGAGAGGAAGGATCTCAGCCTTACACAAAAGATCATTGGGATGAGAATCGAGAAACCAGTTGAGGATTTCTTGGGCAATGGGTGTTCTCAGCAGATTTATGAGTAATCCTAGAAAGAAGCATTGGCTTGGGATGAAGTGGTTGCTGAGGTATTTGAAGGCTCAGTGGCAGTCGGTGGTAGCACTCATAACAACCGGGGCAGAATGTATAGCGGCTACGGAAGCCATAAAGGAGGCTATGTGGTGCAAAGGGTTGTTGGACAAGTGGGAGGTCCTAAAAGAGCAGGTGGTGGTATCTTCAGATAGCTAAAGTGCATGGCACTTGTGGAGGAATCCGGTGTTCCATGAGGGGACAAAACATATGGATGTTCGGTATCATTACATTCTGGAAAATGGTACGAAAGGATGCATTCATGTTGATAAGAAGACCACGGAGGAAAGTCTTGCAGATTTAGGCACCAAGGTTCTACCTCTAAGAAGGTCCAATCATTTCCTTGGACTTCTTAAGAATGGAGTCGGTTGAATGATGACTTGAGATAAGTTTGGATCTTGAAGTTCTCTGCATAATGGTTTGGGTTTAAACACTTAGACAAAGGTAGAGATTGTTGGTATTTGTCTAAACCAAGGTTGGAAGAATAAATTTCAGCATGTTAAAGGAGTGCACACATGTGTGTGCATCACTTTGGGTGTGTGTGCATACCTCTATTCATCAAGGCAAAAGAGTGCGCACAGCTATGAGAGGGACAGCATCAGTATGCACCACACCTCTCCCTCACCAGCGCTGCACCGCCCAGCAAGGAGGTAAAAATGGGCTTTGCCTAGCGCTGCACCGCCCCCTGTTCAGTGCCTAAGCGCTAGGCACACTGAGGTAGACACATACAACTTGGTTAAGCCTCTTGTTAGGTGCGTGGATGCAAGGTTAAAATGTATATCACCACTTAGGATTGATGAAGGGCCATGATTGAGTGGTCATCAAGATCTAAAGGTGGAGAATGACACTCAAGATTGATCAAGAAGTTGGTGCACTATATAAAGGGTCACCTAGCTTCATTCTCAACAGAACATTATGACATAATTTGAGATCAATTGTAAAGAGTGATAAGACACAATACAAGAGAGAATTGTGTGAGAGTGCAAAGACAAAAAACACAAGAGGGACTCATTATAGAGAAGCTGGTTGTAAATAAGAGAGAGTAGTATAGATAGAGAGCATTGTAATAGTTCTTATCATCTTCTTTTTTCTCTTCTTGGTTTCTTCAAGAACTTGGGTTTCTTGGAGAGGGTTGCTGTAATTGTAAAGAACCATTGATTTAGTGTAGAGAGTTCAGAGGAACTCACGGGGACATAGGCTATTGCCGAACCTCGATAACAAATCGCTTGTCTTCTTTTCTTTCTTGCTTTCGGTTGCTGTATCTTTTCTTTACAAGTCATTCTAGACTTGGGTGTTTGGAAGATCACCCTTGGGCATCTTATCAAGGTGATTTCCAACAGAATCCTTCATACATTTCAGACAAAACACCGTTGCAGAAAAAATATATTCTCATGAAATGTTTGTTCATGCACTTTTCTCTATCCCATAGATTATTTTGTGGGATTATATTATTACAGGAACTCCTTTTGACATCCTGGCCATCAAAAGAAATTTCAAAGTTAAATGGTAGGCAAAATATGACTGCTCACTGGCCAGCGTCCAAGTCATCAAGAATTGGTTTTTTGACAATCTTCATTATTCCAAATATTTGCAAAACCCACCAAGTTCTTCTGGAGTTAAAAAGTTATGAAAACAAGAAAAAAAGAAAAAACTGTTAGAAGAACTGTCTCAATTATCTGACAGTGATGAGAGTACCTAAACTTCAAATGACGATCTGAATAAGACTCCTCAACAGTTTGTGCAAGACCCCTATGACGCGTTTGATCTCTCATAGCGTATCATTGTAAAAAAAAAAAAAAAAGGAAAAAAAGCAGAAAACAGAAAATGAAGATGCCCAACAATGCATCTAAAAAAAGTCCAAAAGCCAACAAGTAAAAATCAAATATGCCCGACAACGCATCTCAGAAAAGTCCAAAAGCCAAAAAGCAAAAAGGAAAGATGCGCGACAACGCATCTCTGAAGTCAAAAAAGCAAAAGCAAAAGGCAAAAAGCAAAGATACTTTCGACAAAGAATCTTATCTTCGAAGCAATCAAAAGTGCGGATTTCAAACCATTTGAAGTCTGCACACTCGGATTCCAAGCCTCTTGAAGTCTGCCAAAGTCTTATAAATATATAATCAAATTACGTAATAAGCAGAGTGGATTTTGAGCAAGCTTTACTTGTAAGAGAGTGAGAGTGAGATCAGATATTTCCTTGCTATTTTACACTGTAAGCTTCTGACTCTTTCAAATTCATATCTTGTAATTTCTATTTCACACACACACACACACACACACACACACACACACATATATATATATATTAGTTTGTTTGATTTAATTATTGTTTGATCCTGCTCACATTTGGTATCAGATTCATGTTGTTGTTCTCTTAGATTTTCCTGTTCATTCTCTATCTCTGTTTTCTCTTACTCTATATCTGCTGTTTTACTGTGTCTGGTTTTTGTGTAAGGCTATTAGTCAGCCCATGTAAATCTGTTGGTCAGCCCTGGTTTAGGGTGGTCTCGACAGGAAGCCTTCACTGTTTAACATCTTGATATTTTGTCAACAGTAACATTCATAGTTTATGAATAGAATATTTAGGGACGATGACAGGGTGATGATTTATCCATGTCCGGTTCAAACACATCATCCCCTCCAAGATATGATGATCAATTAGATGATCATATGAGTCGAAGTGTCAATAGTTCCATGAACAGCCAAGAAGTCAATATTGCTAAGATTGAGCAGGATTTGCTCAACTGGCATATACCTAAGCAAAATATAAATAGAATATATCAAAGAGGAACATTTGATTTCAAAACTGATTATTCATAAAAACAGCAGAACAAACTTATTCTATCAAAAATGAAAATGAAAGTATTAAATTACTTTCTCTAGCAGCAATCCAAAAACACAAACAAGAAGGATTTAGATACCTACACTTAGGACTTGTCCAAGTAGCTATCAAACCTTTATATCGATTAGGTATAGATACACCTGTTATGATGATGCTTAGAGATGCTAGGCATCTTAACTTTTCAAATTCATTATTATCATTAATACAGTCAAATTTACATAATGGACCAGTTTATTTCAATTGTTACTTGAATTTCACCATAGACTTGCATGATCCTAATATAATTGATACATTAACCCTAAATATCCAATTAAAAGGATTAGACATCAAAACAGGAACCACAAATTTAATTTTAATATTTAAAGTCTTCTACAAAGTTATGACAACTAAAGTTAATCCCAAAGCTCTTCTTCAAACTAAACCAGGAGAAACTTTATTTCTAGAAGCAAACACTTTTCATGCCAACACTATAACCCCCAAGCTTTTGAAATGGGACCAAATTACAATCTCGGATTGTTGGAAATTTGAAGAATTATGCCCTCCAAGAAACATTGCTAATACCAATGTTTCCTAAATTGAAGAAAATAGAGATGGAAGTGTTGTTATTAGGTTTACACCTAATACACCTCATCCTCCTTCTCGTATTTCTAGGATATCTAGTTCTAGAAATTTTAAATCTTCATTATATGAAGATCCTCAAATTATTCCTCCAAGATATAAGTTCGACATTTCTTCTTCTAGAAACTCTTTGAACCTTGTAGGAGTCAATTTTGACCCTACAATTCCCAAAAGTTTTTATACAGAAACTAATTCCTTCAAATCAGCAATAAAATTCTTGATAAGTTATTGTTAATAAATTGATGTGATATATAAGGAGAAGAAATTAGTGAAATTTATCATGTAGAAATTTGAGGAAAGATAGGATAGCTAAATTTAATATTTTGAATTCATGTTGTTTTTATATTATTGTTCACATGCATATTTCATATCATTGTTCTTATGCATGTGTATAAAATAAAAGAACCAGGAGGGGGCCGGTCTAATTGAAAAACCATGACAGCTGGTATATGCTGGAAATAAATACCGTGATAGCCAATATATGCTGGAAATGAAAGAACCAAAAGGGGGTTGGTCTAAGATAAAAAAAACATGTTGATATGTGGGAAGACGTTCCCTAATAATAATTCATGCATTGCATCTGTTTTACATGTTGATTTTATTACTGAAGTGTTGTTGATATTATGCATTTATTTATAAATAAATGAGTCTCACAGAGAGACAGTTATAGTGAGAAAGAGACGTAGAAGTATGATATGATAGGAATTATTTAAATGTTAGACTATATGCTATTATCTAGTCATATGAGATATAAATGATTAAATATTAAAGGGCTATTTATACAAATTGAATACTACTGAGCTTGTGAAGTTCATCCCTCATTGTACAATGATTTCAGGTAGCAGACATGACAAATAGTCTCGTGGGTTGAGAGTTAGAGGAAATCATTTCTGTAAGCCACGTACGTGTCAACATCCTCAGACAAATGAGAAAATGAAATAAAAAATTTTATTTGTAAATATTCATGCATTTTACGTTGTGTATTATGTTTAAGTTAATATTAGAATGATGTACCACTCCTGTTGAGGATTAAAATAAAATTTTTTGTTAGTATTATTTTTATTATTGCATATATGTGTCGTGTTGAGATTTTCAAAATGTGATGACACTGTCTCGGGGTGGCCAACCCGGGATGGGTTATTACAAAATCGCCTACACTACCCGAAGGACTACTGAGGTAGTGCTTTGGAACGAGAACACCTGACCTGAGGAGGCAAGTTTGGAGGGAAAACTTGAAACCCAAGTATGGGACAAAACCCAAGGGCAGCCTTAGGACAAGGGAGAACTGAGTTAAAGTAGCCCTTAGTGAAGACCTCGACATTCAATTCGAGACGACGAGACTTTCTCGAACAAGCATCCATCTAAGAAGCAATAAGAACAGGATAAGTCTGAAGTGTGTAACCAACTAAAAGAAATGAATGAACGCATCATACTCACTATTAAGGCCACACGAGGAAACATCCTTAATGAAATCAGACATGCAGGAAACCCTTTCTCCCAAGATCTCATGGAGGAGAAAATGCCTCACATGGAGCCATACATGGGGAAGACATGTCCTATAGACTTCTTAGAGGCTTTTAAGTCTTTGATGTTCCTCTACGGCCACTCGGAGACAGTAATGTGCCGAGCATTCCCAATAACCCTTCGAGAAGCAACAAGAACATGGTTCTCCAAGCTACCATCAGTGCTAATAAAACTGTTTAATGAGGTCAGTGAGATGTTTGCTACATACTTCTTTAGTGGCCAAGAAGTCCAAAGGACTCTTGAAAGCTTGCTGAGCATAACTCAGCATGTGGAGGAGACCATTCATGACTATATCTCATAGTTCACCTCGGTCATGGTACAAGTAAGGGACTTGGATCAAAAGGTAGTAGGTATGACCTTCATTAATGGACTCAAAGCTTCCAACTTCAATCATTACTTCTCAAAGAACCCATTATAAATAGTGTTAGTCCTTTTGGCCAAAGTAGACGAATTTATGATTGCCGAGGAAGACCAAGCCTTTCTCAAAAGTAGAGAAAAAACCTTGACTAGTAAGAAAAGAAAAGAACCCAAATAGCACAAGCCCAAGGGTAATCAGAGGAAGGTAGGTCAAAATGATGTTTGAATAAATGAAAAATCAAGAGCTCCTTGAGGATACAAAACTTACACTTTCCTCAATACCTTGAGGACTAACTTCCTGATGGAGATAACAAACTAAGACATCATCAAGTGTCTTATCAAGATCAAGACTCCAGCTTGGAATAGAAATATGAGTCATTTTTTCGCTACATAAGTACCATAGCCATGACATAGATTAATGCATACATATGAAGGAAGAAATCAAAAGCTTGATACATAAAGGGTACTTAAAGAAGTTTGTCAAGATAGAATCAAGGAGGAGCCCGTGCTTAAGAAAAAATCTGGACCGTAGAGAAATAAATAGACCAAGGTAGAGCCCGAATCAAAGAGAAAGCCACAAAATATGTCAGACCCTGGAGAGGAAGTTGGAGAATGCCAAAACAGCAGACGTCTTCTAAACTATCTTCGGGGGGACAACATCTGGAGGAGAGTCACGAAGGGCATACCATCGCTTTGTTAGATCAGTTGAGGGACCTACGAAGAAAACACAAGTTGATCAAACCATCAGCTTCTTAGACGAGGACATTGAAAGAGTAAAGTTCCCCCACGATGATGCAGTTGTCGTAACCTTGGTCATTTCAAACTTTGTTGTGTAAAAAATCTTGTTAGATAACGAGACATCCTAAGACATGTTTTACTTTGATGCTTTAAAAAAAATGAAACTATCAAAAGACTGTCTAAAGCCAGCAAACTATCCTTTATACAGGTTCTCGGGTGATCCAGTGTACCCAAAAGGAAGTATAGAGCTATTAGTGACGGCAGGAACCTCACCTTGTTAAACTACTATCCTAAGCACCTTTTTAGTCATAAATCTCCCTTCTTCGTACAACACAATTATAATGCATGTGTTCTTAAAGTAATGAAAAATAAGTAATTTGATAAATATGATATGAAATTAAAATAATATATATGAAAGATTTATTATTGAATAAAATAATTCTTTTGAAAAAAAAATTCTAGACGTTTGGGAGAAAAGAAAAAAAGAAAAAAATTGGATGTTTAGGAGAAAAAGAAAAAAAATCTGGATGTTTGGAAGAAAATAAAAAGAAAGAAAATTAAAACAGTGGACAACACCTAGAGTCCAGGTGTTGTCAAAAATTGAACAACCATTTGTATGATAGACAGCACCAAACGGTGCAAAATGAAGTGGCAGAGATTTGTAATATAAATATAATTTTTGTTTATGTTTTATTTTATTTCCTACCAATCCTGTTTGGTTTTCTTTTTTCTTCAATTCAAATTACTCTCTTTCTTTAAAGACCTAAGGACTCAAAGAAAAGTTGAAAGATTAAAATTTTAAAGAGGTTTACGGGAGAATTTTAAAGAGATTCGAAAGCAGCTCTAAGAAAAACAAAGGTACTAATGTGAATTTTATTTTTGAAATTTAGCATACATGAAAATTTCCCAGAATTTGATGTAAAAATTTAAAGGGTATGAATTATGGAAGAATTAAAGAATAAATTAGAAATTTTAATATAAATATTATGTCAGGTGTTAACGATTAGCAATCGGATGAAATTGCTGAAAGGAGCAGGAAAGGCAAGGAGGTGATCCATGGATAGCTTTAAGTGTTACGTGGTGAGTTAGGTTTACGTTTAGTAATCGAGATAAATATGAAATATAAAGTGATGATATTTGAATTAATTATTAACCTATGATTAGATGATAGATGAAAGTTGGTCGATGGGTATTATAGGAATAATTGATATGTTAAAGATTTATTATATGAGAAGTAGTATTATTGAAATAATGAGTTGATTAAATATATAATGAAAGGATAAATGAAATTCTTGACAAGCTATGATTGATAATTTGATATGATATGTGAGGAGATAATTTAATGAATATGATAAAATAATAATTTTGAGAAAGAGCTGGATAACGAAACTGAATGTTTAAATGTATGTTTGTTTTTATATTATTGTTCATATGCATATTTTATATCATTGTTCGTATGTATATACATGAAATAAAAGAACCAAGAAGGTAGCCAATCTAAATGAAATAAAAGAATCTTGACAATCGGTATATGCTGGAAATAAAAGAGCCATGAAGGCCAATCGGTTTAAATGAAACTGTGACAACCGGTATATACTAGAAATAAAAGAACTGGGAAGGCAGCCGGCCTAAATGAAATGGTGACAGGCCGGTATATGTTGGAAATAAAAGGCCAAAGAAGGCAACCGGTCTAAGATAAAACATGTCTACATGTGGGAAGACGTTCCCAAATAATAATATAATTTAAATTCATGCATTGTATTTGTTTTAAATATCGATTATTATTGCTTAAGATGTTAATGTGTTATTCTTGATTGTAAATTTATTGATAGATGAATGAGTCTCACAGAGAGATAGATATGATGAGAAAGAAATATGAAAGTATGATATGATAAGAATTATCTGAGTGATTGATTATATACTGTGAACCTCATAACGAGGTAATTATGAGGTAGAATTGATAGTCTTAAGATGATTAAATATATGAGAAGAAGAGATTGATAAATGATAAAGATTATAATATGAGTAGTGATAATAGAATGATGTTATCGAGTCAAATGAGATATAGATGAATGAATATTGGAAGACTATTTGAACAATTGAATACTTATAGTAAATTTAATTCACTGAGCTTGTGAAGCTCACTCCTCATTGTTAAATGATTTCAAGAAGCAGGCTGGACAGATAGATTGGGGAGCTGAGATTCAGACTGAGTCATTATCTGTAAGCCACATGGTCCACATCCTCAAACTAATAGAAAGAAAAAAACATATTTGAAAATATTCATGCTTAATATGTTGTATATAATGTTTCATTTGGGATCTTAATAATGTAACTCCAATATTGAGGGTTGAGGATTTATATATGTAGATAATTCAGTTGTTTATATTGTTGCATATATATGTCTTGTTGGGATTTCAAAATGTGACGACACCGTTTAGGAGTTGGCCAATCTGGGATGGGTCGTTATAGCAATCCTTGGACAACCAATGATGAACTCCATGAAAGTAATGGTCTTAACATACCACTTAAAGATGAAGTTCCCATTAGAGAATGATATGGGAGAGGTCAAGTGTAACCAAGCTACAGCTCAAACTTATTACTTAGCGTCCTTAAAAGGAAAAAGCAAGGCATGTGTCTATTAGATAGAAGACATGAGGGATGACTCTAAGTCTTAAAGAGAAAGACCCATGAAGAATTGGTAGCAGTACCCCTCGTGGAAGAGGAACCAGAGAAAGTAGTATAGACCAATACAGGTTTGGAGGGAGAACTCTAAACACGGCTGATCTTGTTCCTTAAAGAAAACCAAGATATGTTTGCTTGGTCAGCAGAGGACATGCTAGGTATTGACCCAAAAACAATTGTACACCGTTTGAATATCGACCCGAATTAGAAACCAGTCATATAGAAAAAGAGAGCTTTTACAACTTACAGATAACTAGTAATTGATACAGAAGTTAATAAACTCCCTAAAGTTGGGTCCATCAAGAAGATTGACTACCCCTAGTGGTTAGCCAATATGGTAATGGTAAAAAAAAGCAAATGGAAAGTGGAGAATCTGTATTGACTTCATCGTTCTAAATAAAGCCTATCCAAACGGCAGTTTCTCTTTGTTAAGGATCAACCAACTAGTCAATGCAACTTCAAGGTACGAGATTTGGAGTTTCATGGACGTGTACTTGGGGTATAAAAAAATTAGGATGTATAAGTCAGATCAACCGAATATAGCCTTCATGATAGAAAAAGGCCTCTATTGCTATAATGTGATGCCGTTCGAATTGAAGAACACTAGGGCGATGTACTAGAGGCTGGTCAATAAGCTGTTTAAGGACTAGATTGGCATAAATATGGAAGTATATGTTGATGATATGGTCGTAAAAAAGCATACAAGCGGCTCATAGGGGGATTGAAGCAAACCTTGAAAAGATCAAGGCTATTTTAAATGTGGAATCCCCGAGGAGCGTGAAAAGGGTACAAAAGCTCACTAGTCGGTTCATGTCTAGGTCAACGGAGAAGTGCTTGCCTTTCTTCAAGTCACTAAAGAAGATCCTAGATTTCCAATTGACAGAGGAATAGCAGAGTTCATTTGAAGAATTGAAAAAGTACCTAAGTTTGCTACTCCTCCTAACCAAACCAAAGGAGAGGGAAGAGCTCTATCTGTACCTAGCAACAAGTGAAGTGGTCGTAGCTTCGGTCCTCGTGAACGAGGAGGAAAAGGTGGAGAGGCCGATCTACTACATTAATAGAGTGCTTTATGATGCAGAAACGTGATACAAACCTTTTGAAAGTTGGCAATCGGCATAGTTATTTCGGCCTGAAAGCTACTATCCTACTTCTAATCACACGCCATTAGCGTGTTGATAGACCATCATTTGAGGATGATACTTAAAAAAACCTGACCTCTTAGGACGACTAGCAAAGTGGTCTATTGAGTTAGAAGAATTTAAAATTAGATACAAGCGATGACTGATGATCAAGGACTAAGCACTAACCGACTTTATTATCGAGTGTACATTCTTTAAAGAGACAATGAAAGAATAAGAAATAAAGGACCAACAAGAAAAAAGAGTTGAAAGCTCTTTGTTGATGGTTCCTCTAACGCTTTAGGAAGCAGTACATGCCTTATCTTGGTTAGCCCTGAAGAGTTCACAGTCGAGTATGCCTTACAATTTGACTTCAAAGCATAAAAAAAATAAGGTAGAGTATAAAGCCCTTTTGGTTGGATTAAAGTTGACTTAGTCTCTGGTAGTGGAAGACTTGGAAGTGTTTAGTGATTCCATGTTAGTGGTAAGACAGGAAAGTGGAGAGTACGAGGCGAACAAGATATATATGATCAAGTACTTAGCCAGAGTAAAGTAGCTAATTAGGAAGTTCAAAGAAATAAAGATAAATTGAGTACACGGGATGAAGAACACTAAGGTTAATGCTTTAGCATAACTAACATCTTCCAAGACCTTTGAAATTCCGAGAGCTATATATGTTAAAATCTAGCCAAGTCTAAGCATAGATTAAGCTGAAGTTATGGACATTGATGATGAGCCAAGCTGGATAGACCTGATCGTCAAGTGCTTGGAGAAAAGTGAGCTTTTAGAGGAAAAGGCATAAACAATAATACTCTTGTCCATAGCGGTTCGTTATTATATGATTGGAAATCATCTGTATTAATGATTCTTCATTCAGCCTTTACTCAAGTGCCCTAAACCCATGGAGGCCGACTACGCCCTAAAAGATGTCCATGAGGGAATTTACGAGAACCATTTGGGTTGACGAGATCTAGCCCACAAGATCTTTAGATAAGGCTACTATTAGCCAAGAAACCAGAAAGAGGCTATAGACTTCGTCAAAAAGTGCATCAAGTATCAAAAGTTCACCTCGATTCTCCATTCTCTCGCCAATCCATTGATTGTTGTAACCAACTCGGTGATGTTCACGATGTGGGGTGTAGACATCCATGGACCTTCACCCCAAGCAGCTGGATAAGTAAAGTTTTTGATCATAACAATAGATTACTTCACCAAGTGGGCTAAAATAGAACCACTCACAAGGATAACATAAGAAAAAGGCAAAGATTTCATTTGGAAATCGGTAATGTATCGGTACCAGATCCCAAGAGTACTAGTAACCAACAATGGGAAGCAATTTGAAGTAGTACGATTTAAAAGCTATTGTTAAGAGTTGTGGATCGATTAACGATTCACTTCGATCAGATACCCACAAGCCAATGGCCAAGTCGAGGTCATAAATAGAACCATATTGTAGACCTTAAAGAAACAACTTGAAGATGCCTAAAAATTTTGGGTCAAAGAGCTACCATACGCATTATGAGCCTACAAGACCACGCCTCGATCCCCAACAAGAGAAACACCCTTTTTCCTAGCTTTCGAGTCTGAGGCTATAGTCTCGATCGAGGTGGGAGAACCCTCCTTTAGAGTTCAACTCTTTAACCCAGGCAACAATGAGAAAGGTTTGAGAATGAGCTTGGATTTAATCAAAGGGGTTCAAGACGAAGCATTATTAAAGCTCTCAACCTACAAGCAGAGGACAACTAGATACTACAATTTTAGGGTAAAGTAAAAAACCTTCAGGATCAGAGAGTTGGTCCTCCAGAAGAAGGAAGTCTCAAACCTTCGCGATATGGGAAAACTCTCGACTAAAAATGGGAAGGTCCATACTATGTCAGAAGGGTCATCAAAGTGGGAACTTTTAAATTAGCAAAGATGGATGGTACACCCATACCACAAAGATAAAAGTTAGAGAATCTAAGTGAGTTTGACCAATAGATCGTGAATGTAAACTGATTTATGAGCCAAGTAATCAATGTAAGCACTTCAACTATATAAATCAAATGAATTTTGTTAATACTTACACATATTTATTATTTTTAAGCAATCAAAGATCAAACAAGCCTAAAATGATGGTCACAAACAAATCTTTCGAGCAACCTCCACAACTAAGTCCCAAAGTGAAGCACCTAAAATAGTTCTCAACTCGGACAACCTCCACAATCGAGGACTAAAGTTAAGCATCCAAAAAATTCTTCACCTCGAACAACCTCCACAGCTGAAGATCGAAGTTAAGCATCTAAAAGAACCTTTACCTCAAACAACCTCCACACCAGAGAATCAAAATGAAGCCTCCAAAAATATTTAATGTCGGATAACCTCTACAGCCAAGGGCCTAGGTGAAGCGTCCAAAAAGTTAGGATTGCAAAAGAAAAACCTCGACTTAGTCATAAAGACTTGAAAAAAAAGTTGGGGTTTCGGAGAGAAAAACCCTAACTTAGGCATAAAAACTCGAAGGAAAAATTAGAGCCTTAGAAAGATGAACCCCTGACTCGGGCATATAGTTGAGGGCTTAAGTGAAAAGCCACAACTCAGACACACAAGATTTGGTAGGATTTTCTCCTTACACTAGGTCTCGAAAGACCTAAGAAGAAGACTGAGACTTCTTAAGAAAATAAGTTTCGACCTCAGCATAAAACCAAAGGGAGTTCGAAACCCTGAAGGAAGATGTCTCAACAAAGGCACAAAGATAAAATACTAAGTATACAAAAAGAAATTCGAACAAGTCAATATTGACAAAAAGGAAAATTTCCATTTAATTAAAAATTAAAATAAAGTACATAAAAGGGCTCTCACAGCCAAGTAAAATAAAGATAAATAAAGTAAAGTCTTAAGCCTACTCCCCTTGTTGTTCGCTCTCGGTCCTGATGTACTCCACCATGATTCGACCATCAGAACTGATGACGATGATCCCAACATTCCTTACACAAGACTAAGCACCA
The DNA here is from genome assembly GCA_023935145.1 of Bretschneidera sinensis. Lineage (NCBI taxonomy): Eukaryota > Viridiplantae > Streptophyta > Magnoliopsida > Brassicales > Akaniaceae > Bretschneidera > Bretschneidera sinensis. The sequence goes on along the minus strand of CM043701.1, from coordinate 76,379,517 downwards.
TCATTCTTTGCATGAGTCTAGTCGAGAAGAGTGTGAGGTCCAACAAAGCGATGCACACCTATCTAAGGTCCAAATCAGGAGTGATCTTGGCCATCTTAGTCTTGGCCTCCTAGAAGCCTACAGTAAACTTCTTGGTGACCTTCTCATAGACTAATTTTTCAAAACTTGAAGACTTCTTAAACTCCTCAATTATCACCTTATTGGACCTAGTAAACTCGACTCTAACCCTCTCAATCTCGGTGTTGGTTGAGCCAACTCTTGCAGTCAAGGTTCAGAACTTCTCACGAAGGTTATTGCATTATTCTCTTAACTCTGAGACCTACTTAATTTGAAAGTGTAGCTAGGTCTGAAGGTTTTTTCTCTCCTAGGCCAAACAACCAAGCTCCATCACTGTCTAGACATATAACTCAGCCACTATAATGCAGAACATCCTCACTTGAAAAAATGAAGATGATAGGTCAAACGACAATTGTAAAGTTCGAAAATAATTCTAAGTATAAAAAAAGGCATACCTTCTGTGCAGATTGACTCATTATCCTGACTATGACCTCAGGAGGATAACTTATGATATAGGCCTCATCCATATGAAGGATGGACCTCCGAATAAGCTTGTGGGTGATCTTTAGCTCAACAAACACTAAATTTGTAATCCCGTACCCTTAATGTAAGGGTAAAGAAATAAATTATGAAACTATTTTACAAATAACTTGCATACATGTGAATTAAAAAGTTGCATTTGAACATTGTTTAATAAAGAAATTAAACATTTTGAAGATAAAGAGTTAGAAAATATTCAAGACTGAAAGTAAAATTTAAAGTTTTTCAAAAAGAAGGGAATCGATCGATAATGGAGTCAATTGGTAACCCAACCGGTTGATTGGTGATCGGTTGACTGACTAGTCCGTTGGTAGAGGGTGAACTGGTCGACCGGTAGTTGAGGTGTTTTAAATAGTGGCGGTTGGCTAGTTTGGGTGAACTGGTCGACCGGTTAGTCAACTTGTGGGCGAACTGATTGGCTGGCCAATTGGTTGGTAAGGTGACGGATCGATTAGTAGTCAACTGGTGGTTTAGGGGAATTTTTGAATTTTTTATAAATAAACAGGTCGACTAGTCAATCAATTTTTTTTAATATAAAAGGCTTGAGACGTTTCAAAAGTCATTTATGTAAGTTTGAATTTATGTTCTATCTCTAGAAAATTCTCTTAAACACTAAGAAATTCAAAGGATTTCATAATCTAGTGTTAAAATTGACGGATTTAAGGACAAAATTCTAGAAATTTGAGGGAAAAGCTTTAGAAAAGAAAATTTTAAGAATTTTCTTGTAAGATTTCTATTTTTAGAAGTTTAATTCTTGGACTTTTCTTAAAAGGATTTGAGTTGGATTCAAACTAAAAGAAAAGGATTTTCACTGAAACTTTAAATGTAGAGTTAAGATGAACATGCATATATATATATATATATATATATATATATATATATATATATATATATATTTGTGAAATTAACTTGACACATGGTATAAATTGAGTTATAAGATAGTAAAATTGATGAAAATATTATGGATAGGTTGTGGTGAGTAATATGGTGAAATTGTTGTGAGGAGCGCTAAAGGCAATAAGGTGATCCATGGATAACGTTAGTGTTACGTGATGAGTTCGATTTTCTGTTAGTAGGCAAGAAGAATACCATGAATAAAATTTGAAATAAATGATATTATATGAAAAGTATTGAATATATTATGATTATATAAGGTGATATGATATATGTTATGAACATGAGTTTGATGACTTAGAGAAAAAAAAAATCTCTTAATAATAGAAAGACTTAATGAATATGATATGATTATGAACTTGATGTGAGATATGAATTGATGTGATATATGATATGAGTATGAACTTGATGAATTAAAGAGAAAGATATTTCTTAATGAATATATATATATATATATATATATATATTCATTGGATGGTTAAATCCTTTTAATTGACTTATTTTGATGATGTGAATTATGTGTTATGATTGTATGCTTGTATGTGAGTATACATGCATAGTAGGATCATAGAAAATGAAGGATGTGCTATGAGGTAGGATCACAGAAGAGGAAGGATATGATCCGAGACAAGGCTAGAACTATGGCTGGTCCCAAAGCTAGAGTGCCTTCACATGGGAAGGCATCCCTATTGACATACTTGTGATAGTATGGATATGATATAATATGATGAGATATGAAAAATTGAAATGGAGATTTATGCATTTTAACTTACTCATATTTATTGAAATGTTGAAACATCAAGATGATTATACACATTGTAATGAAATGAATATGAACCTCATTATGAGGTAATTGAGGAGAAGAAATGATGAAGATGATATCATAAATGACATCTATAAGTTGATTGAAACATATGAGATTATATTAGAAAGAACATCTATATGATGATTGAAATACATGAGAACTGATATGATAGAGTAGTGGTAAATGACTAAAAGCTTTGAATTATCTATAGAAAATGTGACTAGAAGTATAAACATATAGTACTTCTAGTAAATTAAAATTCACTGAGCTAGTGAAGCTCATACCCCAATATTTAAATAAAGTTCAAGTCATGGACAGGACTAGTAGATTCTTGACTTGACATTCAGAGTAAGTATCTAGGTAAGTCCTCGTGGTTGGCATCCTCATACAAGAAAAGAACAGAAAAGAAAAAGAAAAAAAGATTGACAAAATAAAAAAAGAAAGAAGAAGAAAAGAAAAAAAATAATAGATCATTGTATATTGTAAAATATTGAACATTTTTATGCATCAATATAGATTTTTATATCAGTGTTGCAAAGAAAGTTTTTATCACTTTTGTAAAAGAGTTGAGGCAAAAAAATTGTAATTATTCTCAAGTTATTAATGCAATAGTTGTTGCATATATGTCGTTCTTGGATTTAAAAAAGTGACATCACCATCTTGGGAAGGCCCGCGTGAGATGAGTCATTATAATTTTGGTATCAGACCTGTAGGATTATGATTTTGTAGACTACATAAAACAAATTGGTAAAGCGAAAGTATAAAACAAAAAATTTTATGTAGATCTAAAGAGGTCGAGTGGGCATGGTAGACCTAGAGTTAGGGTTATGGGACAGAGAGAGTGTGGTAGACCCTCTTTGTTTAGAAGAGAAGAAGTAGAAGTTGATGTTGAATTTGTGGTTCCTAAGATGGAACAGGTTGATAGTGCACCTAGTACTAGTGGTGCAGTGAGGAATTCTGGAGCTGAAAGTGATTAGTTAATAGAAGCTCTTACTCAGGCTCTTGATAGACTTAATCAGGCAGAGGGTAGAGTTGATAATCTATAGCATAGATTAGATTAGTACGATAGACTAGATCCAAATATTGTAGTAGATTATGTGAGGATTCCAGAGAGGCATGATGTTTAGAGGGGAGAGGGTGGATTTTGTCATGAGATTCAAGAATATTTTTTTTTACTAGATTCATTAAATTGAAACCCCCATCTTTTAGAGAATCTGAAAACCCAACTGAAGCTGAATTGTGGATTAAATGTGTAGAACGTTTATTTGGAGTATTACCTATAATTGATAGGGAGAAGGTTGCCTTTGCATCTTTCTAATTAGAGGCTAAGACTACTAATTGATATGATGATATTCTCTTTAGCCTGAGTATAGATTTAGCTCAACCTTTAACCTAGAGTAGGTTTAAGGAAGTATTCTTTGCTAAATAATTACCTGATGCATTTAGATATCAACAGAAGAGGCGCTTTATTTAGTTGAGGCAAAATGTGATGACTGTGGTGCAATATGATGGAAGATTTGTGGCCTTATCTAGATTTGTGCTTGAGTTGGTAAATATTGAGGAGAGAAAATGTAAGATATTTCTGGGTGGATTACACTTTGAGATACATTCTAGACTCTCTTACTTGAGGCATTCGAATTATGCTGTGTTGGTGGATATGTCACTTCAGATAGAGAATGACATAGTTGATTCTAGAAGATGTAGGGAATGGTTAAAGAGAAACAAGTTTAAGGGTACCAGAGATGGTAGTATGAGGATATAGGGAGGTCGTCCACCTCAGAGGGGTAGTTTATTTTCATAAGTACCCGTTATGTAGAGTTTGCAGAGACATGGTGGATCTGTGACATCGGTTACTCAGAGTTTTGTTTGGAGGAACCCATAGGTTTGGGATATAACCCACAGGAGGTGGAAGACTGAGTAAAGGTGGGAATGTGGTGGTAAGAGGAGGTGGTAGTGTTGTATCTGATAGAGAGAGTAGAGTATGTTATAAATGTAATCAAATAAGACACTTGGCTTAGGATTGTCCTACTGTGATTTGTTTTATTTGTGGACAAGAGTGGTCATTTATCAAAAAAATTGTGTTATAAAAGCTCAAAGTTGTTTTTATCTATGGTCAAGATGGAGATAGGAGTTTCGATTGTCCATTGAGAGTAAAACCAATTGAGGTAGTGAATACTATGAGAGTTGGGAGAGGTCAAACAGATAGGGGTGGTGGTGGATCAGTGAGTGGACGGGGTGGAGCTCAGGGTAGAGGAACAATTGCTAAGAGAGGACATGGTAATAAAACAAAGCCCAAAGAATGTAGAGTGTACGCACTGACCCAATAGGATACCCAAGCTAGAATATTAATTGATCGTAGTGCAACCCATTCTTTTGCATCCAATTCTTTTATGAAATCTATAGATGCATATATCAGTCCCTTTGTAATAATATAACTGTTGAGGTTCCTGCCAGAGTTAAGGTTGTGATCAGAAATATTTATCAGGGTTGTGTTATCATATAAGAGATAAAAAGTTTGAAGTAAATTTATTACCTTTAAACATGGTAGACTTTGATTTGATACTAGAGATGGATTGGTTGTCGGTGTATCATGCCTGGGTTTATTATTTTAGAAAGAATGTAATGTTTAGAATACCTGGGTAGGAAGAGTTTAGCTTTCAAGGAGAACGTAAGATACTTTCTAATTGTCTTATTCATGCCTTGATAACTAGCAAATGGTTGAGGAAGGGTTGTGAGGGGTATTTAGCTTATGTGGTGAATTCTAGTAAAGAAGGTAGAAAATTGGAAAAAATACTGGTGGTAAGAGATTATCCAGAGGTATTTTCAGAGGAATTATCTGGTTCACCTCCTAGTAGGGATTTTGAGTTCCCCAATGATTTGATTCCAGGTTTTACACCTATTTCTATAGCACCCTATAGAATGTCACCTGCCGAGTTGAGAGAGCTTAAGGTTCAACTTCAAGAATTGTTAAATAAACAATTCATTCGCCCTAGTGTGTCACCATGGGGAGCCCTAGTATTATTTTTAAAGAAGAAAGATGGTATAATGAGATTATGTATAAATTATAAACAATTGAATAAAATAACATTTAAGAACAAATACCCTTTACCCAAAATAGATGACCTGTTTGAAAAATTACAGGGAACTAAGGTATTTTCTAAGATTGATTTGAGATCAGGGTATCACAATTGAGGATTAGAGAAAGAGACACACCTAAGACTATTCTTAAGACATGTTATGGTCACCATGAGTTTCTAGTGATGTCATTTTGGTTGAGAGATGCTCCAACTTCATTTATGGATTTAATGAGTAGAGTGTTTAAACTCTTTGTAGATAAATTTGTGGTGATATTTATTAATAAATCCTAACGTATTCTAAGAGTGAGGAAGAATATGTGAAACCTTTAGAAATTATGTTAGAAATTCTTAAAAATGAGAAATTGGATGTGAAATTTTTTAAATGTGAATTTTGGCTGAATGAGGTAACTTTTTTGGGGCATGTAGTAATAGAAGATGAAATAGAAGTTGATCTTCAGAAGGTAGATCCAGTATTGCATTGGGAGAAACCAACTAATGTAACATAAATTAGAAGTTTCTTAGGATTAGCTAGATACTATAGGAGGTTTATCAAGAAGTTTTCAATAATTGCAACACCTTTAACCAGATTGACTAGAAAATAGGTGAAATTTGAATGGTCCGGTGAGTGTGAGAGGAATTTCCAGTTGTTAAAAGAGAAATTAACTACTACTTCTGTATTAGTACTTCATTTCGGAGATGAAGGATTTGTTGTGTATAGTGACGCTTCGCATCAAAGGTTAGGATATATATTGATGCATCATCGAAAAGTGGTAGCATATGCCTCTAGACAGTTGAAGAATTATAAGAGAAACTACAATACTCATGACTTAGAGTTAGCTACCATAGTATTTACTTTGAAGATTTAGATACATCATCTGTATGAAACCATTTGTGAAATATACACTAACCGTAAGAGTCTCACATATTTATCTACCTAGAAAGAGTTGAACTTTAGAAAGAGGTGATGGATGGAGTTAATTAGTGATTATGATTATACAATTTATTACCATCCATGAAAAACAAATGTAGTAGTTGATGCTTTAAATAGAAAATTAATAGGAAGATTAGCTACTATAGGTAGATATAGTGTGAATTTGATTGTAGAATTGAGTAGTATGAGGATAGAGTTGAAAGTAAATGAAATAGGAGGATTATTAGCAAACATGTTAGTGAAATCATCCATTGTAGAACGCCTTTTAGAAATGCAAGGTCAAGATGGGGAAATAGAGAAAAAGTGGGAAGTACTAAGTGGGAAACAATAAGAATTCAGAATCAGAGAAGATTGTATGATAGTATTGGGATATAGGATTTTGTGTTCCCAATGATGCTGAGATGAGAAAGGAGATATTGAGAGAGACTCATGATGCACTATACTCAATGCACCCGGGAAACAATATAATGTACAAGGGATTGAAATAGATTATTGGTGGTTAAGATTGAAGAGGGATATAGCTATTTATATTTTTAGATGTTTAGTTTGTCAACAAGTAAAATAAGAGAATAAACATCCAGTAGGTTTACTACAACATCTTCTGGTGCCTGAATGACCATGGGAGAATGTGAGTATGGACTTTGTTACTGCATTTTCCCGTACCTAGAGAGGTCATGATGTTGTGTGGGTAACTGTAGATAGACTGTCTAAGTTTTCTCATTTTCTTCTAATCAGAACTAGTTGGAGTCCGGAAAGGTTTGTTGAACTGTATGTGGCAAAAATTTTAAAACTTCATGGAGTACTATTGAACATAGTGTTAGATCGATTTTGTAGATTTACATCTCGATTTTAGAGAGGCTTTCAGAAAACTATGGGTATTCAGTTACAATTTAGTACTATTTTTCATCCTCAAACAGATAGGTAGACATAGAGAGTAATTCGAATACTAGAAGATATGTTGAGGGAAAATGTAATGAATTTCTTATAAAGTTGGAATGCTTACTTACCCTTGATAGAATTTGCATATAATAATCAGTTTCAAGCTAGCATTGGAATGGTACCCTTTGAGGCTTTATATAGCAGGAGATGTAAAACTCTTATATGCTAGGAAAAAGTGGGAGAAAGAAAGATCTTTGGTCCATAAATAATAGAATTAACAACTGAAAAGATTAAGTTCATCAGATAAAACTTTAGAGCAGCACAAAATAGGTATAAGAGTTATGCTGATAATAGAAGAAGACCTCTTAAATTCCAAGTAGATGATTGGGTCCATTTAAAAATATCTCCATGGAATAGAGTGTTGAGATTCGAGCAGAAAGGAAAGTTGAGTCCAACGTATATTGGACTGTATAAGATTATTGAGAGAGTTGAGCCAGTGGCTTACAGACTGAAGTTGCATCCAGAATTAAAACAGTTGCATAATGTTTTTCATGTTTATGTTTTACCAAGATATTTACCTGATGAATCCCATAACATTTCATATCAATATGTAGACCTTCAAGAAGACTTAACTTTTGTGCAAGTTCCAATAAAAAAATTAGACATAAAAATAATAAGTCTTATGCAATAAGGTCATTCCGCTTGTTTAAGTATTGTGGCGAAATCAAGATATTGAGGAAATCACATGGGAACATGAAGTGAGAAGGAGAAAACAATATCCCCAAATTTTTCATGATGTAGGTAAGAAAATTTTGAGGACAAAATTTTAATATTGTGGGTAGAATTGTAATATATGTACCCTTAATGTAAGAGTAAAGAAGTAAATCATGAAACTATTTTGCAATTAACATGCATGCATGCATGCGAATTGAAAAGTCGAGTTTGAAACATTTTTTTAGAAAGAAATTGCAAATTTTTTAATAAAAAGAATTGGAAAATATTAAAGATTGAAAGTAAAAATTTTAAATTTTGCAGAAAGAAGGGAATCGATCGACCAGGCATTCGATTGGTGACCCAGCCGGTCGACTGGTGGGTGACCGATTGGCTGACTGGTCGATTATTAACCAGTGGTTAAGGTATTTTGTTGGGAAACCATCTCAATGATGCCCAAGTTATAATCTTCCAAACACCCAAGTCTAGAATGACTTGTAAAGAAAAGATATAGTAACCAAAGCAAAAAAGAAAGATACAACAATTGTTATCGAGGTTCGGCAATAGCCTACGTCCCTGTGAGTCCATTTGAACTCTCTGCACTAAATCAATGAGTTCTTACAAGTTACAGCAACACCCCTTCAAGAATCCTCTAGTTCTTGAAGAATGAAAGAAGAAAAAAGAAAGTGATAAGGTCTTGAGTTCCCTAGACCTTTCCCCCTTAGAAATTCCACTTACAAGTCCCTTGAATCCCCTCTCTATGCTACTCTCTCTTTCTAAACCTCCAGCCTCTCTACAATGAGTCCTTCTTGTGTTTTGTGTCTTTGCACTCTCACACAATTCTCTCATTCACATGTTTTGTCACACTCACACTTGTGTCTTGTTGTTGTGTGTTCTCTTGTTGTGTTGAGATTGAATCTAGGTGACCCTTTATATAGTGCACCACTTCTTGAACCTATCTTGAATTCAATCTCCACCCTTAGATCTTGAGGACTAATCAACCATAGCCTTTGACCAAGTCTAAGTGATCCTGTGCATTTTGATCATGCATCCACGCACTTAACAAGAGAGGCTAAAAACTAGCCTTAGTGTGCCTTCAGGCCGCGGCCTAGAACAGGGCGTGCTACGGCCCGAGCCAGGGCTGAAAACATTCAACTTCTCACCTTTCTAGGTGCCGTGGCCTAGGGGAGGCTGAGCCACGGTGCACACCTCATCCAGGCATCCTCCATGCTGGGCGCCATGGCCTGGGAAGAGCTGGGCCGCGGCGCACACTGGTGTGCACACTTTGTACATGTTGAACTTCATTCTTCTTCTCCCGTTTAATCCTTTGACAAACTCCAACAATTTCTACCTTTGTCTAAGTGATTAAACCCAAACCCATTATGCAGAGAACTCAGGATCCAAACTCATCTTGAATCATCATTTAACCGACTCCAATCCTAAGAAGTTCAAGGCAATGATTGAACCTTCTTAGAGGTAGAACTTTGGTACCTAAATCTATTTAGGACTTTCTTTAGTGGCCATCTTGTCCACATGAATGCATCCTTCTGTAAGATTTTCCCGAATGAAATGATACCAAACATCCATGTGCTTTGTCCTCTCATAGAACACCGGATTCCTCCACAAGTGCCACACACTTTGGCTATCCGAAGACACCACCACCTGCTCTTTTAGGACCATCCACTCGTCCAACAACCCTTTGCACGACATAGCCTCCTTTATGGCTTCCGTAGCCGCTATATACTCAGCCTCGGTTGTTAAGAGTGCTACCACCGGCTGCAACTGAGCCTTCACATACTTCAGCAACCACTTTATCCCAAGCCAAAGCTCCTTTCCGGGATTACTCACAAATCCGCTAAGAACATCCATTACCTGAGAAATGTCGGGTCTAGTGCTCACCATCATGGACATAATTGATCTACTCGTACTAGAGTAAGGGACCATATCCATTTCCTTCTTCTCCTCATCCATTCCATGACATTGTTCATCGGAGAACTTAAAATGACCAACAAGGGGAATCTTCGCTGGTTTACCATCTTCCATAGAAAACTTGTACAACGCCTTTTCTATGCCGAAAGACGGAGAAACCTTCAACCCGTTTCTCTTCCTTTCCCGAATTCTTCTCATCTCAAGGATCTTTTGTTTAAGGCTAAGATCCTTCCTCTCGAACTCCTCACTGAGTTGAGATGTAAACCTTTCCATCCTCTCCTTGCTGTTCCGAACCAACAACATATCATTGGCATAGATAAGGATAATCACCACTTTCTCCACCTTGTGTCCAAGTGAGAAAGTTTCTATGAAATCTATGCCTTCTCTTCTCGTGAACCCCTTTCCCACTAGCCTAGCCTTATTTCGGACTTCATCTCCTGGAGGGTACCCTTTTTTGACCTTGTAAGTCCACTTACAATCCATAACTCTTTGTTTTCTTGGAATGTGCACCAATTTCCAGAAGTTGTTCTTCCTGAAAGAATTCATTTCTTCCTCCATAGCTAGCTTCCATCTTGGTGAATCCTTACATCCAATGGCATCAATGTAAGTCTCTTGTTCACTTATCTCTCATTCTGTCCAAGGAGCTGCTGCATCCGCAGCATCTGCAAACCCATTTCTCAAAGGTTGTCTGACCACCCTCCTTTCCCGGTCCCTTGTGAGCTGGTAGTCATTCTGACTTGCTACATCAACCTCTTCTAGTTCAGCCTCCTCTTGAGTATCCTGAGCATGGCCTTCATTAATGGTCTCTACCTGGTCCGAACCTTCTTGCCTTCCTTGCTCTACCTGAACTAAATTTTCCTTGATGCGATGCTCCATAAATTCCAGACTGGTTTGCTCACTAGCCCCTGCAGGGTTAGTTTTCTCCAAATAGGAAAATAACAATTCATTAAAAATAACATCCCTACTTATTATTAGTTTCATTCCTTTTGGTTCTGAGGACCACAACCTATACCTCTTAACCCCATCACCATACCCTAGAAATATGTTGGACGATTATCTACCTAAATAAATACGTGAATAATCGTACTTGTTTTACTTGCAAGTGCACAAGGTCAGTGGTAGCATAGTGTGCAAGTGCGAGATCATTTCCACGGGGATTGGTTAATTTCAATTTAGAATTAGTTTTTCGGAGTAAAAAGAGATACAATTGTTGGTTATGAGTTAATAATAAAAAGAACATAGGGCTGTGATATCCACCACTAATTACACTTTCCCATTAAGTAAGGTGCCAATGCTTTAGCCATATTATGAATATTTAATGGTTACCAACCTAAGGGCTTGGTCCACACCTTAGGCTATTGATCTCCATATGCTACGAGTTAGGTATGGCGTATACTCTAACTCTTTTCTCTCTTAAGAGATTTAGCATGGGTGTATACTGAGTTGTTCCTTAAGAGAGCATAAGGGTTGTGGAGATCGACAACCACACAGGACCTAGGGCTTGGTCCGCTTTTGGTTTCCCGTGTTGATTAACTCGAGAATCCGGTGTGGATATCTCTTGTTACTATTGTCGAACCCAGGACTCAATCATCCAAATTGATTCAACTAACTAATCCGTACCACATGCATACATTGATCATACACACACATATGAGGAATTTAAATACAAGCAGGTATTAATCAAGTTAAACATTCTAACACGGCTATACGCAAAGGTAATCAATGAATAAATATGTGGAAATGCATAACTAGGGCTACACATGCTAGTTAAACTAAACATTATAACCATAATGAAACAAAAACAGAAAAATAAAACCCAAAGAAGACTCGGGAGACGAGTCGTCAATTCCTCTCCTAAGCTTGTAACTTCAAGTTTCTAACAAAAGGTATACTTTCTGTGTTTTACAAGGCTATATATAGGGCTCTAAGGGTGCCCCGAAACCCTAATTTCCTATTTGAGATCCAAAGACTTCTTTCCATATCTAGCTCTGCTGCCTCTGGAGTGTGTGCGCTCGAGTGCAGATGTGCGCTCGAGCCTTCTAAGTCTGCGCTCGTGTGTTGTGCGCTTGATCACAAGGGAGGTGTGCTCCAGTGCACCTTGCAGGATTTGCAAAACTTTACTTTTCATCCCTTAAAGCTCTAAAATGTCATCTTTTTGCCCAAGCCCTGTGAAAAACACATAAAACATGAAAATGAAATAGAATCTACTAAAATAGATAAATAAAGAGACTAACAAGCATAAATTAAGGGGCTTAAATATGACTATTTAAGCACTTATCAAAATACACATTTTCTAGACCTTAGACTAAGTTTATCATCCTTTTGATGTGCAAATGCAATACATCCAAAAGTCCTAAGGTTGCTTAATTTAAGGGGTTTTCCACTCCACATCTCCATTGGAGTCTTGAGCTCTAAAGCTCTAGAGGGTGATCTATTTACCAAGTATGCAGTAGTAGACACAGCTTCCCCCCAAAAATATTTTGGTAAACCGGACCCAATTAACATGCACTTAACCTTTTCCATAAGGGCCCTATTCATCCTCTCAGTAACTCTATTTTGCTGAGGTGTTTTTACAACCGTTCTATGTCTTAGAATGCCATTTAATTCATAAAATTTATCAAAATTCTTATTACAAAATTCTAAGCCATTATCAGTTCGTAAAGCCTTAACTACCCTACCCGTTTGAGTCTCCAGCAATTTTTTCCACACCACAAATTTATTTAAAGAATCTAATTTATTTTTAAGAAAATAAACCCAAACCTTTCTTGAATAATCATCAATTAAAGACAAAAAGTAAAAGTTACCTCCTTGTGTTGGTATTCTTGCTGGCCCCCAAAGGTCCGAATGAATGTAGTCAAGAATGCCCTTAGATTTGTGCACTCCGATGTTGAAGCTGACCCAGTGTTGCTTCCCAAGAACACAACACTCATAGGAATCCAATTTCTCTACTTTGTCACCACCAAGTAGACCATTCTTGTTGAGAACTTGTAGGCCCTTTTCGCTCATACGTCCCAAGCGAGTGTGCCAAAGGGCTGCTTTATCCATCTCAGCTATCAAGCTTGCTACTTGATCCTCAATTTTTGTCTCTCCAATCATCTCATAGAGTCCATATTTTATTGCTACTTTGATCACTATCAAAGATCCTTTGGTCACCTTGATATTTCCTCCCTCTGGTTTGTATGAATACCCATGGAATCCAGCTATCCTAATGAGATCAAATTCCTTTTCAAATCCGAAAGATACCTCACATTGTGCAGCAGCCTTGTGACTCCATCAAACATCCTTAACTAGATGTCTTCTATCCTTCTCACTTGCCAAGAAGTGTAATTCCCTAAGAAAACCCTTCCATCATTGATTTCCTTAAGATTCTTGAACCAATCCTTATGAGGGCACATATGATAAGTGCACCCGGTATCCAAGATCCATTTCTCACTGCCTTGCCTCCTACTCACAGTTGAGCACACAACAAGAACATCGTCTTGCTGTTCTCCCTTGGCAATTGAAGCATCTCCATTCTTGGTATGGCTTCCTCCTCTCTCATCACACATCTTCTTCTTGCAATCTTTCTTGAAGTGACCCTTCTTATTGCAGTAGAAGCATCACTTCCCTCCAAACTTCAATTTGGAATGCGATCTCCCATGGCTCTGCCCTCTACCTCTTGATTTCTCTCGGTAGTTGCCATGAATGCTACTGCCATTCTGAGTTGCTGGCCTTCCTCTAACGAATAACCCTTCTTCACTTGATGCTTCCCTCATCTTGGCTTTGAAATCATGAGCCTTTATAGCATTAATCACAATTTCCTTGGTTAGTGTATCTCTTCTATATTCAATTACATTAATTAAACTTTCAAAATAATCAGGAAGAGAATTTAACAAAATAACAGCCAATTGTTCATCTGGGAACTTTATACTACAACTAGCCAAATCTTGAACTAGTTTGTTAAACGCATCAAGATTATCTTGCAACTCTTTATTAGGATCTATTTTAAAAGCAAAGATTCTTTTAAGAAGATAAATTTTATTAGGGAGAGTTTTGGTAAGAAACAAGTTATCTAGTTTCTTCCATATGATAGTTGGATCTTCCGAGTCTCCACACTCCCTTGTGGCACTATTCGACATGTGCAAGAAAATGTTGTTGTACTCCATCTTCTTCTCTCAATCCGCTGGTCTTCCGTGATACTTGCTGGAAAAGTGTCATCTTCTCCAATAACCAAGTCCAACTTCTGTTGCATAAGAACAACCTTGATCTTCCACTTCCAAAGGGCAAAGTCTCACTTTCCATCAAACTTGTCAACAATGAAATTTGAGCCCATCTTGCGGAGAAGATCCCTTGATTTGTGCAGCACCCACAAATGCTTTCCAACTTCTTCTAAAAGCTCAAGAACACGATCAAAGATTGATCTTAATACCATTCTTGAATCATCCTCAAGAACACGATATGATCTTGATCTTTACTCCGTTCTTGAATCACCCAAGAAGTTGATCTTTGATTCTTGGAGTCTTGACTCCGTCACCTTCTGTTCTAGCTTCGATACTCGCTATCCAAAGCTCCTCCGGCTCTGATACCACTGTTGGTGGTATCTCTTCCAGCTTTGATACCCCTATTGTGGTATCTCCTCTAGCTCTGATACCATTGTTGGGAAACCACCTCAATGATGCCCAGGTGATGGTCTTCCAAACACCCAAGTCTAGAATGAATTATAAAGAAAAGATACAACAACCAAAGCAAGAAAGAAAGACACAACAATCGTTATCGAGGTTCGGCAATAGCCTACGTCCCCGTGAGTTCCTCTGAACTCTCTGAACTAAATCAATGAGTTCTTACAAGTTACAGCAACACCCCTTCAAGAATCCTCTAGTTCTTGAAGAATGAAAAAAGAGAAAAGAAAGTGATAAGTTATTGAGTTCCCTAGAACTTCCCCCCTTGGAAATTCCACTAACAAGTCCCTTGAATCCCCTCTCTATGCTACTCTCTCTTTCTAAACCTTCAGCCTCTCTAAAATGAGTCCCTCTTATGTTTTGTGTCTTTGCACTCTCACACAATTCTCTCATTCACATGTTCTGTCACACACACACTTGTGTCTTGTTGTTGAGTGTTCTCTTGTTGTGTTGAAATTGAATCTAGGTGACCCTTTATATAGTGCACCACTTCTTGAACCTAAACTTTGATCAAGTCTAAGTGATCCTGTGCATTATGGTCATGCATCCACACACTTAACAAGAGAGGCTAAAAACCAGCCTTAGTATGCCTTCAGGCCGCAGCATAGAACAAGGCACGCTGTAGCCTGAGCCAGGGCTGAAAACATTCCACTTCTCACCTTTCTAGGCGCCGTAGCCTGGGGGAGGCTGAGCCGCGGCACACACCTCCTCCAGGCATCCTTCATGCTCGGTGCCGCGGCCTAGGAAGAGCTGGGCTGCAGCGCACACTGGTGTGCACACTTTGTATATGCTGAACTTCATTCTTCTTTCTCCTGTTCAGTCCTTTGACAAACTCCAACATATTTTAAATAGTGGCGGTAAGTTTGTTTGGGTAAACTGGTTGACTGGTGGGGAACCAGTTGGCTGGTAGTCGATAAGTGGTTTAGGGGTATTTTTGAAAATTTTATTTCATACATTTGAATTTTAGTTTTCTCTCTACGACTCATTCTCTCTCTAGAAAATTTTCTTAAACACTAAGAAATTCAAATGATTTCACAATCTTGTGTTAAAATTGATGAATTCAAGAACGAATTTCAAGAAATTTGAGGAAAAAATTTTTGGGAAGGAAATTTTAAGAATTTTGTCATAAGATTTCTATTTTTAGAAGTTTAATTCTTTGACCTTTCTTAAAAGAATTTAAGTTGGATTCAAACTAAAATAAAAGGATTTTCACCTTAACATTGAATGTAGAGTTAAGATGAATATGCATACATATTCATGAAATTAACCTTGCACAGGGTATAAATTGAGTTATGAAATAGGGAAATTGATGAAAATATTATGGTTAGGTGGTGGTAAACAATCTGGTGAAATTGTTGTGAGGAGCACCAAAGGCAAAAAAGCGATCCACGGATAGCATTAGTGTTACGTGGTAAGTTTGATTTACTATTAGTAAGCGAGAAGAATACAATGAATAAAATTTGAAATAAATGATGTTATATGAAAAGTATTGAATATGTTATGAGTATATATAAGTTAATATGATATATGTTATGAACATGAACTTGATGAATTAGAGAAAGAAATATCTCTTAATAATCGAAAGACTTAATCAATATGATATGATTATGAACTTGATGAATATGAGTATGAATTGATGTGAAAAATGAATATGAACTTGATGTGATATATGAATTGAGTATGAACTTGATGAATTAAAGATAAGGATATTTCTTTTATATATATATATATATATATATATATATATATATATATATATTTCATTGAATGGATAAATCCTTTGAATTGACTTCTTTTGATAATGTGAATTATGTGTTATGATTGTATTATTGCATATGACTATACATGCATAGTAGGATCATAGAAAACGAAGTACGTGATCTGAGACGGGGCTAGAACCATGGCTGGTCCCAGAGTTAGAGTGTCAATACATAGGAATACGTCGCTAATGACATACTTGTGATAGAATGGATATGATATAATATGATGAGATATGAGAAATGGAAATGTATGCATTTGCACTTACTCATATTTATTGAAATATTGAAACATCAAGATGATTACACAAATTGTGATGAAATGAATGTGAACCTTATGATGAAGTAATTGAGATGAAGAAATGATGAATATGATATCAGAAATGAAATCTATAAGTTGAATGCAATTTATGAAATTATATTAGAAATGACATCTGTATGATGATTGAAATACATCAGAATTGATTTAATATGAGAATTGGTAAGTGAACAAAAGCTTTGAATTATCTATGTAAATTGTGATATTAAATTTTGACTAGAAGTATAAAAATCGAGTACTTCTAGTAAACTGAAATTCACTGAGCTTGTGAAGCTCATACCCCAATATTTAAATAAATTTCAAGCCGTGGGCAGGACTAGTAGATTCTTGACTTGACATTTAGAGTAAGTATCTAGGTAAGTGATCTGGTTGGCATCCTCAGACAAGAAAAAAAAAAGAAAAGGAAAGGAAAGGAAAGAAAGAAAGACAAAAGAAAGAAAGAAAGAAAGAAAGAAAAAGAAAAAAAGAAAAAAAAGAAAAAAATAAACAGTTGTATATTGTAAAATATTGAACATGTTCATGCATCAGTGTAAATTTTTATATCGTTGTTGTAAAAAAGTTTATATCTCCTCTGTAAAAGAGTTGAGGTGCCTAGGATGGGTCGTTACAGAAACAGTAGGCAAGATGGTCTAGCGACTATGGAAGACATTTGGTGTTGAGCTTGTGCTTCCCTTACCATGTGGCACAAAAGGAGGTGATCCCTTTCTCTAATAAGAAGACCACTAGAAAGAAATGGAGCTTGGTCCTCCAAACCTGAGCTATTGTCCCCACGATACCTCTTCCTTCGTTTAGTAGGAGGAGGAGAAAGAACCTCTGAACTAGAAGGAGGCTGAGTAGCAGGTTGTTAGCTACCAAACGGAAAAGTCAATTCCTTTTTGCAAACATGGTTGTAAAAAGAAGAAGGTATATCAGTACAAGAAAGAGATAAAAAAATAAATTGCAAGTAAACCAAAAGAGCTAAAATAGTTGAAATTTTTTCTAGGTTTAAAGCAAACTATTAGGAGTAGCCCTGCTCAACCCATAATGGATAAGAACCTCCTTATTCATCAACTCGGAGATGTAGATGTGGTTGACACACATTCTGGCAATCAGATCCTCCTCCATCTTAGTTACTAGAGGGAGATCTATCTAAGTGTTGAAGGTACCATATTCCCAGTCTTGCCTGACAGGGAATCTATCTTTCGTGATGAACAAAGAAGAACCTCACCTTCAACTCATGGATAGATGATGAGTTCTCGATCACTATTCCTTTTAGTCCTCGTAGACAAAGTGTACCAATCGATATCTTGGAGCTTCTTAATAATATAAATACTATGGAATAAATTCATGGAAAATGGTACATTTCGGCCAAGTCTCATAAGGCTAACAAAGAAACCTATGGCCATCTTCATGGAGTTCGAAGGAACCTGGTTGGGAGCGATACTAAAGTAATTAAACACCGCAGCCATCTCTAGGTCCATAGGAAAATGGAATTCTACCCTAAAGAAGTCCTCATATATACACATCTCATAATGCGGCTCACCATGGATCAGGCTATATACATTCTCTTTATAAGTATGGAGTTGTATCTCACACTCCTCTAGAATACAATATTTACAACGAAAAAAGGCAAAGGATTTCAAGGAATATTGCACATATGTGACTCTGTAGTGTAATGGAAGTGGTCATGGTCTTGTGATTTTTTGGCACAGACCTCTTCCAAGGTGGGGACATTGTCCCCAAACTCTAGCCTAGGATCTACTTGGTCATTCTCATCAGACCTATGACTCAAGCTAAATAAGGTCCCTTCAAGAGAAAAGACCTCAATAATAGAAGAATGAGACATTGCGAAATAAAAAGAAAGATAGAATTTTTATCGAAAAAAGAGCAAAAAGCAACAAAGAGACCGGTTGAGTAGAAGGAGGACGAGGCCGGGCAAGAGGAGAATGAAGCTAAGCAAAAGCAGAAAGAAAATGAAGCCAAACAAAAAGAGGACGAGGTCGACTAGGCTTTGGATTCTCAAAATTTTGAAGAAGTGAAGTTGTGAGGAGCTTAAAGGCACTCCCCTATATATAGAATTTTTGAAGCCTAAAAAAAAGATAAAGGTACCTGGAGTAGCGCAACAGTCACATTAATCAGCTTAAAAATCACCTTAAAAAACATAAAGACCTTATTGGACAGTAAAACGGTACATGTGACGAGGTCCAAGTAGAAGTAAGAAACCATCTCGGTACTCGAACCAAAATAGGGTAAGCATCGAGGTAAATTATCACCTAAAGGACCTTAAGCCTGAATACCGACGTGAGAACTAAGAGCTCAAACCACCTCAACCTTAAGCTAGCCAAGTATCTTGATGGGAGCCAAGAGTTAAAACCACATCAACCCATAGCTAGCAAAGTACCAAGGTGGGAGCCAAGAGAGCTTAAACCATCTTGACCCAAAGCTAATCGAGTACTAAGCTGGGAGCCAATAGATTAAACTACGTCGGTCCAAAGCTAGTTAAGTACTGAGGTGGGAGCCAAGAGAGCTTAAACCATCTTGACCCAAAGCTAATCGAGTACTAAGCTGGGAGCCAATAGATCAAACTATGTCGGTCCAAAGCTAGTTAAGTACCGAGGTGGGAGCCAAGAGCTCAAACAACCTTAATCCAAACCTAGACAAGCACCAATGTTGGACCTTAGAGCTTAAACCACCTCGGTCCAAAGCTAGCCAAGTATTGAGGTAGAAGCCAATAGCTCAAACCATCTCGGCCCAAAGCTAGTTGAGTACCGAGGTTGAAGCTAAAAGCTCAGATCAACTTGACCAAAATAAGGCTAAGTAACGAGGTGGGTGTCCCAATTTCACAAGGGACCAACCACCTCGGCCCTAAGCTAGCTGAGTAATGAGGTGGGTGTCCCAATTCATAAGAGACCAACCATCTCAGCCCAAACAAGGCTGAGTATCGAGATAGGTATACTAATTTCACAAGGGACTAACCACCTCATCCCAAACAAGGTCGAGTACTGAGGTGGGTGTCCTAATTTCCCAAGAAACCAACCAGATCAGCCCCAAATCAGTTGGGAATTAAGGTGGGAGCCAAGAGCTCAAACCACCTCAGCCCAAAGCAAACCGAGTACCAAGGTGAGAGCCAAAAGTTCAGACCATCTCAGCCCAAACAAGGTCGAGTATCGAGGTGGGTGTCCCAATTTCACAAGGGACCAGCCATCTCTGCCCTAAATTAGCCAAGTACTGAGGAGAGATCCAAGAGCTCAAACCACTTTGGCTCAAAGCTAGCCGAGTACCGAGGTGGGTCTACTTATTTCATCCAAAAAAAATTAGATACACACAGAAAATTGAAACATGACTCAATATATAGAATCCAAATGCTTTTACTCTTTTAAAGTTGACTCAACTCCAAAGGTATGCGGGGTATATAATGTAGGTCAAATATTCCATCATACTAGAGAGTGACACTTCTCAATTACAAAGGTAAAATGGTAATCTATACCTCGCTTGAGCCTTATAAATACGGGCCCCTTAAGCAATATCATTTTTTAGAATCTCTTTTTCATTAACTTGCTCTCCCCACCACCTACTCTAACTTAAACATTGGAAGGCCTTCTTCGGAGTAAAACACTTTGAGTCAGCTTTCTTCACAGATACCTCAGACCTAACTATCACCGGATCAACTCAAATTAGTATATAACCAAGTGAACCAATCCAAACCAGACTCCAGTAACTGATCTGACAAGACTCAAGCAAGACCCAACTTGTTTTTGAGATAATTTTTTTTTAAAAATTGTGTTTTTTTGGATTCCATATAAATAGTCCAATAAGCACCAGTGCATGTATTGTACTGGCAAATAAGGATTAAGATCCTTTACAGTTGAGATCTTATTGAGTTATATTGTTGACTGTTGACTACCACGTCATTTCAAACCTTATCTGTTGGCATTTGTCTAAGGTTTAAGCAGGTCCCAACATGGTTCAAAGATGGTTAAATTCTAAACCAAGGGTGGAGAATTAAATTTCAGCAAGTTAGAAGACTGCACACATGTGTGTGCATCACTTTGGAGCAAGGTAAGGCTAGACGCACTAGTGTGCGCACTTCTGCACACAAGTAGAAGGGTGTGCGCACAGCTGGGAGAAAGGAGCAGCATCAGTGTGCACTGTGCCCCTCCTTCTCCAGCATTGCACCTTACAGAATGGGGACTCTAGGAACACACCAGCACCACACCGCGCACAGCCCAGCACCACACCGCCCAGTGTGCATGCCTCCAGGAACGTACCAGCACTGCACCGCGCATGCACCAGCACCTCACCACCCAGGAGCTACTCCAAGTGGACTCTGCCCAGCACCTCACCATGCCCTGTTGAGCACCTAGGTGCTAGGCAAAATGGTGCACACATGGACAGCCTGTTTCAAGCCCCTCTTAGATGCGTGGGTGCAAGGTTAAAACGCACAACACCACTTAGGAGTGATGGAGGGCCATGATTAAGTGGTAATCATGATCAAAGGGTGAGGATTGAATCTCAAGAATGACCAAGAAGTGGATGGCTATAAAAAGGGTCACCTAGCTTCTTTCTTATTAATTATTGTTGTGACATTTTGTAAGATCAAGTGTAATACAAGAGAGAATTGTGTGAGAGACATAAACACAAGAGGGACTCTTTGTAGTGAGGCTGGTTATAAAGAAGAGAGGTTAGTAGAGATTTGATAGAAAGCATTGTAATAGGTCTATCACATTCTCGTTCTCTTCTTGGTTTTTTCAAGAACTTGAGGTTTCTTGAAGGGGACTACTGTAACTTATAAGAACCATTTGATTTAGTGTAGAGAGTTTGGAGGAACTCACGGGGACGTAGGCACATTGCCGAACCTCGATAACAAATTGCTTGTCTTCTTTCTTTCTTTGATTTTTTATTCCTGTTTTCGATTCCAAATCTTTACAAGTCATTCTAGACTTGGGTGTTTGGAAGATCACCACCTGGGTATCTTGTCAAGGTGATTTCCAACAGTGGTATTAGAGCTTTGTACAGTAGTATCAGAGCTACACAGCTAGGTATCGGAGCAAGAACAAGAAGGTGACGGAGCCAAGACTCAAAGAATCAAAGATCAACTTCTTGGGTGATTCAAGAACAGAGTTAAGATCTATATCTGATCGTGTTCTTGAGGTGAATCAAGGATGGAGTTAAGATCAATATCTGATCATGTTCTTGAGGGTGATTTAAGAATGGTGTAAAGATCAAGATCTGATCGTGTTCTTGAGGTAGATTCAAGAATGGTGTTAAGATCCATCTTCGATCTGTGTTCTTGAGGTTGAAGAAAGCATTTGTGGGAAGTGCATAAATCAGGGATCTTATCCGCAAAAGATAGCTTCAAATTTTGGTATTGAGAATTTTGATGGAAAGGAAAATTTTTCCCTTTGGAAGCGGAAGATCAAGGAGGTTCTAGTGCAACAGAAAGTGGACTTGGCTCTTAGAGAAGATGATGCTTTTCCAGTAAGTGTCACAGAGGACCAGCAGAATGAGATGAAGAAGATGGATTACAGCACCATCTTCTTGCACTTATCGGATAATGTCACAAGTGAGTGCAGAGACTCGGATGATCCAGTTGTAATATGGAAGAAACTAGATGAGTTGTTTCTTGCCAAGACTCTCCCGGATAAGAGGTATCTTCATAAATGAATATTTGCTTTTAAATTTGATCCTAAAAAAGAGTTGCAAGATAATCTTGATGCCAAGATAAGGAGTGCATCAAGTGGTAAAGTGCTGTTCTTTAAAAGAAGGCCAGTAACTCGGTATGTTAGCAACCATGGCTACTACCGGGACAGAGCTAGAGAAGAGAGCCATTGAAGAGTGCACAACAACATGCATGGCTATTACCAGGATAGAGGTAGAGGAGAGAGCCATGGGAGAGTGCACAACAGCATGCATGGCTACTACCAGGACAGAGTTAGAGGAGAAAGCCATGGGAGAGTGCATTCCAAACTGAGATTTGGAGGGAAGAGTTGCTATTACTGCCATAAAGAGGGTCATGTCAAGAAAGATTGCAAGAAGATGACAAGGGATAGAGGAAGAAGCTATACCAAGAATTGAGAGGCTTCGGTTGCCAAAACAGAACAGCAAGATGGTGATGTTCTTGTTGTGTGCTCAGATGTGAGCAAGGGGCAAGAAAGCAGCGGGAAATGGATCTTGGATATTAAGTGCACTCATCACATGTGCCCTCACCAGAGTTGGTTCAAGAATTTTAAGGAAACCAATGATGAATGAGTTTTCTTGGGGAATGATATTTCTTACCAAGTGAGGGGCATGGGAGACATCTAGGTGAGGATGTTTGATGGAATGACAAGGCTGCTAGAAAATGTGAGGTATCTCCCTGATTTAAGGAGGAATTTGATCTCATTGGGGCAGCTGGATTCCATGGGGTATACATACAAGATAGAGGGAGGAAAGATCAAGGTAACCAAGGGATCTTTGGTAGTGATCAAGGCAGTAAGAAATGATGGACTCTATGAGATGATCGGAGAGACAAAAATCAATGATCAAGCAACAAGCTTGATGGCTGAGATGGATAGGGCAGCCCTTTGGCACACTCGCTTAGGATATATGAGCGAAGAGGGTCTGCAAGTTCTCAACAAGGATAGCCTACTTGGTGGAGACAAAGTAGAGGAACTTGATTTATGCGAGTGTTGTGTTCTTGAGAAGCAACACCGGGTTAGCTTCAACACCAGAGTACACAAGTCTAAGGGCATTCTTGACTACATTCATGTGGACCTTTGGGGATGAGCAAGGACACCAACACAAGGAGGTAACATTTACTTTCTGTCTTTAATTGATGATTATTCAAGAAGAGTGTGGGTTTATTTGCTTAGAAATAAATCAGATGCCTTGAATAAGTTAGTGGTGTGGAAAGGGCTGGTTGAGACTTAAATGGATAGAGTAGTTAAGGAGATAAGAATCGATAATGGCTTAGAAATTTTTAACCAAGAACTTGATCAATTCTGTAGGTTAAATGGCATTCTAAGACATAGGACGGTTATGGAAATCCCTCAGTAAAGTGGAGTTGCTGAGAGGATGAATAAGACCCTTATGGAAAAGGTTAGGTGCATGCTAATAGGATCCAGTTTACCAAAATATTTTTGGGGAGAAGTTGTGGCTACAACTGCATACTTGATAAATAGATCACCCTCTAGAGCATTAGATCTCAAGACTCCCATGGAGATGTGGAGTGGAAAACCCCCTGAATTAAACAACCTTAGAACTTTTGGGTGTGTTGTATATACACATCAAAAGGAGGATAAACTTAGCCCTAGATCTAGAAAATGTGTATTTCTAGGATATGGTGATGGGGTTAAGGGATATAGGTTGTGGTCCTTAGAAAAGAAGGGTATGAAACTGATTATAAGTAGGGATGTTATTTTTAATGAATTATTATTTCCCTACTTGGAGAAAACTAACCCTGCAGGGGCTAGTGAGCAAACCAGTTTGGTTTTTGTGAAGCATCGCATTAAGGAGAACTCGGTTCAGGTAGAGCAAAAGAGGTAAGAGGGTTCAGACTAGGTAGAGCCATAGGATGAAAGCCAAGCTCAAGAAACTCAAGAAGAGGCTGAACAAGAAGAGATTGATGCAGCAAGTCGGAATGACTACCAGGTCACAAGAGACCGGGAAAGAAGGCTGGTCGGACCACCTTCAAGATATGGGTTTGCGGATGCTGCAGATATAGTAGCTCCTTGGATAGAAAGAGAGATGAGTGAATAAGAGACTTACATGAATACCATGGAGTGTAAGGATTCACCAAGATGGAAGCTAGCTATGGAGGAAGAAATGGATTCTTTGAGGAAGAACAACTTCTAGGAATTGGTGAAAATTCCAGGAAAGTAGAAAGTTGTAGAATGTAAGTGCACTTACAAGATCAAAGAAGGGTACCCTCCAGGAGATAAAGTCTGAAACAAGGCTAGGCTGGTGGCGAATGGGTTCACAAGAAGAGAAGACATAGATTTCATAGAAACTTTCTCACCTGGACACAAGGTGGAGAAGATGGTGAGTATCCTCATCTATGTCGATGATGTGCTATTGGTTCAGAACAATAGGGAGAGAATGGAAAGGTTTACATCTTAATTCAGTGAGGAGTTCGAGAGGAAGGATCTGAGCCTTACACAAAAGATCCTTGGGATGTGTATAATCCAAGAAAAGGAGAGAAATCGATTGAGGGTTTCTTGGGCAATGGGTGTTCTCAGCAGATTTGTGAGTAGTCTTGGAAAGAAGCATTGGCTTGGGATAAAGTGGTTGCTGAGGTATTTGAAGGCTTAGTGGCAGCTGGTGGTAGCACTCATAAAAACCAGGGCAGAATGCATAGCGGCTATGGAAGCCATAAAGGAGGCTATGGGGTGCAAAGGGTTGTTGGACGAGTGGGAGGTCCTAAAAGAGCAGGTGGTGGTATCTTTGCATAGCCAAAGTGAGTTGAATTTATGGAGGAATCTAGTGTTCCATAAAGGGATGCAGCATATAGATGTTCGGTATCATTACATTCTGAAAAATGGTACGAAAGGATGCATTCATGTTGACAAGAAGACTACGGAGGAAAGTCTTGTAGATTTAGACACCAAGGTTCTACCTCTAAGAAGGTCCAATCATTGTTTTGGACTTCTTAGGAATGGAGTCGATTGATTGATGACTCAAGATGAGTTTGGATCCCGGAGCTCTCTGCAAAAATGGTTCGGGTTTAAACACTTAGACAAAGGTAGAGA
Source organism: Bretschneidera sinensis (assembly GCA_023935145.1). NCBI lineage: Eukaryota > Viridiplantae > Streptophyta > Magnoliopsida > Brassicales > Akaniaceae > Bretschneidera > Bretschneidera sinensis. Next base: position 76,354,255 of record CM043701.1, on the reverse strand, counting down.
TTATTGGTATTTGTCTAAGGTTTAAGCAGGTCCCAACATGGTTCAAAGATGGTTAAAGTCTAAACCAAGGATGGAGAATTAAAGTTCAGCAAGTTAGAAGATTACACACATGTGTGTGCATCACTTTGGAGCAAGGTAAGGCTAGACGCACTAGTGTGCGCACTTCTGCACACAAGAAGAAGGGTGTGCGCACAGCTGGGAGAAGGGGGCAGCATCAATGTGTGTCGCGCCCCTCCTTCTCCAGCACCACACCTTGTAGAATAGGGACTCCAAGGATGCACCAGCACCACACCGCGTACAGCCCAGCACCGCACCGCCCAGTGTGCATGCCTCCAAGAACGCACCAGCACCGCACTGCGCACGCACCAGCACCTCACCATCCAGGAGCTATTCCAAGTGGACTCTGCCCAGCGCCTCACCACGCCATGTTGAGTACCTAGCCGCTAGGCAAAATGCTACACACATGGACAGCCTATTTCAAGCTCCTCTTAGGTGTGTGGGTGTAAGGTTAAAACGCACAGCACCACTTAGGAGTGATGGAGGGCCATGATTAAGTGGTAATCATAATCAAAGGGTGAGGATTGAATCTCAAGAATGACCAAGAAATGGATGGCTATAAAAGGGTCACCTAGCTTCATTCTTATTAATCATTGTTGTGACATTGTGTGAGATCAAGTGTAATACAAGAGAGAATTGTGTGAGAGACATAAACACAAGAGGGACTCTTTCTAGTGAGGCTGGTTGTAAAGAAGAGAGGTTAGTAGAGAATTGATAGAAAGCATTGTAATAGGTCTATCACTTTCTCATTCTCTTCTTGGTTTCTTTAAGAACTTGAGGTTTCTTGAAGGGGACTGTTGTAACTTGTAAGAACCATTTGATTTAGTGCAGAGAGTTCGGAGGAACTCACGGGGACACAGGCACATTGCCGAACCTCGATAACAAATTGCTTGTCTTTTTTATTTCTTTGATTTTCTGTTCCTGTTTTCGATTCCAAATCTTTACAAGTCATTCTAGACTTGGGTGTTTGGAAGATCACCACCTGGGCATCTTATCAAGGTGATTTCCAACATTATCATGGTTAGTTATGTTGTTGACGTGACAATCCAATTCACCATCAACAACACAATTGAATTGAATCCTAACTACAAAGGATCTTGGTCCAGCATATAAATTTCAGTTTTTTAGCACATAGAAAGGCTAGATTTGATAATGAGATCTTCAATTTAATCTTTCCTTTAAACGTCTTGCATAAAGTATATTACTTCTAGCTCTAATATTTAGGTGAAATCTATACAATATTGTTTTATATAGAATCTACATAAATGTTAGAGAAAAGAGTAATACACATTGTATATTGAAATATTATAATATTTTCATGAATTCTTCTTTATAAGTTAATTTTATAATTATTTGGGTAGCTTGTTAATCCAACACTAGTGAACAACAAAATCATTTTTTTTCTTTTTCCTAAAAAGAAGAAGATGAGAGGACCATCTATACTGTCATGATTTTTTATTATTCTCCCTTTTATAATTTTATAGCATGGATATTCCTCTTTTTCTTATTCTCCTTTTTATTTCTTTTGTTCCAAATATAAGAACGAGCCACGTGCATGGCCCGATGATGAGACTATGGTCTCAAGATACTTGAGTTGGATGAATAAATGAAGTGGAACTTGATTTTGAAGGAAAACTAATTACACGAACCCAATCAAACCTCAAAATCATACAAAAAAAAATTGTAAAATGACTTGTTGGCTTAATTGATTGGCTAGTGTAGCTGACTGACAGCCAGTGAGACCCACTGATCAGTTAATGCGAGGAATCCTCTAATTTTTTCAATTTGATTCTTTGAGATCCCATTTCCCTTTATGCAAGTTTTTACTTGATTTCCATTCAAAAAGATCATGGAACATCTTCATTGTCTATCAAAATTTTATTCCGATTTTGATTTTGTATTGATTTTATTCTAAGAATAGTTCGAGAATATAATACATAAATTGATCTTTGTAGCTTGCACACTTTGTGGTTACTAACACTAGATGTAAAACCTTTTGGTTACTTAATACATATCTTCTTCTATGTTGCCATTGAGGAAAGCGATTTTAACATCCATTTTTAATATCTCATAATCATAGTGTGCAACTATGGTGAGCAAGATTCTAATGGACTTAAGCATGGCTATAGGAGAAACAGTTTTATCAAAGTCTACTCATTGTCTTTGTTTGTAACCTTTCCCTACTAGCCTTGCCTAAAGGTCTCTACCTTTCCATCAACACTCCTCTTTCTTTTATAGACCCATTTGCAACCAATAGGCACTTGTAACGACCCATCCTGGGTTGGCCACCCCCGAGACAGTGTCATCACATTTTGAAAATCCCAGCACGACACATATATGCAATAATAAAAAAAACACCAATAGAAATTTCTTTATATCAATCTCAACCCTCAATAAGGGAGATACATCAATATGATATTAACTTAACATAATATATAGTGTAAAATGCATGAACATTTATAAATAAAATTTTTTATTTCATTTTCTCTTTTCTCTGAGGATGTTGACACATACGTGACTTACAGATAATTATTTCGTCTGAACCTCAACTCACCAAACTACTTGTCCTATTTGCTACCTGAAATCATTGTAAAATGAGGGATGAGCTTCATAAGCTCAGTGAATTAAATTTACTAAAAGTACTCAATCTGTATAAACAGACCTTTAATATTTAATCATTTATTTCTCATACAACTTAATGCTAGCATTCTACTATCGCTACACATATCATAAGTCTTATTCTCTATCAATCTCTTCTTCTTATTTGTTGTTTCACCTTAAGACCATCAATTGTCTCATAATTACCTCGTAATGAAGTTCACAACGTAAAGTCTGATGTTTAAATAATTACTATCACCTTATACTTATATGTCTTTTCTCACTGTAATTGTCTCTCTGTGTGAGACTCATCCATCTATAAATAAATTTAAACTAACACACTACACATCAGTATTTTAATAATGCAAGCAATAATTAAAACAGATGCAATGCATGAATTATTATTATGGGAATGTCTTCCCATATGTCGACATGTTTTTATTATCTTAGACCAGCCACCTCCCAGTTATTTTCTTTACAGCTTATCCCAGCTGCCACAGAATTCATTTCCAGCATATACTGGCTGTCATGGTCTCCCTTTTAATTTCAGCCTATACCGGCTGTCATAGTTTTTTAATTAGACCAACCCCTTCCCAGTTCTTTTCTTTTATTTAATGCATATGCTTATGAATAATGATATGAATTATGCATCTGAACAATGATATAAAAGAAAAAAAAACTTTAATTCAAATATTTTTATTCTTATTTAGACCGACTGCCTTCCTGGTTCTTTTAATCTCATTAAACCGACTGCTTTCCCGGTTCTTTTATTCTTATTAGATCGGCTGCCTTCCTAGTTCTTTTATTCTCATTCAGATATGAGTATACATATAAATAATAAAATAAAAACAAGCATGTATTCAGACTAGCTATCATGATTTTTCTCAATTTATATAAAAATTTTCATTAAATTCCTCTCATCCCAAATCACACCAAATCATCCATCAAAGTTTGTCAAGATTCACTAAATTTCATCTCCTCATAAATCGTATCAAAACATCAACCATAGCTCATCAAGAATTCATTTATCACCATTATTATTAAATCAACTCATTATTCTAATAATATTTATTCTCACATAATAATTTTTTCTATGTGTCCAATATTCATAACATATCTATCAACCAAATCTTTATCTATCACCAAAACATATGCTAATAATTAAATTTAATATTATCACTAGATATTTCATTTTTTATTTAGACTACTTAAAGTAAATCCAACTCACCATGTAGCACTTAAAACTACCCGTGGATCACCTCTTTGCTTTTCTCGTTCCTCTCAGAATTTCTCCCGGTTGTTGATCATCAACATCTTACATCATATTTATATTAAGTTTTTAATTTATTCTTCAATTCGTTATAAACTACACCCTTTGAAAATTTCCACTTTGAAATCGGGAAAATTTCATGAACACTAAAAATCCAAAAATAAACATTACGAGTATTACAACACTATACCTTCAGGAGGATTAACCAAAGTCCATACTTAATTAGAATATATAGATTCTATTTCAGATTTTATGACTTCAAGTCATCTTTTCGAATCGATGTTTGACATCACTTCCTTGTTGTTTGTATTTTTCAATAAGGTGTACCTCTATGTCACTTTCTACGAGATACTGATATCTCTCTAGTGCTCTAGGTATCATGCATGATCTACAAGAGGTTATGTTACAAGAGACTTTATTACAATAAGCTCCTCAAATCGATCATTGTCGATTTGTGGTTCTTGAGACAATTCTTCAACTTCTATTTTACTCCAACTGCTCCCTTCGAGTACAAACTTTTTATCTATAAAGGTAGCATGTTTAGAGACAAACATCTTTTGTTCACTACGAAGATAGAAATAATACCAAAACTTTCTTTGGGATATCCCATAAATTTACACTTATCAAACTCTGCTTTCTAATTTATCTGTAACTAATCTCTTGACAGAAGCAAGACAACATTAAATCTTAAGATGCTTAAGACTAGGTTTTCTAGCTTTCCACATATTATATGGTTTCTTAGGTACAAACATAGAAGGGACTCTATATAACATATATTTGACAGTTTTCAAGGCATAACCCTATAATGAAATTGGAAGATTGGTGTAACTATTCACCAATCTTACAATATCCAACACGGTTAGATTTCTCTTTTCGGACACATTGAGCTTAGGTGTTCTAGGAGGAGTCCACTGTGAGAGAATTCTATTCTCCTTGAGATGAACCAAAAAATCATTTGTCAAGTATTTAACTCCTTGATCACATTAAAGAACTTTGATTCTTTTACCAAATTATTTTTCTACTTCATATCTAAATTCCTTGAACTTTTCAAAGGGTTCAAAATTATACTTCATAAGATACATATACCATAACCTTAAATGGTCATCGATAAAGATAATGAAGTAAGAATAACCATTCCTGGAAATTGAGTTTAGTGGCCTACAAACATCAGTATAGATTAATCCTATTATATTAATAGTTCTTTCTCCTTGTTTACTAAATGAAGTTTTGGTCATTTTACCCATGAGACAAGATTCATATATTGGGTATGACTAAAAAGTCAATGGATCTACCTTTAGCCAACTTGCTAATCCTACTCTCATTAATATGACCAAGCTTGAGATGCTATACATAGTAAGGATTAATGTCATTTGTTTTTATTTTATTACTTTGTTGTTAAATATAAAATATTTTACCATCCAATTATAGATGGTAAAACTAAGTAATAAGTCTCTCCAGTTAACGTAACAATACTTACTCCATTTTCAAGGCAAAGCTTGACTTCTCTTTTTCTTAGCTTCATGTTTTTTCTTAGCAGTTGCAACCTTTAGCAAACATGAGAAGCACAATAGAAGCTTCTTTAACTAATAAGTTAATTTCAACAAGTAATAACTTGGACATTCCTTCCAAAGGTTTATCCTTTAAACTTGCAAGGTAATCTTTGTAGTTTCTCTTCCTTTATCCATCTTTGACACAGTGGAAGCATTGTCCCTTATCTCATTTGGCTTTTGTTGGATGATTATTTACTTAAATAAATATGCAAATAACTGTACAGTTTTATTTACAAGTGCACAAGGTCTGTGGTAGCATAGTGTGCAAGTGCGAGATCATTTTCCACAGGGATTGGTGAATTTCATTTTAGAATTAGTTTCTTCAAATTAAAAAGAGAGAAATAGTAATTTGATTGTGAGTAAATAACTATAATGAGATCATAGGGCTACGATATCCACCACTAATTATACTTTCCCATTTACTAAAGTTTCAGTGCTTTAGCCTTATCATGAATATCTAATGGTTGCCAACCTAAGGGCTTGGCCCACACCTTAGGCTATTGATCTCCCTATGCAACAAGTTAGGCATGGTGTATACTCTAACTCTTTTCTCTCTTAAAGGATTCAACATGGGTGTATACTGGGTTGTTCCTTAAGAGAGCATGAGGGCTGTGGAGATCGGCAACCACACGGGACCTAGGGCTTAGTCCGCTCCCGGTTTCCCATGTTGATTAACCCGGGAATCCGGTGTGGATATCCCTTGTTACTAATGTCGAACCCAGGACTTGGTCATCCAAATTGATTCGACTAACCTATTCATACCACATGCATACATTGATCAGGCACATACATATGAGGAATGTAAATACAAACAGGTATTAATCAAGTTAAATATTCTAACAAGGCTATAACAAAGATAATCAATGAGTGAATATGTGGTAAAGCATAACTAGGGCTTCAATCAAGCCCTATAGGAGTTTAGTTACACATACTAAGTAAAGTAAACATGTTAAACATAATTAAATAAAAACAGAAAACTAAACCGAAAAAGACTCGGGAGACGAGTCGTCAATTCCTCTCCTAAGCTCTCTACTTCGAATCTAGAACAAATGTGTGTTATGTGTTTTACAGGGCTATTTATAGGGTCTTCATGGTGTCCTGAAACCTTAATTCCTTTTTGGAGTCGGAAGACTTCTTTCCATATTTGGCTCTGCTGCCTCTGGAGTGATTGCGCTCGAGTGCATGTGTGCGCTCGAGCTTTCTTCAAGTGCGCTCGTGCTCTTTTTGAGCTCAATCTCAAGGGAGGTGCACTCGAGTGCACCTTGCTGGATGGCAGAACTTGACTTTTGCTCTTAAAAGCTCTAAATTATTATCTTTTTGTCGAAGTCCTGTGAAAAACACATAAAACACGAAAATGAAGTAAAATCCATAAAAATAAATAAATAAGGAACTTAACAAATGTAAATTAAGGGGCTTAAATATGACTATTTAAGCACTTATCACACCCCCAAACTTACATATTGCTAGTCCCTTAGCAATACAAAATTAAAGACTATGTTAGAACAAAAATTAAAGATAAATTCATTTCCATGATACTCAAAGATTTGGGTTGCACATAAAACTATGATAACCGTTCATGAGTAAGCTTAAAATAAAAACACATTTTGGATTGCAAAAGGACTTTCAAAAGTTTTAAGTTACTTACCTAAGGTTGGCTTAAGGCATCCTAAGTTTGATTTGTGTGTGATGATTTAGCACATATAAGATGGGGCTTCCACTTAATTTTAGCGTATAGGGTTTCGATGTCCAAACTTTTATCGAATTCCTTATCAAAGAGAACAAAAGTGGCATAATACTTGCTTTTTTTTTCTTTTTCTTTTTATCATGCGATCTTTGCCATGTTAAGTTCTATCGAGCTTTCTGTTTGACCCTTGTAATGAGTGTTTAGACAATGACTCCCAAACCAGATGGTTTTAGGGTATTAGGTGTAAAGACACCCCTAAGAACTTACTAACTTGAATGAAAAAGGCTACAGAACTAACTGGTATTTTTATCATGCGATCTTTGCCATGTTAAGTCTCATCGAGCTTTCTATTTGACCCTTGTAATGAGTGTTTAGCCAATGACTCCCAAACCAGATGGTTGTAGGGCATTAGGTGTAAAGACACCCCTAAGGACTTACTAACTTGAATAAAAAAGGCTACGAAACTAACTGGTTTTTATAATTCTTAATGAAATTCCCACATTTTGACGTGAACACTCTATGCTTACTGAGGCAAGAGGCCCAGTTATTCAGTGGAAAGTTTTTACTGATCATTAGAAGCTTTTTTTTTATCACTTTTTTTTTTGCATGATGAACTTTTTTCTTTATTTTTTTCTTCTTTATTTTTCTTATGCCAAAGTGTTCCTTTCAACAAGTTATCCGATTATAGTTCGATTATGGAAACATATACAAGAGAATTATATGTCATACCCCACACAAATGCGTGTTAAATGTGCTCGTGCAAATTTGGATCAAACTCGTGAATTCTTAGGTGCCTTGAGGTAGATAACTAAACTTTGTAAAATTCCCATTGCAAGACTATGTGTTCTAGCTTTTAAGCTTACTAATGAAATGTTATCAAATTTTTAAATCAACCAAATTTTTTGTTTTACCAAAAGAACATGCATTTATCTTTTCTAAAAAAAAACTAGGACTTAGTGCGTGCATGTGTTTCAAGTGTGTGTGATAGTATCTAGTATCTCTCACTACCCCCAAACTTAAAATACACATTGTCCCCAATGTGTGTGGCATGGAAAGATCTGACTTGAGAGATGGAGAACTCGGTTTCTTGCTTGCTTGCTTGTTCGCGCCCCCAAACTTGAATTGGATGCACGCACTGAGTACCTAACAAAGAAAAATAAACGTTGTGCCGGAAAACAAAATACGCAATCTAGACATGTAAATATAATTATAACTAAAAGAAAAGTACTAAAATGAAAAGGATATGTTTAGGGTGCCTCCCAGGAGCGCTAAGTTTAACGTTTTCAGCCAAATGGGATATCCTCTCACTGCTGATCAGTTGTAGGTGCAGTCGAGAAGGTACTGGGTACAGGAGGTAAGCAGTCAAAGATGTCCTGTAACATCGCCTCCTGTCGTGTGAACTGTGTCTCTAACCCATCGATCCGCTGATGGATCAAACAGGCCACCTCACGATCCTTCCGATGGATGTCGGACAGCTCACATCGGAAGAAGGATAGCTCATCCAAAAGATGCCGATACTCTATGGAACCCATAGTTTGCTGGTCCTACTCCTATGAAGGGCTCACTGGTGGATGCTCAGCCTTCATCGGATCATCCGCTATAGGCTCGACGGGTGGTATTTGTGCCCGTGGTCATCGGGGCATGTGCGACTGGCTGAGGCTCCACTGGGCTTTACCAAAAAAAGGGTGGTCGATAACCGGGCCATCTATAGAGGATCCCCTCAGCCCCTTCTTCTTGAATTTATGACTAAGCAAGAAGGGGAAAGGAAGACCCCAAGCATTAGTTGTGGTTATCTGCAGGTTATGCACCCTATCCCAGAATTTGTGTATCTAACTCCATATGATTGCTGGGATGGAGTACCAGTGACCTCGGTGGAAAGTGTAGAGAGCTTACAGAAACTGATCCCGCCTCTGTGTCTTGTGCCCCAAAGGGCACACATTACACTGAAGGACTAAGTCGATGAACCATAAGCTGGGAGGCAACCTCGATCGGCTCTCCGCATTGTTGTGGCGGTCGGCGTACTGACCCGCACACATATCTTCAATGGCGTGTGGGAGAGGGAACGAGTCAGGTTGCTCCTCTATGTGGCTGTCCTCCGGTGGAGACTCATCATAGCAGTGTAAAGAGCTGGCTATGTTAGTGGTCGTCAGTTCTACAAATCGGCCCTAGACTGAAGAAGATAAGATCTCTGGCCTGGTGCAGTCATAGGTCAGGTTTTCGTAAAAACTGACCACGAATCGAGTGTATGCCATCGAGCAGGCCGGCTTGAATAGCCACTTGAGACCCCGACTCTTGAATTCTTGGACCATCCGCCTTGTGGTTTTCAAACTCTTAAACTCTTCTTCCACATTGAATATTGTCTCGAACAGTGAGTTTGAGGAAGTAGTTGCGACTTTTCATAGTCAAGATGCAACTGCTGACATTGTGAGACTTAAGTTCTTTCCTTTCGCTTTGAAGGATAGAGCTAAGAGTTGGTTATACTCACTGAGACCACGATCTATTGGGTCGTGGACTGAGATGACTCAGATTTTTTTTAATAAATACTTCCCCCAACATAAGACTAATGCTCTAAAAAGGCAAATCTCCACCTTTGCACAAAAGGATAGCGAGACTTTGTATCAGTCTTAGGAGAGATTTAAGGAGTTATTGAGTATGTGCCCTCACCATGGGTATGAGAGTTGGCACTTGGTAAGATATTTTTATGAGGGACATACATATAGAGAGCTCCAATTTGTAGAGATGATGTGTAATGGTGAATTCTTGGAGAAAGATCTGATGAGGCCATAGAGTACCTCAATGAGCTTGTTAAAAAAGCTCACACTTGGACTGGACCTAGTGCTACTGAAAGCACAAATAGGTCACAACCTATAGGGCACCTAAATGGTGGTAGAATTTACCATCTTAGGGAAGAGGATAACCTTAAGGCCAAGGTCAAGATGCTCACTAAGGAACTAGAGGTGTTAAAGACTAAAAGCTCAAAGCCAACACACGTAGCTAATCATGCAAAATATTTTGAACCATGTTTTGTGTGTGGCGGGGTAGATCATCTCGCCTAAGAGTGTCCCACATTTGTTGATAACGTAATGCCTTAGGCATGTACAAGAAGCATTTGGCACCCATCTCTGATACTTATAATATGGGATGGCAAAAATCACCCCAATTTCAGCTGGAAGTCTGAAAACCAACAGCTTGCTCAACCCCCTGCACCATATCTTGAACCATATCATGCACCTGTATCTTCTAGGAGTTGTTAAGAAGACACTTTACATGCTTTTATTGAGGCACAGAGTAAGACTAATCAAAGACTTCAATCTTTAATTACGCAGGCTGTTGAAGAAAATAAAGAGATAAAGAGCCAAGTGTCCAAGTTGATGAGCTACTTGAGTGTGACTGAGCGAGGTAAGTTCCCTTCTCAAGATCAGTCCACACCCCATGGTCAACACCTAGCGCAGTAGAATATAAAGGAGGTGAATTGCATTGAGACACTAAGTGGTAAGTTATTACACATCCCAACAACGAAAAAATCAGAGGATGTGGATGAAACCCACCAAGCATACATGATTGACTGATTCATGGAAAAGATATAGCACCTTAATCCATTAGAGTCCACCCTCACCCATGGCTTCACAAGAGCATATATCAAGCCAAAATTTGGATGTTACTGATGACATCCTTGAGGCCTCTCCAAAGCATACAAGCATCGAATTTGGCAATGAAGCAGTGGCTGGTGCATTTAACCTATGTTTGTCTAGGAGGGAATAAGAGCGTCTGGCTGAAGACGTAAAACTTAGCACTCATGGGAGGCACCCCATAGCACTTGGAAAAGAGTTTCATTAAATTTCCAGAATTACCTGTACAGATCAAACATCTTTGCAAATTAAACTGTATTGATGCAAGAAGAAACAGGAGATGAGCCATATATTCTTAGAAAGATCCGGAAGTCTATTTTCTGGAGAATTTTACGGCTCGTCAAAATGATTTTCCTAGAGAAAGTTATGGCAGTTTTAGTAGACAAAGGTCAGGCTTCCAGAACAGCCCCAGCCAGCACTGCAGTGCTTCTCAGCCAGCACCGCGGTTCCTAGAACCTCCAGATCTTGAACCATCAGCCAGCACCGTAGTGCCCATAAAGGAGCACCACAGCGCGCACACATTTTTCTTCTCCGAGCTTTGACCTAATTAGGATTTTAATGACTTTTTAAACCCTAAAACACCCTTGGACCTTGTGTATTATAAATAGACCACTTAGGGTTTGATATTATTATGATTAAAAAACATCTTTTGGAGAGGTCGTAGGTCGGGGAAAACATCATGAAGGCTGCCACACTCTCCCCCATGGCCAACTAATGTTCAAGCAAGGCAAAGGGATGAATCCCTAGGTTTAGTTATTCTTATTTTCTAGTCTTGATTCATTGTAGTTTGGATTTATTATCATTAAACATTGTTATGATTTACTTTTTAATCTAATTAGAAGATTTCCCCTTAATCCGGTGATTGCATCTTTCTCCCCGATATAAGTCTAGTCATGCTCTTCTTATGTGATGTTGTTGAGGTGTGACTGAGTTCGGTAGATTTCTCTTATAGATTTGTCCATTAATGTGGTATTGTCATTATGATATATTGTTGTTTCTTGATAATCTATAAGTTAGGTCATGTGTGCTTGAAAGAAAAGAGTATTTCATAACAATTACATTAGGGTTTATATATGGGTTTTAATTGAATATTTGTCGATTGCTTGTTTGGGATGTGAAACTTGCAATCGAGATAAAAACAACTGAATCAAGAATAGAATAAGGCAACGAACCTAGGGAGGATTCCTGGACCCTTGTTGTTCTCTATTATATTTACACAATTATTTCACACTACTTCAAACTCAGATTTTCTCATTTAACTTTTATCGTTCGTTTTAAGGTTTTCACTTTCTCTTGTAGTTAGTTTGTCTCCCTGTGGAATCGACACCTCAAAGCCGTGCTATAACTACCGCATTATACTTTGGGTGTAATCAAGTACCACAGAGGTTGGTTTGATCTCACCTAGACCGAGCTGTAAGTACATGGAGTATGGCATGAGGTTCACACTAGCACCCAAATCTAGCAATGCTTGGCCACAAGATTTGTTTCCAATTTGGCAAGCCACCGTTGGACAGTCCAGATCTTTATATTTGGGCAGTGTCTTGCTGTTAATTACTGCACTTGCTTGCTCCATTAAGAACGTTGTCTTCTTAACATTGTGCCTTTTCTTGAGTGTGCATAGATCCTTGATGACTTTAGCATAGTTGGGAATCTGTTTTATAACATGAAGAAGAGGAAGATTAATTTTAACATGCTGAAGTTGTTCAAGAATCTCACATTTTAATGTTGTATTTATCTCCTTAGGTTTAAGAAATGCTTGAGGGAAAGGCACCAGTGGAGAATAATCATCATGGGCCTCTTGTTCCTTGGGTGTTTTATCCTTGTTGCATACGATGTTAGGATTTAGGATTGATGGTAGAGGGGGTCCATCAATTTTCTTACCCCTGCAAGTGATTATGGCATTAACCTCTCTAACATTTTGATTTTCAGGGTTGGAGGTTTGTGCCATATGTTGTCCCCTTGGATTAGGTTGTGGTTTTGAAGGAAAATGACCTTGCTCTTGAATCGTCAAAAAACTAGTCAACTTGGTGAGTTGGCTCTTTATTACCTTTTGTTCCTCTTTGATCGCTTGTTGTTCCTCTAACAACCGTTGATTTATTTTTCCTTGATCTTCCACACTCTTAGGATGTACATGCATAAATGACTTAAACATATCTTCCAAAGGTAAAGATTGTTGAGGTGCATTAGATGAGGTTGCTTCCGGTTGCCATTGGGTACTAGAGTGGGCAGGGGGTTGCATGTTGGATCTCCAACTAAAATTAGGATGATTCTTCTAACCGGGATTGTAGGTGTTAGAGTAGGGTGAGTGTGGTTTCCCTAAGGGTATACCTACAACATTACATTCTTCCTTTATCTCAAAATAAAATATACAATCCTTAGGTAAATGATCTACCCTATTACACATGAAACAAGGCTCATAGGACTCTTCCCTAGCAACTGGTTCAGGGGCCCTAGCATTTCTAGTTTTTAAGGCTTCAATTTCCTTAGTTAGGGCCTCTAAACGGGCTTTAAGGTTATCCTCTTCCTTAAGTTGATAAATCCCAGTGGGTTGGTTTTTTCTAGTGCTTTCGATGGCATTTGGTCCTGTTCAAGTGTGGACTTTTTCTGATACGTCATCTAGGAAATCTATGGCTTGGTCGGGATCTTTTTGAAGAAAATCCCCATTCCACATCATTTCTATGAATTGTCTTTCCCTACTTAGAAGTCCATCATAGAAGTAGCTAACCATCCACCAACTCTCATACCCATGGTGTGGACAAGAATTTAACAGGTCCTTGAAATGTTCCCAAACTTGATATAATGTTTCACTATCCTTTTGTGCAAGATTGAGATTTGTCTCTTTAGGTTATTACTCTTATGGATTGGGAAGTGCTTTTGAAAGAAAACTCGGGTCATCTCATCCTAACTACCTATAGACCTAGGCCTTAACTAGTACAGCCAAACCTTGGCTTTTTCCTTAAGTGAAAAAGGGAAAAACCTAATGTTGGAAATCACCTTGATAAGATGCCCAAGTGGTTTTCTTCCAAACACCCAAGCCTAGAATGACTTGTAGAAAGAAATACAGCAATCGAAAGCAAGAAAGAAAAGAAGACAAGCGATTTTTCATCGAGGTTCGGCAATAGCCTACATCCCTATGAGTTCCTCTGAACTCTCTGCACTAAATCAATGGTTCTTTACAATTACAGCAACCCTCTTCAAGAAACCTCAAGTTCTTGAAGAAACCAAGAAGAGAAGAAAGAAGATGATAAGAACTATTATAATGCTCTCTATCTATACTACTCTCTTTTTTTTATAACCAACCTTACTACAATGAGTCCCTCTTGTGTTTTGTGTCTTTGCACTCTCACACAATTCTCTCTTGTATTGTGTCTTGTCACTCTACCAGACTTCATACCTTGGAGTATACCCTTCTTTGATCTTATAGATCCATCTACTATCCACAACTTTCTGTTTTTCTGGTTTGGGCACTAATTCCCAAGAGTTGTTCTTCATCAAAGAATCCATTTCTTTCTCCATAGCTAGCTGCCACTTTGACGAATCCTTACACTCCATGGCTTCCATGTAAGTTTTTGGTTCAACATCTCCTTCTGTCCAAGGAGCTGCTACATTAGCATCCGCAAACCTATATCTCAAAAGTGGTCTAACCACCCTCCTTCCCCGGTCCTTTGTGAGCTGGTAGTCATTATGACTTGCTGCATCAACCTCTTCTTGAGTTTCTTGAGCATGGCCTTCATTCAAGGGCTCTACCTGGTCCGAAATATCTTGCTTTCCTTGCTCTACCTGAACTGAACTCTCCTTGATGCGATGCTCTACAACTTTCGGACTGGTTTGCTCACTAGCCTCTGCAGGGTTAGTTTTCTCCAAGTAGGGAAATAACAATTCATTAAAAATAAAATCCCTACTTATAATGAGTTTCATGCCTTTCTTTTCTAAGAACCACAACCTATATCCCTTAACCCCATCACTATATCCTAGAAATACACATTTTCTAGATCTTGGGCTAAGTTTATCTTCTTTTTGATGTGCATATGCAGCACACCCAAAAGTCCTAAGGTTGCTTAATTCAGAGGGTTTCCCACTCCACATCTCCATGGGAGTCTTGAGCTCTAAAGCCCTAGAGGGTGGTCTATTTACCAAGTATGCAGCTGTAGCCACAGCTTCTCCCCAAAAATATTTTGGTAAACTGGATCCTATTAACATGCACCTAACCTTTTCCATAAGGGTTATATTCATCCTCTCAGCAACTCCATTTCGCTGAGGTGTTTTTACAATCGTTCTACGTCTTAGAATGCCGTTTAATTCACAGAATTTATCAAAATCCTTATTGCAAAATTCTAAGCCATTATTGGTTCGTAAAGCCTTAACTACCCTACCCGTTTGAGTTTCCAGCAACTTCTTCCACACAACAAATTTATCCAAGGCATCTGATTTATTTCTAAGTAAATAAACCCACACTTTTCTTGAATAATCATTAATAAAAGACAGAAAGTAAAAGTTACCTCCCTGTGTTGGTGTTCTTATTGGTCCCCAAAGATTCGAATGAATGTAGTCAAGAATGCTCTTAGACTTGTGCACTTCGGTGCTGAAGCTGACCCGGTGTTGCTTCCCAAGAACACAACTCTCACAGAAATCCAGTTTCTCTACTTTGTCTCCTCCAAGTAGACCATCCTTGCTAAGAATTTGTAGGCCCTTTTCGCTCATATGTCCCAAACGAGTGTGCCAAAAGGCTGCCTTATCCATCTCAGCCATCAAGCTTGCTGCTTGATCATTGATTTCTGTCTCTCCGATCATCTCATAGAGTCCATCGTTTCTTGCTGCCTTGATCACTACCAAAGATTCCTTGGCCACCTTGATCTTTCCTCCCTCTACTTTGCATGTATACCCCATGGAATCCAGCTGCCTCAATGAGATCAAATTTCTCTTCAAATATGGAAGACACCTCACATTTCGCAGTAGTCTTGTGATTCCATCAAACATCCTCAATTGAATGTCTCTAATCCCCCTCACTTGACAAGAATTGTCATTCCCCAAGAAGACCCTTCCATCATTGATCTCCTTGAAATTCTTGAACCATTCCTTGTGAGGGCACATGTGATAAGTGCACTCGAAATCCAGAATCCACTTTTCACTGCCTTGCCTCCTGCTCACATTTGAGCACACAACAAGCACATCATCTTGTTGTTCTCCTTTAGCAACCGAAGCCTCTCCATTGTAGGTATGGCTTTTTCTCTCATCCCACATCTTCTTCTTGTAATCTTTCTTGAAATGGCCCTCCTTATTGCAGTAGAAGCACCTATTTCCAAATCTTGATTTGGAATATGCTCTCCCATGGCTTTGCCCTCTACCTCTTGATTTCTCCCGGTAGTTTCCGTGATTGCTACTGCCATTCCGACTTGCTGGCTTTCCTCTTACAAACAGCCCATCTCCACTTGATGTCTTGTTCATCTTGGCTTTGAAGTCATGTGCCCTTATGGCATTGATCGCAATCTCTTTGGTTAAAGTATCCCTTCCGTACTCAATAGCATTAATCAAATTATCAAAGCAATCAGGAAGAGAATTTAACAAAATGACAGCCAATTATTCATCCAAGAATTTAATGCTACAACTAGCTCAATCTTGAACTAGTTTATTAAAAACATCAAGATTATCTTGCAACTCTTTACTAGGATCCATTTTAAAAGCAAAGATTTTTTTAAGAAGATAAATTTTGTTAAGGAGAGTTTTGGTAAGAAACAACTCATCTAGTTTCTTCCTTATGATAGCCGGATCTTCCGAGTCTTCGCACTCCCTTTTGACACTATCCGACATGTGCAAGAAAATGGTGTTGTAAGCCATCTTCTTCATCTCAAGCCATTGGTCCTCCGTGACACTTGCTGGAAAAGCATCATCTTCTCCAATAGCCAAGTCCACTTTCTATTGCATAAGAACAGCCTTGATCTTCCGCTTCCATAGGGAAAAATTTCCCTTTCCATCAAATTTCTCAACCACGAAATTTGAAGCCATCTTTCCAGACAAGATCCTAGATTTATGCAATATCCACAAATGCTTTCTTCAACCTCAAGAACACGATCGAAGATGGATCTTAACACCGTTCTTGAATCACCCTCAAGAACACGATCTGATCTTAATCTTTACTCCGTTCTTGAATCACCCAAGAAGTTAATCTTTGATTCTTGGAGTCTTGACTCCGTAACCTTCTTGTTCTTACTCCGATACCCAGCTGTGCAAGCTCTGATACCACTATTGGAAATCACCTTGACAAGATGCCCAGGTGGTGATCTTCCAAATACCCAAGTCTAGAATGACTTGTAGAAAGAAATACAGCAATCGAAAGCAAGAAATAAAAGAAGACAAGCGATTTGTTATCGAGGTTCGGCAATAGCCTACGTCCCTGTGAGTTCCTCTGAACTCTATGTACTAAATCAATGGTTCTTTACATTTACAGCAACCCTCTTCAAGAAACCTTAAGTTCTTGAAGAAACCAAGAAGAGAAGAAAGAAGATGATAAGAACTATTACAATGCTCTCTATCTATACTACTCTCTCTTCTTTACAACCAGCCTCTCTACAATGAGTCCCTCTTGTGTTTTGTGTCTTTGCACTCTCACACAATTCTCTCTTGTATTGTGTCTTGTCACATTTTACAATTGATCTCAAAGTATGTCACAAGGTGACCCTTTATATAGTGCACAAACTTCTTGTCCAATCTTGAGAGTCAATCTCCACCTTTAGATCTTGATGACCACTTAACTATGGCCCTCCATCAATCCTAAGTGGTGCTGTGCATTTTAACATTGCATCCACGCACCTAAGAAGAGGCTTAAACAAGCTGTCCATTTGTGCATCGGTGTTCCTAGCACTGCGGCACTGAATAGGGCATGCTGCGGCGCTAAGCAAAACACTATTTTCACCACTTGCTGAGTGGTGCGGCGCTGGTGAAGGAGTGGTATGACACTACCCTTCTTTCAGCACCTCCCTTGCTGGGCGGTGCAGTGTTGGTGAAGGAGCGGTGCAGCACACACTGATGTTACCCTTCACACAGCTGTGCGCACTCCTTTGCCTTACTGAATAGGGGTGTGCACACCCACCCAAAGTGATGCACACACATGTGTGCACTCCTTTAACATGCTGAAATTTAATCTTCCAACCTTGGTTTAGACTTTAACCATCTTTGAACCATGTTTAAACCTTAGACAAATACCAACACCTAAGTTCGATGGTGTCTACCATATCAGCCCTACCTTGAAAGGTTGGTACTACTTTCTCAAATTCCCTAATATGGATATAGGGGTTTTCATTCCCAAACTCATGGAAGGTTGGTAGCAATTAGATCGTGCCCAGCTTGAAATCGGGTTGTTGAACATTAGGGGGGAACATGATACACGATGGGGTGGCCGTTCGGCTAGGGTGCAAGTAGTCTTTAAGTGTCCTAACAACATTCTCATTAGGGTTTTCAGCCATGTTAACAAGATTTTCTAAATTCTCTGTTGGGTGTACACTAGGGTTTGATCTAGGTGAGGTTTCACTAACAGACGTGGAAAGAAAAAGGTATCTCTAATTTGGGTCCCTTAATAAACCTACCTCGCGAATCTCTCGGTCTAAGGATACACCAACTGAGTTTAAAAAGTAACATAACAAAGTAAAAAAAAATCAAAAAATTAAAACTTAAAGAAAGGAATGATAGTACCGTCTTGCCTTAGTGTTAACAAGCACATCATCTTGTTGTAATTAAGCGCGTTTCCCCGGCAACGGCGCCAAAATTTGATTACTCCCAAAGAGTAATGCGGTAGTTATAGCACAGCTTTGGGGTGTCGATTCCATAGGGAAACAAATTAAATACAAAAGAAGGAGTGAACCATAACACAAACGATAAAGATTCAAGTGAGAAAAGATGAATTTTGATAATGAAGTAATTATGTAAAATAGATTGTAAAATATAATAGAGGAATAACAAGGTTCCAGGAATCCTCCCTAGCTTCGTTGCCCTATTCCTAACTTAATTCAATTGTTTTTATCTCGATTGCAAGTTTCACATCCCAAACAGGCAATAGGCAAATATTCAATAAGATCATATATAAACCCTAATGTAATTGTTATAAAGTACTCTTTGATTTCGATTCAAGCACACATGACCTATCCTATAGATTTATCAAGAAGCGACAATATATCTCAATGACAATATTGTTGTAATGGACAAAACTAAAAGATAAATCTACTAGACTCAATCACATCCAAACAACTTGACATAAGAAGAGCATGACTAGACTTATATGGAGAAGAAGCATGCAATCACTGGATTAAGAAAATCTAGAATAAGAAGAACATAAAGCGCAACTGTCACATGAACCTAAATTCTACTTGTTTAATCAAAGAATACTCATAAACAATGTTTTGATAATAAATCCAAATTACAATTGAATCAATAATGGAAAATAAGAACAACTACACTTAGGGATTCATCCCTTCGCCTTGCTTGGAGATTAGTTAGCCATGGGGCTCATGGTTGAATACTTTGATGGAGGAGAACTGGCTGCTTCCTTGAGTTTCCCAGGCTTGATGCCCTTCTTATCAAACCCTAAGTGGTCTATTTATTATACAAGAGGTCCAAGGGTGTTTTTAGGGTTTAAACAATCATTAAAAGCCCTAATTAAGTTGTAACTCAGAGACAGGGTATCGGCGTCATGCTGCAGCTCATATTGGGTCAGGCTATGGCTCAGAATCTTCAAGCTTCTTACACTTTCTGGAGGACTGGTGCTGTTCTGGAGGCCTGACCTTTATCTACTAAAACTGCCATAACTTTCTCTAGAAAAATCATTTTTATGAGCGGTAAAATTCTCTAGAAAATAGACTTCCGGATCTTTCTAAGAATATATGGCTCATATCCTGGTTCTTCTTGCATCAATACAATTTAATTTGCAAAAATGATTGATTTGTACAGGCAATTCTGGCAATTTAGTGAAACTCCTTTCCAAGTGCTTGTGAACCTTCACTCTGGTGTTCATCGAGTCATTATGCTTCAAGAAATAATAGCTTTTCCATCTCTTTTGAACTTAAAGTACCTGAAAATGCATTGAAATAGATCAATGATTCAAGAATGACACTTTAGAGTTGTTAAGGTATAAAAGTGCAATTCAAACCTAGATCAACCCTAAAATGCTAACAATTAAGTACTGTAAAGATGCATTTTATGACTCTCATCAATAAGTTAATAATTTATTCTAATATTATCACTATATATTTCTTATTTATCTTGATTACTTAAAGTAAATCTAACTCACTACGTAGCACTTAGAGCTACCCGTGGATCACCTCTTTGCCTTTCCTGCTCCTCTCAGTAATTTCCCCCGGTTGCTGATCACCAACACTTGACATAATATTCATATTAAATTCTAATTTATTCTTCAATTCTTCCATAATTCACACCTTTTGAAAATTCCTACTTTGAATTCTGGGAAATTTCATGTACGCTAAATTTCAAAAAAAACTTCACGTTATTACCTTATGTTTTTCTTAGAGCTTATCATGATTCTCTATAAAATTCTCCTCGTAAACTCCTTTAAAATTTTAATCTTTCAACCTTTCTTTCGGTCCCTAAGTGTTTAGAGAAAAAGAGTAGTTTGAATTGTAGAAGGAAGAAAACCAATCAAGATTTGGTAAGTATAATTAAAATAAGGTACAATATGTGTGTGTGTATGTGTATATTGTCAACTGCATCGTTTACTTTTTGTGCTGCCTCACATGCAGCATTCTTAAAATTTTGTTGCAACACCTGGAAGTCTAGGTGTTGCACGATTTTTTTTCCTTTTCTTTTTGTCTTTTGTCTGGACGTTTTTTGTTTTCTTTTTCTTTTTCTTTACGCCACCACGCATTCTTTTTTTATAGAATTGTTTTATAAAAATTAAATCTTTCGCATATATGTATTATTTTAATTTCATGTCATATTTATTAAATTACTTTTTTACCCTTTCTTTATGAATACAGGTATTACAAAGGCAACCAGTCTAAATGAAAATGAAAATAAAAGAACCGGAAAGGCAGCCGATCTAAATGAAAATAAAAAAACTGTGAAGGCAGCCGATCTAAATGAAAATAAAAGAATCGGAAAGGCGGCCGGTCTAAACTGAAACATGTCGACATGTGGGAAGACGTTCCCAAATGATAATATGAAATGATATAATAATTTAAATTCATGCATTGCATTTGTTTTAAATATTGATTTTTATTACTTGAGATGCTAAAGTATCATTCTTGATTGTGAATTTATTGATAGACAAATGAGTCTCACATAGAGAGATATGATGAGAAAGAAATATGACAATATGATATGGCAAAAATTTATTTGATTGATTGATTACATGCTGTGAACCTCATAATGAGGTAAATAATGATGCTAAATTGATAATCTCAAGGTGATTAAATATATGAGAAGAAAAATTGATATGTTTGAATAATTTAAAAAGAGATTGATAAATGATTGGAATGTATGATATGAGTAGTGATAATAGAATGTTATTATTGAATTATATGAGATAATAGATGAATGAATATTGGAAGATTATTTAAGAGATTGAATTATTATATGTGAAGAAATAGATGATTAATATTGATGAATGAGAAACGGTTGAATTATAAGATGTGACTGGAAGTATACAAATTGATTACTTCTAGTAAATTTAATTCACTGAGCTTATGAAGCTCACTCCTTATTGTTAAATAATTTCAGGTAGCGGACATGATAGATAGAATTGTAAGTTGAGATTCAGATTGAATTATGTTTTGTAAGCCACATGGTCCACATCCTCAGACTAATGAAAAAAAAAATATATTTGTAAATATTCATGCATCATATGTTGTATATATTATTTCATTTGAAATTTTAATAATGTAACTCCCTTATTGAGGGTTGAGGATTCATGTATAGATATATATACATTCAATTGATGTACATCTTTATATTGTTACATATATGTGTCATGCTGGGATTTCAAAATGTGACGACACTGTCTCGGCGGTGGCCAACCCGAGGTAGGTCGTTACAATTTTGGTATCAGAGCATTAGGTTTTATGATTCTATAGACTACATAAAAAGAAAGAAAGCGGAAGATTAAAATAAATTATATTTTAATGCATAGTCTGAAGATGTCGCGTGGACATGGGAGGCCTAGAGTTAGAATTGCTGACCAGAGAGCGCGTGGTTGGCCCCAATTTTTAGACGAGATGAGGTTGAGATGGAGGCTGAGTTAGAGTGAGTTTCCTAGAAGGGAAAGTGTTGATAGTATAATTGATACTAGTAGGGGTATGAGAGAATCTAGAGTTGAGCTAAGAGAAGCTCTTGCTCATGCTCTTGAGACAATGAATATAACAGATAATAGAGTTAATAGTCTATACCATAGATTTGATGAACATACTAGAGTAGTGCTTGAGATTGTTGTAAATCCAGTAATGGTAGACATTCAAAAGGGGAAAGGTGAGTTTATGCACGAGATGCAGGGATATTGTTTTGTTAGATATATTAAGTTGAATGTGTTGGAAATCACCTTGACAAGATGCCCAGGTGGTGATCTTCCAAACACCCAAGTCTAAAATGACTTGTAAAGAAAAGAAACAGCACACGAAGCAAGAAAGAAAGACACAACAATTATTATCAAGGTTCGACAATAGCCTACGTCCCCGTGAGTTCCTCCAAACTCTCTGCACTATCTTATCAATGGGTTCTTACAATCAGCAACACCTCTTCAAGAAGCCTAAGTTCTTGAAGGAACTAAGAAGAGAACAAGAAAGTGATAAGGTCTTGAGTTACCCTGGAACTTTCCCCCTTGGAAATTCCACTTACAAGTCCCTTGAATCCCCTTTCTATACTAATCTCTCTCTTTATAACCAACATCTCCAATGAGTCCCTCTTGTATATCTGTGTCTTTGCACTCTCATACAATTCTCTCATTCACATATTTTGTCATAATTGTTAATCACCTATTATAGAATGAAGCTAGGTGACCCTTTATATAGTGCACCAACTTCTTGACCAATCTTGAGTGTCATTCTCCACCCTTAGATCTTGATGACCAATCAACCATGGCCCTTCATCAATCCTAAGTGATGCTGTGCATTTTAACCTTGCATCCACGCACTTAACAAGAGGCTAAATCATATGGAATATGTGTGCATTAGTGTGCCTAGCGCCTAGGCACTGAACAGGTCATGCTGCGGCGCTAGGCAAAACACCCTTTTCACCACTTTTTGGGCGCGGCGGCCTTGGTGAGGGAGAGGTGCGGCACTGCCCTCCACCAAGACTTCCTTCTTGTTGGGTTCCATGGCCTGGAAGGAGTAGGGCTATAGCGCACACTGAAGTTGGACCCTTCACAACTGTGCGCACTTCTTTGTCTTGCTGATAGAGGTGTGCACACACACCCAAAATGATGTGCACACACACCCAAAATGATGTGCACACTTGTGTGCACTCCTTTAACATGCTGAAATGTATTCTTCAAACCTTGTTTAAACCTTAACCATGTTTAAACCTTAGACAAATGCCAACAATCTCTACCTTTGTCTAAACATTTAAACCTGAACCCATTGTGCAGAGAACTTTAGGATCCAAACTCATCTTGAGTTATCATTCAACCGACTCCATTCTTAAGAAGTTCAAGGCAATGATTGAACCTTCTTAGAGGTAGAACCTTGGTACCTAAATCTGCAGGACTTTCTTCCGTGGCCTTCTTGTCATCATGAATGCATTCTTTCGTACCATTTTCCAGAATGTAATGATACCAAACATCCATATGCTTTGTCCTCTCATGGAACACCGAATTCCTCCACAGGTGCCACGCACTTTGGATATCTGAAGACACCACCACCTGCTCTTTTAGGACCATCCACTCATCCAACAACCCTTTGCACCACATAACCTCCTTTATGGCTTCCATAGCCACTATGTACTCAGCCTCGGTTGTTAAGAGTGCTACCACCGGCTGCCACTGAGCCTTCAAATACCTCAGCAACCACTTCATCCCAAGCCAAAGATCTTTTCCAAGATTACACAAAAATTTGCTGAGAACACCCATTGCCTAAGAAATGTCGGGTCTAGTGCTCACCATCATGGACATGACTGGTCCAACCGCACTAGAGTAAGGGACCTTTACCATTTTTTTCTTCTCCTAATCTATTCCAGGACATTGTTCGTTGGAGAACTTGAAATGACCAGTAAGGGGAACCTTCACTGGTTTACCATCTTCAATAAAATACCGAGAAACTTTCAACCTATTTCTCTCCCTTTCTCGAATTCTTCTCATCTCAAGGATCTTTTGTGAAAGGCTGAGATCCTTCCTCTTGAGCTCCTCACTGAGTTGAGATGTAAACCTTTTCATCCTCTTCCTACTGTTCCTCACCAATAGCACATCAATGATATAAATGAGGATGCTCACCATTTTCTCCACCTTGTGTCCAGGTGAAAAAGTTTCTGTGAAATCTATATCTTCTCTTCTGTTGAACCCATTCGCCACCAGGCTAGCCTTGTTCCGGACTTCATCTTCTGGAGGGCATCCTTCTTTGATCTTGTAAGTCCACTTACAATCCACAACTCTCTAATTTCCTGGAATATGCACCAATTCTCAGAAGTTGTTCTTCCTCTATAGCTAGCTTTTATCTTGGTGAATCCTTACATCCCATGGCATCAATGTAAGTCTCTTGTTCACTCATCTCTCCTTCTGTCCATGGAGCTGCTGCATCCACAGCATCCACAAAACCATATCTTGAAGGTGGTCCGGCCGGCCTTTTTTTCTGGTCTCTTGTGAGCTGATAGTCCTTCTGACTCCCTGCATCATCCTCTTTTAGTTCAGCCTCCTCATGAGTGTCTTAAGCTTGGCATTCATCAATGGGCTCTACCTGGTCCGAACCCTCTTGCCTTCTTTGCTCTACTTAAACCGAATTCTCCTTGATGCTATGCTCCACAAATACCGAACTAGTTTGCTCACTAGCTCCTACAGGGTTAGTTTTCTCCAAGTAGGGAAATAACAATTCATTAAAATTAACATCCCTACTTATTATGAGTCTCAATCCTTCTTGTTCTCAGGACCACAACCTATACCCCTTAGCCCCTTCCCCATATCATCCTTTTGATGTGCAAACGCAGCACACCCAAAAGGCCAAAGTTTGTCCAACTCAGGGGGTTTCCCACTCCACATCTCCTCGGGAGTCTTATGGTACACAATCCTAGAGGGTGATCTATTAACCAAATGCGCAGCAGTAGACACCACCTCCCCTCAAAAACATTTGGGTAATCCGGATCTATCTAACATGTACCTAACCTTTTCCATAAGGGTCTTATTCATCCTCTCAGCAACTCTAATTTACTGAGGGGTTTTCACAACCGTTCTATGTCTTAGAATCCCATTTAACCTACAGAATTGATTAAGTTCTTTGTTAAAACAATCTAAGCCATTATCGGTTTTTATCCCCTTAACTACCCTACCCATTTGAGTCTCCACCAGCTTTTTCCACACCACTAATTTATTCAAAGCATCTGATTTATTTCTAAACAAATAAACCCAAATCTTTCTTGAATAATCATCAATTAAAGACAGAAAGTAAAAGTTACCTCTCTGTGTTGGTGTCCTTGCTGGTCCCCAAAGGTCCGCATGAATGTAGTCAAGAATGCCCTTAGACTTGTGCCCTCCGGTGTTGAAGCTAACTCGGTGTTGCTTCTCAAGAACATAACACTCGTAGAAATCAAGTTCCTCTACTTTGCTTTCCACCAAGTAGGCCATCCTTACAGAGAACTTGCAGGCCCTCTTCGCTCATATGTCCCAAGCGAGTGTGCCAAAGGGCTGCCTCATCCATCTCAGCCATCAAGCTTGCTGCTTGATCCTTGATCTTCATGTCTCCAATCATCTCATAGAGTCTATCCTTCATTGCTGCTTTGATCACTACCAAAGATCCCTTGGCTACCTTGATATTTCCTCGCTCTATCTTGCATGTGTATCCCATGGAATCTAGCTGCCCCAATGAGATCAAATTCCTCCTCAAATACGACAGATATCTCACATCTTTCAGCAGCCTTGTCATTCCATCAAATATCCTCACTTGGATGTCTCCCGTGCCCCTCACTTGGTAAAAAATATCATTCCCCAAGAAAACCCTTTCATCATTGGTTTCTTGAAAATTCTTGATCCAACTCCAGTGAGGGCACATGTGATGAGTGCACCCGGAATCCAAGATCCATTTCCCGCCGCTTTCTTGCCCCTTGCTCACATCCGAGCACACAACAAGAACATCATCATCTTATTGTTCTATTTTGGCAACCGAAGCCTCTCCATTCTTAGTATGGCTTCTTTCCTCACCCCTCATCTTCTCCTTGCAATCTTTCTTGGCATGACCCTCTTTATGGTAGTAGAAACATCTCCCATGGCTCTCTCCTCTACCTTTGTCCCGGTAGTAGTCATGCATGTTGCTGTGCACTCTCCCATGGCTCTCTCCTCTACCTCTGTCCTGGTAGTAGCCATGTATGTTGTTGTGCACTCTCCCATGGCTTTCTCCTCTACTTCTGTCCTGATAGTAGCCATGTATGTTGTTGTGCACTCTCCCATGGCTCTCTCCTCTACCTCTGACCCGGTAGTAGCCATGGATGTTGCTGTGCACTCTCCCATGGCTCTCTCCTCTACCTCTGACCCGGTAGTAGCCATGGTTGCTGCTATACCGAGTTACTGGCCTTCCTATAAAGAACAACCTTTTACCACTTGATGCACCAAGATTATCTTACAACTCTTCATTAGGATCAAATTTAAAAGCAAAGATTTGTTTACGAAGATACCTCTTATTAGGGAGAGTCTTGGTAAGAAACAACTCATCTAGTTTCTCCCATATGACAGCTGGATCTTCCGAGTCTCCACACTCCCTTGTGACATTATCCGACATGTGCAAGAAGATGGTGCTGTATGCCATCTTCTTCATCTCATTCCACTGGTCCTCCGTGGTACTTGTTGGAAAAGCATAATCTTTTCCAATCGCCAAGTACACTTTCTGTTGCAGAAGAACAGCTTTGATCTTCCGCTCCCACAAGAAAAAATCTCTCTTTCCATCAAACTTCTTAATACCAAAATTTGAACCCATCTTGCGGAGAAGATCCCTTGATTTATGCAGCACCCATAAATGCTTTCCAACTTCTTCTAAACCTCAAGAACACGAGATCGAAGATTGATCTCAATACCGTTCTTGAATCAAGCTCAAGAACACTATTAGATCTTGATCTTTACTTTGTTCTTGAATCACCCTAAAGAACACGATCAGATATTGATCTTAACTCCATCCTTGATTCACCTCAAGAACACGATCAGATATAGATCTTAACTCCATTCTTGAATCATCCAAGAAGTTGACCTTTGATTCTTGGATTCTTGACTCCGTCACCTTCTGTTCTTGCTCCAATACCCGCCAATCTTGGCTCTAATCCCGCTGTCCAAAGCTCTGATACCACTATACTAGCTCCTCCGGATCTGATACCATTGTTGGAAATCACCTTGAAAAGATACCCAGGTGGTGATCTTCCAAACACCCAAGTCTAAAATGACTTGTAAAGAAAAGAAACAGCACACGAAGCAAGAAAGAAAGACATAGCAATTGTTATCGAGGTTTGGCAATAGCCTACGTCCCCGTGAGTTCCTTTGAACTCTCTACACTATCTTATCAATGGGTTCTTACAATCAGCAATACCTCTTCAAGAAGCCTAAGTTCTTGAAGGAACTAAGAAGAGAATAAGAAAGTGGTAAGGTCTTGAGTTACCCTGGAACTTTCCCCCTTGAAAATTCCACTTACAAGTCCCTTGAATCCCTTTTTCTATACTAATCTCTCTCTTTATAACTAGCCTCTCCAATGAGTCCCTCTTGTATATCTGTGTCTTTGCACTCTCATACAATTCTCTCATTCACATGTTTTGTCACAATTGTTAATCATCTGTTATAGAATGAAGTTAGGTGACCCTTTATATAGTGTACCAACTTCTTAACCAATCTTGAGTGTCATTCTCTACCCTTAGATCTTGATGACCAATCAACCATTGCCCTCCATCAATCCTAAGTGATGCTGTGCATTTTAACCTTGCACCCACACACTTAACAAGAGGCTGAATCAGGTGGAATATGTGTGCATTAGTGTGCCAAGCGCCTAGGCACTGAACAGGGTATGCTGCGGCATTAGGCAAAACACCTTTTTCACCCCTTTTTGGGCACCGTGGCCTTGGTGAGGGAGAGGTGCAGTGCTGCCCTCGCTGGGCACTGTAGCCTGGAAGGAGTAGGGTTGCGGCGCACACTGAAGTTGGACCCTTCACAGCTGTGCGCACTTCTTTGTCTTGCTAAATAGAGGTGTGCACACACACCCAAAGTGATGCGCACACTTGTGTGCACTCCTTTAACATGCTGAAATTAATTCTTCCTACCTTGTTTAAACCTTAACCATGTTTTAACCATGTTTAAACCTTAGACAAATACCAACAGAATGCTTAATTATTTAAAGGTTCTATGAATCCTTTTAAGCCTGAGCTATCGGTAAAACATGTAGAGAGATTATTTGGTATTTTACCAGTAATTGACAGGCATATGGTCGCCTTTGCTTTGTTAAGTTAGAAGGAGAAGTGATAACTCTGAATAAATCATGTTATTATACTACTTTTAGGCACGTTTTTGGTGTTGATCTTAAGCATTAGAATTATGTTGCATGTGTTTTTAGCAATTTGAGTTTAATTTTTATTATTCTACTAATAAGTTGTTTTAGTTGATTTATCAATGCTAAGTCATGGAAATTTATTGTGCAGACACTTGCTAGAGCGCTGGAGAGCACTGGAAGGCCAAAATGCAAAAGTGGACAGAAAGCTGAAGCTGCAGCATTGGTAGCTGACAAAAAGAGAGGATTTGGGCAGAAAGTTGGCGCTGCAGATCTGGGATGTTGAAGCTGCAGCGCCAGACTAGGGTTAGAAATATGTCTTGAAGCTGCAGCGCCAGGATGTTGGCACTGCAGTGCCAGCCCGCAGATTCTGAAAGTTATAAATTGAAACCCTAGCTGAACAAGAAGGGGCTCTCGAATGGAGCGCGACCGTAGAAGAAAAAAATAGAATTTGGAGGAGAGGAAACGTTAAAGGAGAGTTGGAGACACTCCAGGAGGCTACGCATCAAGCTTTTAAATCATTCTTCTCCGGTTTTGTATTATTCTTATCTAGCTATGTTGATGTTTTATAATATGAACATGGGTTGTTTGAATATTATTATGGAGTAGATATTTTTGTGTTAAGGATAGATGGATCCTAAACCTATATCTTGAGTGCTATTTGGACAAGTTGGAATTTACTTTGTTTTTCAAAGAGTGTGTTTTATTGTTCTTAATGCTGTTTATTATTTTGATTCCTTCTTGAGGCATAGTGATGTGTCGAATAGAGAAGCTATGCTTTTATGAATAGTTGAATTAATAAATATGATTTTGGATTGTTAGCTATGCAAAGCCAGGGTAAAACATGCCATGAATGAAATAGGAGTAACCGAATAGGGATTCTAGGAAGTTCATGTGGTCTGTTTAAACCGTAACCGAATTGGGAGATTTAACTGAAAGGAATTCCATTGAACTTAATGCTTCTTAAGTTGAATCAATCTAGAATAGACATGGAATATGGATATTTGAAGTTGATGATTCTCGAGATTGTGGTTAGACCTGAATAAGGATAACCAATTGATTGGGGATTCTACCATCTTGAAAAACATAGTAAGTGAAACTTGTCCATTCAAAACTCTTGTCAATTATGGTTTAGGTGAAGTCGAGTCCTTAGCATGTTAGTTCATAAGAGTCTTCATTCCAAAGTTTACAAATCTTCCGTTAATTATTAGTGCTTTTGTTTTTTTTCTTTAGTTAATTGCTAGTAAACTTTTCTCCTACAATTATTCGTTTGCTCAGATAACAGCAAGAGTTGAGTCATAATTTCTGTAGTATTTGCTCAGTCCTCGTTGGAAACGATATTTACTCATCATTTTATTACTTGAACGATTAGTGCACTTGCTAGTGTTAATTTCATCTCATCAAGTTTTTAACGCCGTTGCCAGGGATTGAAATAAAATATTACATTTATTGTGATTCTGCTAGTTAATTTGAGAGTTTATTAATTTGGTTTTTAAGTCTATTTTGCAGGGTTTTTGTTACTAGTGCATGACACGTACTAGTGGGAGAATACTTGCGGAATTGAATCCAGAGATTGAGCGCACTCTTTACGCTTTGAGAAGAGTAGCACCAGTAACAATTGACACAATGGCAGAAGAAAACAATGCAGAGGTGCAATGTGCACTGTGGGATTATGCCATGCCAAAGATGGACGGTGTTGAATCTAGCATTCGGCGACCACCTATACAAGCAAAAATTTTTGAAATTAAGCCTGCCATCATTCAGATGATTCAGCATTCAGTACAATTTGGGGGCCTATTACAAGAGGATCAAAATGTTCACTTGACTAATTTCCTGGAAATTTGTGACACATTCAAGCATAACGGAGTATCGGAGGATGCAATTCACTTAAGGCTTTTCCCATTCTCATTTAGGGATAAAGCAAAAAGCTGGTTGACTTCTTTGCCAGCCAGATCCATAACGACATGGGCAGAATTGGCACAAATTTTTTTAGGGAAATACTTCCCTCCTGCAAAAACTGCAAAGTTACGTAATGAAATTACTATGTTTTTGCAAGTCGATCGAGAGTCACTCTATGAGGCATGGGAACGTTTTAAAGACCTGTTGAGAAGATGTCCTCATCACGAGTTGCCCACTTGGATGCAGGTACAAACATTTTATAACGGTTTAACCAGTGCAACTCGAAATATGAGTGATGCAGCTACAGGTGGCACGATCATGAGAAAAACTCCAGAAGAGGCTCTTGAATTACTAGAAGAGATGGCCACAAATTCTTATCAATGGCCAGTTGAGAGGTTATCTGTAAACAAAACCTCAGGATTGCACAATATAGATGCTGTTACAGCTTTAACAGCACAAATGGAGGTTCTCACCAAGAAGATAGATGGACTTTATCCTACTACACATGTTATATGTGAATTGTGTGGTGGTAGTGGCCACCATAGCAGTAACTATCAAGCAGGTAATCAGTTTGCATATAATTCATCTGCTGAACAAGCTAACTTTGTTTCAAATTTTCACAGGCAAAACAATCCATACAGCAATACATATAATCTGGGATGGAGGAATCGCCCGAATTTGTCTTGGAATCAAAGTAATGCGAAACAACCTCCTCCTAAATACCCACCTCAAGAACAAAAGTCCAACTTGGAGGACATGATGGCCAAATTCTTAAATGCAGCAGAAACTAGGTTCCAAAATCAAGAAGCATCCATCAAAAATTTGGAAGTTCAGGTGGGTCAACTAGCAACTATAATTTATGGACGTGCACAAGGCTCTCTCCCGAGCAACACAGAAAAGAATCCCAAGGAGGATGTCATGGCCATAACACTAAGGAGCGGCACACAATTGGAAGAGCCACAACCTAAAGAAATCACTCATCAAGAAGGCGAGAAAGAAGAGACTGAGCAAGAGGAGAAACATTTTTAGCAAAGAAATGTACTGGTAAAGGTTTGATCGATTCTAACCCTGAAACTAAATATATGCCACCTCTTCCCTATCCTCAGAAATTTATGAAAGAAAAATTAGATAAGTAATTTTCAAAATTTTTAGAGATTTTCAAGAAATTGCATATTAACATTCCATTTGCAGAGGCATTAGCACAGATGCCTAGTTACACTAAATTTTTAAAAGAAATTTTGTCTAATAAACGGAAGCTCGAGGAACACGAAACGATAATGTTAACTGAAGAGTGCAACGCTATACTGCAAAACAAGCTACCTCCAAAATTAAAAGATCCAGGGAGTTTTACTATACCTTGCACTTTAGGAAATTCATTTTTTGATAAAGCTTTATGTGACCTTGGTGCAAGTATCAATCTTATGCATCTTTCCATTTTCAAGAAACTTGGATTAGAAGAAATCAAAACAACAACAGTGTCATTGCAATTAGCTGATCGATCTATTAAGAGACCACGGGGAATTATAGAAGATGTACTGGTAAAGGTTGATAAATTTATATTCCCTGTAGACTTCATTGTTCTCGACATGGAAGAGGATCGTGAGGTACCTCTTATACTTGGACGTCCATTCCTTGCTATAGGGAGAGCCCTAATTGATGTACAATAATGGAAATTGACTTTAAGAGTCAATGATGAGCAAGTAGTTTTTGATATGTATAAAATTATGAAATACCCTTCTGGCTTTTCTACTTCTTCTTGTTTTCAAGTGGATATTTTTGATAACCTCATTGAGGATTTTCAGGAGAAAACATTAAATGAAGATACTTTGGAGGGATGCATCATGGAATCAGGAACTAATACCACTGAAAAACTCATCATCGAAGAAGAAGCAAGGAACTTGGAGTCTGAAATGGGAAAAGAAGTGCCAGAAAAACAAATAATAATAATTGAATTGAAAAATTTACTTGTCATTTAAAATATACTTATTTAGAGAAAAATATTTTCCCAGTGATAATATTTTCTTCGTTGACAGGTAAAATGGAAGAACGGTTGCTGGAAGTCCTAAGAAGGCACATATTTTCGGGAAAGCTGAAATCTCGGTGGACTAGACCGTACACCGTGATAAGTGTCTCACCTTTTGGTGCTGTTGAATTACAACACAAGAAAAATAAGGAGACATTCAAGGTCAACGGGCACAGATTGAAACACTACATCATGGGGACGTTTGACCCTCAATCATCCACAACCATTCTCCAAGAGCCATAAATCAGAAAGTCAAGCTAAAGACTATAAATTAGAACTAACAATTTGTTTTTTTATTGTCTTTTGAATTTGTTTTGTGTGTTTAATTTTTTGTTTTGTTTGGTTTGTCTGTTAATTAAATTTTTATTGCTTTAAAATGTGTATTTTTGGTTTATTTTTTAGCTCTACTTGGAGTCAGGACAGCAATCCAGCGCTGCAACCTCACATTTCCAGCGCTGTAGCACCAGGTCTTTCATTTATACGCAGTCCAGGTCAGAAATCCAACGCTGTAGCCTCACAATTTCAGCGTTACAGTGCCAGGACCTGCACCCACAAGCTGGTTCTGCACTCACGCACGTTAAATCTGCCCAGAAATCCAGCGCTGGAAAGTGGAAGCTGCAGCGCCAGGTCACAAATTGACATTTAAATGCACATCCCTTCCACAGTTAGGGCACTAAAAAATTAGAATTCCAGCTGCTCCCCTTCTCCAAAACACCGAAATTTCGCTTCTCCTTCCCATCGCACCACATAATCAAGGGTCTTTTGCATTTTCCACCATGGATAGCTTCTATTCCTCCCAAGAATCACTCCTCTCAAGTGATTTTGGGTGCTGTTGATGTCTTCTAATCAAGTAAGATTTCTCCACTACCACCATATCTCGATCATAGCAGTGATAATGAGGATGAGGACATTGACAAAGACGATTGATTCGGCCTCTGACTAATCAGGGGAGTTCCCTTCTCTTACTTTATAAATTCAAATTCTATACATTGCGGATAATGTATCATTTAAGTTTTGGGGTGGGAACTTTATCTGAGTGTTGTGCACTGCTCATGTTTCTAGTTATTTTTCTATTTGTTTTATCTGAGTGCTTTCTGTTGTTTGTGTTTGATTTTGATTTTTCCGATGATGAGAAATAGATTGACTTGATTATAGCCATTGAAAATTTGAAAAATTTTGCGTTTGTCTATGTGCTTGAATTTATTGTTGGATTTATTTTACATCGAACTCTTTGAACTCAATGAGCACTTACACCTAAGCACTATGTTGTCTTGCTGTTTCGGAGAACGTTTATGTGAGTTGTGTAGTCTTGTGATCTCTTGAACTCTAGAACTTGTTTGAAGACAACTCGAGGAGAAATCCTAGGTAGTACTATACCAAAGAAAGGATCTAGGCCATGTTTGGAAAGTTTAAGCCTTTCTAGCCAACCCTTGATATGTGATTATCCTTTGTTTTCTCCTTTTGAGCTTGGATATCTATTGTTTTGTCACCCGATCATCTAACCTATTTCCTTTTCAAAGAAAAAAAAAACATGAAAAAAATGCTATTACTCTACCTTTCATCTGTGAGCACATTGATTAATGAATGGACTATTGTCTCAAGTAGTTTCAGAGGATTGGGCAAGAGAAAGCGGTCTTCAACTTGGCTGTGTTAAGTACTAAATATTTCCCATCAAGAGTGACCAAGGGAAAGATCGAAGTTAAAAAGGTTTACCACACGAACTATTTGATCAAGTTGTATTCTGCCTAACACAGGTAGCAGGCCAAGCTGTGTTTGATCGTCGTGTACATGCTATGTTATACTTTTAGTAATGCACACAGAAACAAAGACTAGTGCTACTATAGTGCAAGCATACGAAAAAAAAGAAAAAAAAAGAGAAAAAGAAAAGAAGAAGAAGATGTGACAATAGAAAAAGTATTGGAAGTATTCCATGATAACTGAGGGAAAGTTTGAAATAAAATTTTTATTGGTTGATGTGCTTAAGGTGATGTGAGCCTCAAATCAATCTTTTACCATACCTTAACCTTAGCCAAAGTTATAAGCAGAATAAAGTCCTAGTGATCTCGGGTATTGTCATGGCCTACATTAGTGGAGAGTGGTGTGAAAAGCAAGCTTATGGACTTTGAAAGATTGGCGTTATCCTACTTGCTTGCATAAACCGATCAGAGTGGCGAGATGATTAAGTTTATAAAGGTGTTACACACACACACGTTTGAAGAATTTGATGTAAGATAAAGCAGCCAATAAATTTGAAATTCTAGACATTTGCAGCATTTGGAAAGTTTTCTTACGTTATGATTTTTATGCAATCTTTGAGGCATGTTATATCAAATCTAATCAAACTATCTCGCACTATTAGGATGAGTTTGCATAGAATTTTGTTCTAGTTTTCCTCTAGGACTAGCAAAAACGTAAGTTTGGGGGTGTGATAACTCTGAATAAATCATGTTATTATACTACTTTTAGGCACGTTTTTTGTGTTGATCTTAAGCATTAGAATTATGTTGCATATGTTTTTAGCAATTTGAGTTTAGTTTTTCTTATTCTACTAATAAGTTGTTTTAGTTGATTTATCAATACTAAGTCATGGAAATTTATTGTGCAGACACTTGCTAGAGCACTGGAGAGCACTGGAAGGCCAAAATGCAAAAGAGGACAGAAAGCTGAAACTGCAGCGCTGGTAGCTGACAAAAAGAGAGGATTTGGGCAGAAATTTGGCGTTGCAGCACTGGGATGTTGAAGCTGCAGCGCCAGACTAGGGTTAGAAATATGTCTTGAAGCTGCAGCGCCAGCCCGCGGATTCTGAAAGTTATAAATTGAAACCCTAGCTGAACAAGAAGGGGTTCTCGAATGGAGCGCGACTATAGAAGAAAAAAAATAGAATTTGGAGGAGAGGAGACACAAAAGGGAGACTATGCATCAAGCTTTTAAATCATTCTTCTCCGATTTTGTATTATTCTTATCTAGCTATGTTGATGTTTTATAATATGAACATGGGTTGTTTGAATATTATTATGGAGTAAATATTTTTGTGTTAAGGATAGATGAATCCTAAACCTATTTCTTGTGTGCTATTTGGACAAGTTGGAATTTACTTTGTTTTTCAAAGAGTGTGTTTTATTGTTCTTAATGCTGTTTATTATTTTGATTCCTTCTTGAGGCATAGTGATGTGTCGAATAGAGAAGCTATGCTTTTATGAATAGTTGAATTAATAAATATGATTTTGGATTGTTAGCTATGCAAAGCCAGGGTAAAACATGCCATGAATGAAATAGGAGTAACCGAATAGGGATTCTAGGAAGTTCATGTGGTCCATTTAAACCGTAACCGAATAGGGAGATTTAACTGAAAGGAATTCCATTGAACTTAATGCTTCTTAAGTTGAATCAATCTAGAATAGACCTGGAATATGGATATTTGAAGTTGATGATTCTCGAGATTGTGGTTAGACCTGAATAAGGATAACCAATTGATTGGGGATTCTACCATCTTGAAAAACATAGTAAGTGAAACTTGTCCATTCAAAACTCTTGTCAATTATGGTTTAGGTGAAGTCGAGTCCTTAGCATGTTAGTTCATAAGAATCTTCATTCCAAAGTTTGCAAATCTTCCGTTAATTATTAGTGCTTTTGTTTTTTTTCTTTAGTTAATTGCTAGTAAACTTTTCTCCTATAATTATTCGTTTGCTCAAATAACAGCAAGAGTTGAGTCATAATTTCTGTAGTATTTGCTCAGTCCTCGTTGGGAACGATATTTACTCATCATTTTATTACTTGAACGATTAGTGCACTTGCTAGTGTTAATTTCATCGCATCAAGAAGCTTTAGAATGGTGGGAGAATACTCTTCCCAGTGTAAGTGCATATGTTGATACACCCTTAACTTGGAGTAGGTTTAAGGAGGCTTTTTCTTTTATAAATATTGCTTATATACTTTCAAAGCCCAATAAAAGAGAGATTTCATTTATTTGAGGTAAACTATGTTGACTATGGCTTAATATGATAGTATATTTGTGGCATTGTCAAGGTTTGTATAGAAAATGGTAGACATAAAGGAGAAGAAGTGTAAGAAGTTCCTAGATGGATTATATTTTGAGATCGAAACTATCTTACATGAGGCATATGAATTATGTTAGGTTAGTGGATATAGCACTTCAGATTAAGAAAGATGTGATGAAGTTTAAGGGAGAGAGAGAGAGAGAGTGGTTGAAGAGGCTTAGACATGAAGGTTCTAGAGGTAGTGATGGTATGAGTGTGTAAGGTGGGAGACCACCCTAGAGGAGTCATCTGTGTGAAAAAAAAGACCTATAATGCAGAGTTAGATAAGCTAGATCTATCACTTTTATAATTCAAAGTAATGTTGATGGGACCCCTAGATTTGGGAGATAGTATGAGGGAACTGGAAGTTATAGTAGAGGTGGGAGTGTACTACCTAGGGGATGTGATAATGTGATAGAAAGACTAGAACGTGCTATAGATGTAATCATATAAGATATTTATCTTAGAATTGTCCTAATTTGAAGTGCTTTATATGTAGAAAAGGTGGACATATCAACATTGGTTGATCCTGGTGTAACTCATT